>JAAGEH010000018.1:4889875-5091429 GCA_011751065.1 Lasiurus cinereus | reverse complement strand
TCTATCTATCTATCTATCTATCTATCTATCTATCTATCTATCTATCTCTATCAAAAGAAGTACCATATTTTCCAGCATACAAGACAACTGGGCGTATAAGACCACCCCAAATATTCCAGTTAAAATATAGAGTTTGGGATATACTCACCCTATAAGATGACACCCAAATTTGAGAAGATTTTCCTGGGTTAAAAAGTTGTCTTATCTGCCAGAAAATATGGTAATATGCAAATTAGGCTGGGACTCTGTAACGGGTCACGACTAGTGGAGATGGAGACAGAGGCAGTCCTGGGGCGGGGTCAGGGGACACTGCAGGTCAGGTGCAGGTCCCAGCCCCCCGCAGTGCTGGTCTGGCTTGACTCCCGCAGTGGCCAGTGCTGCGTGAGTCAGACACAAGTCTCACCACCCCCTCTTTTCACAGTTGGAGGTGGGGTGCCTCCTCGAGCTATTTCAATCTCACGCTGAGCCTCTAGTATTTATATATTTATGGTTATCATTCATAAAAATATGTAACTCAACTGAATGTATGCCCTGAAGCTGAATGATACAGAACTAGAGAATGGACATGGGAACCGGAGACCCAAGAGAAGTACTGGAGAGAAGTTGATATCATCCACAGCCCACTTTTGAGGAATACTGCGTCGGTGACCCAAAATTTCTCTGCACAGCTAATTGGATAATGAATGTAAACTTTATACAGACCAAGATCAATAGAACCAGATAGGTTGAATAAAATACATTCAGATAAAATTAGTGCATATCATTAAAACATTCTTTCTCAAGTCATTTCAGGTATTCTAAATATGTCTTGATTTAAAACCTGAAATGGGAACTTGAAAGGGCCTATTTAATGAAAATTAACTAACATTCTAGTTCTTCAAGACAATGAAGACCATCACTGTGAAGGATAAAATATAAATAAGACATGATTTAGCCTTCAAATACTGTACAATCTGATAAACTGTCAAACAATATGTGTAATTACATCATAAGGTAAAACATGGCTATAACCTTAAGAAACATGAAAAAATACTTTTGAAGTAAAGGTCACATCTGCTTGAGTTATCATGAAAGACTTAACAGTAGAGTGGATATATTAACTAGGCTTTAAAGAACAAAGAAAATTTAAGTAGGGAAAGGTTTAAGAGGGAAATGTGGGCAAAGGTAAAAAGTGAGCAACATAATTTAGAAAATACTCAAGAAATGATGAGTTGGTCTATGAGAATACAGTGATTTGCTTTCATACAGGTGTATACATGTGTGAATGGGTATGAGTAGGTGAGTTTGTGTTAGCACAAGTGTATAAATGTGTGTGTGTGAACAAGCATGAGTATTTACAGGTGCATGAGCATGTAAGTATACACTGTTAATGTGTGTGAATGAGGATGTGCATGTGAGTGTATGTGAGTGTGTGTATGTACATGCCCCCAGGACAGTCACTGTGGGGAAGGAAGTAGCAAGTAGGGTGTACTATAGGCAATTTGAGAACCATGGAGCACTAAAGCAAACAGCAAAGATTACTGAGTACCTTGGAACCAACGGAGCATCTTTTTGAGTGTGATATCCACAAATACTCAGACTTTTGAGTTCATATAATCTATGAAGCCAGCTTGGATGACTGAGGATGCAGAGTTGCATTGCATAAGAAAAGCAATGGGTGTAAAGTAACATAATTATCTCATTTCATTCTCACTATACTCCTTTGGAGGGAGTATTATTACATCGAGAAAACTGATGCCCAGTGACTAAGTGACTTGCCAAAGGACAACTTGGACCTGGACTGAACTCCTCAATTGTATTACTCCAAAGCTCATGGTTTCCTTCAAATTTCACTGATTTCTAAATTTTAATTATTTGCATAATCTTCCTTGGTTTGACTTACTACCACTGTACTGGTTTCTTAGTATTATTCTTGTAATTTATAACTTTATTTTGAAAAGGAAATTAGTATTACTATTTGATGTGCTGGTTATGCTTTTCTAATACAAATTAAGAATTCTTAAATAACATGGTATCCTCAGCTAGTACATTAGGTACCTTTTATAATTAAAAAGTGCCCTCCAACCACCCCCTTCCTGTTCCTGCAAAGCCCAGCTTAGCTTTGATTTAAAGACACAGGGCTTGGTGAACAAAACTAAGATTTATTTCAGCCTCTTCAGGAAGATGCCCTGGGTCAGGGCATAACCTGCAGACTATTATGTGGTGGCCCCGAGTATACCTATTAAACTGTAAAAACAAACAAACAAACAAAAACCTTGCCTGGCTATGTACCTCCTTATTCAGTCTAGCAGGGTTTTGGAAATATGGCATTTCACAGAATAAGGGCAGGGTGGGGGTGGCTTTCAGTTGTCTTGACATCTGTGAATTCCTCTTTAGCCTACAACTTATGGATGGAAGGCATGTAATGAGGCATGAATCATTTCACAGAATGGATTTCCTGGATGTTTAATGCATCTTTAAATGCGTGTTAAATAGATGGATTTATACATTTGGATATGTAAATTCTACTTCTTTGGTTCATGAATCTCCATAAAGTTGATGATAACAGCACAGGTATCCTAGGACTGCCCCTGGATAGAGTTATAATTTGACTCCATGATCCATTTACTGTCTATATTTTCAGAAGTTTCAAAATTTCATCAATTCAGAGCTGATCTCAGGTTCCCACAAACTCAGGAGAGAGTTTTTTGAATAGGACTTTGGAATCTGGCCTCTCACCCCTGCTTTCAACTTTTAATACCCCATTCACTATATTCCTACTTAGTTCAGATCCTGGCAATTACTTCCACTTTAGAGATTCATGCAAGAAGCAAAGAATATTCTTTTTTCCATTTTCAAGTGGTAACACACATGAAGTAAATTGAGTTATTATTATTTTTTTAAATAAGACAATGCATTCTAGCAGAAAGAGTCGGGACTTTGGAAAAAGACACACTTTGAATCTGGCATTCCATAGTTTCTAACTCTGTAACCTTAGCCAAGTTAATTAACCTTTCTGCCTTCCTCTTTAAAATGTAGATAATACTTTCAAGTTTTTCTGTGAGACCAAAAAAAAAAAAAAAAACATAAAGCCTCTGCAGCACAAAGTAAGCTTTCAATGGAAATACTTTCTTTCCTCCTTTCATAATAACTTCAAGTTGTAAGAAGTGAGAAAAGCTATTCAAGATGTTTGAAAAAGACTTTTGCTGTACTACTGGTTCATATCCAGCTATTTGATATTAGCAAACTAACCAGTTATTTCCTGCTTGCTATCATTTCAAGAAACTACTTCTCACTAGGTAATAAAACAAAACCAAAAGAACTGTAATTTCGTGTTCCTGAATTTTAAGATCTAACATTTTACTTCCTGGGTCATTGGAGTCACAGCCTCACCTAAGAGCAGCATCTGCTCTGGCACCTGGCTCCCTGCGGTGACAGAGAAGGAAACTCTACTTAAGGAGCTGACATGCACTCAAGTGTCCCTTCCAACTGCTGCCTGTGCGGTTTAAAAATTAGATTTTTAAGAGACGATATGTCCCAGGGAGAGAAAGAAATTATACTCAACTATGGCTTTGCAATTTATGTTTAGCTCTCTGATCATTGTATGGAGTGCGTAAGTGGAATGAAGGAAACTCTAGTGTCAGGAAGATAGAGGAGGTGAACACAAATCAATATTGTGGAGGATGCTCAAGGAAATGACTTTTCTGCCTACTTGGTATTTTTGATATACGAATGATGCATCTTAGTGATTGGATTTTCTTAGTTTAGAACAAAATAAATATAGAAAAACTGGACTGAGAAAGCTGTAAGTTAAGATGGAAAATTTTAAGACATTAAGCATTACAAATGAGCCACTTCCATCTATTTAAAATAACTAACAAGCAGATCCTATGATGGATTTCTTTTTTTTTTAATTTAAATAACATAACCATTTGCTCTAGTGATATTTTCAGATCCAAACCTCTCTACAAACACATACTACAAATAGACTCAAACTCCTTGAGGATAACACATTGCCAGAATTACAGGTCTTATCTTAAAAAGTGTAATTCTGTTCTCTGCTTTTGGGAAAGTACAGGAAATAAATACTATTCCAGATACAATTTATAAGGCTTCCTCAGAATGGGGGGGGGGGGGGAAATGGAGGTATGCCTGTGAGAATGTCTTTTACTAAATTCCTACTTCTTTCACTTCAAATTATCCCACTATCTCATGAAAGAATAAGAAAATTGGTATTTAAGCATTAGAACTGCACTCAGTTAATTTCTATCTTCTCTTGAATTGTATAATTTTTACGGTGTTAAAAGCACAAAAAACCTCAGCAGAAACTGAATTACTTTTAAATAGCAGGACCAGATGGAAGCCCCAAATCTCCCAAATCTCATGCTAATGTTCATTTTACACTTTCATTCTTCTAGAGTGGACAAATTATGCATGCTTATCCTATTGACTTTACAGAGATCATTACTCAAGCAAATGGTCTATATTTCCTATTCCTTTCTTTAACACCTGGGATCTGCTATTTGTAAGCACTCACCAATTACCATTGACCCCATAGACTGATTTCTTTACTTAACTTAAGAGTCCAGGAGGTTTTCTTTTCTTGAGAGCATGTAACTGCAGATGGGTTGTTATTATCTGTTTGGCACCCTTTTTCCCTTCTTCTGATAACAGGAGTACTACTTTGTTTAGGGAACTGCCATTCCGCAGGATGTTAAACTGACCGATCATAGCATTTAATCCTCCCAAACACACTGATTTGTAAAAGGGAAAATCCCCGTTTCAAGTAGGAACACTCAAGAGTCCATTTGGGGACCAAGAAGGACCTTGAAAGACTGTCTCTCTTTGTGAAAAGGAGTATGTTAAAGACTGAGCAAGCCTGTGTAGGGGAACTCAGTGAATGCAATATGGCTCCAGTAGCAAAGGCATCTGGGAAACGTTGGATTCTCTGTTTAATCTTCAGTGACTGTTGAACTCTCTGTAGCCTTCTGCTTGGCTAAATACCCAGGAAGGTGGAAGAGTGCCTGAAGCCCAAAGATAAATGCCATGCCCCCAGGAAGGGGGCTAACAATGTATAGAGCAGTGGTTCTCAACCTGTGGGTTGCGACCCCTTTGTGGGGGTCCAACGACCCTTTCACAGAGGTTGCCTAAGACCATATGCAGATATTTACATCACGATGCATAACAGTAGCAAAATTTCATGGTTGGGGGTCACCACCACATGAGGAACTTTATGCAAGGGTCGCGGCCTTAGGAAGGTTGAGAACCACTAGTGTAGAGTGTGGTAACTGCCTGATGTTATCTGTTCACTGAGGAATGCATCCTTCTTTCTGGTGGTGTACATCAGCACCCACCACACGGTTTTACTATTAACCCCCTATAAAAAGAGACCCTGTCCTGGGAGGGGTGTCGATAAGTCCCAGCCAGTCATCCCTGGAAGCAGGCAGCTGCTTTGACTGTGTTTGAAAATTTCTCCTATTGAAGCTTTTACCAATTTGAATAAGGCTACCTGTCAGTTCTTTGAAGTTGATCCTGAATTTAGACTTTTGAAGGTTTCCTCCAACAGCCTTTCTCAGACTTTGATTAGAAGTCTTATTTACTCTGATTGGATCAGAGACTGTTCAAGATCCTCAATCTGAGGCTGAAGCTGTAATTTGCACTCAGGGCTGTCTTATTACAGCTTCAGGCACCTTTTACTCCACATATATCACTGCCTCAAGAAAATATTACCAGTTTGACTGGAAGAAAATGTTTTTTTTTTCTTAATGAAGAAAAGCCATCTCTTCCGTCACATTAGAAAGCATGTCTGAGAGTGAATCAATAACACAGAAAAGAACAAATAATAACGAAAAAGGACAAGTTTCTGGTAGATTTACATCTCTTATACCCTTGGATTCTATGAACCTGAAGTTTTTACCACACCACTACACTTTCCTGTTCATGAGGCGAAACTTCCACTCTTTTTCTCTTAAACCAGCTTGAGTTGGGCTCCTTGGATTTAAAGAGTTTTAACAAGATATTATTCTTTATTTGCATCCTCAAATTTTCCACAACCAAGTGTACTTACTATTATACAGTTGTTATTCTTTACAACTTTAAGATATAAAAAAACCCCACCCTATTCTTTTGTGTTTTCTTTTCTTACATTTTAAAGCTCAGTAATGTGTGTTGTGCCCTGAGAAATTACTTTTAGTCTCCCACTGATAAGCTGTACATGGTTCGGGTGCTTGCTATTCTCACAATGCAAGCTCCCTTTCTCTACAATGGCATGTCCATCCCAAACTTTCCTTTTCAGCTCACTATGCATGTGACTAGTTAAAGAAAAGCTCCAAAATGTAAACTTAAAACATGCCGAGACCAGTTTGGCTCAGTGGATAGAGCATCGGCTTGCGGACTGATAGGTCCCAGGTTCGATTCCAGTTGGGGGCATGTATCTTGCTTAAAGGCACATCTCCACTGTGGGATGTGCAGGAGGTGGCTGATCGATGTCTCTCTCTCATCGATGTTTCTGACTTTCTATCCCTCTCCCTTCCTCTCTGTAAAAAATCAATAAAATATATTAAAAAAAAACCCCAACTTAAAACATGTTTTACTTCCCAGACAAAACGGCAATGAGCATGGTAGTGGTGCCCCTTCCTCCACTCCAAATGTATCCACGGCTGAACTCCCAGAACCAGGGAATGGGGGAAAAAAGGATCTTTGCAAATGTAACTAAGGATCTCAAGATGAGATGATTCTGGTTTAGTGGGATACACTTCAAATCTGAGGACAAATATCCCCAGAAGAGAAGAATAGAAGAAGACAGACAGAGGAGAAGACATGTGAAGATGAGGTAGAAATTGAAATTTTGCCACCACAAGCCAAGAAATGCCTGGAGCCAGGGGGGCTGAAATAAGAAAGGAAGGGTCCTTGCTTGGTGCCCCAGAGGAGCGTGGCCATGCCTACACTTTGATTTCGGACTTCTGACCTCCAGAACTGTGAGAGAATCAATTTCTGTTGTTCGTGGTATTTTTTTTTTAATTTTATTTCTTTACAGCCACAGGAAACAAATAGAAGCATTATAAAAAATGAATGTGAAAATCAATTATTTCAGAACCAGTGAATGTACAGGTTGTTATTTTGGTTACTGAGGTTCCCAGCCTGGGATATGCCTTGGCCTGCCCTTGGAGGGAGTTGGCTCTAGAAGTAGAAGAGGGAAAGGCAAGTAGATGCAAAGAAGAGAGGAGAGAGAAGGGCTTCTGGCCACAGAACTGGGGGAAGTTTTCATAGATAAGCAGACTTATTTAGAAATTCTTTTATTTCTCAAATTCTTCATTAGGAAAAAAAAACATTTTATTCTAAGCAAACTGGTAATATTTTCTTGAGGCAGTGATAGATAGAGAGAGTAAGAGGTGCATGAAGCTGTAATAAGACAGGTCTGAGTGCAAATTACAGCTTCGGCCTCAGATTGGGGATCTTGAACAGTCTCTGATCCAATCAGAGTAAATGAGACTTCTGATCGAAGTCTGAGAAAGAAGCCCTTGTTCCCTCTTACAGATTCAAATGTGAGAACAATGTAGTGACGAGGGTTGCTGATTTATCTTCTGACTCTGCAGGGACATCTAGTCTTAGAATGGAGCCAACCAGAAAAATTGAATCCGAGATTGGGCGAGAAGTGAGGAATGGTTATATGATTTAAGGTTTCAAATTCAGCTCTGCTGTATCCCCCAGACTTTTTAGTTACAATACCCAATAAATTACATTTTGTCCAAGACAGTTAACCCAAAGCGTGTAAAGCCACTTAATATAATTTCTGAAATGTAAAATATACATTATAAAAACTCTTAGCCTGGAATTCCATTCATGTATTCCCAAAGAAACTGCCTTCGAGTAGTTGTTTTTTTAGCCTTGGCTGTCCATTAGGATCACTTGAACAGCTTTTAAAATGTCCCTATGCCCAGTAGTGCTCCATACCCATTAAATCTGCGTCTCTGGGAATGACACTCGGGCCTCACTGTGTTCTTAAAGCTTCCCAGGTGATTTTCATGGGGCAGTCAAAACTGAGAACCACTGTTTTATGGCTAACTCACAAATAGGATTTGTAAGAAAAGGGGGCTGGGGAGAGAAGGCTTTTACTTTAAAAGGCAACTCTAAGTATTGCCTGTTTATCGTGTCAAGATTTTGAAGTTCACTGCCTCTGTAGAGACAGCTTATAATCCTGTTGGTGTTCTCTCTGGGAAATGGTTGCTGGTTTCTTTAGCAGGAGTTAAGAGAATATCTTTTTAGCCTCAGTAGGCTCTGCTCATTTATTTTTATTCTATGAAAATCCCTCCAAGTTTTAGAGCTTGTTATTTTATTAGGAAGCAATAAATTTAACTTGACCATACATACTGCTACAAAGCTTAGTGTTCCATAGGAGATAGCCTGATAGGCTGTGTTATCTTTAAACCCTTCAGCTCCGCTTATGAAAGGTATTAGTGTTATAATACTGATGTTAAATTGTGTGCAAATTTGGATTTCTTAGGTTCCAGCCTCTATGAGCATATGACACTGAACATCAGTTATGATAAACCTTGGGAACTTCTAGAATAGTGGGATTTTGAAGTTGGCATGTGGTAAAAACAAGAGCACTGGATTTTTAAATCATAAAACAAATCTTACCACTGAGAAGCTGGTTTGCCTTTCTGAGTTTTGATTTTTCTCATTTTGAAAATGATGTGAATAATATTTCACCTGTAAATCTTACAGGATAAATAGACTACAGTTATTTGCATGGATAAGGTTTGTAAACCAAAATAAAAATAAAATATGTTAGAATTTTTGGAAACATGGGATTACTCTACATGTGAGATTTACCTGTATGATTTGAAAAATAAAGAGACTTCGATAAATACTAATGTTATACTTATTCAAAAAAGCTGTGCCTCATGGATCAGAGAAGTATCAGAACCCTGTAGAAATCATCCTGGTCTGTTGTATTGTGTCATTTGTTTCTTTTCAATGTCAGGAAAAACTCTCCAATATTTGTAGGCGTCTATTCTGAGGCAGGCAGTTTTAAAGCATTGTGTATCAGTTTAACAATATTTAGTTGAGTACCTGGTATGTATCAGGCACTGTTTCATTTAATCACAACAAGCAGGTGAGGAACCCAAGGCCTAGGGGTGTTAAGAAATATAAGGTTATATTGCAAATAAATGGCAGAACTGGAATAAAAAATCAGGTCTAACTCCATAGCCAATTGTGTGCCATGATGTCACACTGATTTCCAGGTCTAACAGAAAGACCGTTTTTCATCTAAAAAGGAATAAAAAACATAATTATCACACCTCTTTCCTACCAATCATTTGATACCACGAATTTGGAAGGTTGAGTTCAATGTAGGAAATGAGCTGATGCAGATTCCTGGTTCCCCTAACAAATCATTTGTCAGATTTTAGTCTGTTGCCTTAGCATCTCTGGGATGCTCTTATCACCAATGTATTAGCACTTCTCAGAGACAACGGCCTCTGTAAAAGGACGACATTTTACAAAATGAATGCATTCTAGTTTCTAAGTATAAATATTTCTTTTAGGAATTTTGGGTACTTTTTCCCCTCATGTGAAGTGGAATTAGCTGGTCAAAGAACTGAATGCTTTCAATATTTATTAAATTGGTTTAGAGACCAAACTGTGAAAATGAACTATTTTATTATCTCAGTTTCACACACATACATACAAAAGATATCAGAGGCTTAGAAATCTGCAGAAATGAAAGAAACATATCTAAAATAATTTCTTTATCCACAACCCCCAAAGTTTAGAAAAGTAATCAATTTGGTAGAAAACCTCTTCTTCCATTTTGATGGGAATAGAATGATATGCCAACAAGGCACAGGCTGAGAATCTTTGCAAACCAAAGGAAATGTCCCTCCACTGGCCCCCAACTCAGGGTCTATTTGATCTTCAGGGAATAAATCAAAATGAAAAATAATTTAATCTTCAAGTTCTAAATATACAATAGAATTATTTTCATTTAATACAATGATTGTTGTGGAAACCTTTCTTTCCAGGAACTTTTGTAAGTAGAGGAAATTTCTTTTTTAAAAAATTGTAGAAATAATAGCTATAGCCTTCTTATTTTAAATTCATCCAAAGGACACTAATTTTTTTATTTTAAAAACTCCTATAGAAACACCTGGCCATGAAGATGCTTAACATATCAACAATGTCACAACAAACTATTCAGAAGAAATGGGTTATGCATATAATACATAAACCACTTTCACCTCTGATTCCTTAATATTTAGTGAACCTATAATCTTGACATAGTCTCCAAACTATCTTCTCATTAGCTGTTTTTTCTCCCCATTCATGAGTATTAAAAAGTCAAAGAATTGCTTTTACACTATCATATGCCCTTCTTTTAAACATTGTTGTCTTTGCAATTATGGTATGTAATGTTCCTTGCAAAATTTATATTCTTTATTAAGAGGATTTCAAATTTATTAGCTCTTGTCTGCACAATATTTTGAATAAAATATTTGCCTTTTCTTCATTTGTAAACTGCAAAAAGCAAATCCTTTATCCCTTGCCTTTCTCCTCCACCATTATTTTAATGAACTGTTCCTTAAGTCCAAGTATTCCTTAAAATTTTCAATTTGAATGTCTAGGTTTAGCTGGCTATTTAAGTCATTCAGATATAGTTATAAATATGAAGAAATTATAATCTTTTATTAATCCCATATTTAGAAATATGTCTCTTCAATAAAATTCTTCTAATACATGGCACTCAAACCATAGAGAGCATAATTCTTATTTGAGTGACAATATCGTTTTAGAATGCAAAATCCTAGTCATGATTTTTATAAGCAGCATACATCCTCTTTGTTTAATTATCTAGCAAACATACTGTACATGAGCGAGTCCTTGCACTGTATGAGCTGAAAATTCAGCAAATAAGTCAGCTAATATATGCTTATGAAGTACTATATTAGCTAGAACCTTATAGGTACATAAGAAATATAAAATTATGCTATAGAGATTTACAAGAAAGAAAGATCACTTATGCATTGACTGCTTTTAATTAATATAACATAGATTTTTTTATTTCTGATATAGCCAAGTAAGCTTCTGCCAGACCAACACTCCTGTAAGTAACAACTATAAACTGTAGGCTAAATACAAAAAGCCCAAAGGCAATGGAGACTGAAAATTATAGTCAAAAGTAGTGAAGAGTTGACACCTGGAAGAAGAGAATGGAATACTGCATGCAGTATATAAAATTCTGATAAAACTCACAGAGTTTCTAGCCAGAAGAACCAGAGGACAGAGTTCAGGGCAACTGCAGATGTTTGGAAGTAGGAACAAAATAGACAAATTAAGATAGTCAGAGAAGAATAGTCCCAAATTTTGTGCATAAATCTGTCTAAATCTCTGGCTGTGCATTGAACCACATATGCACAGGGCAGACTCTAAGTATTAAGATGAAGAATTGAAGAACCACATGGAAATGTGAGCTGTTGCTCAAGGGACAGGATCTGATTCACAGTTTGAATCCAAACAAGTTAATTGCCTACTAACTAATAAACAAATGGAAAATCAACACTCTTCAGAGTGAGAGAACAGAATCCGGAGTCTACACAAAGTAAAAATGACAATATCCAGGTCAAAGTGCATAATAAACTCACATAATGTAGATTCAGAAAAATATCCCCTCTAAAGAGAAAATTAATAAACTAAAATCAACCCTGAATAACTCAGATATTAGAACCAGCAGATAGGACTTTAAAGCAGCTTCTATAACCATGATTAATGATTGAAACAATAATATGCTCATAATGAATGAAAAATAGGAAATCTCAATAGAGAAGAAACTATATATGTAAAAATAATTTCCAAAAGGAAATTCTAGAACCCAAATCTACAATATATGGGAGGAAAAGATCCACAAGATGAGTTAATATAGCAGACTGGATATGGCAGAAGACTGAGTCAGTGAATATGAAGACAGAGCAATAAAATGTATCTACTCGGAAGAACAGAAATAATTAGAATAAAAAAATTATTAGAATCGTATAAATTTGTACTACAATATCAAAAGGTAATATCCATGTAAGTACAATTCCAAAAGAAGAAAAAAAGAGGGTGTCAGAAAAAACATTTGAAGAAATTATAGATGAATATTTCCCAAATCTAGAGAAAGACATAAATTCAAGCAGGATAAATAGTAGAAAAAACATATATAGGCACTTCTAGATAAAATGCAAAGCTAAAAATATTTTTCATGACATACTTTACATCAGAAACAAGGGAATTGAGATTTCTTGCTTAAAATCAGCACAGTAATGAAGTTGAAAACTGAAGTAGGACCAAGTGTGAATAAGTCCCATTTATTTGTTCAGAATGCATTTCATGGCATCTTCTATATTTTAGGCACTTTACCAAGTCCTTGACAAAGAGTGATGAATAAAATCAAGTCTTTGCCTTTCTGAGTTTTATATTCTTATAAGGAAAAGAAAAAGAAATGGAGTACTTATTATTCAGTAATTCTACTTGAAGCCCTTACATATTCTGGGTCAGTCTAGCTTAAAAGATACTTAAAGTGCCATTATATTTGAGCACCTTCCTAAAATTAACTGAAGAATGACATATATAAAGTAAGATTATTTAGATTCTCTTGGTGGAATCTCTCTTTATTTAGAAATAGGTTGATGAATGGAGTGTTACTTAAGAACTCTGCATAGTGCCTTGATTAATTGCCTCATCTGAAAATCTGGCCCCCTCTTTTAAATGACAAGGCATTTTTGGCACCCAAGGCTTTTCACACCCTGCATGTCAATTTATGTTAACTACATATCGTATAAATTAGAGTAGTACTTATTTAGTTAGTTATAAAGACAAAATATTAGTATACAGACTAGATTAGTCACACTGGCATGATCTTCACTCTATGATCAAACATGTGGAAAGCCAAATCATAATCAGAAATGCATCTTAATTTTTCACCAAAAAATCACCATGAATAGGGACAGAAAATATTTGAAGTGTATCCTCAGTGCACTTTCTCCCAATAGACAGACTTCCATGAAATGCTAGATTATAGCCAGAAGTTAGCTTGGTGAGAACAAGGGAAGTCGGATAAATGAAAGGTCTAATAGCATCACTGTAAGACTACCTGGTGTATTCATCTCATAATGGGCTAGCTATTAAGACAGAAATGCTTAAAGCACACATTCCCACTTCCCACTGGACTATGATTGCATGGGCCCTGCCACCATTGTGCACTAACTCTCTTTTTCTATTCTTCCATGGCTGATTAATTCCACTATGGCACATTCATGCTTTGGATATGCTGAAACATTCAAAAAGTTACATTCCAGCCCTGCTGACAGGACAGCCCCCTGCTCTCTTTCGGGCGACTGTATTTCTTGCCTCTTGACCACACTTATTTGACAGTGTCATTCCTAAAAGATGATCCTATTTTCTTAATTTTTGTACTTGCTTCTCCAAACGTCAGATGTTCCTCCACTCTCTCCCATGCAAGTAATAGATAATAACCACATTGGTAATCATCGTCGCAGATACTACATAGTTAGAAATAATCTGAAGTTATATGCCCTTTAAGATTTCTATTTATTGTGGGGGTATTGTAATTATATGTTTCCTGGTTTTTTTTCTTTTGATCCATATGTTTATACAACTTAAAGGTGACCTTAGAGATCATCTCACTGAATAGCTTCTGTTTGTAGAAGAGAAAAATGCTGCTCCAGCGATTTTTAGGCCATAGAATATGTAAGTTGCACCTAGGAGAAGCTAAAGTCAGTCTCCCCTGTTGGTTGCTTCCTGAGGGACATAACACTTCAAGAATTAGATTTCCACAGAGATTCCCCTTGTATTCTTGAGGGTGGTAACACCATCTTTTGAATATTTATGTTTTTTTTAATACCTCCCCCATATGGTAGGCCCAGAACTGGAGACTCATCCTCCCATGCCCCATGACAAGTGTCCAGATGTCTTTTGAAATTTCCCATATATCATGACTTCTTGGGGGCCAAGGACCAAATGAGTTTTAGAAATATCCTATTAAACAATTTGTAATGTTTGGCACTTCTAAGATTTCTCATCTTAGAACTGTTCCCAACATCCTCTAAAACCATTGCAGGGTGAATGATGAAAGAATAAAGTAAAAGTGACTCGGGCCTCAAGCTTTGTAATGATTACTTTTGGCTGTCCTTCTTTTCTTTTCTTTTTTTACTTTACATTCCAAAATACACCCACGAGAGGAGTTTTGCCTTTTCTTGGAACTGTGAGAAACAGTATTTATTTTTCTTCATCAAATCATTTAAATTGAGGGGAGATGTTGGTCCTGTAACTAGGAGCATTGTTTGCATTCCAGGCAACAACTGAAATTAGAGGTGGCACCCTGGTTTTCTGCCCACTCACTTATCTCCTCCCTGAACAATTCCTGTGTTCGCTTACATTAAGGTTTCCAAGCTCTCAAACCACAAATACTTCTAAACCCAGAGTTTCACTAGACAAACCATAACAACAAATAAGACAGCTGATTTTCAGTCATTATGAGAATGTCCTAGTGATTGACAAATCTTTATAGACATATGTATTTCCTGGCTCAAATATCATTAACACCACTATCCTGTCGACAGGTGACAATGAGGTGAAGAATTATAGTCCATAGACACTTGCCTGTGGCCAGCAGTACTGCCTAATGAACATGTTGACCCTCTCAGTCAGCTTTTCTATTTCCCTATGAGAGGTCAAAACCTGTCAGCCCAGGGCTGAATGTGAGCCACAGAAACTGTCTGTTTGTCAGGGGCGTTGCTTTAAAAATATGGTTCTATACTTCAATGCAACCCCCCCCCCTTAATAGTTGTATTTTTAAAAATCTATAGTGTTGAAGACTATAGCATTGAGATAGTACTAAATGCAAAGAGCAAATAGAGGTGTGATTCTGAGTTTATTCTACTCTTTGCTTCTGTTCTTTCCTCCTGTAAAAAAAAAATATATATGACTCCACCTTGAACAGAAAATGAGGTTGGCATGAAAATAACAAAATTCAAAAAGCAGAAGTCTTCTGGGAAAAGTTAGCCCTGGGATGCTATTTACTTTTTCTTTGCTTTGAGATCAAGGTATTTCCAAGAAATAGAATATTTATGAATACGGAGTTGTGGGAGGTTGAGGAGCTATACTCCTGCTTTGGGAGGATTTAAAATTGAGGCCAAATGGAAAATTCAGATCTGTATAAAACTTAAATGATGAAAAACAGCACCAACCTCACATGAGACCTTTCCTTTAAAAAAAGTAGGTCCTTCTCTGCTGGTGTGGCTCAGGGGTTGAGCACTGACCTATGCACCTGGAGGTCATGGTTTGGGCACATGCCTGAGTTGTGGGCTTGATCCCTAGTGTGGAGCATACAGAAGGCTGATCAATGATTCTCTCTCATCATTAATGTTTCTATCTCTTTCTCCCTCTCCTTTTCTGCCTCAAATTTATAAAAAAAAATATATATTTTTTAAAAGTTGTCTTTTTTTTTAAAAAATGTATTTTTATCAAGAGTTAGGGTTTTGCTCTTTCTTTTTTTTTAAAAATATATTTTATTGATTTTTCACAGAGAGGAAGGGAGAGAGAATAGAGAGTTAGAAACATTGATGAGAGAGAAACATCGATCAGCTGCCTTCTGCATACCTCCTGCTGGGGATGTGCCCACAACCAAGGTATTTGCCCCTGACCAGAATTGAACTGGGACCCTTCAGTCTGCAGGCTGATGCTCTATCCACTGAGCCAAACAGATTTTGGCTAAAAAGTATGTCCTAAAGTCTAAAGTATTGTCTTTAAAAAACTTTTGTATGTCAATAGAGTGCATCTCAGGGAACAAAATGGACATTAAGAACGCAGAACTTAAACAAAATTACTGGAGGCTCTGGTCGTCCAGCACTCCTTGTTATAGCAACTCCACTAAGAACACTGTCCCCTGTTATATACTATCTGTACATTAAAGGGATTCAGTACAACATTGTCAGAAAGCAAATATTTTTAAAGAAATCTGTTGCAAATACAAAGTTTATTTTTTTCTCTTTTAGGTAACTATGATAGCCTATCCTAAATTCATGAGATAGAGGGTTCTTCAAAATAATCTATAGCTCGGTTGATGTGGCTCAGTGGTTGAGGGTTGACCTACAAACCAGAAGGTCACAGTTCCATTACCAGTCAGGGCACATGCCTGAATTGTGGGCTCAATTACAGTGTGGACATGTGGGAAGGAGCTGATCAATGATTCTCTCACCATTAATGTTTCTCTCTCTCTCCTTCTCCCTTCCTCTCTGAAATTAATACAAATATATTTAAAATTAATCTAAAAAGAAAAATTCTGAGGAAAAAAAGTTTTGTTCTCATTTTATAAGGGAAAATTTGAGCTACAAAGTTTATTGGGAAAATATCCCCATGAGATTCCCCATAAAAAAAATTGAAATCCTATATATTCCAGCTTAAATTCATTTTGGCATGCTTCATTATACTAGCAGCCAACATCAATCTTCTCCCCCTCTGACTTCTTGTAGTTTGGAATTATTCATGAAAAATGTGCTTAATTATATCCAATTAGCACTTTGTTGTACACAGTCTTGTATTATTCTTTAATTGTGCTTTGAATACTTTGCCTTCCATCAAGGTTGCATGCAACAGAGAAAGTAAAACTGTCATATACTTCAAACCAGCTATGTCATTTTTTAAATAGTACCTGGCAAACAGCAAGGGCTCAATAAATGCATGTTAGTCATGCCTCTGAAAGCTCCCTCACTATACCACCAACATTCTCACAAACTCAAGGAATTAAAATAACCGCAACCAGTCCATAAGTTTCCTAGCAATATCCTACAAAACATTCCCTTTTATCCAAGTCATAACACTGACAAGACTGAATGTAGTTGTTAAAATATTGTTACAAAGCTGCACAGAGCAAGGGTTATTATTTTCATTTATACTATGAAAGGATCTCTTTATGTGTTCGATTCACTCACGAGCCCAGTGTGACAAGCTCAGAGGATGCCAGGTTTTTCTTTTCCTCCATTTATTCATTTAACGAATATTAATGGGTGTCTTCCCAATACAAGACTTTCTGTGAGCAGCTATTCTGGATACAACCACGAATCAGCAGGGATCTTGTCCTCAAATCTTATGATGCTTTCTTGTAAGAAATACTGTCAAAGCCAGTTGGTAAGGCCACTGAACCTAGAGTCCAGAAATCTGTAACAGATTTCCTACATTACAGGCAAGTGAGTAAAGTAACTAGGAGAGCAGATTCCATTTTTCAACTCAGATAAAATGCCTAAGGAGTACTTTTTAGTTGAGAAAGGAATATATACTATCAAATTTCCATTTTATATTTTTATTAAAATTATTAAATATTAACATTAATTAAAACTCATATTTTGTGGTGATGATATTGAGAAAAATTATCAGACATGGAGAGAAATATATAATGATGATTCATCTACTTCTATGAGAAGAAGAACACAGAAAAATAAATGAAAGGAAAACAGAAAAGAATAGGGAGAGACAGAGACACTGGGAAAAAATTTAGAAAGCCTGAAAATTCAACATAAATTTATGGATAAAAATGCAAATTGGTGGAGGGTTTTGACAGTTGTTAAGATAAGCCAAGAAAAGGAATAAGAAAGTAGTGGAAGTTTGGAATTATATATCACATTATTTTAGTATTTGTATTTAATTTAAATCAGTAATTCTCAAAATGTAGTGTGAATATAAATCATTCATGGATTGGGTTTAAATTTCATGTTCTTGAGCCTTTTCCTGAAAAATGCTCATTCAGGGGACCTGGGTGAGGTCTGAAAATCATCTAGAGATCCTAAGGTATGAGAACTACAAGAAAGACTGCTTGCTTCTTTGCTCTGATTTAGACCTTGGGTGAAAGCTCTAATCTTCACCCTCCATGTAGATTCAGATTTATTGATTCCCAATCATTTGCTAGGTCTACGGGGAAAAAAGAGGCCCCTACATGGCAGCTCATGGATAGGTTTAGCCTCCAGATATGTTTTATGGTGACTGCATAATGGTCTTACTACCTAAAAATCTAGAGATTCGCATCAATATAAAAATATACTTCTCTTTTTTAAGTTGGGAGGATTGATAGCACTAGTCTTAAATTCCTGCTGGGGAACATATTAATTCATCTGCGTCACTGCTGTCCTCATTGGTTGGGTTCTTCCATTTACTATTTAGTCAACCAGTCCACATTATCTAAATGACTGTTAATGACACCCTTTTGACTCCTGCTTTGCAAGTCTGACCTGTCAATTGTCCAACCTAATTATCATTGGTAGTCCTTCATTTCTTCTACATCTCCGTTGTCCATACCCTAGTCCACATTGTCACTGTTTGCAGGCTGGATATCTTCAGCAACCTCCGAACTGGTACCTCTGCTTTCTGTCTTGCCCTGTCACCCATATTCCTACTCAAATAGCTACTATGAAAACACACTGCATTTCCTATAATAAAAGTCTGACCACATCACAGTGGCCCTCCTCTTCTTAGGCTGGGTCTTCTGTTAACTGCTACAAAATCCATCATTGGCACTTCTATACTCTAACCCTTGGAAATAAGCTCAATATGTGGCATTTCTAAGAGTATTAAGATAAAAACATTTGTCTCAGATAGACAAGCTGATTAATTTGAAAAAGGAGCTTACTTGCTAATCCAGACTTCAGTAGCACAGACTTCTGTAAAAACTATGCAGGGTAGTTGTCAGTGGACACAGGCATCAGAGCTTGAGGTCAAAAGATCAAAATCGATAGCATTAGAGGGCATTCTTTCCAAAGCATGGTAATGGCATAGCTCCCATTGGTTTTAATGGAAGTCATGAAGCTGACATGCTATGTAACCTTTTTAAAAATGGAAGGATTAGCTTTCAACTGGAGATGCCTCACAGTGTGTCTATTGACAGAGCATTATGCACAGAGCTTGAATTGATCAGAGGGACTTAAATTTCTTCTCTTTCCCCTTGTGTAAACTCAGTACTTATTATCCTCCCTACCTATATGATAATGGTTTGGACTTTCAAAGTGGAACTTACTCAGGACTCAGAAACATACCACTGAAAGCAGGAGGTCAATACTTTCAATGTATGATTTATAGACCATTGGGAGCTTTTATTTAGATGACCATTTTGTCAAATGGTTCTTCTTCATTCATTAATTTAAGAAAAATATAGAAAAGGTCTACTAAATGTAGCGTGTTGTTATTTATTGGGAAAGTTTTCTGGTAAAAATAGAGAAAACACCTCCTACTCTTCCACCTATAAAAAAATGTTTGTGCTCTAAAAAGTGTAACTAAATTATCATGTACAGGGGGCTTACCTAATTTTTTTTCTGTGACAAATTAAAATAAATGGAGTTAATAAAAATATTCTGCAATTGTAAAAATAAAATATCAGATATATGCTAGATAAATTGAAATCTTTAGATTCTATTTGCTGCTGCTACCCACAGATCCCTCAAATACTAAAATAATTTTAAAGTAAATTATATTCTTCTAAAAAACTGAACATAAACATGAACATGTCAAAATAAATTATAAACATGAATTCCTGAAAATAAATATTTTAGTAGGATTCTGGAGCAGAATCTATCTATATAAAAGCCTAAATGACTGGCTAGTAGCTATGACACACAATCACCATCAGAGGGCAGACGCTCAAAGCACAGACATAGAAACATAGAATAGACTGATGAATCTCAGCAGGAAGTGGGGAAAGAGATTAACCAAAGATCTTATATGCATATTAGAAACCTATGCACCAGTGGGGACCCTTGGCCTGGCCTGCACCCTCTCATAATCCAGGACCCTCTGGGGATGTTAGAGAGCCAGTTTCTGCCCAATCCCCACAGGCCAGGCTGAGGGACCCCACTGGTGCATGAATCCGTGCACCAGGCCTCTAGTATGACATAAATCATGATTCAAAACTAAATTTCCTTTGTAAAAATAAAATTTAGTTTCAATCAATTTGACTGCTTTTATAGGATAAAGAACACATACTAGTAAATATGCCATTGGTTTCAAATGCTTTTATGGATTGCTGTGAAAAATAGTTGTTTCCACTTGAAAAAACTACATATACAGATGACATTTGGAAGTAGCTGAATGCTAACCTCTGAATGTTCAGTATATCTGTGGGTGTCCATAAACAGTCACTTATTTCATCCTCCTATTAACAACTCTAGTTTCTGCAGTGATGGTGTGCAGTCACTTCACAGCTGCTTGGTTTGCTGAAGTAAATATTAACACTCTTCTTCACTCACTGTAACATGGCCCTCACTCAAAATAGTGGCGAAGCTTTCTCCTTTCATATATTTCCCAGATAATGAAATATTTTTGGAAGGCCTGGAAACCTTAACCAGCACTGACTCACAAAGCCACGCTGCCAGACCCCTTAAGGATGATTTTGTAGCTCTGCACTACCTTTCATTTAGCTAGAGCCTCTGACACAGAATATGGCTCAGATATTACAGAAACTTGTGCTCTATTTCATCACACCCAAGGATGTCACTTACCATCACCCTTGGTCATGCAGAGCTGAAAGAACAGGAGAGGTAGATGTGCTCTGCCATTCATAGCTGGGCTCCCTTTTGGCTGCAAAAGAAAGCTCCTTGACACACTGTGGACCATTTTTTAGCCATTCAGTGATCTTCAAAGAAGAGCAAAGAGCACCTTTCACAAAAATGACATTTCAACAATCCTGTCTTTTCTTATTTCTAGCCCTCATTCAAGAAGTATCCACCATTTTAAGAGATGCTCAGTTTTGAAGGGCAGACAGGATACAAGTTCTGGCTGTGTCTCTGCCCTCACACATGGATTAAAAGTCATTGCTGATGACTTGGAGCTGCAGTATTGTGCTCCTTTTCAGCGGGTGATTTCTGTGGACCTTCACAGTGAAGGTAAGAGAAAAGACTCTGTGGAACTCCGATGTCTTGCTTCAAATAAAAATGTTTTTGCTAAAAATCCACATTAACGTCAAGCTAAAAACAGATCATTTTTTCCCTACAAAGAATTTCCATGTTTCAAAATCAGTTCTTATCTTTCAGACACCAGTTTATTTTACCTGATTTATCTTTATTTTTTTCTTATAGCTCATCACCTTTTTTTCTCTCAAGTTATTATTTTTCAATATTATCTGTATTAAGATAAAACATAAAGGATGAAACTTCTAAACCTGTGGGGGTTTAGTGGGAGGCAAACACAGGAAGCAATTATTAGGTTTTCTAAGAAGAGATCACTGGTTGGCAAGAAGCTGGTTGTACTCTGATGAGATTTTAGGCTCTTGAAGGAACTACAGTGGGATATTAGGTTGTAAGAGAGGAAACATCTGTGTAACTCATTTCATTTACTTGTCTATGAATCTGAATATTAGTCCCTTAAAGTGATTCTAGAAATAATTTGATTGTCTTTCTTTGTGAACACAGAGGAAGGTAAAATCTCTGAGAAAGAACTTAAGAAACAATTATATTTAGGAGCATATATACATAGATCCACAAGCGGGAGCCCATATATAAATGACCAAAGCAAATCTATAACTGTTTATTAGGAGGTTGTGTTCCAACCATGGCTGTGTTAATCACCAACTCATGAACTTACTTAGTCATGTGGCTTAGTCTCTGAACTGCTTTGGGCTTGAATTTCCTATATTCTTCCCCTGCCCTCCAGATCCCAAATAATCTCTGCACCTCTCTATTGGGTTCATCTTCACAAGGCCCTCCTTGGTGCTTCTCCTTTGGGAAGGAGTATACTTCCAACTGCATTGACATCAGGCTTGGATGTGAACTTGCTTAACATGATGGGATGTGCGGGGAAGCGACATACACCACATCCAAGCAGAAACTTTAAGACCTTTCACTTGGTTCTGCCATTACTCCCTCTTCCTCATCAACAACCCCATATGACAGTAAGGGAATGTTAAGTATGGAGAGAAAGGATGCCAACAAAGCTCATTTGTGTAATGAGTTTTAAGTCTACTGGTAGTTTGGGTATGTATTAATTAATGAAGTGATGTAGACCTGCCCCTTCTATGGATCATAATAAACCCAAAGAAGTTGTATGCTTTTGATTCTTCATGAAAGAGAAGTTGATTATAATAAAACATTCAATTATTTGGGGAGATATAACTAATAAACTTTGAGGCATTCCAATCAGCGAGACTTACCACTAGTTTTTTCCTTGAAATGTAATAATTAAAATGTTCAATTATAGTTTCTCAGAAGTACATTTTTTTAAGGCAGAAGTCACTTAGGTAATTTTTCATAAAATGACTGTATGCTTTGAATTTTCTCAGAAAAGGTTAGACAGCTTCAAAGTTAGATGTTTTAAGAAGTGAGAATTAATGACTGTTTGACAGGTTGAAAAAGTCGTACTTGACAGCAGGGTTATAGCTGTTTGATTGTAAGACTTAGATGTTCTGCTTTATTGAATGTCAGGCAGCTTAACTGAGAGATCATCTGAATAACTTCTCTTCCTTAAAACCAGAAATTTTTCATTTAAAAGCATAAAAGTAGTTTTAATCAAATGATGATCCCTAATATCCTTCACAGCTCTAAAACACTGTGATTTTTATGAACTCAAACCAGTTTTTTTTTTTCAGGGTTACAGGAAACTAGAATTTTTGTTATTTCACTATTAACTGAAATCTGAATATCAAAAGCCCCTTAAAATTCTGGGGTGACTTGGAGGTGGAAAATTAAATAATCTTATAACTTCCTTTTCAAATGTTAACACATTAACGTGTTATTTGTTGCTATTCCTAATGTATTTCTATTGCGACAAACCAAACAAGTACAATTTATTTTTTCTATAGTGTCAAATGAATAAAATGAGCATGCCTGTCTAGATTATTACTCATTTAGGTACATGGAATGGTGGTATGGTTGTCAGTTAAAGTAGAGGATGCCTGTTTAAATTTGATATTTAGGTAAATCACAAATAACATTTTAGTGTTAAGTATGTCCTAAATGTTGCATGGCTCCATAATATCTTGGTGTGATTAATCTAAATATGAAGACAAATTCTGTTCATTTTTAAACTTCTGAAATGGCATGATGGTTCATTTTATATGTCACCTAGACTGCGTCACAAGGTTCCCAGATATTTAGTTAAACATTGCTCTGGATTTCTCTGTGAGAGTGTTCCTGGATGAGATTAACATTGGAATCAGTACATTGGGTCAAGAAGATTGCCCTCCTTATTGTGTGTGGGCCTCACACAATCTGTTGAAAGCCGGAATAGAAGCAAAAGACTGAGTAAGGGAGTGTTCACTCTCTATAGCTGACTGTCTCTAAGCCGGATCATCAATCTTGGGCTTGGACTGGAACTTATACCCTTCCCATTTCCCAAAGTGTATATGTTAAAGTGCATTTAACATAGAATTCGGGAAAACCATTATTCCAAGTAGTTCCATCAGATCTCTAAAGATACCTTTCAATGATCCAGGGTTGGTGATTGTTTGTTAATAAAATGGTTGTTGTTTTAGATCCTCAGGAGGGGTTAGGCTGGGGTCAAAGGAAGAGCTTTTTTTTTTTTTTTTTTTTTTTTGCAGTTGCCAGAATGTTAGGTGGATCAGAAGCCAGTTCCTGTAATGTTAGCACCACTAGGAAGGAGCAGGCAGGCTCTGTGGACAATGCCAGATAAGGGATCTCGAGTGCCAAGGGGTATTGAAGAGGCGTTTAGATATGTGACACTGAGATCAAAGGTGAGCAATCCTGGTAAAGTAGAAAAGCATGGAGATCAAACCTAAGCAAGGAGTCTGGTGATAGTCATGAACATCACGTGGATTTTATTTTCTCTGTCTAGTCAGTATCTCTGCAAATAAAATATTTCATGCCAGCCCTGGCTGAGTGGCTCAGTTGGTTGGAGCATTGTCTAATACACCAAAAGGTTGCTGGATGATTCCCAGTCAGGGCACATAACTAGGTTGTGGGTTCAATCCCTGGTCAGGGCGTGTAAAGGAGGCAACTGATTGATGTTTCTCTCTCACCTCCCTCCTTTCCTCTCTATAAAAGAACAAACAATAAAAAACACATCTATGTCTCTAGCTCATCTATATTTATACCTCTATCTATATCAACATCTACATTTATATCTATATTATTATCTGTTTCATGCCAAGAATGGTTTAAGAAAATTTAAATGTGCTAATTAAAATCCTTATAATAACTCTATGCATTAGAAACTCTATTACAAACTATAATAGCATCAGTATTTACCTACTTACTCAAAACAGAAACCTGGAATTTACCTCAGGCTTTCCTGTTACTAATACTCTAAACAGCCCCCAAATCTACTTTTATAATCTCTCTTAAATTCTCCCTTTATCTGCAACTTTAAGTCATGTGTAGCAACTTTTACAATGTAGTGACACTGTTCTAAAATTCAAATTTGATTATTTCTCTCTAATGTTCTAAGTTCTTGAGTACCTTTTGAAATACAGTTCAAATTTCTCAGCTTAGAAGACTCTACAGCAATTGATCTCCTACTTTTCTGCCTATTTTTTCACTTTGAAAAGAAGTATCTCTCCCTTTTACTTTAATTTCATTTTTATTTCATTGTTAATCCTCACCCAAGGATATATATTTTTTCCATTGATTTTTAGAGAGAGTAGGAAGAAGTAAGGGAGGGAGAGAAAGAGAGAAGCATCAATGTGAGAGAGACACAGCAATTGGTTGCCTCCGAATGGGGAGTGAACCTGCAACCCAGTTATGTGCCCTTGACTGGGAATTGAACCTGGGAACTTTCAATCTGCAGTCCTACACCAAGCCAGGGCCCTCTCCCTTTTTCTGCTTCCCTAGAGGTATGTACATATGAAATTCAGCTCTTAGGGGATAAAGTAAAGGAGGCTCCTGCTTCTTGCCTCCACTCCTCACTCTCTTTATTCTGCTTCTCAAACAAATTGGTAGGCTGGAGAAAAGATCAGTAAAAATTTACAATTATAATACACTAGAGGCCCATTGCATGAAGAGATTCATGCAATAGGCCTTCCTTTCCTTGGCTTCCAGCACCTGGGACCCAGGCCTTCACTTCAGCAGGAGTCTACTGCCTTTGTCTTAGCTGTAGACTCAGGCCGGAGTCTGCCATCTTTGCTGCAGACTGCTATCTTTGTCTTCACTGCAGACTCCCTTGTCTGCAGCCTTCGTCTTCATTGTGGCCAGAGTGCCACTCCTGTAGATCCCTTAGTCCCCTGCCCTCCCTCTCCTAGCAGGTTCTCTGCCTCAGCCTGGCCACTCGGAGCCTGGAGCAGCTGGGTGGCCGCCATCTTTCTCCTTATAATTTGCATATGCCCTCCTGATTGGCTGATGGGTGTAGTGGCGTGATGGTTATTTTGTATGTTTTTTTTTATTAGTGTAGATGTAGAGTGATGCAGCCACATAACATAAGACTTAGGGAAGACAAAGTTTCTAGGCAGAGGATGAAAGAGCAGGGTCATGAAGAATAAGAAGAAAGCTGAGTCCTAACTGGTGTGGCTCAGTGGATTGAGCATTGGCCTGTGGACTGAAGGGTCCCACATTCGATTCTGGTCAAGGGCATGTACCTTGGTTGTAGGCACATTCCCAGTAGGGAGTGTGCAAGAGGCAGCTGATGGATGTTTCTCTCTCATCTATGTTTCTAACTCTGTATCCCTCTCCCTTCCTCTCTGTAAAAAATCAATAATAAAAAAGAAGAATGCTGAAACTTTCTTAATTATTCTACACCCTTTTGGCCTATTGATAGGTGAGACACAAAGAAACATTATCATCTTCTCCTTTGGATGGCTGAACAGAAATCATTGTCATTAGAGTAAAGATAAATTCCAATGAAGATGCTGAAGTAGAGAATTGTTCTGGGAAGAGGTTAAGGATTTAGGAGAGTTTGTTTACAAAGGAAGTGAAGTTCCTGAGGACACAGGAAATGGGCAAGCTGGATGGATACCAGCAGAGGAAAGAAGGAACTGGTTGCTGATAGAATATTAAGAAAGTAGACTTAGAGGGACTTTCAGGTGGGTATTGGTGAAGGAATACTTGGCCTAAAGTTTAAAGTAGTTATGATACTTTTTTGTGTTTCTTTCTACTTGCCTAGCAATTGTCCAAGCACTTTACATAGAATTAAATTAATTGATTTATGTTTAATTTATCTTTAATTATTTCAGAAAGGGAAGGAGAGAGAGCTAGAAACATCAATGAGGAGAATCACTGATAGGCTGCTTCTAGCATGACCTCCACTGAGGATCGAACCCATAACCAAGGCAACCCAGGCATGTGCTCTTGACCAGAATCGAACTGGGGACCCATCAGTCCTGCAGCCTGATGCTCTATCCACTGAGCCAAGTCAGGCTGCTTTCATTTTACAGGTGAGAAAACTAAAGCAGAGGCATATGCCTTCACATAGCTGCAAAGTAGCAACTCCAGGTGTAAACTTAAACAATACGTCCTAAGAGAAATTGCTAGCATGGTTTGGGCACAAGTATTGGTGAATAAACATTTTCACTACCTCTGCCACTTAACTCTGGGTGAAAAGAGAAGATGAATTAAATCCTTTAAATTCTAGAAATAGAAGTTTCCAAAGCTTAATAGCTCAGGCAAACTTTAGCTTTCCTCATATTCAATTCCCTTTGAACAGTTAAATGTTAGGAATCGAAATAATGTTTGGCAAAGGTAATACAAAATGAGTTTAAGTAGCTACTAGTACATTCCCAGGATTAAGAGGTTCCTCAGTTGCAACATTTCAGGGACACCATTCACGATTAATATAAACCTTCACTGAAACATTTTCTTTCAGGTTACAGATATCAGGCAATAAAATATTATATATGTAAGGACGTGATCATACAGAAACACCTACCTACAGTTCTGAAAACTGGCCAATACAGAAAGCCCTTTTTGTTTGTTTGTTTTGTTTTGCCCTCCAGGCTAATGAATATAACCCGTGTCAGACTCCAAATGTAGCTCAAATCATCTAGCCAAGGACATTTTCATTAAAGTGGCCTTTCTTCATTCTCATCAGAATCGAGCAAGCATAATGTCATGACTCTGGGTATAATTCCCGCAGAAGAAGGGTTGGTATAGTGACAACTGTATGGATTTTTTTGCTCATCAAGTTTTAACCTTATCTTCTTTCTTTATTAACTCTGTGACCTGGGGAAATTTCCTGAAATTCAAAGCTGTCATCTCTGAAGTGCTTAGAAATGTACCTGAAACCACCATCCTTGCTCAGTGCTGTGCCCTGGCTGCTCCTGCTTCACTTGCTTTGTGGCAGTTTTTTTTTTCTTTTATTTTTTAATATATTTTCTTGATTTTTTACAGAGAGGAAGGGAGAGAGATAGAAAGTCAGAAACATCGATGAGAGAGAGACACTGATCACCGCCTCCTGCACGCCCCACAGTTGAGATGTGTCCGCAAGCAAGGTACATGCCCCCAACTGGAATCAAACCTGGGACCCTTCAGTCCGCAAGCCAACGCTCTATCCACTGAGCCAATCCGGTCTCGGTGGTTTTTTTTTCTTGCAGGGTATTCCCTCACACAGCCCACACGCCATCCCTGTCCCAAACTCTACTTTGAAGGACTTTGACTGGAGACACTTGCTGCACTTCCGCTCTTGTTTTGTGGTTCGCCATGGTGCTGGTGGTGGTGGGCATTTTGTTTTGTTTTTCAGCTACAGATTTTCTTTTCTGTGGACATTTGGCTCGTTGGTTCCGTCTCTGACCAGTGCTCTGTCTTAGAGATTTCTGGAAACATGCTTAATATTGTAAGAGCTATGCCTTTTCATTGTGAATCAGTGCACGTTTCTCCTCTAGACTGTATGCTCCAAGAGGACACTGCAATTATTTTTCCTCTTTTTAGCCTCAGAGCTTGGCAGAGTTCCTTATTCTCAGAATATATGAAATAGGAGGGGAATAGTCAACGATGGGGGGAAAGTAAAGAAGAAAACTATGGATTACCTATCTGGTTCGCTATTATTTTTATTTATTCCCTTAACATGACAGTATCAAAAGCAACAAGAACAACAGTACTTTTTCAAGTTGTTTTGGTAACAGGAGAGAGGCAGAAAAATGTATGCGCAATGGGCAGTAGTGAACATTCCCAGGGAAAGGGAGCAGATAACAACCTCAGTGCAAGAAAAGGCAGAGTGGAGGTAGAAATGGCTCAAGGCCATGAAACATCCCGGAAAGAACATATTGGCCTGAAGGCCTGGCTCCCAAAGTTCTTCATTCCTTCAACTTCCTGTCCTCTCCACTGTAATTTTATACTTTCCCTAAAGTTTCCTTCTCCACCCCTCATACCGAAGCAGATTAGTTCTTTTCTTGTCTGTCACACTTCTGTTCTCCTTCTCTCAAGTTTCCCATCCCAAGACAAAAGAGTCTGTTGCTGTAAAAAAAAAATCCTATATGATAAAAGGGTAATATGCAAATCAACCGAACAGTGGAACGACTAGTTGCTATGACACACACTGACCACCAGGGGACAGATGCTCAATGTGGGAGCTGCCTTCTGGTGGTCAATGTGCTCCCACAGGGAGAGTGCTGCTCAGCCACAAGCTGGGCTGCCGGCTGGTGAGCACAGCAGCGGTGGTGGGATCCTCCCTGCCTCTGTGGCAGCACTGAGGATGTCCGACTGTGGCTTAGGCTTGTGTTCTTAACAGGCAGTGGGCCTAAGCCACAGTTGGACATCCCTTGAGGGCTCCCAACTGCTAAAAGGCACAGGCTGGGCTGAGGAATGCCCCCCTCCCCTGCCCCACCCTTCCCCCCTTCCCAGTGCACAAAGGTCAAGCTCACGGCCTGTGGTTGACTAATAAAGAGATTTTTTGGCTATTTTTTTTCCATACAAATATGATGGTACATTCCAATTTTTGACACCAACTTTGAAAACATCACATGCTTGTCGTTTCTTGACTTCAATAGAATTTTCCAAATTTTCACAAGGGCAGGGCACAAGTGTCCATGAACGTCAGGCTCAAACTCACCAGATCCCTAAAAAAACAAATTGGGGATCCGACACCCTCATCCTCTATTAGTGATGGCTGGGATTGCTCTTTGTTGCCGATATACCTGGTGAACCTCTCAGAGACGGGAGAATCCAAACACCCACGAACCCTTTGAGTAATTGTATTTTCTACTCTTCTCTTGTAGATCCAATTGGGTCTTTCCAAAATTTCAGACACTCCAGTTACCACCTAGAACCTTGCCACCTCAGTGGAACTCAGCCTATTTCTCTGGAGCTTAAAGACGCTGGCCAGCTTTGTTCTCTACTTTCCAGCAGCTGGGAAGTTGTTCCCTTCTTTCTTAATCCTTCTGTGAAGCACCTGAAAAGTCATGTTATGGAAGACCCATGCTGACACTTTCTTCATGACTTTGAGAGTCACCCAAGACTAGGTCCTCCAGGGCCCCTTCCCCACCTTAATTCCTAACTCTCTCCCATCCCTTGAAAATACCTCCATTATGCTTGCAACAGATATATTAGGGCATTGTGCCCGGAGCCTCAAGGCTACAGGTCCTGATAGCAAGGTGAATGTAGCACCCATCCCTGCTCCCAAGTTATTGTTTCCCACATGTCTAGTACCTGAGATCCCACTGTATCTCGTGATACTCAATTCTGAAATGAAGATATATAGTGTCAACATTTCATATATATATTTCTTTTTCAAAAAAATGAGAGCACAGGATTGTGCAGGCTTCTACATAAATGCCTACAAAATTCCTAATGCAGTTAACATGTCATTCATCCAAAATGCATTCTTGGAAATTTTAGTTTATTCGAACACAGTCCTGACACTGAATGTGATGCCAAAATCTCAGCACAGAAGCAATTGTCAGAAAAAGTCAACACTGAAGTATGGCCTTAGGGTTTCTGGGAAGAAATTGACTGCTGCTATTTAGCACATAATTATTTATTAGTTTACTGTCTGAGTTTCCTGACTCACAGCCAACAGCTAGGGCAAAAGCAAAATAGAAGAGAGTTAACATGAGTTTATTCTGAAGGTAATAAAGCTGAGAAATGACTGAGAATCTGGTGAGTAGAAAAGAGAGGACTTTTTAAAAGCAAGAGTTATTTTGCTTCATTTTGGGAAACATTTTAAGAATTAATGCACAGTTTCTGCAATTAAACTTTCCCCTGACATGTTTTAATACTTTGAAATTGACATGCATGTGTCTTATCAATGAGTATACTTACTATTTACTTTAGTTTTCCTAGAAGAGTTGTTTTTGCAGTCATAAAAGAGGAAGAGTAGTATAATAGTGACCCTAAATTATCAAGAAAAGTTTACATTTTATTGAAAGTGTATTAACTTAAAAAAATTATACAATATTTAATAGATATTTGAGTATTTCCCACAGGGGGAAAGAGATTAAATACATAGTACTGAAGATTGTTGAAATTATAGTTTTTTTTAATCTGAAAAATTCACTTATTGAATTTTCCAGCACCAGCAGAAAAATGAATCTTTAACCTGAAAAAAACCTAGTACTTCAGCGTTTGTTCTTTCAACAAAACACTCTGCACAACAACCTACACTCTGTTAAAACATTTTTGCACAATTTCTGTCCCTTCCATATTGATTTATAAAAGATTGGCATGCTATATTTAACAATAAAAGATTGGCAAGATATATTTAACAACATAAATATATATATATTTCTGATTTACATGTTTATCTTTTGCCTTTGCTTTTATGTGATCCTATAAGAAACACAGCATCATTATAAGACATTAAAAAGTATAATATATTATTTCCCATAATGAGAAAATACCCAAATAGGTCACTGAAGGAGATTCTTCCAATTGTGAACTGTACATTTTAAAATTATAAAATTCAAGATAGGAAATATTTTCCAGAGGTTGCACAAACAGACCGAACCACAGAAATAACATTATTTCAGATAAATGATCAATCTCTCCATGGTCCCTGAGGCTTATTTTAAAGGAGCTTTCAGCTGGGGTTACACTAGAAAGTCTGTGATGCTTGTAATAGAATCAAGAGCTCCATTACAATCCCAAATTGGTAGCATTTCTGAGTATCTCTGGGCTCAATTTCTTGAGAAAAATATATGAGCTGAAAGTCCCAAATAACTTATCATAGCTCACCCAATTATTAGTATACATAATTGAAAGTGAATTTCATTTATTGTCCTGATCCATTCTACAGGTTCATTTAGAATATGATATATCAGTAAATTGGTGGCAAAAATTAAAAAAAATAGTGAATCCAAAGAAAGCTTAATATGTTCAGTGAAGAAGTATATGGTGATTACTATAAGTTATTATTAATACAGACCAGAGATTTTTAAATCCTTATGATCAATTTTTCCAAGTTATTATTTTAAAAAATAAAAGATTTTCTTAAAACATGATAATCTTGGTAAAGCATCTTTTCAAATTTTTGGAAGCAAGATGGATGTGATGGGTAAAGAAAACAAATGACAGGAAATTCATACTTACAGCTCTAGTACACATCATCTTTTTAATGGAAGTAATTTTTAATTAATTATCTCTCCATGCTACTGTGTTGGGCACAATTCATTGGTAATTAAACAGACATGATTCTTGGCTGCCATACTATTTGTACCTATGAGAAATCACTGAGACTTGAATGACATGTAGTGAAGTGAAGATTGCAGTGGAACCCACATCATTTACGAGGGCCATGTATAAGCAATGGAGCATGCTCGTTTAGTGATTTCTTACAAGAAAAGGAGTTTTCTAGAGACAGTGCTATTAGGAGGATTGGGAACTTGCTGTTAAACTGCTCTTTCTAAACACCCTGCTGGTTATGCTTTGTTAGATTCCAATATGTTTAAATTTTTTTCATAAAAGAAAAGTCGATGGGCAATATGAGCAGAACAATTTCTTTTTCCCATGTCTGTTTTCTACAAGGGGCGGGTTTTCATGAACCAATCCAGCCCCCTACTCTTCCAATGGAGGTGGGGTAAGTTGCCTGATGGAGGCCTGGGAGAAGACCAATGCACCTGAAGCCCAGCCTTCACCCCCCTTCTCTTTGGGTCTACCCGAAGAGAGCATGCGTGTTCTGACTGGTCGGCCATTCAGTGAGCTGAGCTTGTTGGCCTGGCCTTGGTGTAAACCTGCTCATATTGGCCCTGGCCTGTGACTTCAGTGACTTGCCCACCGATGAACACTGCATTTTCTGTTATCAGCTTTAGCAGGAATAAAGGAGGAACTGGGGTGGGGATCTCTCTGTTACACCCATCCCCCTTTTAACTTTTTGTTTCCTTTGATGATGATGATGATGATGATGATGATGGCAAAATTGAGACATATATCAGTAAATTGGTGGCAAAAATACATCCATACATCCATACATAAAAATTTTTCCTTTTTTAAATTTGACAGTTCTGTGAGTTTTGCAGGACTCAATTAGTTATCATCACTACATTCTTATTAAGATGCATTTTATGAAAAGCGCATGCAGTAGTCTAGTCCACAGAGAGAAGAGTTCCAGCACCTGCCAAAATTCCCCTGTGCCCTTTGTCATTCGCTCCTCTGTCCCTAGCCGGTAGAAACCAAGGATCTGTTTTCTGCTTCTACAGTTGTACTTTTTCCAGAATTTCATATGACTGGAATCATATCAATAAACTTGTACATTTTCAGTTTGGCTTCTTTCACTTGGCAAAATACACTGGAGAGTCACCCATGTTGTTGCATATATCAGTATTTTGTCCCATTCTGTTACTGAGTAGTATTCCATTTTATGACAGTATCACAATTTACCTATTCATTAACTAGAGAAAACTTGGGTTTTTCCAGTTCTTGATAATTATGAATAAAAGGTGCTATAAACACTTGTATACAGATTTTTGTGCAATCATAAGTTTTTATTTCACTCAGAACACCTAGGAGTGGGATTGCTGGGTCTTAGGGTAACTGTACATTGAACTTTATTAGAAATGGCCAAACTGTGTTCCAAAATGTTTGTACCAATTTGCATTCTGACCAGCAATATATGAGAATTCCATTCACTTTGCATATCTGTATTTAATATTTTTTGTTTTCTTCCTTATTTTAAACATTTTAGCCATTTCAATAAGAAGGTGTTGATAACTCACTATGTTTTTAATTTGTGTGTTCCTAATAATTTATCATTTTGGACATATGTCATATGTTAATTTGCCACATGTATATCTTTGATCAAGCTTCTGATGAAATATTTTGCTCATTTTTTAAAAGTTGCTATTTGTTTATTTATTTTTAAATTTTGAGAATTCTTGACATAGTTTGGCTATAAGTCTTTTATGAGATATATGACTTGAAAATATTTTTCTTTTTTTTTGTTTATCCATGTTTGCAGAAGAACACAGATTTAAATTTTGACAAAGTTCAATTTATCATAGTTTTCTTTTATGGATTGGGCTTTTGGTGTCTTATCTAAGAAATCTTAGCCTAATCAAAGATCATCAAACTTTTCATCTTTGTTTTCTCCTAGTAGTTTTATAACTATAGGTTTTACATTTAGGTCTATGATCCATTTTTATTTAGCTTTTTATATGGTTTGAGGAATGGATCCTCTTTGACTTAATACTAAACTCAATAGCTTCTCAAAAGTTATTTTCAATGTGCAAATGTTGGAAACCCCATCATTGAACTTTTCATTGTTCCTCACAATAAAATTTATTGGTATATCTTATACCTTACGTGAAGCTTTTACATAGACATGATTTTATGAAATCATATATAGCTCATTTGGAAAATATTTGCTGAGTTAGGTAGATTTTCCAAATGTTGACACAACTCATTACAAAATATAAGAAAAACATATATCAATGTTACCAGGAATCTCCTAAAAAATGTCTATATTTGCAAGCTGTTAAACTCTCTGTGGTTGTTATAAATCTCAAAAATTCTAATTTATGCCTGAAAGTTCAAATTAGGGTGCACTTGTTCATTTTCACAAAAACATTGGTCTGCCAAATATCAAAGTTTGTATAATCACATTTTATCTCTCAGTTGTTCTTAAAAGTAAATACCGTATTCTATAAAACAGTGGCTAGTTGAGTTTGCAACTCAATCACACGATGCTTTTCTTTCCAGACAACCATCATACTTCAGTGTGCAATACCTACTTCACATTTTGTCACAAAGGATGTTAAAAAGCAGTGCCATTAGGGGTTAAAATGTAATACAATGAGAACTTTTACTACTTGGTTAGGATGTTACTAAGTGAAAATGGCTTTCTATTCTTTCTGTGAATGCACGTTGGCGAAGAACACAATTTCTACTGGCACAGTTCAATGCTACTGTCTATTTGTGATAAGGTGTCAAGCAGTTTGATTTACCATTGCTTTCGCACATTCAACATGCCTGTCTCCTCTGAAAAAAGCTAAGTAGCAACAACTTAGCATATGAAAAAAATATTTTTTACTTCATGGGCCCCTTCAAAAGGTTGCAGGGACTCCCAGGGGTTCCCAGACCACACTTTGAGAACCACTGTCCTAGGAGATTGAAAAGGTGAAGAAATTAAGAGAGAAGTAGCAACCGCTTTAGAAACATCAACTGAAAGTTCATTTCAGGATCCTACTAAAACACACAGAGATGAAGAAAGAACCTAAAAACCTTCCTTAGAAGCAGCTTCCACAGGCAGGAGCAGTTCCCTAGCAGGAGGCATGGGAAGCAGATCAGGAGGCACAGGACTGAAGATGCCTGCTTGTAGGGACAGCAGAGCTGTATTACTAGACAAACCACACACAGGGCAGGAGCAGAGTGCCAGGAAGTCATGACTTTAAGGGAAAACAGAGAGTCAGGAGGTTTCAGGAGACACAAAGACACCCCAGAAGGGGTCTGAGGTTTCTAAACATTGCAACAAGGCAGCAATACTGCAAATGCTAGCCTAAGAGAGAAGACAGTTGTAATAGAAGAATTACATATTTTTCAAGGTATAATAAGTGTGCACATCCAAAATAACATCCATTGAAAGCATCATGGAATTTTCAGAGATCTAAGAAAGCACATAATGGAAGGGTTGGGGTACCATGGAGGTCTCCAGTGTTGCCATCTTCCCTCAGGTTTAGGAGTCCAGTTTAAAAAGCAAGCTTACAAAAAGAAGTTGTTTGCCCTCATTCTTTCCGGAAAAATAACTCTGCAGTGTAACTCCAGATGAGTTGAGCATGCAAATATTTTGCCGTTTTCCTCCTGTGTCTCTCATGTAGACCCGAGGTCAATTTCTATTCACTGATATGAGGGACTCCCATACTGTGGTGTTCACAGAAGAAACCCCAATTCCTCTGCCCCGGAGAGACATTCTGAATTAATTTGTAACTGTGAGCCTTACCAGGGTGACAGGTTGAGCAGCAGTGAAAACGAGCATTAATCCCCCCTTCACTAGCTACTAGGCATTCTGTGTATTTTTTTAAAGTTAGTAGCTTTGGGATCCCATTGAGAGAAGTGTTGAATTTTATAGATGAGGAAACTCAGGCTTAGAGAGTCGAAGTAGCCCAAGATGGCACTGGCCATTGAGCATGGAATTGAACGCAGGTCTCTCAGAATCCAAAGTCCATAGACTTTCCATTTCACCAATACTTTTCAACAATTTTTATTTGTTTTTGCAGAAATTTAAAGAAAAATAGAAAACGTTGCCTGGCCAGCATGGCTCAGTGGTTAAGTGCTGACCTAGGAACTAGGAGGTCATGGTTCAATTCCTAGACAGGGCACATGCCTGAATTGTGGGCTTGATCCCCAATGGGGGGCATGCAGAAGGTAGCAGATCAATGATTCTCTTTCATCATTGAGGTTTCTATCTCTCTCTCCCTTCTTCTCTGAAATCAATAAAATACATTTTAAAACAAGACAAAAGAAAAGAAAGTTTAAGTAGAACACTAAAATGTTAAAGCTCCTCATATAGCATCAACGTCCATGAAACTCTAATCAAATATTTGAAAAAAGCACTTCCAAAGGGCACTCCAGCCAGAAAACAGCTGCCCTGCAGCTGCAATGCTACAAGCTGTCTCTAGTTCCACATCTGCTACTTGCTTTTTCGCCTCTCTTTTTTCTTAAATTGCCCCAGTGCCTAAGATTGTCCATTCCACTGCATGGAGCTCTTCTAATTAATACCCAAGCTGAAGGAACTGCTTCTGGTTAGATCTGTCTTTTGTGGCTCCGGCTGCATATGAGTGGAAAAGCCACCGTTCGCAGGGCACATAAGCCTCTACCCCTTTGTTATCCAAACTGGAACACACAGTGGCTTTTCCGCCCTGCTTGGCTCTCAATAAAATTAGTTGCACTGCCAGAAGGATTTGAGTGGAGCATTTTACCTCCAAGGAGAATTTAACCTGAGCGCACCACCTTCTACATATCACACACTGTGCTATATTTTGGAGTTAATTTGATCTGTTCTTTACATTATATTATGCTGGGTGTTCCACATATTACGCCAGGCCTTAGCTTCAGATCTGAGAGGGGGATCACGCTGCCCTAAAATAAATCTTCAAAAATTTTTTGTGTGTGAAGCTATAGATTAAAAACGGATTAAAAACAAGAAGAAAAAAAAATGAACAGGTCCACGTATTAGAAGTATCATCTTGTTAAAGATTTAAAATAATAATTACAGAGGTATATGGTTAATAGCAAGAAGACCATTTAAAAAGCCCAGAAAAAGAGAGGTAAGTTATGATGAGTCAGTTTTAACAGTTCCACAAGAAGGCAGAAGAGGGAAATGGATAGCGAAACAGTGAGGGCAGGGGAGAAACAGGTTTCAGCACATAATATATGGAAGAAATAGTTGAGTAAGATTTCCTGGTCTTTTCGCTCTTGGATCTACCAACCCCAATAAGGAAACATGGAAGGAAGGACATGTGCTGAGGCCAGAACATCCCAAACATGTAACAGTAAAATCACATGCAATGTGTTGTTACACATCTTTGCGTCCCTGGGGCCGTTGACTGGCATTAAACAAATATGTTTCCTAGTCATAGTTTAAAAGAGCTATTTGCAGAAATGGATATTAAGTCTTGACAAATACTTTTGTAGAATTAATTGATGTAATGATCTAATTGAAGCTCATATAATATCCTGATATTTATCTAACCTTCCATTCCTGAGAGAAACCTTACAAAATTGTGACAAATTATGTAATTCTTTTAATATAGTTAGATTACATTTGGGAGGGCCTTTTAGACATTTTTAAATATAACTATTCGTAAGTGAGGCAGATTCTCCTTTTTGTGTGTGGCATTTTTGTCACTTTGGGTATTTAAGCTCTCTCTTTGTAAAATAAATTAGAATTAGCTGCCCTTTGAAAATAAGAAGAATGTACCAGTAAGATTACCTGGGACTCAACGTTGTGTGAGAAGTATTTCTTATTTTCTAGATTTCTTGTTTAATTGTAATTCATTCTATTTCCTCTTGCATTAATTTCATAAATTTATACTTTGTAAAATTATATCCTTTGATTTTAAAATACCCAGTTCTTTTTAAAATTTTTATGTGTTTGGTAAAAATATTGCTAGCATTTTCCCTTATTGTCCCTATTTAATTACAATGCAATCTCTTAGGTTGTTTATAGCATTTTAATGCACTTTTATTAATTATATCTCTTGTAAAGAACAGATCAAGTTAATTCCAAAAAAATTCTTGATAGGGAAGTTTAAGTTGCTTATATTCACTGATCTAACTTCTCCATCTCTGTTTTATGCTTTAAATAAAGTTAAATGTTTGACTAATATTATTTCTCTTTTGTTCTGCAATGACTTGAAAATTAGTATTTAAAAATTATTAGATGCTAAGTTATTATGTTAATCCATCTCATTAAATCAGTATTTATTTTTTGAAAACAAAACAATAACAAGCTTTTCATTTATGGAAGATGAAGAGTTTAACTATTTTGCCTTCTGTATTCCATTTCTCTGATTCTGGTTTCTATTTGCTTTGGGATCAGAAACTCCATTTAAAAATTAAATTTCACATTCTAGATTTCTTTGCTTTTGTTTTCATGGTCCAAGCAATCATTTAGTTTTTGTGAGATCAAGCTTTGCCTCACTCATGTGGAATCTGATTCTAACATCTCCTCCAGGTGAGGCGGATGGAAGACTGTGTGAAAGGTGAAAGGCTTGCCGGGTCAATGCCGTTCTAGGCTGGCAGAAGTCGGGATTCCCAGGGGCAGCTGCAAGAGTCCCCCTGACCCAGTGACCTTGAGCAAGGTGTGAAGGCAATCCAGAACAGAGACGCTGAGTGGACTGCCAAAATGAGGGGACTAAATGCACATTCTGAGAGGCAGAAAGTTCAGGCAACAAGGATAAACAGGGAAGAGAATGTTACTGGGTAAGCACCTCAGTTGGGAATGCCTCTATCTGGGACATACTTGCGAAAAGAATGACTGACTGATCACCTCTCAAGACTCTGCAATGGGTCAGGATAAATACAGTTATATTGTAGAATCCACTTATTCTGCAGTCACATTACTGAGTCTTACTTTTGACTCATTTCTTAGAAAACTTTCCCTGGACATTCTTCACTTCAAATTGCTCCTTTCCTATCTCTGCTACTCCCATCCCCTATGTACTTATCTGAACTTCCTCCATATTTTGTGGGTTACATATACTTTTACTGTAGTTACCAAGTAACTCATTCCTTCTCTGTCACTCCTGCCAGACTGGGAGTTTGCCAAGATTGGGGTAATCAGTCCACCATTGTATCTGGTGGCTAGCACAGAGTAGGTCCTCAACAAATGGTGCTGTATTTAAAATCACTGTGTATCACTGAGAGAAAGTGCACAGCGAGAAGATAGGAGGGAATGCTTGCACATTAGGAGCAAGAAGAGAGACAGAGCAGAGCCCTGGAAGGTGAGAGAAGAACTAGCAGAGTGCAAAAATCAAGAGATGAAAAGGGTATGAGTCGAAAACCCACAGAGGGAAATAATGAGTGTTGTAGGAGGATGAGGACTAGGAAAATGTCACTGGACTTGGTAGTGGGGTGATGACTAGTCGCTTTCAAAGCAGCAGATCAATAGAATCATGGAGACAGGAACCAAATGGCGAGGGCAGAGTGAGTGGGAGGCGAGGAGAAACAAGGAGTCGATATCTTTGAGAAACATGTAGGTTAGGAGAGAAATTCTGAGTCAGCTTGTGGGCGTTAAAAGGTTGGGAATTGTTCTATTCTAGGTGAAGGATACATGTGTATATTTTCAGACAAAAGAAAAGAGCTGAAGTAGAAAGAGAATGGGACATGAGAAAAATGGATAGTGGATAGAATGTGGTAGATCTGGAGAGGAGGAAAGATTAAACAAAAAGTGAGGAAAGGGAGAACAGAAAATGGAAGGAGGACACAGTATATTTTGATAGGGAAGAGGAAAAGAGTTTTTTAAATGTCAATAAAGATAAATAGGGAAGTAAGAACTTTCATTTGGCCTTTGATTAGAAAGAAATCTGTGAGAAATGGCATATATTTCAATAAATCAGGAGTAAAGCCATCGCCTAAAGTGAAATTGTCGGAGTGGCACTGGGGGCTGAGAAATTCAGAGTTTAAATTAGTAGAAAGGAAGTATTTTAAAAATCCAATGAGAAAACAAGTATAAGATAAAAACCAGCAGTGAGGACCAAAGTAAGTAGTGTGAATTATTTGTGGACCCAAATATGATTTATGGGCACTCTCCAATACTTTTTGTTAATCTGGTGGCATAGTACGTACTAATGTGGATAATCAAATGATTGTGGGAATCTACACTGCAAATGAGGGGAGTATTGACAGGATTGAGCCTGGATTTCAAACACAATAGAGATGGGAGCAAGGCCAAAATAGAAAATTGCATAAATGTTAGGAGATGGAAGGGAGAAAAGATTAAGAGCATGTGATAAAAAATACCGAGTGATGGGTATAGAATAAACTTAAATATTTATGGATTTCTTTTAATAAGGATCTTCAAGGCAATTCCTCCTTTTTTTGCCACAATACATTTTGGGCTAAACTAGAAAGTAAAAGTTAAAGATTTTTTCTTCCATCTTTTTGCTGCCTTTTTTGTTAAACGGTGGTCAGTAAATTGTGGCTCGCGAGCCGTGGTTTGCTGTCCTGTTGACTAATGAGTTTGCCGACCACTGTGTTAGTAAATAGCCTAGAGCAGCAGTGGCCAACCGGTGGTCCTTGAGGTCCGAAAGGTTGGTAACCGCTGGCCTAAAGGCTCCTTCACCACTAAATGACCACCCTGCATTTGCAATGTGCCATACAAATTGATTTCATGGTGGCTAAATAGAAGTGATGAACTGATATGTGTTGACAATATAAATTCAGTATATCAAAGTATAGAATGACAAAATCCAGATTTTGGAACATGAACAGAATCTAAGTTAATTAATTGATACCTGAAAACTTAATAAACCTCTCTGAGAATCATTTTTTTTTCTGTTTGTAATTATAAGTAATACTAGCTATTCCTACCAGTTATAATACAAATCGAAAAAGTTAACACGTGCAAAATGTTTAGGCTAGCTCCTGGTACTAAGTACAAGTTCTCCATATCTTGCCCATAGGTCATTTTGTATTTGTTGTAGAATTCATCCCTTCATTTATTAAATACTTGTTAAGGACCTACTATGTGTGTCAATCACTATTCTAAGTACCCAATACACAATGATGTAGGAGATTGAATTATTTGCCTCAATTTCTTACCACTTTCTGTATCTCTAACTTTCGCTATGTATTTTCCTGTCCTTCTACTAAAGGCAAAGGGAACCCCCCACACTGAGACTGAGGGCTCAAACAAGTAGCCAGCTTTGGCCAACAGAATGTGGGCTGGTGTCCCAGTGTGACAGCTCCAAGCCTAAGCCTTACTGAACAGGTATCATGTATTTTTACTTGCTCACTTCTGCTTTTCACATGACTGTGAGAAGAGAATCCCCTGGACCCTAGCCTTCACACCTCTGAAGCAGACCAGAGCCCAACTGCAGCAAACAGTCAAGCTCAACTAGATACACAGTGTGAAGTAGAGGTGCCCAGTCAAATGTCTACATCAGGGGATGAAAACCATGTTACTGGGGTCAAATGCTGCCTGTGGCTTGTTTTTGTATGGCTCAACAGCTAAGAATGGTTATTGTATTTGTAAAGAGTTCTTTAAAAAAATGTCACAGAAATGACATATGGGTTAGAAAGGCTGACATATTTACTATCCAACCTCTAAAAAAAAATATTTGGTGACCCTTGGGCTAGGTCACCAACATCCAGCCAAACAGCAAACCAGGAGTGATCACACTGAGAGCAGGAGAGCTGGCCCAGGCAACATCCAGTCGTGAGAGAAGCAAATGTCTGTCATTGTTCTGCAGCACTATTGTGACCAAGCTCAGTGACAGACGTGAAAACATACATGGTGCCTACCCTCATGGAGCTCACATTTTCGTTAGGAACAATTAAATAATGATAAAAACAAAGACACAATACAAAATTTGATAGATGTTAGGAACTGAGCTATAGAAGATGGGTTGGAGATTAGAAAGCGGAATGTGGGTATTTGAAATAGTCACAGAAGAAAAGAAATGGAGAGTAAAATGATTAGAAATGCATAGTATGATTGCTGATTAGCATTGAAGGCTCAGCTAATTGATGATTATGAATTTAGAGTGACACCCATCTCTCCTATATCCTATGGTCAAGTTGTTTGGTAGGAGGAAGTGGATAGTTTAAGGCACATTATTGGTTTCCTCTAGGATTGGGATTTACAACCAGTGTGATAATACAACCAGAAGGTCTGAGAACTTGGTGTATTGTCAAGAGCTACTGAAATGAGGGTGAAATCTGAACCTCTAGAGAGGGCTGGTGGATTGGGAAGATGTTAAGAGGTCATAGCTTTAAGATTCTGAAGAATTTACAGAACAAGTTGCATGACCATGACTGTGGCTTACAATGAAGCCCAAAGAACAAAATTTTATAGTCAGAACATGTTTGAATTAATGACTGTGAAATACATGTTATACAAACTTACCTAATCATGGAAACTCTCCTTCCTTTCCCTCCCCTCTCTACCTCTCTCTCTCTCACTCTCTTTCTCCCCTCAATCTCCATTTCTTACTCCCTTCCATGATTCCATCCTTTTTCCTTCCTTCCTCCCTTCCTCTTTTATTCTCCCTTTCTTCCTGAAAATTACAGGACAATATTTATTGGAAAATTTTTACGTGTGAAATACTAAATTAGGGCTTTCTTTATATTCAATATGCCTCCCTAAACTAGAGTGTATCCTAGTTTAATTCTTGGAGATTTAAAATACAATTAGTATATTAATTCTTGGAAGTCCTGCAGTAAAGAGTCTTGCAAAACTTTGTTTAACTCAGCATTTCACAGACTATTTTTGCTTACCCAAATCTTTTATTGCTTAATGTCCATTAATATCCCGCAGAAGAAAACAGTTTAGATAAACAATGGTGTCAGCTAATCAATTGTATTAATGTATCTGAGAAAATAGTGTGTCAACACAAGGAAAAGAGGATTCATGGAGTCAAAAAGAGGAACCCCAGAGCAATTCACTCACTGAGTCACGCATTGGACAATTTCGTGGCCTCTGGTACCTAACAATCACCATAGAACAAAAGGCATACAACATGCCTTTACCCACAATTCAAGGGGATAGTCAGAGAACTTGATAGAGACACAAACTAACACAATGAAGAATTGCTATGCAGAATGTAAATACTAATTTAGACCTATGCTGAATTCTCTCCAGGAAAAGGACGAGGGTCTCTACCAGACTTGGTATTAGGGGCAGGGGTGGAGCTGAAAGAAGATAAGATAATGCTTTTAGGAGGATTAAAAACTTTAAATGGGCAGCCACATCTGTAATTTTCTTTAAAATACCTGAACACAGACAAGGATACTAATTGCTAGTTGGTGTACATTTCAGTGTTGGAGGCAATTAGGATTGGTGAGCATCCTCACTCCAGTGGTGGCTAGCACTTCATTAGAAAGGTCACACTCCATAGGGCTACTAGAAGTCCTCCATTATTCATCTCTTGATCAAGATGGTAGGCCCTACTGCTTAGCACAGCAATTATGTTTTTACTGTAGAAATGAGTGGATTTTGTTTGTTTATGAGGAATGTGACAGACGGTTCTCATTGGTGAAATGAACAGTATTCAACACTTGCAGATATTCCTCATCCTTTTGTAAGATGTAAAGCATTTATCCCTTGGAATGAAAGTGACAACCCTTTGCCATTGGAATCGTATATCCAGCCATTGTTAGGAAGACTTCCTGTGTCATTCACCTCAGGCTTCTTTCTATACTACCCAAACCCACCCCTAAGAAACTTATACCTGGCCAAATCATGTGGGATCAGTGCCCAATATATTCTGTAAAGATGCAGAGGCATGAAACAGCACAATAAATGCAAGAAACCCTAAGTGGTTTCACAGAGAATGAAAGAGGAAGAAAGTCTGCTAGTAGAGAGGGAGAGATTAAGTCTATAGCACTGATGACCCCAGGGAAAATAGGGTCTTAATCACATATTGAGATAACTATCTTTTAAGAATAGCAACAGACACATCAGGTTACAGTAGCCTAATAAAACACCCACTTAGACAATCCCACTGATTTTCTTTGCTTTATTTATATGTTGTCTTCTCATATATTAAGGTGAACAAATGTATGACCCAGTTAATATAATTATTCAAGTCTCTTTGGAAGTCATATTACTCAGTAAAATGTTACACATGGGCATTCTGGTTTATGTTCAATCTCTCTGAGGAGGTGGATATCAAACATTTCATTGAATCTGGTCAATTCTACCTGCACTCAAAGAATTAAGTTTCTGCACATGTGAGGTAGAGGTCAGAACCTTGGCTACAGTCCCTCCACTGCCCTGTGAGACTCTCCTAGCTCCCAATCCCAGACAAAGCTCTTGCTCTGATAGCAAGCGCTGAAAGAACTGGAAATGTAGAAGCTTTTATAGAGACTGGTGATATTTGGGTAGTGAAATGTGAGAAGTGTGTATAATCCACTCAGCAATAAAATCAGGCTGAGAAAATTGGGTGGAAAGCAGTAACTGGATTGAAAATATTTGGGTCCTATTTACTACACATATATTTAAAGTGGAGAATCAGTCCAAGAAGATTCATGTCTTGCCTTTTTGTAAATATTTTGGTAATTGTAAACACACCAATCTTGGTTTCATCCTGAAAAGGGTGAGAGGAGCATATGAACCAGAGATAATATAAATGAGAGGAGGTTTAGAGAGGTGACGTACAAGGACAGTAGCTGTGAAAATTTTAATGTAAATTTATTTTAAAGAGAAAAATATTACCTTGAAATAAAGCACTATTGTTTAGTGCTACTGTTGTTTTAGGTCTCAGTTTATGATTAATCAAAATAATATTAATGTTCATAAATTACCCAGGGTTCAACTGCTTTTGGAAATCTCTACAGTCTAGTGCAGAGGTCTCAACATATAATTCAAGAACGCTTTCTGAAAAACTGTTTTCATAATAATACTAAGACTTTATTTGCCTTTTGTTGTTGTTGTTCTCTCCTGAGAACAGAAAAAATGCAGCTGATATTAAAACCAACAATTGGCCATAGCTGGTTTGGCTCAGTGGATAGAGCTGAGTCTGTGGACTGAAGGGTCCTGGTTTCAATTCTGATCAAGGGCATATGCCTGAGTTGCAGTCTCAATGCCCAGTAGGGGACATACAGGAAGCAGCCAATCAATGATTCTCTCTCATCACTGATGTTTCTATCTATCTCTCCCTCTCCTTTCCTCTCTGAAATCAATCAGTAACAATATATTGAAAAAAAATCAGCCATTGTTTATTAAACTAGATAGTGAAGAAATTTATGAGGTAAAACAATGCCACTTTTTTCATAATCATTTTGTATTACAAAATAATTATAATTATTATGCAAATATGTTACTTATAGTAAACTCTACTGGGTTTATTTATGTTGTTTTGAAACAAATCAATAGATAAAAGTTTAACACATTTAAAATTTTAATTATCAATGTGGTTATTAATATCTATATAAACTAAAGCTTTCTGAGGTCCTCAATAATTTTTAAGAGAATAAAGAGGTCTTGAGATCAAAGTAGTTTGAGAACCTCTAGTCCAGTAAAATACAGCTTTCAGTATTTGACACTACCCACTTATTTACTTATTTTCTATCTGAAATAAACTAAACCATGGAAAAAATAAGCTTCATGTGTGAGCCTAAGCTATTGTGGGCTGAGACTGTTGATCTGAGAGGGGCTGCAGGTACCAGTGAATTTGCACTACATTTTTTATTTGAATAAGGTGGTGTGTCTCAATGGCAGTAGCATGGAGGGAAAAACCCTTTTAGTCGTTCCACAATGGCAAATTTCTCTTTCTGATGACTTAGCATATCCAGCATCCATTCCACAGTATTATGTGAATTTCCAAGTGCTGAGATTGAAAAGAATTTATGTTGATTGTTAGACCCTCAGAACTAACTTGAAAAGTCATTATACATTTACATGACTATGAACTAAGCTTTCAGAAAACTTACAAAGGCACCAGATTGCAGAGACTTAAATCTTAATGGTAAATTTCTCCACAATGACAGATACTAAGACAGCATAGAGATAAAATATGAGACCTGCCCAGTCTGAAGTCAGTTCACCTGAATGTAAGGCACTGTGTGCAATGCTCTTGACTTATTATGTGAAGAATTCATGGCCATGCATTTGTTGACTACAATCCGGAGAGCTGACAGCTGCAGATGGATCTTCTCGCTGCTAACAACCCAAAGTGCAAAGGAAGTACCCATTTATTTTAAAAAACATGTGCTATTCCAGCAGAGAACAGCATAAGACATCTCCTTTTAGGATATATTTACCATTAAAATAATGCCATGGAATTATACACACATACACACACAAAACCTTGTCTCCCACCTGTCCTAGTTTGTAGGGTAAATCTGTTACTCTTCTTTTCCAGTCAGAGATTAAGAAAAACACAAAGCAAAAGCAATACATTTAAACCACTGTGATCTTCCTTTTTCTCATTAAGTCTTGCTATATAGAGAATGGCACTCAGAGAGAGGAAGAGGGAGAAAGGGGGGTTGGAGAAAGATGAGAGCGAGAGAGAGAAGGATGGAGGGAGAGAATGATCTAAGCAACAGAAATAAATTTAATGTTTTTTAAGTATTTTTTTTTCCACAGACCAGATTGCAATTTACAACTTTGCCATTCCATCAAATGCTATTTCACTTCACAATGCCACTGAAATGCAAAATTGGGCAGGTTTAACATAATAGTTGGCTGCGTATAACATAAGATTGCAAATGTCACAGGAAAGAGATGATGAATGGCTGTGGGATATTTATCTGCACTATTTAGATATGTTGGCTAAACTGCTTGAAGGATATGTTAAAACCAATTATTTCAGCTACAGATTTGGACCGAAAGTGGCTTTCTGTATAGTAGGCATCTGGAATCTTAAGGTTTCCTAGGGTTTCTCCTATTCGACACTTTTCTCCAGTGATCACTGTGCTTGTATCTGTGTTGCTCTGTGCCCTGAAGCAAGATAATGCGTCATATCAAGGCCATGAGGGCACTATATAGAGCGTAGCTTCTGTTTCTAGGTGGCGTGCACAGAAATTCCTGCTTTCCTATCACCTTCGAGTCTAGAAGGTTACCGGGGGTTAAAAAGCCTGTTGCCTTAATTCTCTGCCTGCTTCTGAAGTGTCTTCCCATAGAGTGTTCAAATGATCTTGGCAGTAAATGATATACTCGCTCTTTGTCATTTTTCAGTTCTTGATTTAAACAAAGAACAATATTCGGGAAATACTTGATTTCCCCCTCTGAGGTAAAATAAGCAATAAAAAAATCACTGCTATATTTTAGTTATTAGTTTCAAGGTGGAATTTCTCTATGTCGAATTTAATGTTAGAGTAGCAAATCCTTATATAGTGTTACTACGTGCCAGACACTGTTCTCATTTAATCCTTATAACAAACACATGGGGTAGGGTCATTGCTATATTCATTTTAAATGTGAGGGAACAGAGATACAGAGGTAGTGAATGATTTTGCCAGGGCCACACGCTAATAAGTTTGAGATTTGGGATTTAAGCTCAAGCTGGCAAAGAGTACATGCTTTGAATTATGATGCTATACTTCCTTGCCAATAAACAATAATAGTCATTGATCTCATTTTATGACCTAAAGGTCTTTGAATACATACTAATATTGTGCTAGAGGACTCAAGACTGCACAAACTGAAGTGTAGGCAGATGTATCAGTCAGAATAGACTGTTACGTAGTGATAACAAACAGTCCATTCTCTTGATGGCTTACAGAAACAAATATTATTTCTTTCTCATGTTCCACGTCCAACATAGGTTAGCTGGGAACTCTACTCCACATTGCCATCGTCCTCACACCAAAGCTCAAGTTGTCTCAAGGCTTGCTATCCATTCCAATGTAGTATTGCTGGGGGGAGAAAGGATGTGACAAAGCATTTGCTAACCAGTAAAGCTTCTGCCCAGAGGTGATGTATGTCATTTCCCTCACATTTTATTGACCTGAGAGAACTGCACTGCACCCCTCCGACCTCTTAACTCTGAGGGGAAAGTATAACCACCTATGTGCCCGGAAGAGATAAAGCTGGGGTACATATAAACAGTCCTAAAGACTATCAGAATAGAGTCACCATGCTGAGGAGGAATAAGTGGAGATAGCAAGAGTTAGTCTCTCACCAAGGGCTGGGGACATTGATCCATGACACCCAAGGGTCATCTTAGTCTCAGCTTGAAACTTCTTTGGGACTACTTTTAAGACTACTAAACTTAGGCTAAAAGTCCTGCTGTACACGTTCTGAACACTGGATTCCTCTTTAATATCACTCATTGTATTGTTCATTATTTATTATTCATTATTTATTCTCTTCTGCATAAAATTTTATATAAGCTCCATAAAGGCAGATAATAAATTTATATTGCTTATTGCTATATGCAGTCATTCTCTACTCCGATACTTCTAGATTCAAATCATCCCAATGGACATTTATCAAAGCAATAATGTATTAAGTCAGGAAGAGTAAACAGGAAAAAGAATCTATACAAGCACACACTTTTTGAGCCAGTTTCACTGAAGTACCTCATAGGATTAAACAGACCAGTCAGCCAGTCAAAACTCTAGTATAATTTTTGAGGCAAAGAGAAGGCTCTCTCTCCTTCCTTCGCCCTAGCCCTTCGGGTGTCTTGAACAAGAGACCAGGGTTTTCATTCCACAAATAGAGATAAAAATGTAACTATCTGGGAGAGTTACTTTATGAATATGACTTACAATCAAAGTGATTCTTTTTCTGGCTTGATAGAGAGAAAGACTAAGAAAGCCAGAAGGCTAATTTCTTTAAGGGAACAGAAGGCCAATTAAAGGGGGGAAAAAGGAACAGAAAGGAGACTCTGGAGGTGAGGTGACTGCTTTGGAATTTATAAATGCTGTCAGAAGCCTCAGTTTATATTCATCTCTTCAATAAAGGATCTTCCATTATGTCTTGATTTCATAAATATACTGGTTTGAATACCTTCATGAGAACAATGAAAGTGCACATAAATCAGGAACAAGGATGAACCCATGCAAAAACAAACAAAAGCATTATGTTTGGTCTTCTTTAAATAGCACCATTACCTGCTGCTTTTCTCTCATTCAGTCCCATCACCATTATAAATTGAACAGAGAAAGGTTCAGATTTAGACTATGTTTTCCTAGGAGAGGAAAGTTAATGGATTTTGAAGCACAAAGAATAACACAATGTCTTTTTTGTTTGATCTAAAAAGCAATGCATTTTATGTTATGTAATACATGGGCTCTCAGGTTATGTGCAAATTTGGGGGGTAACTGCTAATATTTAAACTCATATTTCTATGATAATTTAAAATCATAGCACCTTCAATTTCATCAGAATGAGTTAGTTTAGGAACCTAAGAGTATTAAGTCAAAGTGATCCTCTCTTAATAATAGGGAAGCCCTAGCTGGTATGGCTCAGTGGATAGAGCATAGGCCACTGGATTGAAGGGTCCCAGGTTAAATTCTGGTCAAGAGCACATGCCTAGGTTGCAGGCTCAATCCCCAGTAGTGGGTGTACAGGAAGCAGACAATCAATGATTCTCTTTCATCATTGATATTTCTAACTCTCTCTCCCTCTCCCTTCCTCTCTGATGTCAATAAAAATATACTAAATAAAAAAATATATATATGCCGAAACCGGTTTGGCTCAGTGGATAGGCGTTGGCCTGGGGACTGAAAGGTCCCAGGTTCGATTCCGGTCAAGGGCATGTACATTGGTTGTGGGCACATCCTCAGTAGGGGGTGTGCAAGAGGTGGCTGATCAATGTCTCTCTCTCATCAATGTTTCTGGCTTTCTATCCCTTTCCCTTCTTCTCTGTGAAAAATCAATAAAATATATTTAAAAAATAAAAAATATATATATATTAAACAAAATAATAGGGATGATGGGGAAAATAAGACATTTTTTGGGGGTGGGGTAGGGGAGCCAGCAATCTGAATCTGTGCCAGTAACTTAATATACATTCTTGATAGCCTTTCTCCACAATCTGATCTTGCAAGACCTGTTTACCTATGTACTCCCATTTTACAAAGGCCATAAACCATGAACAATACACAACTACTGTAGGGGGTTATCAGCTCTGGCATCATCCCAACACAAAGCGCTTTTTGCAAAGTCCGGAAGTCCCATCTTTAAATAGCACCATTTTGGGGGGACAAAGAAACCAAAGGGTATAAAGGGAGAGCTTCCTCCATATTGGTTTTGCTCAGGATTTGGAGAGAAACAGTCTCCCCTGAGTCATTGTACTAGTACATGCGAAACATCTGAAAATAAATGGGTTTCTCCTATGTCTCTGGGTACTCCTGTGTATTTTCTGGTCACCTGGTAAATTCTGCAACAGGGAAAGAAGACTTTCCAATAAGAAAGCCTTTCTTTAAGCCAATCATACAGAAATGAACGATATAGGAAGCGTGTAGTGTTCGTAAAGCAGTCAGGCATCCTAAGTTATGCTCCATGTCTGACCTCAAATAGAGCAGGATTCTCTCAGAGAAGCCAAGTAAACATTAAAAAGCTCGGATTACACTGAATCCTGCAGAAAGTCCCACGGTGGGAAAAAGCCACTGATAGTGCTTCTTAATTCCTCTTTGTTTTCCTATCAGGGTTCCTGTTATCTACAGGGACAGTACTAATTTGTTAAAAACTCAGTTATACAAGGTTGGGGCTTTTGTTTTGTTCTATTTTGTTTTTTTCTTAATCAGCATAGTTACTTGAATCAAAAGGGAGCTTTAGTCCATGAACACAATTGAAAAAGTAGGATTATCTTGAAAAAAGAAAGATGTGCCTTTTTAGTATGGAGCTATAGAGCAGAATGTCACCCAGAGGTTTATTTATTTTCCCTATAAAAAGGCAAGCCACCTTCAGAGAAATCTCTAGTTCTTTGTACCCTGAATATTAAATTCTTGAGTGTTAAAATCCATTTCCATTATGCACTGTTTGCTGAATCAAGGTGTAGAGACATTTCTCCATAATAGGACTATTCTTACCATGATTCATTGAAGCTAATCTAAAATAGCACCCACAAAGTCATCAATATTTGCCCATGTTAATGGTATAGGCGAATCTTCTGCATCTTATTGTGCAATCATAAGCATGTGGTATCAATGTCTGAAGCAATAGTGGCCAGACCTTTGTTCTGGCATTTATTAAAGCTAATTGTTAACCAACACATTGTTTTAGAGAGTCTGATATGATGTGAAATGCTTTGAGAGAGAAATAAATATGATATTTCAATCATATATAAGCATATATGAAAACAATTTCTCAATCATATATTTTTATATTACAAATTGAACAGCTAAGGTTTGGGTCATTAAATAGGGGATTGTGTTTATTTTTAAATGAAAATATTCTTATGGAGTTGAAAGAGCCCTTGATAAGGAGTCTGAAAGCTGGATTCTTAACCCCATTCTTTACAAATTATCAGCTACAGGACTTTAACAAAAGATAAAACTTTGTAAATTTTAGTTTCCTCATCTGTAAAACATATAATATCTAATTCATGGACGTTTGTGGAGGTTCATATTAATTACATCCTATCTTTACCTCAAGAGTTTACAATGCTCAGAGGGACATTGATGGAATAATATTACAAGTTCTTCCTAAGAAAGGTGGAAATTATTAAGTAGCACACTGGTCTTTGAGCTTCCTTCAAATCAGGATAACAGTGGAAATGGGAAGAAATGCACAGACTAACAGAATACAGAGGAAGTAAGATAACAGTACAGATATTTTCCTATTATTGGGGTCTATATTTTCCCACAGAAAAGTCAATAATATAATTGGCAAATAATTGATACAAAATTAGAAGAAGGTTTTATATAACTTTCCTATTGATAAAAGACAAGAGCAAGCACATTTAAACAACTCACTGAAGGTCAAACTGTTTCAGCCTGCTGGTGACTTAACTGAACTCGGATAGAAGAATAGAGGCATGGTGACAAAAACCTTCAGGTAACTTTGATAAACAGCTCCTTTCTCAGTCTCACTTTGACAGCAGCTAAATAGCGGATAATTTTTGTTCCTTTATTTCCTTTTGTTTCTTAGTGAGAATAGATTAGTTCATATAATCAGTATAATTTGGAAACCAGGTTAGATAGGGTTGTCTAGATTCTGAAGTACAATACTTTTTAAACTTCTTAATACACACACACACACACACACACATATAGTGTTTTGATTCATTGAACTTCTATTCAAACAGGATCATCCATTTACCTTTGGAAAAATTAGGATACTTGAAGTAGAATACAGAGAAAAACAAAAAGGTAGAAGTAAGAGTTTGATATACAAAAGAGAATTCTTGAGTCACAGGAATACATAGTTTTGAAATCCTTGACTAAGGAAAATGAATGTAATATTCTAATTTTTTAAAAAACAAATGTAATATTCTAATTTTAAAAAGTTATCTTTTTCTCTATTAAGAGTCAGGCCTGACCAGGCACATCATAGAATTTTACATGGCAGAAGTAGAGACTACAACATAGAATTTTACTGCCTGTCAGAAGAAAAGAGACTTTTGGCAAGTCCCTGTCACCTAACATAGGGGACAGAGTTCACTGCTTCAGCTCTGGGGATTGTGAAGCACAGGCAGGAGAGACAGGCTGCCATCATGTCCAAAATCCCAGAGGTGATAGGTGTTTGATAGGCTTAAGAGAACCCTAAGAGACAGCATGAAGGGATCTGGAGAGCATTATGCTAAGCAAAATAAGCCAGTCAGAGAAAGATGAGAATCACATGATCTCACTCATATGTGGAATCTAATAAACAAAATAAACTGATGAACAAAAGAGATCAAGAGACTTAGAAGCTTGGAACAGACTGTCGAATCTCAGAAGGAAGGCAGGGCTGGGTGGGAGGGTAGATGGGAAGAGATCAACCAAAGAACTTGTATGCATAAATGCATCATCCATGGACATAGATAATAGGGTAGCAAAGACCTTGGGCAGAGGTTGGGGTGGGCTAGAAGAGGGTCAATGCGGGGGGAAAAAGAGGGTTAAGGGGACATATGTAATACTTTCAAATTAAATATTTGGTGTGTGTGTGTGTGTGTGTGTGTGTGTGTGTGTGTGTATTAAAGCTAAAAGCAGGGCGACCTTTTGCCATGTTCTCTGTTTGGCATCCATGGGCCAATGCCCCCCCCCCCCTCCAATCTGGCTAACCCTGTACCAATAGCCCAGCACGGAAGTGATCGAGAGGTTCCCCTATAGCCTAAGAGTGGCCTATGAAGAAACTGGGATTCCAGGAGAAGTAGGACTGGGTCTGAAGGTGTCACCCTGAGCTGTCTAAGAGGCCTAATCAGAATCAGACCCAGGGGCATCTAAAGTCAATTGCATCTGAAATTCCCTGAAAGCAGAGACTGGCCTCTGAGTTACACCAGCTGAGCGCTCCAGCAGGGGATGCGCAGAAAGACCACGCCTTGCCCAGCAGAGGCAAAACCACTGCCGGGGCAAAACCACTCCCACCTGCTGCCCTCATGTCTGAGGAGCTTGTAAGGTTCTTTCCTCCAGCTCAGAAACTATCTCGGGAAGAAGAAAGAAGAAAGGAGAAACAGTGCTCATCCTGAGTTGAACTGTGGATTGACACAAATTGTACCAAATCTAAACTCCTTTTAACCCAAATAGACACCCTTAACTCCTAATTTTAAATGAAGTGACTTTCCTTCCCATGGAGGTGGGGCTCATTAGGAGAAAGTAGCATCCATTGTGGAAAAGAATCAATTTCCATTTGCTGGGATGTGTGGATCAAACAAAGACTCAGAAAACTCAAGGCGATGAAGCGGTGGTTCTGGATTGTGGTTACTCCTCTCTGCAGAGCACATAACCTGGCTACTCTGAGGCGGTGTAGGGTCCTTCTCCATGAGGAAGTTTAGATCAGTTCAGGCTCCTAGTAACTCTGTGCTCACACCAGAGAACACAGCAGAATGGTTTTGGCTGAAAACCACTTCACAATGGGAGAACAGCCCGCGCCCCCCCTCCCCACCTCCCCTCCCCACCCCCCTGCCTGCAGCTGAGAAACTGGTTAGGAGCAGCACTGATGCTCAGTGTGCCTGCCAGAAGCAGAGCTGTGAAATGTACCCCAGGAAAGGGAATAAGTTCACCTGATTGATGGAGTTATTTGGGATTGGAACTGACCAACTGAATTTTGAAGAGAATTTAGCAAAAACAATCATTTTAGTTTTGACGTAAGTAAAGTTGAGCTATCATTTCTGTCTGTAGCGCCCTATCAAGATCAACTGCCTCTGGAGTGTTCTGGTTTATAGTAGTCAAATTTTGTTGCTGGCATATGGAGAACGCAGATCTTCCCATTTTTCTCTTGTAAAACGGCACACTGCAGCCTCATAAGAAATACGTTTATCCCCCTAGCTCAGTGGTCGGCAAACTCATTAGTCAATAGAACCAAATAATAACAGTACAACGATTAAAATTTCTTTTGAGAGCTGAAAACCGACTTCTGCGCATGGGCCAGGAAGTTTCAATCACACTGTATGTGCACGTCTGCACATGGTATTTTTGTGGAAGAGCCACACTCAAGGGGCCAAAGAGCCGCAGTTTGCCGACAACTCCCCTAGCTGATTTTGCTCAGTGTTGGCCTGCAGACTGAAGGGTCCTGGGTTCCATCCCCATCAAGGGCAATTCTGGTCAAAGGCACATGCCTGGGTTTTGGGCTCAATCTCCAGTGCGATCAATGATTCTCTCTTATAATTAATGTTTCTATCTCTCTCTCCCTCTTTCTTCCTCTCTTGAATTAAAAAAAAAAAACACATTTAAAAAGGACACCAGTTTATCTATTAACTGTGTGATAAAGAGAATATGTATTTCAGATGATTTAATGGAATAATGTTTTAGGAAGTATCTATCAAGATATGCCTTCTCTCAACTCCAGGAAAACAGGTTTGCTAAATCTAAATATTTTCTATCAGATGCAGGTAAAACCTTTGGAGTTGGGCAGACTAGGGACTGAATTAAATCCTGCGGTATGACATTGGTCAAGCTACTTCTCTAATGTAAATGTAGCAGAAAATTGGGGCTAATATTCCATAAATACACACTTCCTTGGGTTTCTATGAAGATCAAATAAGATAGGCACATAAAACCCATAAGTATTTGCCACATAGTAGATGTTCAATAAATGTTAGTTTTAACCCCCTTATAACCTAGGGATCATAATATAACCTTGGCCAACATTCTGACCACAAATCTGACATTGTTTGAGGTTTTGCCCAATAAGGATTCATTGCTGAATTTCAAAACATTTTGCCAAATGAGGTCTGATTTTACAATTTCTCCTTCACTTGTTATTAAATATTAGAGGCCCTATGCACAAAATTTGTGTGTGGGGGTATGGTGGTATGGGGGGGGTGTGTCCCTCAGCCCAGCCTGCACCCTCTCCAATCTGGGACATTCCTCTCACAATCCGGGACTGCTGGCTCCCAACTATTCACTTGCCTGCCTTCTACTATTCTATTCTATTGCCCCTAACTGCTTCTACTTGTCTGCCAGCCTGATCAACCCCTAACCACCCCCCTTCCAGCCTGATTGATTCCTAACAGCTCCCCTGCCAGCATGTTTGCCCCTAACTGCCCTCCCTTGCAGGCCTCATCACCCTAACTGCCCTTCCCTGCAGGCCTGGTCCCCTCCAATGGCCGTCCTCTGCAGGCCTGGGTCCCCTCCCAACTGCCTTTCCCTGCAGGCTTGATCACCCCCAACTGCCCTCCCTTGCAGGCCTGACCCCTCCCCACTGTCCTACCCTGCTGGCCTGATTGTCCACAAGTGCCCTCCTTTGCAGGGCTGGTCCCTCCCAAATGCCCTCCCTTTCTGGCCATCTTGTGGTGGCCATTTTGTGTCCACATGGGGGCAGCCATCTTGTGTGTTGGAGTAATGGTCAATTACTGTTTTATTAGATAGCATAGAGGCCTGGTGCATGGGTGGAGGCCAACTGGTTTGCCTTGAAGGGTGTCCCAGATCAGGGTGGAGGTTCCCTTGAGGCATGGGAGGCCTGGGCTTGTGGTGGTTTGCATGAAGGCCATGCCCTCCAACGACCCAAGAGGAGGCCCTGGTATCTGGGATTTATCTATCTTCTATAATTAAAACTTTGTAGCCTGGAGCAGAGCCAAGCCTTCTGCTCACTTTGTGGCAGCAGCCATTTCTATTGGGATTTGTTTATCTTCTACTTGAAGCTTTGTAGTCTTAAGTGGAGGCCAAGGCAGGCCAGAGTGTGAGGAAAGCTTGGCTTCCTCGATTGCCGATTGCCAGGGAAACCCAACCCTCCCTCCTGCTCTTTCCAAGAGTGAGTATGCAAATTAACCCAACCACAGCCATCTTGGTTGGGTTAATTTGCAGACTCACTCTTGATTGGCTATGGGTGCAGCGTGTGGGCGTGGCTTGTGGGTGTAACTGAATGATGGTAATTTGCATATTACTCTTTGATTAGATAAAATTTATTATCTCATAGAAAGGACTAGGGAACCTACAGGTATTTCTGTTTCCTAAATAATTTCAGAGAGGTTTTTATGTTTGTCTTTCAACCAAGGAGAGGAATTAAAAAGTCCTTCTGTTTGCTTCTAGAGTAGTCTTTATTGAGCTGTGTGAAATAAATGACAGTGAAATATTAAGTTATTCAAATAATGGCACCAGAGCAGCACTTCTTTGAAATTTTTGTAAGTTTCTAGTTGCATAAATACATTTAGAAACCAAGTATTATGCCTAGACTTAAACCATTAAGATGCTTAGGCTCTGATCTAGAAAATAAATGAGAAATGGTTGAGAAATGAATGAGTAATTTTTTTTTTCAGTAAGCAAGTGGCTCAATCTGTAGACCCTGATTCTGAGATCCTTTTCCCTTCTGTTGGCCAAGTGAGCATCAGGAAGATTCCCCGCCTACCCCCCACCCCACCCTTCCTCCTAAATATTCAACTATGTGGCTTTACTGGCTTGGCTACACTAGCTGTGTTTTATTGGAGAATTCATTTAACCCTTTGGATAAATTTTTATTCCTTTATATAAAAGAATATGCCAGATGACATGGCTTCAATGTTTCTTTCAGATCTAAAATACTATGAATCTTTGTAGACCTATCTGTGTGTATGAAGAAACGGTCTGCTTTGGAGACTCAGAGTAAAAAGGACATGAGCTAAAAGTCTGCTGCAAGGTCCCTAACTTTGGATATCAGAGAAGTGCTTGCCAGACTCATTCTGACTGGAGTGCCCCCTATGCATCCAGTGTTTGCCAGGCTCTGGGAATTGGCAGCAAACATACTCCACCTTTATGGGATTTGAAGTTTAGCTGAGAGAGGCAGACATAAAACTAATACATATAGCCCTGGCCTGTGTTGATCAGTTGGTTGTAGCATCAGTTTGTGCACTGGAGGGTCTCAGGTCCCATTCCTGATCAGAGTACATCCTCAGTTTGTGGATTCAATCCCCAGTCTAGGGTGTGTATGGGAGATAATGGATTAGTGGTTCTCTCCCATCAATGTTTCTCTCTCTCTCTCTCGCTCCCCTCCCTTTTTCTCTCTCTTTCAAATAAATGAAAACATATCCTTGAGTGAGGATTTAAAAATAAAATCCTGAAAAACTAACATGCACACTAAAGAACATATATAATTTAGTTAGAATAGAGAGAGAGCATCAGAATATTACCAGTGGTATCACTAGTAGATAACAGAAATTGGAGTTTCTACATGTCAAGGAACGTTTCTTTTAGAAAATGTCCTCTTTTCAGAGCTATGAAGAGTGCATGTCAGAAACAAGTCCAGCGTGCACAGGGTGGGTAAATCTGAGACTTTTGCTCAGTATGCTGTTGTGCAAGGGGTCACGCTCAATTTCTAACGATCATCAACTGGAAACCAACTTCATTAACCACTGAGTAATTACTGACACTCTCATGAATAATGGTCAAGGTAATTTTAGAAACAGCCATTTAGCTGACACATCAAAGGTGACCAAACATGTCTCACAAAGTAATGACTCTGACCAGTGAAAAATTAAACCACATCCTCTCATCAATTTGTGTTCAGATCAGTTAATTGAGCTTCCTACAGAATAGGTTTCATTTTTACTCTTTTGGCTTCATTTATATGACCTTGATCGGGATAGAGGAAATGTTTTCAGATAGAATGTTGGCAATGATGCTGCCAGTGATTCTCAAATTTGTTATTCTAGTGAGCTAGTAGAAGCTAACTATAACACTTCCCCCCAACTCCTTCCCCGCCCCCACCAAGTTAAATATCACCTGACAAAAGCTTGGGTGAGATGTCTGTGACTATTGTTTTTATTCCTTCACCTGCTTTGAAAATAATTGTTCTCACTTGAGAAATAGTGCTGAAATATTGAGATTTGGTAGAAATTGATGATGAAAGAAAGGGTTGTCAGAGACTAAGACATGTAAGAGAGAGGAGGTCAACTAACAAGGTCAAGGAATAAAAACATAGGAGAGATGGTAGAACTGCTGGTGTGAACTGTATTTAAAGGGAAATGAAAGGACTTGATAGAAATTTTCTACACTTCTCAATTGAATTACCCAGTCCTCAACTAAATTATGTAAACTAATTTATAACTATAAACAAAACCAAATATTTTTCCTATGACATCGGGCCGTTTTATTACTTTCATTCCTTATCTGTTTTAATTTCATGGCTAACCATTACAACATTGAAAAGCTGACTTACAAATACCTTTACCTGCCTTGCCCAATTCCTTTTCAATTATAGTCACCGGGAAAAAACTCAATTTTAGGTTAATCAAATTTATCTGCATACTCCATGCCTACATCAGACAACGACGATGTGACATTTTGTATTCATGACCACACATCCCAAAATGGCACTCTATAATACTCACAATTCTACTTAATTCCCTAATATATTAGGTTTCATGCTTTGCAATGCCTTCTCTCTCCTTAAAATTCCACCACTTTTCTCCTTCACTCTTAGCTAATGATTTTGCCTTATACATTAGAAACACTAGGAAAAAAATAATAGAAATTTTCTGCCAAAATAAAAGTCTATTTTCACCTGAACCCACATTCTTTCTTTCTTTTATAATAAATATGTCCCAGGTTTTTATCAAAGGCCAACTCTCCACTGTAGCTCATCACTATTCCCTGCTCAAGGAATTTGTTCTAAAAAGTAATACTACTCCTGCTCTGCATAATCAGTTTCTCACTTTCTTTTGGATCAAAAAGATACATATAGCAAATCTTTTATCTTTCATCTTAAAAGTCACCCTAGAGGCTAGAAGCAATGTCACTATGGTAACACTAAGCATACTTAGGGCCAGATGGCAGTTTTTAAATACCATCTATAATAATAAAAGTGTAATATGCAAATCAACTGAATGGCCAAACATCAGAACGACCATCCGGATGACCACAACATGACATGCACTGGCCAGGCCAGCCAAGGCAGGTGTGATATGATTGGTCAGGGGGCCCCACCATCACCCCATGATTGCCCTGCAGAGGGAGGCTCAGGCCGCTGGCCAGTGGGGTGACCAATTGGGAATGGGGGCTCTGTGATTGCCTCAAAGAAGGAGGCCCAGGCCAACCTCTGTGGGGTGATCAATTGGGGGCTCTGTGATGCATCACCGCAAAAAGGGAGGCCCAGGCCACCAACCAGCGGGCTGCAGTGGGTGGGCGGGGCCTTTCTCCACGGGGCTGAGTCTGGGAAAATATGTAATAAGCATCTAGGGAAGCCAGAAAGTAAGAAAATGTACAAATATAGAAATACATACAAACACACAGAGAAAATAAAAGAAACTCATAAAAATAAAAATGAAAGGTTGGAACATAAAAATAGGTCATAGAAGGCAATCTAAAAAAGCATCCAGTGGCTAGATTTTAAAAATCCTGAGCAACAGAATAAATAATGATAATATTGGCTAATAAGCAAAATAATATACACTCAAGAGGTCTTAATTATATAACTATGAGATATAAATTATTTTATTGTTAATCCTCACCCAAAATATATTTTTCCATTCATTTTTAGAGAGAGTGAAAGAGAGGGGGAAAGACAAAGAAGAGGGAGACATCTCAACTGGTTGCCTCCCACACATGCCCCAACCAGGCTGAGGTATGTGCCCTGGACCGGGAATTGAACCTGGGATCCTTCAGTCCACAGACTGACACTCTAGCCACTGAGTCAAACTGGCTAGGGCTAAATATTTGTTTTTTAAACCACCCAGTCTGTTGTATATTTGTTATAGCAGCCTGAGATAAGACAGGAAAGAATCATATTTACTCTTCTGTTATAACTTTGTAGTCTCTGAAGAGGCTCAATAAATAAAGAGATACTCAGATTTTATTGGGTGAGATGAGATGAGATATATCTGAATATACATATATATATATGTGTGTGTGTGTGTGTATACATATATATCTTGAGATAACTTTGGATGCTATTCAGAAATACCTGAGTAGCTTTGTTTGAAGACATTGTCCTGCAGAGGATATGTTAAAAGCAGATAATCAACAAGTTCTCAGCAATTTTCTTAACTTTGGGAGGACAATGTCTACATGAGCACTGTCACCAGTAACTGCTTGCTATGTGTGGGAGCTAAGGAAGCATACTGTGACACTAAGGGAGCAAACTGAGGGAACAAACACCATGCAGTGCTTTTCTGCCCCTGCTCTCTTTATTAACCTTGCTTCTATTAAGTTCTGCATTCTTATCTCCATAAAATAGAAATTGGATGCAAGTATGTATGAATTTAACACTATCACTTGCAGCCTGGTCCATATATTATCTTTTATCTGGACTATTCTTTCATTTGTAAACACAACACCGGGATTTTGATCAGAAATGAGGATTAAAAGAATCAGAAAGCAATGAATTGGTGTTTTCCTTGACTGTTCTCCCCACAACCCCCTCCCCTGGGAGAGCTTGTTCAAAATAGAACATGGAAAATATTGAAGAGAAAATAGCAGTCATTGAATGGTTGTTATTTACTTCTAATGTGTCATTAGAGTATACAGTATCTGTCACTAACACAGAATCAAATAATCAAATTTCATGGCAGAATTCCTGAGACTAATGTTTGTGTCATTTCATTTTGTAGCTGTTTTGCGGGTAAGTGAAAGCCAATTTTATCAATTATATTACCATCATTTAGTACATTGCACATAAACAACTATATCAGTGTCAGCAAGTAAAGTAGTTAGCATTTGATGGGTGCACAGGACACACAAATGGAGGAAATCAACTATAATAATAAAAGTTATTTTATTTAATATATGTGTATATTTGTGCATGTATATATTCATATATATATATATATATATATATATATATAATTCTAGAGATACACTTTTTCAAGATTATTGCAAGCTTCGAAATGGAGAAAATAATACATAAGTAAATTTAAAATTATGTTTGCCAAGTAATAAATGCTTAGAAAGAACAAAATAACTTGTACTACAAATTGTGTCACTCATCTGAGGAATCTCACCATAAGATTTAGCTGATATAAACTAGCTGTGTTGCCGACATGTATTCGATGCTACTCCACCAATGATCTTATCTCTTGCATGGATTTAACCCATTGCTTGTCTTTATTGGGAGGGATTATAGTTTTAGCAGTGAGAAGAGGAAGGCATTCTCAAATTATTGTTCTTTGTTTCTAATGGAAGGAAGCTGGCTCTCCTTTTTAAGCCTTTGTGATTATTTTCAAGTCTGACAGCTTCCAGCTTCCATTTAAAGAGCAAGTGACTCAAAATTAAGCAATTTCCAGTCCAGGCATTGATACAGTTTTGCACACACAAGATGTGCCTTTTTAAATGGAATTCAGTCCCAAACCTCTGGTGGCAATACAGTTGATGTAAAATTGGAATACTTTCCCTCTCCTTTTCAAATGAAGTGAGGCGGCCTTACCCTATCCTAATAGAAGAGTTTTAAGTCACTGCCCACAGGAGAATTATTGATTCTTCCATGCTTTGCTTGACTTATCAATTACAGATTTAAAGGGATCTACCCATGCAACTCTTTGTCCTCAAAATTCTTTTCCTTTTTATCTAGAGACAAAAAACTTTTGGAAGGTATTGGATTTAAACTCTTAAAAACCTTATAATATTTGAAACATAGGGATCATTATTTTCAGGAGGTTTTGAAGTGATTAGTAACCTATTTCAAATTTAACTATAACAGTTGTGACTGGTAGGTTGAACAAGCGGGACTCACTGAATTTAATCAGATACCGACTAGTTTTTTTCCTCCTCTTGTCATTTCAAATTTATCAAGGCAAAGAAAACATTCCCTACCCCTGGATCAGAACACAAGTTATTCTGTGGCATCTTTGCTTTCTGTTAGTTACTAAAGAGCTTACTTAAAGTTTAAGGGGTAAAACACAAATGAAATTCTGTCATGAGAAGGCACAGTTTATATAATTTTCAGAAGCTGCATATGTATCCAATAGTGCTGTAGCTTACACAACTGTATCTGCTAATGGAGAGAACCCAGAGCTGTTAAAATGGAGGGTGAGCCGAAACCGGTTTGGCTCAGTAGTAGAGCAACAGTCTGAGGACTGAAAGGTCCCAGGTTCGATTCTGGTTAAGGGCATGTACCTTGGTAGCAGGCACATTCCCAGTAGAGGGCGTACAAGAGACAGCTGATCGATGTCTCTCTTTCATCGATGTTTCTGACTCTCTATCCTTCTCCCTTCCTCTCTGTAAAAAATCAATAAAATATATATTAAAAAAAAAAAAGAAGGGTGAGGGCTGGTTATTATCTTCAACAGAGATTTCTGACCCCTCTGAGGTTGGGTATCCAGTTGGAAGTTGAGGGGTAGGAGGAGAAGAAGTAGGAAAAGCTGAAAAGGTCTTACTTGACTCTAGTATCACTGCCTAAGAGCTATTTGGAGCTGAAGGAGTCTCCGGGGTTTCTGCAAGGCCCTGATCCATAGTGGTTCTCTCACAATGCAGTTTACCTGAGTCGTGCAAATGCACTCTGTTGGGCCCCTGGATTCTAACGGCCTACTTGCAGATCCTTCTTTACCAAGAATTATTAACCTCATGAGGCCTCATTTGACAGAATCAAATGTGAGTCTGAGTCTGGGGGATCTCCATCTTAGGGGAGGCCCGCATCTACACCTGGGAAAACAAGCATGCATTTGTACTTTACCAAACACTGGGAGCAGACTGATCCCCAGTAGGCAGCAACTTTCTCAGTCTTTGTTCAGCACTACCTAGCTTGTCTTTACCTTACAGATTTCCAGGCAGGGCTCAAATCTAGTCCATTGTGCCCACTAACTGCAGAGTTCAGAGCTCATAGTTCATGCCCCAGTTGAAGGGACTTCTTATCTTCACATTCTTTCCTTCTGGGAGGTGGGACTTTCCTCCTACCTATAGCCCTCAGCTAGAATCCTCTTCATTGTCTCCTCTCAATTCCCATCATCTCATCCTCTATCCATTGAATGTGGACTAGAGATTTCGTACTACTTTTATAAATCATACATATAGTCCTGTACCATTTTAGAAATCAGCATCTTTTGGTGCATACGTCAAAAATTCTAGTTTAACACACCATTACAAAACATGTATTTAAAAATCATCTAACACTAGTCAGTGGCAAGTCTTTCCCTTAAGGATTTTTAGTAAACACCAAATTGGGTCATAGAGTGGTAAAGTGTGTTTTGTTTTGAAGTTACATCTAGTAACAATTAACATCAGTTTTCTTATTACAATGATAGCTCATTAAGCCCGTAGGCAATTAGTATTGAAATGAAGACATAATGAGTTATTTACTAATCTATATTTTATGATGTGCTTATAAAGGTATTAATTATTTGGTTAGGTAGTGAAAGGATTAGTTGTATAACAGCATGTAGAGTTTCCAAGGTAAATGGAATGTGAACTGTGATTAAGATGATAAAACATCAACCACATTTCTTAATTTTCAGAACAGTTGGTATGCATGGTGGATAGCATTTAAATTCTATTAAAGTTGTAAACATGGAGGAAATATCTAGTAAAAAGAAATATTCCTTTGACTTCTCTGTGGTGCTTCGATTATTTTTATTACTATCTAATATTCACTAAACAGCCATGCTGAGCAAAGATCTAATTTAATGTTTATTAAGTGCTATGAAGAACTTACATAAACGGGAAAAATCTAGTATTATTGTATTTAGAAATTAAGACTATCTGCTCATCAAAATGTTTGCTGAACACATGTTTTCCTTTTTTATTAGTTTTATTTCATTCTTTTAAAAGTTTTGAAATTATGAACATTATGATTTTACACCCTACATTTATTTAGTAATGGTTTATATAAAACCCTAATATGCAAATAGACCAAATGGCAGAACAACCAAACAACCAAACAACTGGTTGCTATGATGTATGCTGACCACCAGGGGATCTGCATGAAACATGGTGGGCTTTGGCAGCAGATGACAGAGTGTGGAACAAGTGGGCATCGGTCATGGCGGGATGGTGGAGCAAGTGAGTGGGGAGTGCCAGATCAAGGGCGGGGCACTGGTTGCTGTCATTGGGGCGAGCTTCTGGTGACTACTGAAAATTCTTTGCTCCTGCATGCCATGGAGTCACCAGGCTCTTGCACTTGCTGCCAGCACCAGCCCCACTCACACCCACAGCTGGCGCCAAAGCCCCTGCTTGCACCTGCTGCTGGCCCCGATAGCCCCTCAAAGCTTCTCCACCTCTCCCTGCTCCTGAGGGGCAATTGGGGCAGCAGCCACTGTTTGCTCCCACTGACAGCACCAGTCCTGCTTACACCAGCTGCTGGCTTCAGCCCCAATTTCTCCAGGCCATCAGTGCATGGGAGTGGCAGCAGGAGTGGGTCTGCAGGCAGACAGGGGGCCGAGGGTTGTAGTGGGAGGAGCCGGATGAGGGCAAGGAGGATTGCTGGAAACCAACATTGTCTCACAAATAGAAAGATGTGAACAGGAAACCAGAAGGCTGGTCAACCTTAATTGCTCTGAAGATCAGAGCTAATCACTCACTGTTTAGCTGAAACATTGTTAGCTGAAGCAGCCTCTACCTGTTTGTTTCTTATAAACTTCTGTTCTTGTAATTTCCTGCCTAAAGGCTATGGGTGTGTCCCAAAGTCTTAATAAAAGGGAGAAAAAGGCTAGAGGAAGGGGTAGTCTTTCCACTAGAGGAAGGCTCCCACCTGGTCCCCCAATATCTCCAAATTAATACTTTTCTAGTCTCTCTTTTCATTTGCATGTGGCCTTCTCCAGAACCCGAACCCTGAACAGGAACCCTGAACCACGTGGGACATGAAAGGGGCGCCCTCAGAGGATGGTTTGAGACCCGCTCCTGTGCCCACCACAGCCTCATGGCCTACAGTTCCTTTCAAGGTGCATGAATTCATGCACTGCGCCCCTAGCATATAATAATGACCATGAACTTATGATAAACAAAGCTGAAGCTAAGGAACTACTATGAAGACTCTTTGGTGATTATCCAATCTCTTTGACTGCTTTTGGCATGTTAGACAAGCAATCTTGTTATTGCATTAAGGATTTTAAGACGAGAAGTACCTTTATTTAATCTAACTTCATAGTCTGTATTTTATTTTTCATTTTCTTCTAGGCAATTATGAAGGTCTTCAAACAACTTGAAATTAGAAGACCTAGATTGTGTTTCTGCTCTACCTTTTACCAGTTGTCCAGGACACCTATCTGAGCCTCTCTTTCTCCATTTAAATGATGCTAAAAATATCAAACTTTCATAGGCAGGACATTATTTATTAAAAAAACTACAAAATTGTATACCAAGGTTAAGTATTTTCATTTTTGCCACTGATACCCCTAATCCTTCTCTTCCTTGAACCTAAAAGACAACTGGCAATTCTAGAGTATTTTGACTTTTAAATCTCAGTTTTACTTAACCCCAAATCAATAGTACATGCTATATATTTAAATTTTGAAAATAAGTCAGCCCCATAAAAACAGGTAATATTTTAAAAAAGCATTTCCATTTTCCTTTTCCTTTAAATTTGCATTCTGGCACTTATCTATTTTCATTATTTTTTAAGGTGCATAGTCACTTTTATTTATATCTACTATTTAATTTTTCAACAAATTTCTTATACCCAGAAGACAAATTGCTAAATATATATAGTGGTCTCCTTTCTAGAAAATCAACATGCTCTGACTTTATGGTTATATCATTTTAAAAGATGGGCATATGTCTCATGAATCAGTTATTTATTGCAAACAAGCTTAAAAATAGAATAAAAAACATATGTTGTATTGTCTGTCAATGAAATGTAGTGAGAGGCTAATCACATGTTAGTTCTATCCAGATGCAACTTAAAAGATGTTAACACCAGTCTCAGGGATGTCTCCAAGGAGACGGATGCCAGTTTTAGGAAAATGACTTAAGCAACTGCTAACTGGGGTCTCTTTAATTTGTGTTGCAGATGGGATTGGCAGAAAATATTGGTGGGTGTTTTAAAAACATGACCTAATCTTTCCCTAATTGAAGAGGCTTCTAATTGTGTAATAATTGGTTTTCACAGTTGAATGTCTCAGTGTTAAAGACATTTGCCAATGTATTAGCTCTAACACCAAGGAAAGCACATACTTTCTCACAAAGGCATCTTTCTGTGTACATTTTCCAAAGTATATTTTATAATAATGGTTATAATTATAGAAGATTATGTTAACTGAGTAGTTAATATGTTCCACACACTGGGCTAGCCCTTTATATAAATTAATTCACTCAGCAACTTATATAGCTCCATTATCTTTTCATTGTGAGAATGAGGAAATTGGGACTTAGACAAGTTAGTTGCTCATGCTGCCTATTAGCTTTATTTGTCTGACTGAGATAATCAAGATGTTATAATATACTGCCTACCATGTGAAATACTGCTTAGTTTTCCTCTGGGGAAGATTTTAATGAGTCAGGAAAACAATGCATTTTAAATAATCATTAGTAACAGTGTACATATTTTAGAAATACTGGTATAAGTTGATACAGGTTGTCTATGTGTGTGTGTAAAAGTGGAAATAAGTCTAGGAAGAGCTAGTAATATTTAGTAAGTACTAAATATTTTATAACACAATATCTCATATTATTTTCATAAGGACATTATGGAGTATATATTCTTATCCATATATCACAGATCTATAAACAGGCTTACAGCAGCAGTATAATTACATGTTATGGACATAGCCAGTACACAGCTAAGCTAGGATTGAAACCTAGGGCCGCTGGCTCAAATATATATTTTTTAAATTTAATAAATCTTTATTGTTCAGATTACAATTGTTCGTCTTTCTTCCCCTATAGCTCCCCTCCACCTGGTTCCCACCCCACCCACTGCCCGTATACCCGTCCACTGTCCTCATCCATAGGTGTATGATTTTTGTTCAGTCTCTTCCCGCACTCCCCTCACCCCTTTCCCCCTGAGAATTGTCAGTCCACTTCCTTTCCATGCCCCTGATTCTATTATATTCACCAGTTTATTCTGTTCATCAGATTTTTTTATTCACTTGATTTTTAGATTCACTTGTTGATAGATATGTATTTGTTGTTCATAATTTTTATCTTTACCTTTTTCTTCTTCTTCCCCTTCTTAAAGAATACCTTTCAGCACTTCATATAATACTGGTTTGGTGGTGATGCACTCCTTTAGATTTTTCTTATCTGTGAAGCTCATTATCTGCCCTTCAATTCTGAATAACTTTGCTGGGTAGAGTAATCTTGGTTGTAGGTTCTTGCTATTCATCACTTTGAATATTTCTTGCCACTCCCATTTGGCTTGCATAGTTTCTGTTGAGAAATATGCTGACAGTCATATAGGTGCTCTTTTGTAGGTAACTGTTTTTCTCTTGCTTTTAATATTCTCTCTTTGTCTTTTGCACTTGGCATTTTAATTATGATGTGTTTTGGTGTGGTCCTGTTTGGATTCCTTTTGTTAGGGGTTTTGTGTGCTTCTTGGACTTGTAAGTCAATCTCTTTCATCAAGTGGGGAAGTTTTTGGTCATTATTTCTTCAATAGGTTTTCAGTATCTTGCTCTCTCTCTTCTTCTGGCACCCCCATAATTCTGATGTTGGTATGCTTGAGGTTGTCCTAGAGGCTCCTTACACTATCTTCACACTTTTGGATTCTTTTTTGCTTTTTGCTTTTTTGGTTGAGTGTTTTTTTGCTTCTTTGGATTTCAAATCTTTGACTTGATTCTTGTGTTCCTCTAGTCTGCTTTTAGATCTCTGATGAATATTTTTTATTTCAGTCAGTGTATGCTTAATTTCTAATTGGTCATTTTTCATATCCTCGAGGGTCTCACTAAACTTATCGACCCTTTCTAGGAGATTCTTGAAAAACCTTATAACCGTGGTTTTGAACTCTATATCCAGTTGTTTGTTTTCCTCCATTGCTTTCATTTGTGATCTGTTTCTTTCTCTCCACATTTTGGCTGCTTCCCTGAGTTGATAGAGTGGCTTTGTGTGCTAGGTGTCCTATTTGGCCCAATGGCTTAGCCTCCCCAGTTACCTGAGGGGGACACTCTTGGTCCAACCCCTTTGTGGGCTATGTGCAGTCTTGTTGTAGTTAAGCCTTGATTGTTGTTGGTATCACTGGGAGGAATTGACCTCCAGGCCAATTGGCTGTGAGCATTAGCTGTGTCTACACTGGGAGAACTTCTGTGCTGGAGACACCCTTATGAGACAAGATTTGCAAAAGCCTCTGTGTTCAGTTTGGATGGGGCAGAGTATCAGGGTGGAGCAGACAGCTTTGGTTTCCCATCAGCCCTGCCCTAATAGGCTCTTGAGTCTCAGTGCCCTGTGGTAATCACTGCAAAAACCTCTGAGAGAAAGCCACCCTTGAGTTCTGCCCACTGTCATACAGTCTAGTTTCTCCCTGAATGAGTCTGGGTCCCTGAAGTCTTGTCTGGAACTGGAGTTCAGTACAGTCAGAAGCTTTTGTCTCCCTGCCGCTTGAGAAACCAGCCACGTATGCAGTTGCCTGCCCTCTCTGCACGTGTTCCTCGGTACCTCTGACTTCCACAGTTCCTCTAAGTCTCAGTATGCTTTTCTCTTTCCTGACAGTCTAGTTTCACCTCTTATGAGTTTGAGTCTCACCAAAAACTGGATTTCAGCATAGTTAGGAGCTTTTGTCTCCCTCCAACTTGAGAAAACCAGCTGCACACTCAGTGGCCAGCCCTCTCTGTGCATATGTCTCAGTACCTCTGTCTCCTGCAGCTCTTCTGAGTTTCAGTATGCTTTTCTCTTCCCTTCTAGCTGTAGAATTTCCACTAAGCCAGTCTTCCTGTGGTCCATTTTTTCTTTTAGTTGTAATTTTGAAATTGTTGTGCGAGGCAGCAGTTTAGGTGTTTACCTATGCTGCCATCTTGGTTTCTCCAAATACTTTTGCTCTTAAGCATTCAAGTGAACTATATTTCCTTAAAAGAAAAGCAACATGTATCATTACAGATGTACAAAATTTTTCGGTAATAACATGGAGAGAGAAAGACAGCTTTATTAATTGCTGGCATATTTAATTGAAGGAAACTGTTTTCAAAGAAAAAAGTAAATGATAAAATCGGCTGACTTAGACCCATGATCCTTAATTTGAATTTCTTAATTGCCTATCTGTACATCAATATGACTGAAGCAGTACTCTATGAGGAAGTTGTCTTGTCATAGGAAATTTGTCTGTGATTTAATCCATAAAACTTTTAAGTATTTGCACAAATTACTTAAATTGGTTTCTTTATTGCCCACTATATCCTGCTATGCTTCCCAACTACATCATTAATTTGCTTAGAAATCAAATATAAAATCCACATCCTTTCTGCTACAGAAGACACCGAGCAAGCATATTTAAGACCTAAACATTTTAAAATCTCAATGTTTAAATAACAAATTTAAGATTGACTAGAATATGACTTGAAAATATGTAATGGGTCTTGCCATTTTACTTCATAACTATTAAAATATTTATTAAAACAACAATAAATTAATTAAAATATAATCAATAAATTTCTTGCTAAATTTTAATAAGATATCTATTTTAAAGTAATGAACACATGATCTAGATTTAAATCAAGTTATAAGATATGGTCCTGTGTGGAAAATTTATTTCAGATAATTAATTAGCATACTTCCAAAAGAAAAATCCTAAAAAATGAATGAAAGCATACATGCATGCATGAATAAAATTATTATACCTGATAAAGTGAAACTGTACATTTTTCAAAGTATAAATCAAACATTTTCTAAAGCAAATGAACTCTTTACAACAGAGTTCATGGCCAAAAACAAAACTTGTGGGGTTGTCACTGGGCTCACTGATACCCGATTTTACCAAGGAGAGGCTAACAATGAAAATTATGGATGTTTATTACTTTAATCAATTTTATCACATGTAGAACAACCTAAATCAAGGCCAACAGATGAACACTTCATCTACTTGCTATGATTTCAGAAATTCTGATTTCCTCTTCCACCAGCTCTCAGTCTCAGCGTAGCAGAAACTTCCAAGTTTCTTGAGAGACGGTTTGTTTATAAGAAGGAAGCAGCAGTGAGTGCGGAGTCCACGCGTGGAAGAGGACAGCACAGTGGCTTTGCAGGCAAATGTATAAAAGGTGCAAACCCATTGGCTTTTTGCCCCCATTTGATAGGAACTGCTTCTCCCCCTCCTCACGGTCACAGAGGTGGCAGCAGTATTTACCTTGTTGGGGCTGAGGCAGCCATTCTATGGAAGCTTGTCCAAAGAGCAGCCTTTTCCCACAAGGCTGAAGTTTAAAACGAGCGAATCTCTGCTCCCTCTGTTGCTGGCTATGTAATGCCCACTTTACTGTGAGTCATGTCTCCTTCCTTTCCTTTCACATTTATTTTGCCTGTTTAATTGTGTGTTTGCCATATGGATCCCTGAGAGGAGAATATTTCATAGAGATAGAGGAGAAAAAAACAACAACAACAAAAACCAACAACAACCATGAGGAGCTGCAAAAGAGATGGAGAGGGAACCCGATAATCTGCAATGCCAGCCTTTGAAACCTAGCCGCTTCCCAGGCCTTGAAGTGCATGAAACATCCCTGCATCCTTCTGAGAAATTCTTCTTTTGAGTAGGCAGGCTCATGCATTTTTCTGTCAGTAGCAATTGCGAGAGTTCTAACCAACGGAAGCAAAAAGAAAGGCGTTGACTTGCTTGTAAGGGATCAGGAGGCAGGAAAGGTTCAGCATGTCAGATACCTGGCACATGGAGGGCACATTCCCAGGCAGCGCTTCGCCATTCAATGGGCAGCAGAGGTCACCAAGGAGACTTAACCATGAGCCCAGACAAGGGGTGTGGGAGGCAGGGAGGTGATGAGTTCTGCCCAGGGCTGGCCCGCTGATGGTATAAACAAATAAATACATCACGTGCAGTCAGATGCAGTTTGGAAGAGCTCCAGGGGCAGAAAGATATCTAAGAAGCCTTGCTAAAGAGAAGCCATTTCATGTCTGCCGTTTTACCGTTCTTTCTCATGTCCCTTGTTTCTGATGTGTTTCTTGAGTTCAACAGTCATTATTGGAAGTTTGAATTTTTTACAGAGCGATTTCTTGTTCAGTAGTTCTCTTCCACTTGCAGAGTCCAGGGTTGCCCTGTGCTGTGCGGCTGCATGGAAGGGCAGTCTCCCCAAGGCCTACACTCTGACCTGCCCTGGACCAGCTGCCCATCAGTAGGTGAAAAGCCGGCATCCTATTCCTTATCAAGATCATAAAATAGTGATTCATTTATTTCTTAAGCCCCAACTGTTGCTTCAGGCCTGAGGGAAGCAGGGAGGAGGAAGGGAGGGAATTCACAGGCCCTCCCTCCTTCTGGATCTGCTCCTGCCCTTGACTAGCCCAGAAAAAGCGAAACTCGCAGGCAGCTGTCAGTGCAGCAATTTGAGCTCCAGGCATCTTTCCGCAGAAATTGAACTTTCATGGGAAGCAAAGTTACATAGCAATTACTTCAGGTCACTGGTGTTATCATTGGATTCTTCAGTGTAAACAGGCACATGGAAGTGACAGTAAATCTAATGAAGTATTGGTTTTGGAGCATTTATGCATAAAAAAATCCAGTATTTCTTAAGGGCAACACAGTGGTCCTTTCTAATTAAAGAAACTGTGAGCTTTGTTTACTTTTTCATTCCAATAAACCATTCAGAGATTCCCACACCTCAGCTGACATTCGGTAACATAACTGTCAGGCTTTAAAGGCTAGTGGGATAGCATTGCAACAAATAACTTCTGACTAAAAATAAACTAGTAAAGTGAAGTAAACATTTAGAAATTCAATGTGATTCAATTAGCAAACCAATCAACCAAGTCTTTTTTCAGAGCCTCCTGTGGACTCAGAAGTGTGCTAACTACTGTCCTAGATAAAGAATGGGCTGGATGTGGTCCTTACCCTGAGGCAGCTTAAAATCTAGTTGGGAAGGTACAATTAGTACAGGAAGAGCCTTAGAGAAAAAGACCTGAGCTAAATGCTAGATAAGATTTTCTAATGCAGTAAGAGTTGAGAAATGCAGTGGGCTGGGGAAGGAGAAAGCTTCCTGAGGGAGGCAATGACCAAAGGATTGGTGAAATGGGACACACAAGGAGAGAAGGTAGGGGCTGCTGGGCAGAAGTGACAATTTGGATCAAGTACAAGCATTTTTCTTACATATTCCCACCTTTGCTTCCTTGGATAAAACATTAAGGTATCCTAAAACCTAAATCAACTACCTGTCTTTCTCAATAATAACTATCAACTTTTGGTATCACATGCATTTAGTAATCAGCTATTGAGCTCCATGAAGCACAGGACTAATTTCATTAGTTGGACAAAACAAAAACACATATGCACCACAGAAGTACTGAACCATAATTTAAGGGCAATTCTAATAGCCTGTAAATGTAGGGTGGTTCATCTCTGTGCTGAACACTGGGCTAAATTATTCAGGCATATTCTTTATTCCTCACACTCTGAATGGAGTACAGATAAAGAAACTGAGGTACTGAGAGATGGTATGGACACTGAGTGGTAGAAGAAGATACAAATCTGAGCCATTAGTTCCCTTTCTCAATATCCATGGAAGTTACAACAACTAATCAGCAGGAACTTTCAGATTGCCATTATCTGCAAAACACTGGCCTACGTGCTCTAGTGCATACTGAGTATATTGTACCATAATGTGAATCAAGCCACTAATAATTTACCCAAGTTAAAATGAACACATGGGAAAGCGAGTGATAGATATACACTGAGTGGCCAGATTATTATGACTACCTAATGCTTGTAGGTGAATTAGCCATAGACTGAATCGTATGGGATATGGAAGCTGAAGGCCTGTTCGAACACCTTTGCTGTCTGCAGTTACCCAGGTAAAACATCTCCAATTCACACAGGAATACAAGGATTGGACAGCTGAGCATTGGAAGAAAAAGTCATGTGGTCTGATGAATCATGTTTCCAGTTGCATCACGCAGATGGCAGAGTGAGAATTTCGCGGAAACAGCATGAAAGCATGCAACTCACATGCATGAGTACAACCCTTCAAGCTGGTGGGGGCACTGTTATGGTTTGGGGCATATTTTCCTGGCTTGATTTGGGCCTTTTAATTTGTGTGGAACAACGTCTGAATAGCAAAACGTACCTAAGTATTGTTGCTGATCAAGTTCATCCTATCATGTTGATGGCATATATCAAAATGGAGATGGCTTCTTCCAACAAGACAATGTTCCATGCCATGGTGGTCGTATTGTGCAGGAGCGGTTTCAAGAACATGAGGGAGACTTTACCTTGCTTAGGTGGCCCCCACCATCACCAGATCTCAATCCAATTGAGCATGTGTGGGACAAAGTTAAAAGAGCCATCAGGCAGCTGGTTCCACAACCATCAAACCTCACAGAACTAGACAGTGCTATTCATCAGGCATGGTGTCAGATTCCTCACGTCACCTTCCAACATTTTGTGGAGTCAATGCCAAGAAGAATCGCCGTAGTATTGAAGGCAAAAGGTGGCCCAACAAAGTACTCATGGTGTGGTAATAATAATCTGGCCACTCAGTGTATATTAATAATGGGAGCAAGCAAGATATTTTAAAGTAACTTTGAGAAAAGCAATGTGGGTTTCCAATAGGTAAGAATAAATGTCTATGACAAAAGCTTTGAAAGGTGTAGATAATTTGGAGAATTGATGAAGACAGGCAATTAAGTGGAAAGACCAATGGAAGTAGAAGAGGATATGAACACATTGTGTTCATATGACATTTTAGTAGAATAATCATGATTACTGGTAGACTGCAAGTAACCCAGTAGCCACCCCAGACTACAAGTAACTAAACAAAGTGGAAGGTACTGGTTTACTTGGGACAAGTCACATGTTTCAAGAGCAGGATCAAATCTGAAGTGCAAGGGCCAGGAGATTAACTAAGCTAGGAGAAGCTGTAAAAAGAAAAGCAACAAGTCAAGGCAATAGAACCAGAGGCAGGCCGGTCGCTAAAGAGCTAAGTGTCCATGGTCAGAGACATGTTGTAGCATAGAAAACAATATGCATCAGATCTTTATGCATGTGGGAGAGCTTTGAAAACAAACACACAGGCAGCAAGGCAGATATACCAGATAACTCTCATCTCCTTCTCACGCCTCACTTCTGACTCCAGCCCTGGCTTCAGGAAACAGTTCCGACAAGGTTGCACATCATGCTGACATCACCTTGCCTCGAGTATGCATTACTGTCTTTTGTTTTCTGTTTTGGAGTTTTTTGGGTGAGAAGGAATATCTATACCCCAAAGGAAAACCATCTACAATGCTGGGAGGATCCATAGGTACCTGCTTTTCCTGGCATTCTTGGGCATTCTATAGACTCTCTGAAGGTTCTGGTGAAAATTAGCACCAGTTGCCCCATGAACTCAATAATGCACATTCTCATGAGCTTTTCTCCTTCTTTATTTCATTTTCTTGGCTTCTCATTCCTGCTCATTGGGATCACTTCCCAAATAACTGCCTGCATATAAGTCTTTGTGCCTTTTCTGTATTTGAGGGTGACCTAGGCTAAGCACCAATGCAAGAAGAGACCACAGAAGGCAGAGTGAAGTATGAAAGTAGTCAGGTCATGGGTAAGGGATGCTCATGCCAGGGAAAGAACATGATATGATTCCAACTCTTACATTATAGAGACACACCTATCTTTTCTGCAGGCATCATGAAGCATCAGAACTCATAGAGAGATGGTACTCTGCCTCCTTATTGTGAGCAAGTAATGAATGCTAGTTCTGGAATTTGAATCAGTGTGTGACCATTACTTCATGATGCCTCTAAACTCTTTCATGCTGTCTCTAATAATCTCCAAATCTGGATACCCATGGATTTGGAGATTGCAGGGAGAACAATAGAGTGACACCTATTTGGATTAGGACAAGAGGGGCATTTTTAAGTAAGGAATGCGTTTTGATTAGGAAAAAGGCCTAACCCATAAAGCCTATTTTGAGGCTTAGTTTAATGGGAGTTGGCACGCAGACAAGGACAGATTGTGATATAAGTGGTCAAGCTAAAGAAGAAAGAAAATCACAAAATTACAGTATAGAGAACATCTGATGTTTTCACCACCACTTTTTGTCCGTCTGCTGGGCAGATCTGATGGCCAGTAGTATGCATGTCCTTGAGGCCGGCCAATCAGAGCTGTCCTCCCCTTAGAAGCAGTACTATTAAGGGCTAAAAGTACTAAATTTGACTCTAGTGCCCCCAACTAGTCCAATGACACCAAATTCTGAGTATTGTCTGTCACTATGGGGCAAGGGATGCTGGTTTCTGGTTTTTATTTGCTGTGCTATTGAGTTGATTGACTAGAAGGAAAACCTGTCTGAGAGTGAAGTCAATGCAGAGAGATAAAGAGAAGAGAGGTGGGTCTTGGTGACATTATTTCAGCCCCTAGATCCAGTTTGTCCCTGGACTTTTTGATAGCATAAGCATGCCCTCCATCTACCTGCCCCTAATTTTCTTTCATTGTTCATCCAAGTTTATTTCTATTCCATATACATTAATAGCAAATGTTAAGGCAGAAGATGATGCCTAGGAAATAAGGTTAGTCAAGGTGTAAGAGAGGAACATGTAATTGACTACTGCCGTGAAAATCAATTATTTATATTGAGTCAAACATGAGCACATTCTTGAGCATAGAAGGTATACGTTTTTAGAGTTGGCTGAAACTTTAAATTCAAGCAAGGTCTAGCTTTATTCCTAACTATATACCCATGTTTCTATCTGAAAACTTGATTCTGGTCATCCCTTTTAACTCTAAAATTCTATAAATCTTTAATCTTAGTTTATCCTCAATGGTATCTCTTAATTGCTTTAAAAATAATCTTTGCTGGCTGTTGATTTTTATTGCTAGGCTCGGCATATTGAAGAATAGCTTATCTTTTTACTCAATTAAGAAGTAGGTGTAGTTGAAAAGACATTCTTTCTAATGTATTGTTTCCCTTTGAGGATTTCTACATACTTGGTTTCTTTAAAGAAAAAAGAAAGTTATTAATCCTCCAAAAGATTAGATAGTTTCATATTCCCCAAGGCACTGATTCTGCAGAAAATTACTAGGCCAGAACTTGATAATATTTCTCCATCTGTGGTAATCGCAGTTATTGAAACTATTCCAGAATAGCAGTATTTTTAGAAGAATGGACAGTGATCCAGTGGCAGTCAGTTACATTTAAGAAACTGCCTTGGATAAGGAAATGCTTAACATACCAGTGCAAGTTGTCAAATCCCTTGTGGATGTTTACTGAAAAAGACAAAATACTGTAGTGCAGTATTTGACCTATTGTATAATGAAAACAGAAAATATGTCCATCAGCTTATATAAAAGAATGCCAAGTACATAGAGGGTAAAAGAAAAAGCCAAGATAAAATGAAGAACTTAATGCTTTTCGTAGCAGAGACATCTAGATTCCCGTTGGTTCCCATTTCTTCCCAGCTGTTTAATGCATCTTTCTGCCTCCATCCATTGGTACTTTCTCTGTTCATTTTTGTTCATCTTTGGTGCTATCAGCAGCTCACTATGGGTTGCTTTAACAGCCTCTTACTGGATCTCACTCCTCCAGCCTTTATTCCCTCCAAAGGAATCTCCCGTCACTGCTGATCTTCGCTAGTGTGAAGCTAATCATATCATACCCCTCCTTACCAAGTTCCCTGTGGGTGGAGTTTACACTCTGGCATCGGATGTGATGTGGTTAGTAATTTGGTGGCTGTGGAGCTCTACAACTTTACTATTTGCCTGCAAAGCTTTCCAACTCCCTTCAATGGTGCAACCTGTACTCGCTCTGCAAGACCAAGTTCAGAGATGTGTTGGGCCTTTCCTGGCATATTCCTGCCCACCTGCCCACTCCCACTGGGTCATCTGCATCTCTGGTAGTGCCCCGATAGCTTTCTATTGATCCAAATCATAATATGAATTATGCTCTCTCAAGTTTGCCTTCCCCAAATGACCACACGACTGTGTATTATACGTACTCAACAACCATTAGCTAAATTTATGAGTAAATGAATAGTTTTATTTTTATCTAGAAAGTTGTTCATAGAGCAGATGAATGCAAAAATCCATCATTATGACCCTCACAGTGGAAACGTATACAATGTGAAACAAAAGTCAGGAAAATTGTTATTCTTAATAATATGCCTTCAGAAATGTTTGGCATTTAGAGGCGTTCAGGAAAAGTATACCAGGTTGCTGAAAGTAGAGCTACTGACACTTTAGACACTTCAGTTGTTTCAGAGCAGTTCTTTTGAACAGGGCTGAGAATAGGAACACATGGCAAGGGGAAAATCATATATTTCTTTATGACATTCTTAAATGCTATGTAATGTTTTTGCCACAGTAAGCACAAAAGTATAATAAGTCAAGTTACAATAAAAATCCAACTAAAAAGTCTTTGCGGTCTGTTCTTATTCCACACGGAACTATATTGACTATGCATGTAGTGATTTTGTAAATAAAAGACCTTGTATTGATTTGCCTATTTGTTGTAATTACATGAAAGTGTAGGTTAGATAATGACTCTGGGAAGGGTACTTATTTCTAGTTTTCTAAAGGAAGGAATGCCCAAGCATTAGTTTCCACATTTCTAGGCAGTGTGGTAGTTATGTAGTATTTAAATGTAAGATTCGTAGTACAAAATCTATTTCTATAATAGCTAAAATTAATAAGGGGGGTGGGGTGGAGAATCAGACCAGAATAGTGGTCCTGGAATGGAAATGAACGTTTTTTGGCTATGGTACTGAGCGTTTAGTATTACACATTAACATACAGACTCATCACACACACAACCCTTCTCCCACTGACCCAATAGTCATTCAAGAAAATGGGACTAGCCCTTATCTTTCTCTGACTCAGGCATCATGATTAGAACTGCCTTTGACAAGAAGATGCCCAACAAAAACTGATTAGTTGAGAGTCATTTTCAGTTGCAGCTTTCTCCTAGTTCCCTGGGCTCAAAAATCATGGATTCTTTTTTTTTTTTTAAACTGTTTTCTGACTCCATTAGAGATAATTCATTATTAGGTTCTATTATCTTTTTCCTGGGAATGTCTCCACAATATATCTCTTTCTATTTCTTTTGAACCCTTTTATACCTCTGTAGCCATCTATATATATAAAAGGCCAAAGGCTAAGTGACTATCCGACTGTCCGATTGGCTGGCACCTATGATGCACAATGACCACCAGGGGGGATATGCTCAATACAGGAGCTGCTGAGTTGTGGTGACTTGGCAGTGGTGGTTCTTGGGTGACACACTCCGGAACCAGAGAGGAGGGAGCCTGATTCCTCGAGGGCTGTGAGATTCCACCTTTGGCCGTGGGCTATGTTGTTGCTGGGGCACTGTTGGCCTGAATTTGGTGTTTTGCACACTTGCATTTGTGTTCCACACCCTGTACAACAGCAATTTTGCAGAGTGCCCTCTTGCACTCCAGGATCCCTCAAGGATGTTGGAGAGCCGGTTTTGGCCTGATCCCCGCAAGCCAGGCCGAGGGACCCCACCTGACAGAGGGACCCTGCTCACTCCACAGATGCCAGGGAAGGACCTTGGGAGGTTGACTCCAGGGCATGTCTGGTCCACTCTGCCCAGTCCCACCCTGCATGCCGCCACCCAGGACTACCTGCATTAGTCCCTACACAGGAGCCAGTGCCGTGAGCTAGAAGACCCGAGCGTGAGGTTTCTTTCTCCTCTCCCCCCTCACTCCACAGACACACTTTGGGTTGTTTTGCTGCCCCAGAATTCTAAGTACTTTCCTTTAAATGTGCATGAATCTGTGCACTAGGCCACCAGTTATTAAATAAAAGGCCTGGAGACATTTCTCACTTCCATTTGGCAGAAAGAAATAACCTTGTGGTCCTCCGTTTCTGGGGACTTTAAAAAATATATTTAAGGAATTGTCACATTCAAGGCCTTTCTTGGGCTCCCTTTTGCCTACCATATTAACTCTAAACTCCTTACCAAAGCTCCAGTATTGTCTGCTGTTATTCTTTTCACGTCTTATTCTTCTAAATGCACTTGCTCTATCGATTTTTAACCTTTTTCTCAGAACCACTCTTCTATCCCAGCTTCTTTTCTCTCTTTTTAAAATTAAATATGTTTTTATTGATTTCAGAGAGGAAGGGAGAGGAGTAGAGAGATATAAACATCAATGATGAGAGAGCATCATTGATTGGCTGCTTCCTGCACGCCCCCTTCTGGGGATCAAGCCTACAACCCAGGCATGTGCTCTTGGTTGGAAATGAACCTGGGAACCTTCTGTCTGCAGGCTGACTCTCTATCCACCCAGCCAAACCAGCTAAGGCTAGCCCAGCTTCTTTTGATGATCTCAATCACGTTCCTTCCCATGTCCCACTTTTGTACCTTTATATATATCTTGTCCCTTTAGACATATTGTCATTCTTTCTATCTAGAATGCAACCACTATACATTCTACTGCATGTGCATCTCCTACTTAAAAATTTGAATTGAAATTTACCTCTTTTGTAAGCCTGATCTGCCTTACCATCAATCCTGTTTCTTTTTAAAGTGCTGCATCTGCAGGTCTGAGGACCCTGGAACTCATTTTGTGCTACGTTGACTTGTACTTCATACAAAACCTGGTAAATTTTCTTAAGTCATTTTTTTTATTTGTTTATTTTCTCCCCAATATATCTGTTTCAAAAGCTCCTTAAGTTTAAACCACATATTCCAGATTCTTACCATCTTTCACCCACAAAGCATCACCAATAATATAGTGTTTGCTAAAGTCCTCACTCTTAACTCTGTTAGTTTGCATATATAAATCAATACTTTAAAATGAAACAGTAATAAAAGCTCTAGTCATATACCTTCTCTATCTCTACATTATAGTGAATAAATTAAAATTAACTGCAGTTATTCATCTTTGTAACAAAAGATAACATCCTAACCCATGTTGTAAAAACTGTATGATGTAAAAGAGAATGTTCTGAGCCATGTGAGATACTTTCCATTGGTCTTTGGGGTTCACACCAAATTATGCCTCATATAAAGTTGCTAGAATTATGAAATTAAAAGTTGTACACAGAGCCAATTATACTTTCTGGCTAGATTCTAGTCGTATTTGTAATATACAAAACAAACTCAAAAACCTTTTGTACCATTAATAATAAATGCTAATTTTATCAGAAAACACCTCATTTGGAATTATTTCATATCATATAAGACAAAAAAGTTAAACTTTTACTGCCCATGTGAGATAGATAATTCTAGTTAATGAAAAAAATCAATTCTGAGTGCAGAGAGCCACACATACAGAGTATAAGATCTTGTTGGTGACCTTTCAGATATCCCCTTCACATTCTCCTTCCCATCTCTCTTTAAGATGTCTCATTTTCTGTCAGTGGTTCCCCGGGCTATAAAAGATACCCACAGAGCTTCAAAAGTAGCTCAGCCCTTTTCTTCAGAAACCAATTGTGTCACTTAACTACAGTTCTCATCTTCCAGGTGTAGAAAGCTTGCAATTCCACTCTGAGAAAAGTTTGCTGGTTGTGTTGGTGTTCACTAGACTTCCATAGGGATTTTACTTGATATCCAGGCATGAAATATGTATGGATTGGAGGTTGGTAAAATACCTTTGGAAGTTTTTCAGTGTTAGAGCCTCAGACTCCAATTCCTTTACATCTTATACTACATACCACCTGCAATAATGTCAAAATTGCCTATAGGCATCACCGCTATGAGAAACAGGTATACTTATTCAACTTAGCACAGAGGACCAATTGAGGTAAAAGGGATACATTAAATGTTAGTAAGTCTGACAGCCTATGCAAATTCAAGAAATTAAATCAGTAGTCAACTTCTGTTATGAACTGTCTCTGTCAGTTTGAGGAAAGTCCCTTGAATTTTTGTCACTCAAATGTACTCATCACACAAGATGAATACACATACACTATTTTTTCTTGAAGTTTTTCTGGGGTGCAAATCAATACATATAAAATATTCAAAAAAACCATTTATATGTAGATAGAGACATGTATCAATAGGGGGTTTTACCTAGAAAGGCAGTATTAATATTTTACTACTTTCATTATTTTTGTTTAAATGACAGTGAGCTTTGGTAAGTTAAACAGTGTTAAGTTACAGTAAATTAATTATATAAATTATCTTGTGTAGAACAGTAAAACTCAAACAAATGCATAATTCTAGCATTTGATAACTACATAAAGTTTACATTAGGAAAGGCTTAGTTGTATTTGTAAAGAAACAATAAAAACACAATAATGTATAAACGAATTTGAGCATTTCTTGTAATATTTGTGCTTATTTGCCAGTAAGATATTCCAAATTTATGTTTCTAATAATGTCATCACTGAATGACTATGTCTATTGATCTTGTTTCATAGAGATCAATAACACATTTTCAAGACAGACTTTCAGTTCTTCTACACACAATATCTGAAAAAAAAATAGTAACTACTGAGTTGAAAAATATGACTAAGCTCTTTTAAATGAGTAGTCATTTATGTGGCATTGGAAACAAAGCATGTCACTCCCAGACTTTCAATACATACTGGTACAGTTCTATTTTTTTCCACTTATTTTGCACAGTGAATTATGAAGCTGAGAATTAATCCACTAATAACCAGACTACTGCCTGCTAGAATTTACAATATCACAGACACACTACATTAGAAGTTTATTAGACACAAGCAATGAATGAAGATTTGTGTCTTCTTTGAAGACCTTCTAATCAGGAAAATACCTCCATAACCTATGCTTAAATCCTTAGGAACACTGGTTTCACCCTCTTACTATCTTGTCCTTTCTGCCCAGGAATTATGTTGTGAGAACAAAGGCAGAGCTTCTCTCCATGTCACATCCTCATGGCAGTCTCTCTATTATGCATCAAAATGAGAAAGTCTGATTGAAGTGTTTTTAATTCTGCCAAGTTCCAAATCACTATAAGCAACCTTCATTGATAAGGTGATTAAGTGCCAGCATTATGTTCACCATATTTATTTCATTTACTTTTCAATTTTCCATTATGACTCACATTTGCTTCTCATTATCAGAGAATGCTTGGGGAAACGTATGGCAATAATACCTTTTACAGAAAAATCCCTGGTAAGTATAGCCACACTCAGCATGGCTCTTCCTAAAGCCACTGGTATTGTCAAAAAATCACGGTTTGACACACAAAGGAGTATAATGATCATCATCTTCATGCGCCAGATAATATAAGAGAAACCATGCCACTCATTTCTAGGAGGTGGGTGAATATATGAACATAATCCTGAACTTGTTTTTATGATATAGAAGCTGGTTATTCTTAGTGAAAGAGAGGATGATGGATATAAATAGTGAGATAGTAAAGAACAAATGCTCACTTAAAAATCATTTTTGTTAACCTACAAAAAACATCTCATAAAGCGACATTATTTTCCTGAAATAGTAATAGAAAATGTTTTATCAGTATAGATATCCCATATTGATTTAAACAGAAGCATCTACTTTAAACTAATTGGACTAAGAGGGGACTTCGCACATGGATCACCCATAGAGCTCCTATAGAATGGCAAATTCACACACAAGATAAAAATCTCTGAATAGTGTGTGTCTTTCTAGGTTTCTATCCGTAATAAAAAATAAGAGGAAACCACAGGTTTTCTATCACTTAAGCAGGTGACACTATAAACTGACAAGAAAATCATAGTACTCAGCTGGGGAGAAAACTCAATGGCAACACTCCATTCACCGAAGCATTTTACATTTATTCGCATGCACAGACTCCTCCAAAACCATATTATTAATACATGTACCTATGAAAGAATGCACAGCATTTTCAGTTATATATTTCTCCAAATCATCCAATGAAAACCCTTGGAACAATACTAACTGTCATGCTGTGTATAATGAGGAACATATATGTGATTGAGTATAAACATCTCATATTCTATATTATGTGGGAGCAGTTTTGCATTACTTTAGCTTCTTTCTTACTAGTGACTATAACATGACTTTAGAGATACTCCATTATATTGAATAGTGACTTAATGCACTGAACTCTGGGTCAGAAAAGTATTGTTTAATGGTTTATAGCAAGTGTACAAAATAATCCATTATTTCTAGTAAAAGCCATCACGATAAGCAAATGAGTTGTGTGGGAGAGGGAAAATCAGAGAGAGCGGAAAATCCAGAAGCAGCTGAAATACCCAGTGAGATTAGTATTAAGAGAGGAATGCTAAATAAGATATATTTTCAGTTTCTACTAATGATTTGCAAACTAAACTTAAGGTAGTTCACTGAAGAGGGTAAACATGATTTTAAGGATAGAAAAATTGTACATATTGAAACATAAACATACACACGTACTTATAAATAATTCATTTGCTAAAAGGAGCATTATATCTCTACTAGAGGCCCGGTGCACGAACATTTGTGGATCCCTCAGCCCAGACTGGGACCCCTTGAGGGATGTCCACCTACCAGCTTAGGTCTGCTCCCCAGAGGCGTGAGCTTAAGCTGCAGTCAGACATCCTTAGTGTGCCAAGGAGGTGGGAGAGGTTCCCGCCACCACTGCTTTCAGCCCAGCTTCTGGCTGAGCAGAGCTCCCACTGTGGGAATGCACTGACCACCAGGGGCCCACTCTTGCATTGAATGTCTGCCCCCTGGTGGTCAGTGCACATCATAGTGATGGGTCGTTCTGCCTGTCCTTAGGGTCAGTGTGCATATTACCCTTTTATTATATAGGATGCTTGTGTAGTTTTTAATATGGCAAACATATAGTATCCATAATTCACCTATTATAACTAAACAATTTCAGGGGAGAATTGGACCCTGTACAAATTTTTTTGCCTAGTCTTAATTTCAAGATTATAAAGAGAAAATCACACCAATCTCCTAGCAATCACCTCTGTTGTCTGTACCCATGAGCTTTTCTCTCCATCTCTCCCCCCTGCCCCCCATGCAGCCTCCCCTGACATCTGTCAGCCTGCTCTCTCTGAGTCTGTCTCTATTTTGCTAGTTAGTTCATTTTGTTCATTAGATCCCACATATGAGTGAAATCATATGGTACGTGTCTTTTTCGACTGTCTTCTTTCACTTAACATAATGCTCTCTGGGTCCATCCATGCTCTTCCAAAGGGTAAGACTTCTTTCTTTTCTGGGCCAGGGAGTATTTCATTGTGTAAATGTACCAAAACTTTTTTTCTTTTTATCCACTCTTCTACTGATGGGCACTTGGGCTGCTTCCAAATATTGGCTATTGTAAATAACACTGCAATGAACTATGGTAAGAGTGCATATATTTTTTCGAATTAGTATTTTGGGTTTCTTCAAATATATTTCCAGGAATGGGGTGGCTGGGTCATAAGACAGTTCCATTTTTAATTTTTTGAAGTAATTCCATACAGCTTTCCATCGTGGCTGCACCAATCTGCATTCCCACTTATCATAGTCCATACTTTAGCATACCATATCCTGTCAACAGTGCACAAGGGTTCTTTTTTCTCCACATCCTCACTAACACCTGTTTGTGAATTTATTAGTGATAGCCTTCTGACAGGTGTGAGGTTATATCTTCTGTGGTTTTAATTTGCATTTCTTAGCCCTAAAGATGATTTTATATTATTTCTCCTTCTTTAGTTTGGGAGTGACTCCTAAAGGGCCACTTCTAATTACTGAAGATATAACAAGATTTATGTTGAATGTTACATGTACATGCATGACCAATAATTTAGTGACATCACCTGAGACTTCTGCGAATTTTACTTGAACTTAAGGTTTTAACATATAATTACCAGAAAAAAACTAATGTGAAAATCTAATCCCCGTAAGCCTCCCAAGATACTTCTAAAACCAAGCGAGAGTGGAGGCTGTTTTTCAGAGTCCATGTAGAGTAACTCTAATGCAGATCGTATCCTCTGTGCTGGCAAAAACTAGCAAAATGCTCCTCACACAGTAGACTCAATAGATAATCTGTGTAATTCTTTAATCTTAGTTGAAGATATTTCTATGTACCTAACATTTAAATAATTGTTTAAAGTCCAAGAATAAAGCCCCCTTGCCACTGTGCGATTCTAGTGAAAAACTGCATTGACTTGATGTAAGATGATTTGGTTTGCACTGTGTAATGAGCAGAGGAAAAGAGCATTTGGGGGCAGAGTGCAACTGTGTTGCAGGTCTAATTGGTGGTCATATAGGTCTCATTAGGATATATGTCAGTGTGTGTGACTAACACACACACACACACAGACACAAATACACAGCACCTTAGGATGCTGGAAAATATAAATGTGTTTGGTGAAAGTCAAAGGTAAATGCCTGTCAAGATACTGCCAACACAATAGAACCATGTGAACTTTGTCATCTCATAATGCTTCATGAGAAATGAACAGAAATTAATATCCAAAGGCAGGAATTAATCATTAGCTTAAAACATCTATTAGAACAGAACAGGTTGATAGGTGGAAATAGAAAAGTCCAGTGTGGTTAGGGAAGAATTGCTTTCTTGTGTTTTTTTTTTTTAATTACTGTAAAAACAAAAGCAAACCTTTTAAAAATGTGTTGTCCAGTATTTCATGAAACATATTGCCTGATATGTTCTTCTCTTATATAATTGCACTTTTTTTCAAGTCCTTTATTTCATCATAGTCGACATATAATATATTAGGTCTCATTATAAAACTTTTATAACTACTCTGTTTAAAATGATTATCTCCCATGCTGCATTATCAATTTCCCTTACTCTGTTCTTTATCTTTTAAAAAATATATTTTATTGATTTTTTACAGAGAGGAAGACAGAGGGATAGAGAGTTAGAAACATTGTTGAGAAAGAGACATCGATCAGCCGCCTCCTGCACACCTCCCACTGGGGATGTGCCCGCAACCAAGGTACGTGCATTTGACCGGAATCGAACCTGGGACCTTTTAGTCTGCAGGCCAAGGCTCTATCCACTGAGCCAAACTGGTTTCGGCTGTTCTTTATCTTTTGATATCACTTGTCATAGTCCATACTTTGTAGTATACCATACACTGTCAAGTATATTGCTTATTGTTTGTTGCTTGGTCCACTAGAATTAAGATTCCTCAAAGGTAAGATTTTTGGATGTTTCATTTTCTGATGCATTCAAAATACATAGAACAGTACCAAGAATGTAGTAGAAATGCAATAAATTTTTTTGGAAAAAAATGTGAAGTAAACATCACATAATCATGAAAACTGCCAGGACTCCCCAAAGAATTTCTCAGTAAATATTTAAAAGTGCCATAATTAACTACTGAGGACTCAAAGAAATCATTTTGTGGTGACTGAACGTGAAGCAGGAAACAATCAAGGGTTGGAAAATGAGAGAAAATTATTAAGGGGAAAAGTGAAGAAAAGGAAGAGTAGGAATGTCCTGAAGAAAAAAGAACAGTTTAATCAGATGCTTTCAGGTTCTGATATGTTTGAATATGATGTGAATAATGAGCCTAAATTCTGACCCTTAATCTTTCTGAAATATCTGTCCTACTCAGTTATTATAGAGTAAGATTATTTTCTAATTTAATTTATTGGGGTAACACTGGTTAACAGAATTATACAGATTTCAGGTGTACAATTCTACAACACATCATCTGTACACTGTATTATGTGTTCAACACCTCAAATCAAGTCTTTGTCTAGAGTAAGATTCTATAAAAATGTCTTTCTTTCTAGATGAAAGTCTCACAAACACAACGCAACCCTTAGACTATTAGTAGGAAAAGATTGTGAACCACACTTTCTGATGCCATCTATCTCTATACATATGAACCAACATACCTTTAGTCATATATTAACACTTCACACCACTGTCATTTAATACTTTACATAATCCTTGGGTTATTGACAAAAGTTTATGTGGCCTCAACACCAAAATAAAGAATCTCAATTCTGCTTCACTAATTCACGTTGCTCTTGTCTCCTGGGGGACGTTTCTGCATTCTCCGGTGGATGAAGCATAGATGAACAAACCCCTGACATTTTGCCAGTTTTCCTAACAGAGTCAAGATGCCATAAATATTATCTCTTTCTTTTATGATATCTTGCTTGTTAAAAACACATTACAGCAGTGGTTCTCAACCTTCCTAATGCCATGACCCTTTAATACAGTTCCTCATGTTGTGGTGACCCCCAAACATAAAATTATTTTCGTTGCTACTTCGTAATTGTAATTTTGCTACTGTTATGAGTCGTAATGTAAATATCTGATACGCGGGATGTATTTTCATTGTTACAAATTGAACATAATTAAAGCATAGCGATAATCACAATTAGACATTGTGAAATATTTATTTCTAATTACAAATAAATGAAATTTTGTCTTGAAGCATGGTGTAGCATGGGTAACAGTCTTAATATAACAACAGTAAACTACATTGCTACATTTTCCGATGGTTTTAGGCGACCCCTGTGAAAGGCTCATTTGACTCCCAAAAGGGTCGCGACCCACAGGTTGAGAACCGCTGCATTACAGCTATACAAGTCTGGAACTACTGCTGCTGACCTTCTAACTAACTGTCCCCCCTATCAGTAACAACAACATACAAACCGTAGCAAAATTCTTACCCACTTTCACCTCTTTGTTGACAGTCCTCCCACAGATTTTCACCATTCTCCTACCAACATGAGACAGAAGCCCCATTTCCTTTTAACGGCCGGCTGCAGGTGGCTGTGCACTGTGTCAGGGGCTGCCAGTCAGACAGGCCATATGGCAACAGGCTGACTGCTCTGTGTTGAGGCCTCCACCCGGCACTCGCTGGGAGAATGCTCTCCTACTGGTTATGTTCTTAGAGCTATTTTAATTTTCTTCATGGCTACTTCTCTGTGACTCGCTGTTGGCTTCCTGTTCTTTCCGACTCCTTTCTAACATCCAGATAATTTAAGCGACTGGCAGTCACTGAGTATAAGTTTATTCGGGCCTCACCTCTCATCTATGTACGTGCATTTACTTTTAATCTTAGTGGAACATAAAGGACATGCACTTTTGGTTACATTCTTCTCTGGTCCGCCAACAAGAAATAAGAGATTTTTGAAAAAAATCTGTGGAAGGAAGTGGAGCCTCTTGGAGAGATGAAATAGGAAGATCATCATCCCATGATGTGTTTGGGGGCAATTCTATTTCCTGTGTAGCGGCAATATGTGGCATGACTTGAGGATGTTGTGAAATCTATATCTTTTCCATTATTCTCCAAAAGATGACTACAGTAATGGATCTGTATACAAAATGCTTTCATGTAGCTGTGTTAGCCAAGGGATCCCTAGGGCACATTTAAATTAAAGTAGAAGTGGGCATATATATCATCTCTAGAGCAAATTCAAGTATAAACTCAGTGGCGGAAGTAAAAATAAGTTATTTTTGAACTCTACTGCTTTTTCATATATATGACATTTATTTTATAAACACATTTACAAATTATTTTGAGAATTATTTCAAAAATGGTGAACCTTTTTGAGGGTCAGCAAAGGTAACATACCACGTTGGTCAAATGAGGCCATTATTTTTCACCTTTACTTTAATCGAACTTGGCAGTTGGGTATGAGGGACAGAATCTTTGAAAAAGGGTACAGCAAGGTGAGATTTGGTGACCCAATTCCTTTTTGTTGCATTTTTTTTATGAGTAACATAGTGGGACCTAGAAAGCCCAAGGATAAACCCCTAATCACCCCCAATATTTTCTCCATTGGGATGCTAATCTCTGAAATCTCTCCAGACCCTGAGAATTTACTCTTATTAAAGTACCACCTACAAAAGTGATGACTCATTTACATATTACTTTGACTTAGTTTTACTTATTTAGTTGTTGATGTTGTTATTATCAGTTTTCAATTATTTTTATGAGATATTTTCTGAAAACAGTTTTTAGAAAGATGGTGACTAAAGAAAATATAAATTCAAGTTTGACTGGGGAAGGGTGAGCTATCTGCAAAGAGGTGAAATTGAGTGAAAGGCACACAAACTGGATGAGGAAATTGTTTTCTATTTTTAATTGCCTTCGGTGCTCATGTGTGGGCAGTCTTTGTAAGAAGGCACAAAGTCACCTACGATTTTCTGTCCTATTTGAAGAAAAACATTCTGAACTCAGGGCACAGTCAGTTCTCAGAACTGCTCTAGGGAAGAACTCATCATATTTTTACTAGATTTAAGATTAAAAAATGGCTTTAGCCTGCTTTTCTATTTGATCTTAAACAGCGTTTATAATCTCTGAACTAAGTTACTCAAGATATGTAATAAATATAAATTTGAAGATTTTTAAAACCAATCTCTGGTTTGAAATTATTCATAAGTCAACCACATCTTTCTCGCCGAGGACTTATGATGTGTAATTGGTCCCTGTTTGTTTGTGTTGTTGTTTTTTTCAATCTTATCAAAGCTGGCGTGACCCATTTGAAAATAGTTCTGTCAGTTCTGTCTTCAGCAGCATAGAGTTATCAGAATATATTCAGCAGTTTGCTTCCAGGTCTTGCAAAATCACTTGTGTGTATATTGCGATGAAGTTATTGCTTTATCATTAAACAAAAAAAATGTTTATTTTTGACACACATCTTATATATGTTTACTAATAGGTAATGCTGAAAAACTGTACTTGACTTTTCCCTCAATATGTCATGGAAAGGAACTACCTGTAATATCTTCTAGATGTGGGTAAAAATATAAATGTTGTTCCAAAAATATATTTTTGAGTGGTCAGACAAGAGCAATTAATTAAAAATTATGCATAGCCTCCACATCCACCATTTAATTTACCATTAGCTCAAAACATGCTGAAAGGATTGAGAACTCAAATGTCCATGCTTTATAAAATGTCAAGTTTGACACCTAACTGTGAACCAGATTACTTAGGATATAGGCCTTTCAACTGTAAATATCAAATGCATAAAGAACAGCATGAATCTTTTAACTTTATAAAGATAGCAGCGTGCAGACTCTAACATTTGGGAAAATTAAGTCACTTACTAATATTTATGAGGAACCATGCATTTAAGCATTACACTGGACCCCTCATAATCAATTATACAGATGTCAAAATGTCACACATCGGATTCTACCAAAATGTTAAAGGTTTTGGTTAAGAAAAAGACTCAAATGACTCATTAAAGTAATTTAACATAGCATTGAAAACAAGATCCTTTTCAAATTTCCCTAGACAACAAGTGAAATTCTATTTTTAAGATAAATTGAAGGAACTTGGTCCCACAATTTTAAACGTGCTAGACTTGGTCATTTCTAAAGCTCTATGAGATGCAACATTTTATACAATTAAAAATATTATAATTTCTTTCACCAAAGCACCAAGGATTTTGGCAAATTTTATTAACTAGAGCAATTATTCTTCTGAGGATATTGTCCCTAGTTAGGGAACAACTGGAAAATGACAGAGATTAAGTGAATTAATTGTTTATGTGTTAAAAGAGACTTTGGTTCGATACATTTCGAATAACATTCCTTTGTGTATGTTTCAGGAGTTAGGGAAAGTTTCCTTTGTCATTTGTTCTAAAGAAAGGTTTCAAATCTCAAGTCTCCATTTACTTGGATCTTTATTTATTTTGAAATGAGCATAAAACTTATGTGTATATTTGATTATATCCTCCCAAAGTCTATCCCCCCCCTTTTTTATGATTTAGCTTTTTTCATATGCTGCCTTGTGGAATCGTGTGCAATCAAAATAACTAAGGGTAGACTTGGAAGACATCAGCCAAACCACCTGGCTCTGCATCTTGCTCATTTTAAGGATGAAGTGAGAAAATTAATTACTTTAATCAAACACCTTGGCTTCTTGCTCACAAATTACTGAATGGGGCTAATGTAAATGCAGTCATTTCCTGAGTGAGGGGCAGATGGTTAGACGAGCAAACTCTTTTGCTCAGAAATGCGAGTGTCGTAGTGGAACAAAATAGAGTTTTAACCAGCAAGATAAACCACAGGAAAAATAATTAATAGTAGCTTAGCAATGGCCTATAATAAAGCAGTCTGCAATTATATTGATGGAAAAATAAAACAAAACATATCCAAAAAAGTCTTGGGTAATGTTTTCTACTCATCCATATAGTTGGCATTCTATCCTTTCAGTTTTCTAGGATCATAATATTTTGCAGTCATTCCTAAATCACCAATGGAACTATCTCAAAGCTGATCACCCAGGGACAGATAACTTGTCATTAAGCTGAATGTGCACTTATCTGCTGGGGTGGGGAAGGATCAGAAAACCCTTCTTATATGGTTTTCATTGTGTTATTTACCAATAGTAAGGGTGTGTGATTTTCCTGTTAAGCAACCAACTTCAATCTTTTCTGAGCCATCCCTTTGCTTTAAAGAGCCCTGTTATGTGTTGAATTGTAATCCATGGGCACAGACAACAGTGAAGGCCTGGGGTAGAAGGGATCAATGGGGAAAAGTATGTAATACTTTCAACAATAAAGATAATTATATATATATATTTTTTTTTTTTCAAACAAGCAGTACCTGAGAATGTGACCGTACTTAGAAACATAGTCATTGCAGATGTAATTAGTTTAGATAAGGTTATACTTGAGCAGAATGGATCCTTAATCCAATAAGGCTGGTGTCCTTCTAAAAAGAGAAGGGACACAGAGAGTATACCACTTGAAGACATAGGCATGCAGAGAGAAGACAGTCATGTGATTATGGAGGCAGAGACTGGAGTTTTGCAGCTTCAAGCCAAGAACACCAAGGCTGCTGGTAACATAGAGAAGCTAAGAGAGAAAATGTGTTCTCCCTACACCTTGATTCCAGATTTCTGATTTCTGATTTCTAGAATAATTTTCTGTTGTTTAAGTTTTTGATTCTTTGTTATCAAATCTCTAGAAAACTAATTTAATTCTCTCTAACTTGCTACTTTTACATGTATCTGAGTTTGTCTTAAATTCTCAGTTATATTTGCAGTCTCCCTAAGAGTAATGCCCATGAATGAATTCTATTTCCTTACTTGTTCCTCCCTTTGAATCTTTTTTTTTTTTACCATGGCTAGGTACCGTGCTGAAAGCAAATTTATAAATTTTGTTGTATTAATAAAGCTATTATTATAAAATTTGGTAAAGAGAAATCAGCTTATGGTAGAATGATAGAAAAATGCTGATATCTTAAGTGTTAAGATCAAGTCCTCTTTCTTTACTGTACAAGCTGAATCTGTTTTACAACTATATTTATGATGAAAAATGCATAGAATGCTGTAGGGGTTTATATTATAGTTGAGAATGCAACAGAGAAATGCTTAGACACAGTTCAAGATGGACACAATTATTACCGAAATAATATATTTAAACCTGGCATAAAACCACTATCATTAAAATATCATGGTACTGATGTCACAAAGAAAGGCATAGCCATGGAAAAACTACAAAATTTAAAAGCTCTATAATAGAAATATAAAATAGAGGCAGCATTTCAATTCAACACATTAAGGGAGATTTTTTAAAATTAAATCTTTATTATTCAGATTATTACATTTGTTTCTCTTTTTTTCCCTCCATAGCTCCCCTCCACCTGGATCCCACTCTTCCCTCCCTCCCATTGACCTCATCCATAGGTTTATGATTTTTGTCCAGTCTCTCTCTGTACACCCCTCACCCCTTTCCCCCTGAGAATTATCAGTCCACTCCCTTTCTGTGCTCCTGATTCTATTATATTCACCAGTTTATTCTGTTGATCAAATTTTTAATTCACTTAATTTTTAGATTCACTTGTTGATAGATACGTATTTGTTGTTCATAATTGTTTATCTTTTACCTTTTTCTTCTTCCTCTTCTAAAAGAGTACCTTTCAGCATTTCATATAATACTGGTTTGGAGTGGATGAACTCCTTTAGCTTCTTCTCATCTGTGAAGCTCTTTATCTGCCCTTCAATTCTGAATGATAGCTTTGCTGTATAGATTATTCTTGGTTGTAGGTTCTTGCTATTCATCACGTTGAATAATTCTTGCCACTCCTGTCTGGCCTGCATCATTTCTGTTGAGAAATCAGCTGACAGACATATGGGTGCTCCCTTGTAGGTAATGAACTGTTTTTCTCTTGCTGCTTTTAATATTCTCTCTTTGTCTTTTGCTCTTGGTATTTTAATTATGATATGTCTTGATGTAGTCCTCTTTGGATTCCTTTTATATGGGGTTCTGTGTGCTTCCTGGACTTGTAAGTCTATTTCTTTTACCAGATGTGGGAAGTTTTCAGTCATTATTTCTTTAAATAGGTTTTCAGTATCTTGCTCTCTCTCTTTCTCTGGCACCCCCACACTTCTGATGTTGGTACGCTTGAAGCTGTCCCAGAGGCTCCTTACATTATCTTCACATTTTTGGATTATTTTTTCTTCTTGCTTTTCCACTTGAGTGATTTGTGATTCTTTATATTTCAAATATTTGACCTGATTCTTGCCTTCCTTTAGTCTGCTGTTAGGTCTCTGTATAATATTTTTTTATTTCAGTCAGTGTATGTTTAATTTCTTGTTGGTCCTTTTCCATCTCTAGTTGGATCTTTTTCATCTCCAGTTGGTTATTTTTCATCTCCTCTTGGCTCTCGCTAACTTTATCCAACTTTTCTAGGATATTCTTGAAAAACCTTATAAGCGTGGTTTTGAACTCTATATCCAGTCGTTTGTTTTCCTCCATTTCTTTTGTTTGTGATCCCTTCCCATGTCTCTGCATTTTCACTATGCCGGAAGACCTTCTGTGTTGTATTCAGCCTTATGATACCAGACTTGCAAAACTGCAAAAGCCTCTCTGTTGAGCTTGGGATGGGTGGAGTCTCAGGGCTTAGGGGACCAACTTGCCTTCTAGTCGGCCCTGCCCTCCACGGCCCCTGAGTCTCACGTGACTGGGTAATCACTGGAGCGGTCCCTGTGTGCATGTGCTCTCTCGCAGGGCCTCTAGACTGCTGCTCCTCCGGCTCCCCTGTGCTCTGGAACCATATGAGTCTGGGTCCCCAGAGTTTCTCCAGAAACTGGGGTTTAGTGAAGTTAGATGTGACACAGTTGGGGGGCCTGTCTCCTGCCCACTTTTGAAAGCCAGTGGCACAATCAGCAGTCAGTCCTCTGCGCGCAGTTCTGTGCACATCACCAGACTTCTGATCTTTTGCGACTCCCCTGAATTTCCGTGCACTTCTCCCTTTTCACAGTCTAAACTGCCCTAGTATGAGTTTCAGCTGGACCTGGGGTTTAGTGCCGTAGGATAAGGGGTTTAATGCTGTTGAGAGTCTCCGTCTCCCTCCCGCCAGAGAAAGCCAGCCAGGTTCTCTGGCACCCGCTCTCTCCATGTGCGGGTCTCTGTACCTCAGCTTTTTGCAGCTCCTCTGGGTCTCTGTGAGGCCCTCTCTTTCTTTCTAGTTGTAGAATTTCCACTCAGCCAGCTTTCCTGTGGTTCTGGATGATGTCTGTTCTGTCTTCTAGTTGTAGTTTTGAAATTGTTGTGCGAGGCAGCAGTGTAGGTGTTTACCTATGCCGCCATCTTGGATTCTCCCACATTAAGGGAGATTTATTCAATTACTAATTATGGGAAAACTGGTGGACTAGTTAAGAATTATGAAAGCTAGATCCTTACCTCATACCAACCCTATGAAATAAATATGCAAATTTCACAATTTCAAGAATCATAATAATGCCCAATAATGACAAGGCTGTAATTGAACAGACCCACTCACATCCTTCTGGTGCAAATAAAAATTAGTAAGACCTGCCTAGAGTACAATCTAGAAATGTGTCAAGAACTTTCGAAATGCTTACCTTTTCTTCTTCAATTACATATTTTGGTTATGAACTTTAGTGAGTATTCTAGTAACAGAAAAACATTGCCACTTCAGCCATAGTTTCCCAGATTAATGTGCACACAAGTCACCTGAAGATCTTGTTAAAACTGCAGATTCTAATTCAGGAACCCTGGGGTAGGGCCCGAGATGCTGCATTTCTGCTCAGCTCCCAGGAGATATCAGCCTATGAATTTAGTCAGGGATGAGGGGGTACATCTTGAACAGCAATGCATTCCAGATAATACCAAAGATAGCTTGAAAAGGCCCAAGTTACGTCTTTGCACGTACACACACACACACACACACACACACACACGGGCACACACGGGCACACACACGAGAAGTCTAAGTGGCTTGTGAAGTACATTTATTTCTTAACCTTTTCTCTCTTTCTTCCTCATACATGAAACTCTGATATCAGTAGTTTACAGAGAAAATAGCTCCACTAAAACAATATCTCTTGGGCTTTGGAGCTCATTATTTCTTTGCCCTGGGAAAATTTTCCACTTGCAATTGCCCTGAAAACATTCTTAAACCTGGCTCCTATCATTGAGTTAAACTCTGCTGTCTGAGAAAGGAGAAAGGTATGAATAGCTGAACTGGGGCCATTCCGGCAAATTTAATAGCTCTTCAATTCGCTGACCCTTTGGGATAAGCCAAGCTCACTATCGCTCCTGGGGAGAGACTGCACATTAGGGTGCACTTGGTCAGCCCTTACCGCTCTGCACTCTGAACAGCAAAGCTTCATAGAGCACGTCCTCTGAGCACCTCCAAATTTGAACTTGAAAAGGATGTAGTTCAGATATAGAGCAATATACAAAAACAACAACAACAACAAAAAAAAAAACAAGAGCAATTTTTGAATACAACACTCTCCCAGCTACAGGAACAAAAAGGTTTGGGCCATTTTATCCCTAAACATACCCGAGGATAACAATCTCCGCTGTGGCTCACTAAGGCTTTCCCTAGAGGCGGTGAGTGTCAGGCCCTGATAGTTAAAGAAAGAGCCTGCAGACACTTTCGAGGAAGGCCAAACGAGTTTAAAAAAAAAGCCTCAGGAGATTTGGACATGTGCTCCATCCACTTGTACCCACAATGCTTCCCTGTGGGTCTCAAGTCACTATTCCAGAGCGTGACAACCTAAAGAATACCCACACTAATGCTTCTCTTTTTTAGATTTAAAGATATTTGACAGATTCCATATGGTGATAGAACTTAATCACAGAAAAACAGGTCTCTTACCATCCGGAAACTTGTCCTGGCCTTTGAAGACTTTGTCTAGGTTTAGTAGAAATCCCAATTAAAGATCTCCCTCAGCATGAAATTACTGCAGCAAAAGCTTTTCCCTCCACACCAAACTAAAATTCTATGTCATAATTATGAATGGCAATGTGATGAAATAGATTTCTTTATCTTAAAATATGTTTGATATCTTCATCCAGGTTGGCTGTAATTTTTTATTTAAATACACTGAATTCCGTAGACCAGCTACACAGAGCTCTCCATATTGAAGTGGGGCCAATGCCACTTGAACTTCAAGGATACATTAAGAAAATGAAATACAGTGGTACCTCGAGATACGAGTTTAATTCGTTCCGTAACCTTGAGGCATGGGAAACTATGAGACGCTTGGGTAAACTGGTGGGTCATGTGCAGCTGGCCGATCCGCATGATTACTCCTATCTCAAATGTTGCTCGTATTTCAAAGCAAAAATCGCTTGCTTGACAGCTCGTATCTCAAAAATCTTGTATGTTAGGGCACTCGTATCTCGAGGTACTGCTGTACACAGAGTACCCCACACTATACCATATAGGTAAGCACAAGCAATTTTTCATCTCAAACGTGAAACTGGATTTCTTTTAGTTTATATTCCTCTAATGCATATTTCAGAACCCTCTGGCATAGGTTTCATTATCAGTTGAGATCTAATTGTTATATGCATTGTATTCTGACACCTAATGATATAGTTTAGAGGTGGATTTATAAATCTTTCCTTCCATTTCCATAATCAATGCATCATAACTACCAGAGTTGGAGAGCTGAGTTTGTGGGCAAGTCCATCAGCAGGGTTCATCCTATACTGAACTATGTTCACATAAAGGATACACAAGGAGATAGGCAACAGTACAATGGCCTCCCCTGCTATTTCAAATATCTGGTTCCTCTGAATACCAGGCAAGATCATTTAGCTAATACCTTCCAGAGTCCACTCATATGCTCACAGTCACTGATCTTGCAGCAGCCTGGAACATAGGATGTTTAAACCACCGTGGCTTTTACAACTCTTTATATTGCAACCCGAGTATAAAATATCTAATGCACACTGTAGATATATATCCTTATCCTTCTGTGAGCAAAGTTTGCTGATATCTTCACTTCTATTCACTTCAATTCTGTTTTTTCCTATTCTAATATGATGAGAGGATAATTGATTATTAAAAAAAAAAGACTAGCTTGTGCTAACAAATTTTAAATGTTCTTGATTGAAAACTGAGAATTCGGCACTTGAGAAACAATAATATTAAGTATTCTGTTGATGAATTATTTCTTTACTATTTGCATTCAAAAGCAGCAAAAGAATTTTAAATGAATTTATAATCATTATAAAGCAAAAGTTAAAGTCAATTTTTTTCAAATAAAGTGTCAGCATTCTCTCACAATAGCAATAGAAATTAGACCAAGTGCCAAAAGGAAAAATATGAGGCTTTATTGATATTATCAAAATATAATTTTAATAAAGTTAAAAATAGCATTCCCAAATATAGTTAGAGCACATCAATGAGAGAAACTTAATTTTAATAAAGTTAAAAATAGCATTCCCAAATATAGTTAGAGCACATCAATGAGAGAAACAGCAGAATTATAAAGCTGGCTAAAAGGGGGATAGGAGAAGCTGGCAATGATTCATATACTGGTATATATTGCTTATATGTATATATTTATATATAAATGAATATATATTTATATAAAATATATATTGTGTTTATATACCTATAATTGTATATATTTAGTAGAAATAAAAATGCTTATGTTGATAAGTTAAATATAACTTATGTTGATAAGTTCAATATAAAACAGGTGACTATTCTACAGTATAACCTCTATGATTCTTTTAGAAATCACTATTTATCAATCATCTCAAATTAATGTGTAATTTATAGAGTCTGTGCCTTGATTAATCAGTAGTAAATAATAAATCAAACAAAATTATCTTCCTTTTTAGAATATCCAATTTTCTTCAGCCAGAACATTCTACTATGATGTTGAAAGAGTAAATAGAATTTGTTTTTTTTTTTAGATCTTGGAGTAAGTAAAGACCAAACATAAAACATAACATAGAAAACACATTTAATAGAGCCACACATTTCATATTTCTGTAAGTGGAACATTTGCATATAGTTCTCTCAAAATGTACAGATTATATCTGGAAGAATTCATAATAAACTGATAGTGGCTGCAGAACACCCAACAGCTGGCGGGAAGACTTTCACTAAACAGCCCTTTATTCTTTCAATACATCACTTATTATTTAAAAAGAATGTAACGTAAGGAAAAATGCACATGCAACCCCAAAATAACCTGCAATGATTGCACCTATAATGTGCCCGTAACCAAGACAACCAGGGTCTGAAAAATAACTTTCTTTTTGGCATGTTGCTATGCACCACCCTCTTTCAAGCCGCCTCTTCTTGTCTTCGCATATGACTACAAAGGTTTCCACAACTCTAAATTTATATTACATGCCTTATGCTAATATGTACAACAAGACAAGAAGAGAAGGATATTCCTGCAGATGAGCTGTCCTGGAGGAGGGAGCGCATGGAACCCCAAAACTGATTATATGGAGGGGTTGCGGGAGGTTGCAGCATCAGAGGTGGCGAGGAGCTGCTAGATGGTGGTCTGGATCTCCAACATTGCAATAGGTTACAGAGTCTGTTTAATTAACACCTTGAAACGTTTTTCCTTTCTTTCCCTTCTGTCACAGCTAATGAGAACTAATTTACAGCACACTAATTATATGGCACTCACTGTTCTAATACAGTTTCATGCATTTCACTTATACCATGAAATCACTTCATGGCATAAATAACGTTTCTAGCTCCATTTGATGGATGGCAAACTGTCTTTGAAGATCCAGGAACATACCAAGTTCACACAGTGCTTGAAGGAGTGCGAACCAGCACTTGAGCCCAGAGCACTCCACTTCACCACCCAGCTGCGGGGGTTCTCTGTGGGCCAGGACTTCTGGGATGCCAGCTTGAGGGTCTTCTCTGGCTACGACAGCTTCTGATTTCATCCCATCAACCACATTCATTCCGAAGTTATCAGCACAAAGCACGCTTTCATCAGCCTGCAGCCTCTCTGCTTTGTATTATAGAGTGGCTCCTTACTGCTCATCACTGAAGTTTTCTTTAGTTATGTAACATCTTCCTATGTCTATATCTTTGCTTCTGGTGGGCCTCCTAAGCTTTTAGGCATACTCAAATTTAGCCTCTCATACGAGGACCCCTTTTTCATGAAAGTTAGACTTAGGTTCTAAAATCCTTTCTTCCCATTCCCACCAACTACTGCATTTAGTATGAAACATTCCAGTATGTGCTTATGTTTCCTTGACTTATTTTGTTGGCATTAATCCTATTTCCTCATTTTATATTTTAAAGAATCTATCTATCTATCTATCTATCTATCTATCTATCATCTATCATCTATCATTGATTTCAGAGAGGAAGGGAGAGGGACAGAGAGACAGAAACATCAATGATGAGAGAGAACTATTGATTGGCTGCCTCCTGCATGCCCCACACCAGGGATCAAGCCCTTAACCCAAGCATGTACCCTGACTGGGAATCAAACTATGACCTCCTGGTTCATAGGTTAACATTCAATTAGCATCTCTGTCTCATTTCTGTGTATTTGCTGCAGCCCTTAGTGCAATATGGACACTGGACATGTATAAAGAAGTCAGTATATATACAGTTAACTGAAATATTAGTACTCATAAACTGTGGCTAGACTGGTATTTTCTAAACTTGATTCCCAACTCATTCCATAAAAAAAAAGGTTTATTTACAATTGGGAAAAAAATTCAAACAGGTTTTTCAAAACTTGTATATGCTAATAAAGACGTGGGTGTTAGACTAAATTGTAGTTGGTTTCACCATAAAGGTTTCTTGCCTTTTATTTTTTGTTAATTTTTACTTTTTAAAATATATTTTTATTGATTTCAGAGAGGAAGGGAAAGATAGAAATATCAATGATAGAGCCTGCAACCCAGCATGTGCCCTTTACTGGAATCAAATCAGGGACCCTTCAGTCCACAGGCCGATGCTCTATCCACTGAACCAAACAAGTGAGGGCACTATTGCCTTTTTAAAACCACAATATAGCAATCACAATAAAGATTAACAAAATTTATTGCACATATAAATATAAATATAATACTATATTTCTGATACTGTATTAAGACTTCGTCATGCATCATTTTATTCAGTACTGTTTGCATCTCTTGGAATACTACCAATTTCAGAAAAATAGCTTGGTAAAGTCCACCCAAATACAGATATATTTGTAATGACACTCAGATTTTGGTTTCTATTTGCATACTCCTTTTCTGTCCACGTCCAAGTAAGTAGATGTGAAAAATCATGAGTGCTCCCAACTTTAAAGCAGATTATATTTTTAAATAGATTTAACTATGGGGAATTCTTGGCCCAAAGAGCCTTCCTTCCATAGCTGTAATGCTATAGAAATCCTTCACTGAGCTTTGGATCTGATCACAAAGATTCTTAAGTCTAACTGAGACCAAGGGTGCTTCCATTTTTAACCTTCTTTATCCTCGAGGATCTCACAGCCTTAGGAAGGGGCACAAAGGCTCTCTTCAGGCTTTAGCTGAGTTGTCCACCTTTCACTGGCAGACACCCACTTGTCTCTAATAGGTAGGAGTCAGCCTATGATTCTTATGTGAGCTGTCCAGAAGACAATATGGTCTGCCGCCAGAAACACAAGAGAAATTATATAACTGGGATAATGACAAGATAGAAACCATTTTGGTGACTTGGTAATTTTAATAATTTATCAACTTTTGACTTTGGATAAGCCTAGAAAGGCTATTTAGGATATGTAAATTTTTAAAAAATTCTGTTTTATCTTTGTATGGGCTATAAGATCCACGGTTTCCAGTAAGGCCTACATGCAAGCTTCATAGACATAGATCACAAAACTGAAAGGCTGAAATTCTAAAAGAGTTGAGAAATATAGCAAATGTATTGCTGACTAGGATTACAAAAGTGTTCTACGTAAAATGATTTACTAATATGATATAAATCATCTTCCCATATCCTATTCCCACATATTATGGATTAACACAATATGGTTACTCACTTTAACTGATGAAGAAATTATTTTAAAATACATACTAATTACCAAATATACCTCAATTACTACCTACAGCATGTAAAATATTAGGTTTTCTGACCATGTGTAGTACCGTCAGCACACAGTGAAAAAGAGAGTAATAAGAATTGATGATAGGCAAATCTTTTCCTAAGAAGACATTCAGATTTTCTTTGATTTCTATCTTAATAAAAAATGTATGTTTTCAGTATCACAGACCTAATATATCAGTGATCTAAATTTCACATTGTATGTATCTGGTTCAATACACTTTTGAGGGTTCTATCATATAATTATTCCCTATTCTGGGTCCTTATGTTGAGATCCTTATAATTTCTATCATTTAAAACAATCCTACTACTGTGTCTCCTAGACAAGGTATATTTTTGAGAATTTATGATAAGTGACTTTTATGGAAGTAGTACTACTTGATTTCTTATTTTAAAGAATTGCCTGTTTTTATTTTAAGGGGTATAACTCAGTAGTTAGTATAACTCATTTACAATTGGTAATAACCATCATCAAATGTAGCACAAACTCATTTAACAAAGAATTTAAAAAGTTTTTGTAAAAAGCTTATAAAAAACTTCAGGGTGATTATTAGTTATAAAGTTGAGGGTTGGGGCAACTTTAAGTACAGGGTACCTATTGAATCTCAGATCTGCATGTGCTTCACTGGGAACAGAGTAACAGTAACTAAAACAGACATAGCCTCTATGCTGTGAAACTCACAAATTTTCTATAGGCCAATGAATAGCATGGTACACACCCCCGGAGCCCTGTGCTTAAGTTTTATTAGTTTCTACCGCATGTCCACATTCACATCTGCTCCATTCTTTGCTGCAGGTCCTTTCCTTCACAGATAACCAAGGGCATTTCTGCACTCTGAGCACTCCAGATTGAGAATACAGTTCAATCTGCTTGCATGGCCACAGACCTCATGCACGGTCCCTGCCAATCTTCCCACCTCGTCTACTTGCCACATATGGGTTAACACAGTGTGGTTCCTCAATTCATCAATATGACAAGAAAGAATAAATGACTTTTTTGTAACTTCCCTTCACTTCAAACTTTCCTGCTTATCTTCCTGGGTTAGACTTTTTAAAAATGGAAAGGTATGTTACCCATCCTGTCCTTCTTAACTGAATATACTCTCCCTAAGAGTTAATATCATCAGTTTGTGGGTTAGAGGGGATAGATTGTAGAAATATACAGTTTGAGAGTTTCTTATATGTAAATTTAAAAGCTGCTAAAGTTTCCCTTAGCATGGGGACAAATCTCTTCAGAACAAACACAAACATTTTTAAGTCTTTTGTCTATATGGGTCTCCTTTTTTAAAAACAAATCAATGAAATTTAAAAGAGTAGAAATAGACTCAATAAAATTTGCCTGCCTCAATTATTATTTTTATTTCTTTCTTCTTTGTTTTGACAATAAAATAAAGCACTAGGAGTGAATAGTATATAGCATGCAGTAAATGTTGAGAGTTTTACTTTATATATATTACTAGAGGCCTGGTGCACAAAATTTGTGCACTGGGGGTAGTGTCCCTCAGCCCAGCCTGCACCCATTGCAATCTGGAACCCCTCAGGGGATGTCTGACTGCTGGTTTAGGCCCTATTCTCGGGGCCTAAACCAGCAGTTGGACATCCCTCTTACAATCCAGGACTGCTGGTTCCCAACCACACCAACAGCCTGATCACCCTCTAACTACTCCCTGCCACCCTGATCAACAACTAAATGCTCCCCTGCTGACCCAATTGCTCCCAAATGCCCTCCCTTGATGGCCCGATCACCCCCAATTGTCCTCCCCATAACTGCCCTCCCCTGCAGGCCTGGTCGCCCATAACTGCCTTCCCCTGCTGGCCCGTTTGCCCTCCCCTGCAGGCCTGGTTCCCACCAACTTCCCTCCCCTGCTAGCCTGATCACCCACAACTACCCTCCTCTGCCAGCCATCTTGTGGTGGCCATCTTTGACCACATAGGGGAGGACATCTTGTGTGGGGGCATGAGGGTCAATTTGCATATTACCTATTTATTATATAGGATGTGTCCTATCTCAAGATAATTATTTTTCCAACCTCTTTAGCACTGCATTTCAAAACAAATTTACACCCTTTTTTGTTACTGAATTGTTGAAAAGTTTTAGACATTATATTTCTGCTGGAACAACCATGACCACATATTATTGAGGTTTCTTATTAAAAGTGGCATTTTCATTAAAATCCCCTTCTTTGCTGTGAAAAGCCATGATGATGTATTATCTATTTTGAACTAACGTGCTGCAGAAAGTGCCTAGGAGGTAATAACACAATTTAAGAAAAATATTAAATATGATGGCTAGCCAAATGCAATTTGCCCATTTGTGTTTTTTGGTGGCAAGTCATAGATCTTCTAGAAAGGAATGCACCTGAAGCGTGAGGAGAGGAAAAAAGTTTGTGGCTTAAAAATAAAATAAAATAAAATACTAATACATCAAAAAGTGCTGCATAAAATCCAGATATCTTAGTACAAAAAAAAAGTGCTAAAGCAAAAGCAAAATTAAATCTTTCACCTGTTTTTCAAATAAAGCTTGTTGCCATTTACCCTCTTGTCACTGGGCTATGATTCTCTCTCCCTCCCTTGAAACTCCCAGCGGTATCTAGGGCCTTTGTGGTGGCTAGAGTTGGGGCTGGGATGCAACATGCCACTAATCTTTAGGGTAGAAAAAGGAGCCCAGATAGGCGGTTGAAAACACAGTCCTGCCATTTATGACTACCCAGTCATCTGCTCACCCTATACCTCATTTTATTCAGCTGTAAAGATGACTTCTGGGTGAGTGTAAGCCTAAATCCCCATCTTTCCAATGGAAACCTTCTGTATTCTAATGTCAATCATACTTTACGCACACCAGTCCCAACCAAAACAAAGTGATCAGATCCTTTCTGTTCCCCAAGCAGCATCTCTACTTCCCCTGCTCCATAATGTGTTGCAACAGCTCCTGCCTCCCTCCCCGCCTCAGTTTCCAAGTTCAGCTTTGAAGCTACTGTGCTGTGGAGCCACCTGTAGCCCCCACACAGTGCCCTCAAGCTGGGAACCGTCACGTGCTTTGATAAATTCTCCCAGCATGTGATCTACAACTCACTGAAGCACTCACCCCGTTCTACCTTCCAATTCATGCACCCGTTTTTCTCTCTCTGCTACATTACGGGTTCTCTGAGGGCAGTACCATGACTCATTAATCTTTACTTCTTCCCTTAATACCTACCATAGCCTTGCCCGCAGCAGGAATTTAATTAATGTTTATTGTGTCAATGAATATGAAACAAAGGTTATCTATACTATTTTATTTGGTAGGAAGATGTGATGCTATAAGATCAGAGATCTTGGGAAAGCCTTGGGAAAGTAAAAGTTTTTATTGAAATGCAAGGCTGGATGGCTGGAAAGTATCCACGCACATTGACAAGAGAAGAGAAATCCTCGTGGGTTATTCACAACTGACAGAACTCAGAGGTGTGACTTGGATACTAAAGAACTTCCTGGGCCATAAGTGTAGTTTCACAAGAAATTGAGATAACATGCCTGGAGAACAGTGGAAGAAGGAAAATGCCAAAGAGAACAGCTTTCTCCGAGCTGTCAAGGCATCTGAATTTGTTTTCACGCAGTGAGACTTGTCAAACTGCCACCAACTATCTTGCCTTCTTATCATAGCAAACTTCCTGTATGTTGTGCCAACTCCACTTTCTTGGAACCCCAAAACTTTCACCAAAGTTTGATAAGTCCCCGCTGTGTGCCAATGTATTACAGCATCACTGCTGAAGTCATCTATGGCTTGGGCACCTTCCCTGGGGGAAAGTCAAAGGAATCAGAGATGGGTTTGGAAATGCTGCTGCTGACCATCCTATACAGTGGTACCTCGAGATACGAGTGCCCTCACATACGAGATTTTTGAGATACGAGCCATCGAGCGAGTGATTTTTGCTTTGAAATACGAGCAACATTTGAGATAGGAGTAATCGAGCGCATTGGACGGCTACACATGACCCACCAGTTTACCGCGACTCGAGCGTCTCATAGTTTCCCATGCCTCAAGGTTACGGAACAAATTAAACTCGTATCTCGAGGTACCACTGTATAACAATCCTATATAATAAAAGGCTAATATGCAAATTGACCCAAGGGCAGAAAGACTAGTCACTGTGATGTATACTGACCAGCAGGGGGCAGGCGCTCAATGCGGGAGCTGCCCCTGGTGGTCGGTGCACTCCCACAGTGGGAGCGCCACTCAGCCAGAAGCCCTGAGGTGGGCTACAGCTGGCAAGTGCAGCTGCGGTGGCAGAAGCCTCTCCCGCCTCCACAACGGCACAAGGGATGTCTGACTGACATCCCTCCAGGCAGAGGGCTAAGCCGTTAGTCAGACATCCTCAAGGGCTCCTGGACTGCGAGAAGGCTCAAGCCAGGCTGAGGGTCCCTCCTCTGAGTGCACAAATCTCATGCACCAGTCCTCTGGTCTGGAATAAAAGTCCAAGTGAGTAACTCTGCAGAGGTAGCATGTCTGGGAATCATTCACAATTCCCTTTATTTGGAAAGAATGGAAGACTAAGTCTGGGACTAGAAAAACATGAGCAACCCAGACCTTGCTTCTCAAAGTCTGTACGCAGACCAGCAACCTTGGCATCACTCTTAGCCCGGCCAGTGTGGCCCAGTGGTTGAGCATCAACCTAGGAATCAAGAGGTCATAGTTCGATTCCTAGGCAGGGCATATGCTCAGGTTGCAGGCTCAGTCCCCGGTGTGGGTATGCAGGAGGCAGCTGATCAATGATTTTTTTCTCTCATCATTGATGTTTCTATCTCTCCCTCTGTCTCCCTTCTCGAAAAAAAAAATGCAGACTCTCCGGCCACCCTCCATATTTACTCAGTGAGAGACTGCATTTTAACAAGATCCTAGATGATTCCTACTCCCAGCACACTTTGGGAGGCGCAGCTCTAAGGTAAAGACAAAATCCAATTATTGTTGTACCTCCTTGTGATTAGGAAAGATTTAAAAATATAGAAGCAACATTTCAAATCCAATTCACCTAATATTTTTAAGTGAAAAATACCTTTTAAAACTCAGGCACTGAACTTCCTATCCTAAGATATTTCTTGTGATAATGAATGTACTTCATTACCTTTCCAAAAAGTTGTCAGCTGGACTCAGAATTATTATAAATATATAAGCGTTTGCTCAGTACCCCAAATTAGTCATGACATGCTGGTTGCCTGCTCCTTGGTAATCAATTATAGTTAATAGGCATTTTTATAACATTATCATAAAGCATAGATTTAACCAATATTTACAGAATATTAATTTCATTGCAATTATAGAGAAATATTTACACACCTAAATACACTATTTTTCATAAGATTAGTAAGAACGAAATGGCTTTGGAAAAATTCAGATGATAAGTTCCCTGCTTTCCCCTTTTAGTAACACTAATGCTTGTTTTTATTTTTTCTGAAAAAAGTTTAAATATGTATTAAAAATCAGGTTTTTCTCAATCAAAGCAACACTCATAAAAATAAATATGCATCCACTTAAAATATTCAAAAGTGACACTCAAATGACTTTTGGGTACTGACATTACGTTGCTTGGAGTTCAAATAAAAATTAAACATATTTTGGTTTATTGGTTATATTTGGACTTTGGTGATACCCATAATTCACTTCAGCATGGTTTATGGTTTATCTGTCATTATTTTAGACTAATTTACAGGGCTTTACATGTTACAGTTTATCAATTTGTATTTGTTGTATTCTTACTTTAAGAATCCTACTAAGTTCATGAGAATCCTTATTTAACAAGATAACAGGATGAATGAAACCAAATGTTCTAATTTTAAGATAAGAGATCAACCAAAGGTCTTGTGTGCATGCATATAAGCATAACCAGTGAACACAAGACACTGGGGCGTTAGGCAATGGGAAGATAAATATACATGTAATACATTAATAAAAAAATAAAATAACTCTTGAGGACCAAAAAAAAAGATGCAGTATAAAATGGTTTTAGGAAACTTACAATTTTGTTATATTTAAACTAGTGTTGCTTATATTAGAGGCACTTTTTTTTGTAAATATTCTTGTGCATTTGAATTAATATATAAAAAAATCAATCTTAGCACTAATACAAAGGAGCATATTTTATTATTTGCTCAATACATTTGTTTAGCAACTAATATGTACCAGGCACTATGCAAGGTTTTAAGAATCCAAAAACAGCAAGACAATACTTCTTCTCTCAAAAAGGTCAGTCTTGTAGGGAAGAGAGACAGCTAAAACGAATGCCATATCATGCAACCTACATTATAACAGAGGTCATGGAACAGGCATGCTCATGATGGAGGTTGCTGTCTGGGGACTAGTCTGGAGAAATCAGGCAATTGTAATGGGTTGGATGTTCTGGAAGCAGAACCTGAGGCAGGGATTCTTTAGAGAGTGGTTTCTGGAAAGAGCATTTTCAGGGGAAGGGGAATGGAGGGCTAAGCCGTTAGTCAGAATGGAGAAAGCAGAGGAAGAGGGAGTTACTCTCAGTGTGATTAGGGTCCTGGATGAAAAAAAAATTCATCCTGGACTCAGGAGAGGCTCTTGTGTTGGTTCCCCTAGAAGCCAGGTTTGCTTGTGGAATAGGGTTTGGGGGTGGAGGTAGCAAGGTTGTCTCCAGGAATATGCACAGGATTGCTAATGATGAAGTTTGTGGGGGAGGGGGAAGAAGCTATACACAGCATAGGCCGTATATAAGGTAGAGAGAAATAGAGATATGAAATAACAGTCCCTATATGTAACGGCTAGGGATTTCTAAGAAGTACAGAGAAAAAGATAGTACCAAGTGATGATTAGCTGCTAACTATAGAAATTAGTTCAGGTAATGGTAGCAGGCTAAACCCAGAGGACACGCTTCTTGATCATTATCAGTCATTTATATGACAGCGCACCTAATATGGTTTGGATGTTCATGACAAAATTTATTTCAATTTATATTACTCAGAACTCACAGGAGTATTTCCCAACTGAGATAATGCTCAGTGTATTGCTTCTTATTATCATTTCTATAATGCAGAAATAATTCCATGATATTTCCATGGGTTAAAATTGTCATATTCACCGACTTAATTCATTTGAAGGCTGAATATGAACCACACATTATACTTAGGCTAAATATGTTTTTATGTATTTCTAATTTAGCTCATTATGCTTTAATAAATCCCCACTGCAATAAAATGATATGCGATCGATTCAATTCTCCCTCACATATTCTCAATAATAATGATAATAATAGTTGCTCATATTTTCTGAGTGTTCTCACTGTGTGCTAGGCAAAGTGCTAAATACTTTGCATTTATTTTCTAATTTAATCACTGCATAACCCTATACATAGGTACGTAATTAACTCCATTTTATTATTGAAGAAATATGCTTACAAAGGCTAGCATCTTGTCTGAAGTCATATACCTGATGTGCAGTTCTGCCTTTTTGACCACAACGGTGTATGTGGCATTTGTAAAATAAGGTTATTTTACATTAAATATCACATGGGTTATAAGGGCAATCCATTGTAAGGATAAAAAGAATTGCATATAGTAAATCCATTTAAAATCTATGATGTAGACTAAAGTATAATAGTAAGACATACGAAGTAATGCACCATTTGCCAATTAAAATTATCTAATTCTTAAAAATATGATTTCTGTCCCAATTGCTTTAATGAAACTATTCTCTTAGAAATAATACTTACATGACAATGTTGTCTGAAGATCATGAAAGTATTTTAAAAATTTTTGTAAACTATATGTCATAAAATCCAAAGGGCTTTCCTTTGCCTTCACCTTTATTCTCTTACATTTTTTAATGAGGCGAATCTTTTCCTTTTTAAAAAAATCTATCATCTGTCTCTTTTACTTGTATAGTGTTTTTTGAGGTTTATCCAGGTTGTGGGATGCATCGGTGCTTCAATCCTTTTTAAGGTTGGATAATATTTTCATCGTGTGGATAGACAGCGTTTTGTTTATACTTTCTACCGTTGATGGAGTTTTGGGTTGTTGTACATATTGTATATGATTATTGTACATATTGTATATGATATGATTCCACTCATATGAAATGGCCAACGTGAGCAAATCCATTGAGACAGAGAGTAGCTTAATGATGGTGAGGTTTTTTCATGTGGGCATGTGAGGATGCTTTGGAACTATATAGAGTGTCAATATACCAAATGATACTGAATCACCTGTACACTCTAAAATAGTGGCTTCTATGTTAAAGACATTTTATCTAACTTAATAAAAATACTGATGTCCATGTTAAAAAAAATCTGTCATCATCATTGGCTTCTATGTACTCCAGACACCATGACTCTTTATGTTATTTCTCAATTGTAAACTTAGGCTAATTTCTACAAGATTTTCTCAGGCAAATATAAGTAGGTATTCATGCAGATACTACTCTTTTATTTTTGTTCTTTATTATTATTATTCTTTTTAATCTTCACCTGAGGATATTTTTTTCCCCATTGATCTTTAGAGAGAGTAGAAGGGAGGGAGGAGGGAGAGAGAGAAACATCTATTGAAGAAAGATACTCGGCTGGTTGCCTCCCCCAAGTAGCCTGAGGATCCAACCTACAACCGAGGAATGTGCCCTTGACCAGGAATCAAACCCAGGCAGGACCTCTTCAATCTTGGGCAGATGCTCTAACCACTGAGCAACCAGACAGGGCTATTTTTGTCCTTTAAAGCAACATTTCATTTTACTGGATACAACCAATGAAATATTCAATGCTTTTTGACTTTCATATGTTGTCATAACCACAATTAGAGGCATTATCACTTGCATGTTTGGAATTGAGAACATTCTCTCTTATATTAACTTATCTGGTAACTTGCAAATTTTAAATTTGTTAGTATTATTCAACATTCTCTTCAATAATGGTTATAGGTTAGACATAAATCATTATCCACATATCTGATTATTCCTTTTCAATAAATTACTGACTATTAAAGTAGAAGGCTAAAAAGGGTACAAAAATATTTAAGGCCCTTGATTTACATTTCCAAATTGGTTTTTAGAGAATGTGCCTATTTGTACTCCAAATGTAGTAACACATCATAGTACCTTTCTCACTGTATTCTCACCAAGGCTTAATAGTGAGACTTAAATTATCTGTCTTATCAATAAGATAATTGAAAGTCATAAATATTAATTATTGTTCAGTGAATAAATTGGTAGACTATTTGGGAACAAAACAAAAACCCGGGGCTAAATTATAGTACAATATAGCACAGCTCAAGTTCTTGACTCATGCTGAGTTCTAATTTCTTCTCTACCACTTCCTGGCAAGTGACTCAAATCTCCACATCCGTAAAATGTGCATAATGTTAACTATTTCTATGTGATTTAAAAAAAATGAAATATTAATACATGGATAGCATTTATCAAGTGTTTGATTAACTAATGAGGGTTCATCATTTTCTAGAATTTGATATTTATTTTCTCTAAAGATACTAATTTGAAAGAATTTTAATCTTAACTTGCAATCAGAAATGTCTAAATATACACAATTATGTATTGCTACTTGCATTTAACCAATGATCACAATAGGAAAGTAAGTAAATTGCTTCTGAAGTGAGTTCTTTCCAGAAAATATATTCTATCCTAGAGCTTCAGCTAAATACCTGATATGATCTTCAGGACTAAGAAAACATCCATCTTGAATAATGCAACAATGAGACAAAATGGACTCTAGCTCTTTGCTCTTATTTATAGAAAGACTAGAGGCCTCATGCACGAAATTCATGCATGAGTAGGCCTTCCTCCTCCCAGCTGCTGGCACCGGCTTCCCTCTGGCACCTGGGACCCAGGCTGGTTTTCCTCTGGCCTCCCACAGGCACCCAAAACCTGGGCTTTCCCCCTCCAGCCCTGGCTGGAATGATGTCTAGTCTAATTAGCACATTACCCTTCTATTATTATAGATAATTATAAGACCCTATTTTTTTTAAATTGTTTGCACTTTGTTCACATTTACTAAATACGGATAATTTCCAAGCTTAGGGATTATAAAGTATAAAGTATTCTAAATAAAATTTTCAAGCAAATTAGCCTCCTGTCTGAATACTCAGTGACAAGATAAATAAATAATACATCATGATTCATTTAAACTCACAGGACTAAAATGAATGGTATTACTACTTTCTCTTTAACCACATAGGAGGATAATGCACAGAGGAACATAACTTCACTACTGGAAACTTCAATATTTGTGTTTAAATGCACTTTTTTCACATTTTAAACCATTAATTATTAATGTAAACATCAAGAAAAGAGAGAACCGTAAGAAAATTTGTTTTTAAAACAAAACCAAAACAAATCTGGGATTGTGTAGTTTTTTTCCTTTTGAGGTGAATTTCATGATCCCTTGCAACACACTACTCACTTGGCCTCATTCTATCTCCTTGTAATGATGGAGAATGACATATCAACTTATACTCAACTGGGAACTAGGTTGTCTTCTTTTTTTCTTTCTTTCCCCCCACAATGTGTCAAGAAATTTGACTTGACTGACTTGACTGATACTCTGGCTACTGCCCTTCTTCCTTCTTCTATCTTCCTTCCTCCTTCTTTCTCCTCATCCTCTTTCTCCTCCTCCTTGTTCTTCTCTTTCTCCTCCTCCTTTTTAACCTTCTCTTCCTCCTCTTATTATTCCTGCTCCCTCTTTCTTTTTCTTCTTCTTCTTCTACTACCAACATTATATATTTTCAGTTCTACTGAGCCAGGTCAAAATGAATAGCCAGGGCCAAGTAACAAAGACAATCTAATCTTGGTCTTGAGAGCAGTAAATATGAATGGATTACAAAAACCTCACAATTCCTTACACACACTTTAATTATCTTTCTAAAAATATCTGTTGTCTCCTATTTTATTTTGGCAATTCCAGATCCTGAATAATTGTAACACTACTTATAGCTTTAAAGGGTGATGTGCATTGCTGGTGAGGTCATGAAAGACCTGATCTGTGCCCCACTTGATGTCTCTCAGAGATTATCAGGAACACAGTAAGGAAAGCAACATAGTATTCCACAATAAAGAAATGTCAAGTCAGCCTGCCTGTGTGGCTCAGGAGTTGAGCACCGACTTACGATCCAGAGGTTAGGTTCAATTCTCAGTCAGGGAACATATCCAGATTGGGGGCTTGATCCTCAGTGTGGGGTATGCAGGAGGCAGCTAATCAGTGATTCTCCTTCATCATTGATGTTTCTATTTATCTCTTCCTCTCCCTTCCTCTCTGAAATTAATAAAAATATATTTAAAAGAAGAAACTTAAACTTGATATGAATATGTTTGGTGACCTCCCCCCTTTGTATTTAAAAAAATATTTGGGGGTTATGAGTAAATTCGACAAGGCAAAAGTGATGAAGTCAGAAACCAGAGCTCGAAAGTGATCATTTTAAGTCCAAATTTTTTAACACTGAAAGTAGTTGTGGGAGGTACAAATTATATATCTCTCATGACTGCTCAGTTCTCACCACCTAGCCTCTTAACTATACTAGGAAGTTTTCTGGGAACTTAAAAGTAAAAATAAATAAAGTTTAGAGTTTGTAAACCATAATATATGAACAAAACACATCTCATTCCTTTGATTTTCTATTCTTTCCATAAATAGTTATTGAACACCTATTTTGTATCATGTACTATGCTAGGCTTGAAATAAATCATAGTTCCAACTTCAAAAAACTTATTGTCTAGTGAAAATCAGGCCCCCAAATAGTATGGGTCATGATATATCACAAGTTCTATCAAATGTTAAAACACTTGACGGAGCATAGAAGAACAAATGATTAACGCCTCCTCCTATTTTATTAAGAAGCATTTCCCAACTTTAGTTACCATGGCCAGGGGAAACCAGTACATACCTAATAAAGTAATCCACACAAAATAGTCCCAGAACAGTGCAAATGTTATGAGAAGTCTAATAAATAACCACCCAAAGCTAATTTCATTATACTGCTTCCAAGATTTCTGGTTGTCTCTATTAGAATCTCTACTATCCCATAAAATCAAAGTAGTAATCTCTATCTTCCTAGCATCTTAAAAGGAGGTTGGAAACAAACCTAAACACATAGATATGCTTGTTTAAGGCAACCTTTTTGTTTTTATCCTACACTGTACTCTGCTTTTAAATTTCCAACCAGTTGACAGAGATGCCTTCCGTGGTAATTACTTAAGTCAAGGGATTTGTGATGGACATGTCTGGAAAATGGGTAGATAATCCCAAGTAGCTTTATTTTCCATTTGGAAACTTATAAGTGACATGATTGATTGTGCTGTTTGATGTTTATTTCCCCGCTGTGGTTTCTGTTTTGAGCAGATAATATGATTATACTGACAAAGTACTAATACCTCATATTGCCTGGCTAAGGTTATGGCTTAATTTAATTATAGTAATTTACAGCCCCATTGCACAAGGTTGTTAAAAAATGTGCTGCGTGCAATGGACGGTAGGTTGACACAAACCAACAATGTACATTTAAGCTAAACTACCTCATTAAATTTTAGGGTGCCATTATTCCTTGTCTTATTATTCTAAATACAGTGTTGTGGCTTCTCTGACTCCTATGGAGTAGTTCATGACAGAACTAATTTTGATGCCTGCTGCATTAGTTATGCTTTCCTCTCAGTTTACGTGATGTATAATGCCACATATAAGGTTGCCCTGTCACTTGAGGAAATTTCCAGTGTATTAGCTGACATCGTCATTAACACCAAGGATATAAACAAACATCAGTTTGAATAACTCTTGGAGGATAGGTAAACAAAATCACTTGGCTTTACAGTTTTGTGCAATAAAATACGGAAGGTTTCGTTTTTGTAAAGTGGAGAGTACTGAACATAGTGAGAGATCCTATGTTAGCACAGTCTTAATTTCCCCTGTAACCTTGGGCAAGTACACTTTCTAGGACTTAATAGTCTTGGAACAGATATTCTCAGAGCTCACTCAGTCTTATTAATCCAAATGCTATGGAGGTATCTCTCACTTCTAATTATGAAATACAAATATAAGGGTGAGAAAAGTATGATCTCTGATAGACAAGAGTACTGCTATTTCTCTTTTATAGAAAGGTATATTAAAGTTCTAACAATTACTGCTGGGAATGTTGGAAATCAAGCAACTGTTTAAATAAATATTCCTCATGGGCTTGCAACATGGTCTGCAATACCCATATTAGTTACTCCTTTGAAATTCGTTAAAAGGCCATGCCACTTGGGAATATTAACATATTAAAGTTCTTAGTAAATGAAACTGGTGGACTATTAAGAGTGGAAATACTTGCATAGTTCAAAAATTTCCTATCAGAAGGATTTTCTTGAACAAATGGCTGAATCTCCCTATTGGATAAAGGTTATACTAATAAGATTGAATTCTCAGCTTCTTGCATGGTGTTATGGCTTTCATGCATCCAAGAGACCTGGGTAAATAAGAAGGCTATCAGCAACGATAGTAGAGATCCTGAGTGAACAGATTCATTGGAAACAGAGCTTAAAATATGTTAAGAATTCAATGTCTCTGGACACATTGACCAATAACACTGTATATTAATGGAAAGGAACATTAACTTTTTCTATAATGATTTAACAAATAATTTAGCATTGACTCTGACTGCCAGGTTGATTTACCCCATAAACCTGTTTTTTTTAAAATTTATTTATTGATTAAGGTATTACATATGCGTCCTTATCCTCCAATTACTTTCCCAACATCTACCCCCTGTTTGTGCTTACATTGATTCCAGTCTTGAACTGACCTAACATTTAATCTACAAAAGACTTATCTATCACTGTCAGAAAACTGATCTTAGTTTAAATTAGTTTATTATAATGGTCAGAAATATGTTTTCTGAAGAAATACACACAGAATATGAAAATGGTAGCTTCAGATAGCGGACAAAGCAAGGGTTGTACTTGAAGACCATATCCAGTGAGTTATTACAGTTGGTTCTCTGAGGAACTAAGGAAGAACATGAAGGAGATGGGATATAGGGCAATAGGACAGTTGATGAAGCTAAGAATAAACTTCCCTTTACACATTCCATAAAGCACAGGTCTTCAAATACTTTCAAATGGAAGGTTACTGAGTATAGCAATAAAAAGCATCAGACATTTCTAGAATGTTAGATAATATTTAGAATGCCCACACTCAACCTATAGATTTGGAGCTCATATCATTGTATTGCCTGGATTTAAAAATATTATTTTTGGAATAAAGTAGTAAAGGGAATTGGTAAAGCCAAGACCAATATTTAAACATACAGGAGAGGAGTGAATACATGTGAAAAAAAATCTCCTAAAAACAAATAAAACCAAAATAAATAAATAAAAACAAATAAAACAGATATATTGCACACATTCAAAATAAAGAGTAATAAGTTTTTTCATTATTTCCCTCTTGGAGATATTTATCTACTTCCAATCTCTATTTCTAGTTTATAAGCTATCCTTTTACATTATGCAAAGTATTTCATAAATGAGTTCTTATGAAATTCTGCTATGCAACATTCTAATGTTTCAGATTTCTTTCAATTGACTAGCAAAAGAGTTTTAGGAACTGTTTAGCCCACTCCTTAGGTTTAAATCTATTTAACTTTTTAAAAATATAGTTTTAATGATTTCAGAGAGGAAGGGAGAAAGAGAGATGGAAACATCAATGATGAGAGAGAATCAATGATGGGCTGCCTCCTGCACCCTTCCTACTGGGGATAGAGCTACAACCTGGGCATGTGCCCTGACGGGGAATTGAACCTGACCTCCTGGTTCATAGGTCAGTGATCACCCATTGAGCCACACCAGCCACGCAACCTGTTTCATTTTGTATTATTGAAGTCTATACCCTCTTATTGTTCTCTGTTTCTTATAAAGTATAAGGGATGCATGAGAAGAATCCTGGGTTTAGGGCCAACATCAGGAAAGACAATGGAACCTCAGCAATCTTTCAAGTCAGCTTATTAAGGTGGAAGGTGGGCCAGAGTCAATAACTAAGGCAACACTCTTCCACACTCAGCTTTATGTAAAAAATTCTAAGAGTTGGAGTCAAAGTCATCATCCAAGTAAATATGCCTCTCGTGGGTCTTCCTAACATGAATCTAGTTGCCTGTACAACTCAGAGGACACAAGACCATGACCTTGCTGAGGTTCCATTGTCTTTTCTGATGTTGGCCTGAAACTCAAATGCTTCCCTCTGTAGTCAGGAATTCCAATAACTTTACCTGCTTTATTAGAGGAGGACTCAAACAAAGGCAAATAGAGATCTCAGGGACATGAGCACAGACTAAATAGGTTCCTTATTCTTCCAGGTTTGAATTAAGAAGTCAGAAGATTAACCTATATTTACCTCCACTTAAATAAAAAATATGAGTGTTAAAATGTATCTTAATGCATAGAATTGGAAAGATAAGCTGCAATACTATTTTCACATTTATTTTTCTGATTTGATTTGCTTTATTACCTGCATTTATTGTGTTGTGACTCTATTCCCATATTCCTTGGATGTGATTACCTCTTAGTGAATTGCATGACCAAGGATGCAAAACATATTTTCTTTCCTTTGGTTCTTTTGTGGTTATGGCATACGAAGTGATGCTGGCCAAAAAAATCACATGATCAAAACTGGACAGATCTACTGCAGTGAATGCATTCCACAATTATGCAGTTAGAATTTCTACTTTGTTAGTATGATTGATATTATAATTTGCATTCTGCATTTCTTATAGAGTGATTACCGGTGTTATTAGCAAAAAATTTAAATAACACACAGGTAAACTGCTGCCATCTGAAACTATATGCTCTTATACCACACACATATTTTCAACAGAATCAAGTATTATATCCATGGTGTGCCTCTTCCTTAGTAATTATAAATCTCAGAAGCCAGTTTTTACTTATAGAAAAATTCTTAATTTTCTTGAATGTATTTAAAAAATAAAAACAGTTCTGAAGATGTCAACTGATATTTCTCCTAGATTTTGCTTAAGAAGATCCTCTCCAAGGTTTAGCTTGTCAGTAAGACCTCCTGGAAGGTGCTTACTCATCCATACTAACGAAATGAATATGAAGAAGCAAGTCTCGTATGGCCTACAGTTTGATTGAATTCATGTTTGTATTTTAAAAGGCAGTTAGACATATTTTTATGAAGTCAATATTTTAGACATCCCATTTTTGTTAAATTATAAAGGAATTTCATTGAACATTTTAGAAATACATGGGAATGAAAGTGTTTTTAGAGCCCCAAAAATCTTTTAAACTAAAGTGTGTTATGAGATGCCAACCATAATCAGTTTCAATTAGGCTTATGAAGGATGCTAGTGTAGCTCAGTCTTTGAAAGAATCGCTACAGTTAAAAATCTGTCTGCACGCTCATTATTAGTCTAATTTTTGAAAGGTTTATAACTCAGCCAGTTTAATTTGCTTTGGGAAGAGACTTGGCACTTTGCTTTCTAACCCAGATAAATTTTTGAGAATTTAAAAAAAAATACACATTTAACTTTGTGCTTTGACTTTCCAATGATGTGATCTTTTCCTTATTACTGTCTCTCAGGAAAACTATTCTAGACATTTTTTTTCCTACTCACTTCCTATAGGATTTTAATTCCACTGATATACTTATATCTGTTTATGTACAAAGGCTCTTTGGAAGGCTACAAACCGTTATCATAGTTATGTTTTTCATCTTTCCCGCAAAAACAAATTTTGCTTCTTTGGGAGAAAATAAAGAACCCATTGAACATGCATGATCTACAGGAACACTACAGGTTTCTTGGGATCCATAGATTTGAAGAATTCTCTATTTAATAATGAATATGTAAAAAAAGTTCTTAAAGTGAGACTTATATAAGAATGAAAGTTCAGTTATGACTTGCTTTGATATAAAACACTGGTAAAAGAACCTTTAAAATAATATCTCATTAAATTTTGAAAGAGAAAATACTTTGTACATGATAAAAGTCTGCATCAAAGATGTGGAACATAGAACTAAGAACAAACTGGCATATTAGCAGGCTGATTATGATAATACTGCTGCAGATTAAAGTGAATTGTAATTTTCAATTTGGTAGGGGCAGAGGATGATGAAATTATTTCTTGACACACTTTTACAAAAGGACATATAGTATTGATTATTTGGTAGAGAATAAGAATATCTGGGTTTGTAGGATAATTTTAGCCCATTGCTCCCTAATTATTTTAAAAATAATGTAGAATCCGAGATCCAAGGATTTAAATATTTTTTAAAAATATATTTTATTGACTTTTTTACAGAGAGGAAAGGAGAGAGATAGAAAGTCAGAAACATTGATGAGAGAGAGACATCGATCAGCCACCTCCTGCACGCCCCACAGTGGAGTTGTGCTCGCAAGCAAGGTACATGCCCCCAACCGGAATCGAACAAGGGACCTTTCAGTCCGCAAGCCGATGCTCTATCCACTGAGCCAAACCAGTCTCGGCCAAGGATTATTTAATGCCAGCTCAAATCTGAGAATAGGATGTTCTTCTTCCTGTCACAGAATATTTGCCATAAGTCTTAAGATAGTTTCTTTTCTTTGGGGGTGGTCCGCTCCACAAAAAATAAAGTAAAATCAGCCACTCTAACCTTCCAGGAAATAAATCACTAATAAGCAGTAGTTTCCCCTTATTCCTTGAACTTGGTTGCTCAATACAACATGGAATAGAACTTAACATGAAAATTAGAAATCTAGACCTATGTTTTCAGGATCAGGACGGCATCTTCTAAGTGTCCAGTGTCAGTTATGATAAGAGCTTGCAATCAATAAAAGTTATAAGCCAAAAAGTCAAATAGTGGCATCCATATATCTTTCACATATCTGCTTCTTCGTGTCTCACATATTCTTTTTATTAACGGTAGGCTTTTCCTAATGTTCTTCCAAACCTATCAACCTTGACCTGTAGGAGATATAAGAGTAACTGATAGTAAACTCTTTACAGTTTTTTCCTCTTTTACAGCTGATGGGTGGCAAGTTGTAGCTGGCAGTCAGCCACCTGCTCACTTAAAATTTTAATCCCTGAAATGAAAAGCCTTTCAATATGCCGTACAGACATTAAGGAAAAAAAACAACACAAAAACCACTTCATTACCTCACTTATACTGATGCACCGAATCTGCATTTAACAAGGTCTGAGCAACGTCTATGCATTATAATGAAGGAAAAAGCAAATGACCTCAGAAACTGGGAGATGGTGCCAAAATCTGAATTGCATCTAAAATAAGAGTGTCTTTTCCTACGCAATCTGTTTGATGCAGAATGCATTAGTGTCTCAGCAAGGCACAGCTGTGACTCCATCTAAGGAGAGCAATGCTTTCCCTTACGTTTTTTTATTCTGTTGTTTTTTGTGTTTGTTTTTTTTAAATGTTCTTTCTAATGTCCTTTACCTAAATTTAATCTGCTCCTGATTTTTCTTTCTTTTTTTTTTCAAAATAACTAGTATCTCTTTACATCTCCGAATTGAAAAGAAAAAGACATTAACTGTAGTTACAACTTCTCCGTAAGCTCTCAAATTGTATTTTACCACAGACTTTCAAACACTAACGGAAAGCAAAATTACAGTTATGAAAATATGCTGCTTCTAGATTAAAAAAAATCTTCCCATATATCGATTTAAACAAACAAGTTATTCAATAAGAAACCTGAACATTTTAAGCTTTCAACTCTTAACCCTGTCCTATGTAATAATTTTTGCCACTGACCAAAGTTGTCCCACAATGTAAAGGCCTGAAGAGAGGGCTTGCCTTTGCTGAAACAGCAGGGCAGGGAGAGTTCAATGGGGTGGCTCAGTCCATTCCACAAATGGTTTGGTTCCCATTTGAATTCTTAACATAAGCTTAATATTTAAGAAATGTTTCCTATTTACAGAAAGGTTGCGAAGCTAGTACGGAGTTTTTATATACCCACAACTAGTTCCCCTATTGTTAACATTTCACATTAGTGTGGTACATACTAATTACCAGCACAGTTAACCACTCCATGGTAAATGATTCACTGCATTCTTTCTCCCAGAGAATATATATTTCTGAGCTTCTTTTAGCTCTTACACTGAATGAGGGGATATTGATAGATTATTATCAACTAGCATCCATACTTTACTTAGAGATCCTTAGTATTTATATAATATCCCCCTTTTTTTTTCAGATCCAGGATTCCATCCAAGGAACCACGTTACATTTAATTTAGACTAAAACTGTGACAGTTTCCCAGGCTTCCCTTGCTTTTGATGACCTGGAGAATTTTGAGGAGTACATTTTGTAGAGTGTGTTTTTCTCGTTCCCTTATGATGAGACTGGGGCAACATTTTTGAGAGAAAGATCACAGAAGTGCCATTCTCATCACATCACATGAAGGGTGCATGCTACCAACATGATAGACCATTGTTGATATTAATCTTGATAACCTGACTGAGATGGTGCATGCCACGTTCTCCACTGTAAAGTTACCACCCACCCCTTCCCACACTGTATTCTCCGGTGGCAAATCGCTATGGGCATCTACACTTACGGAATGGCTAGTTATGCTCCACCTCCTTGAGGGCAGAGCATCTCTAAATGGTACTTGGAATCCTTCCGCATAGATGTGTCTATTCTTTCCAATTGGTTTAATCATTTTTGTCTACCAGTATAAAATCATAGATATTTACTTCCCACTTTGGATTATAAGCCAAAACTATGTAATTTATCTTGTTCAAGTTGTCCCAGCTTTTGCCATTTGGAGCTCTTTTTGTTGGCTCCTATGTCCCTTTGACATACCACTGTCACTATGCATATGTGTTTATTACTTTCTTTTTTAAAAAATATACTTTATTGATTTTCCACAGAGAGGAAGGGAGAGGGATAGAAAGCTAGAAATATCGATCAATCAGCTGCCGCCTGCACGCCCTGACTGGGGACATGCCTGCAACCAAGGTACATGCCCTTGACCGGAATCGAACCTGTGACCCTTCAGTCCGCAGGCCGATGCTCTATCCACTGAGCCAAACCGGTTTCAGCTATTACTTTCTTAATTTCTGATGCTACCAGGTATACGTGGATCATCTTGTATATTGCCTACTGCAGCCCTTGAATCAGTCATTTCTCCAAGGAATTCAGGTTCTTTTTTATTTGAGAATGGCATTTTAAAAAGATAGATCTGGCCGAGACCGGTTTGGCTCAGTGGATAGAGCACCGGCTTGCGGACTGAAAGGTCCCAGGTTCGATTCCGGTCGGGGGCATGTACCTTGCTTGCGAGCACATCTCCACTGTGGGGCGTGCAGGAGGCGGATGATTGATGTCTCTCTCTCTCATCGATGTTTCTGACTTTCTATCTCTCTCCCTTCCTCTCTGTAAAAAATCAATAAAATATATTAAAAAAATAAAAAATAAAAAAAAATAAAAAGATAAATCTGCATGCCGAATGTGCCAGTTAACTTTTACTTGAGAAATACAAAAGTGCCTTTAAATAGTATTTTCTAATCTGACATCACAATTAATATAAAGACAGATATTTTTCTTTTAAAAGCCCATAACTTATACCTGTTCATACACAATGCAGTCAACTTAATGCCCGAAAGGGCAATCATTCTGAGCTGAGCAAAATGTTCATAAAAGGAAGCTTGTGTCTGGTTTAGAATTTTCTTCTTCACCTTTCACCCACACCGGCAGATCAGGGGCTTTGTGTCCATTGTCTAAGGGAGAAATGTGGCAGGGGAAAAACCCGAATACCCTGCTGGTCTCCCTGGGTTTGCGTTCGAAGCACGGAAGCTCTTTGTAAGAGTCTATTTATTGAAATTTACAGGGAGTTTTGAGCAGATCATGCGAGAAAAGCCTGTGATTCACTCCTAAATATCGCGAAGGGGAAAGAGAAAGGTTATTTCAGAGGATTAGGTAGGGAGAGCAGTATCGTAGAAGCTCCAGACAAGTAGATCTAAGCAGACAGGATTAGATGCAGACCTGCAAAGGTGCTCGGTGAGCAGGGAAAGCTGACAGGATTTGAAGAGGCCTTCAGAGCTGGGAAAATAGGCATCTTATTGGTAACCTGTGTGTGCCACTGACGAGAGCAGATGGCCCATCGACCCTCTACCCCCAGATCTTGACACTGGAAGAGGAGAGAGAGCAGACACCTGGTGTGAAGCCATAAAGGGGAGTTCAGAAATGCAAACTGAATGGAGTTGTAGAGTACTAAAGCATATTCCTAGTTCATTTGCATTTGTGGACTAAGACTCATACCTATTGTGCCTCTTATATTCTCCTGGCTCTGGTGGAAAATTAGAGCAAAGCCATCACCTCCTGAAAAGCTTTATAACAGACTAAATGCCTGGTGCACAAATTCATGCACAGGTGGGATCCGTCACATTATCCTGTGGGAATTGGGCCCCAACTTGTGCACCCAGACTCACAGCTCAGTTTGTGTACCCGCATTGCAGCCCCCACAGCCCCACAGCCCTGCCTGGCACCCCACGATGGCCTGGCACCACCCCTCACCTGTTCTACTATCCTGCCTGCAAGCTGAATGATTTGGATCAGGTCCCCCACCTGACTCCCTCATCACCTGGAAGCCAGCTTTTAGCCCTGCTTCTTGCCACCACCACTAGTCACCATCTGCGGGGCAATTAGCCGGGCATTCAGGCCTCTACTTGCTCCTGCCTTGGCCTGTTGCCACCAGTTCACCTGCTCCACTATCCTGCCATCGTCCCGCTTTCAGCAAGGCCCATCGGGGCCTGCAGCACCTCCACTGCCGCTCATTGCCAGCACCACATTGCCGCCACCTGCCGTATTTCTTGCCGCCCCCTGGAGGTCAGTGCATGTCATGGCAAGAGGTTGAACTCCCGGTTGAACTCTGGAGGGGACAATTTGCATATCAGGCTTTTATTATATAGGATATCTTTTAAGTACTTGGGATAGCTGAGAGAAAAAAATAATGCAGAGTGGTATAGCTTTCTTTCTTCTGTAGGGTTATCCGATTGTGGTTGGAAGTCCAAGACTAGAGATTGATAAAGTACTTTCCATTCTAAGGGTGACTGAGTATGGTTGTGTAAATACACAGATTCATAGTCCATAATGGTGTTAAGGCCACAAAGTTAAGAGGTAGAATATAGTAAGCATGATATCAGTGATTATTAAATAACAATATATTATTTGTGTTATGAGTTGGTGCTATCTTCTGATAAGCTTCCTTTGTTATCACGATGCATATAGCATTGCTTTAGAAAAGGAAACTCTTGGCTAAACAATGTAAAGTCTTAACACTGACCACATTTAATTGGTTACTAAACTTGATATTTGAGAATTGTGATTACATATTTTGATATTTTGCTTGTGATTACTATAGTAGATGAGACTATGCTTTAAACATGCCTGTCAAAAAAACAGAATATATATATAATTTTTTAAAGATATATTTTATTGATTTTTTACAGAGAGGAAGGGTGAGGGATAGAGACAGAGACATCGATCAGCCGCCTCCTGCACGCCTCCCACTGGGGATGTGCCCACAACCAAGATACATGCCCTTGACCGGAATAGAACCTGGGACCTTCCAGTTTTTGGCAGAATATATATTTTTGCTTATGTTCTCAAACACACACACACACACACACACACACACACACACACACCTGAATTCAGTAAAAGAAACACTTTTGATTAAAAACTTTCCTCAAATCTTTTGATGAGATCCAAATGCCTCAGAATTTGACCCAAAGGCAAATTATAGTCAAAACTTAGCTTACTTAGGATTCTTTCTTTTAAAATATAAACACCAAATATACTTTAGCAGTTACTTCTTGGTTGAAATTATTCCCATATCTTGCCAATTAGGAGGAGTTTTGTTTAAAGTGCAAGGATGAAAAATTCTTTTTCTGTGCATTCTTTATATGCACACTTCCACATTTGGAAGCTCTGTGAACAGGCATCTTCATATTCAGAAATGGAAAAAAAGCCATCATCATACAAATGTCTGAGAAGCCCTTTAAAAATCAGTTTACTTTTTTCAAAAATTTATTTACTTACTTATTTTTTTAAAGCAAGTGTTTCATCAGTCTTCTCATAAATATAGTCAAATGCTTTTGCAGAAAAAATGAATTTTAAAGTGTGTTCACTCATACGCTATTCAAGCAAAGCAGTGAAAAAAATCTTTCAGTTAGAACTACAGCTCACCATAATCTGGTTAAAATTATCTCCGGCACCACCTGTCATTATTAATATGCAGGAATAGGAAGACTACCTCCAGCCTAGCTGTAGTGGTGGGAATGTGGCCCATCAGCACATCGGTACTCTTATCATAATGGCAGTTACATTTGCAATCCCTCTTGAACCTTCATGAAATCACTGAAGGAAACTCATGGTTTAATTTAAATGTGTTTTGGGGAACATTTCATTAGCATTTACATCTACTTATGGAATAAAACCCAAAGGTCTTTTACATGTTCTATCTTTAGGTTTTGTTAGATTTTTCAAGCTAAACCATTTTCGCTTAGCTTAAAAATGTTATGCTGTTGTACGAAATGATAATATGCTAGAGCATAAGTACCAAAGTCTTAACTGATGTTAGCAGAAACTGGAGATACATGTTCTAAAATGCTTGGTTCTGAAAACAACTCAAAATTAGAGACAGCCGAGACCGGTTTGGCTCAGTGGATAGAGCGTCGGCCTGCGGACTGAAAGGTCCCAGGTTCGATTCCGGTTGGGGGCATGTACCTTGCTTGTGGACACATCTCCACTGTGGGGTGTGCAGGAAGCGGCTGATCGATGTCTCTCTCTCATCGATGTTTCTGACTTTCGATGTCTCTCTCTCATCGATGTTTCTGACTTTCTATCTCTCTCCCTTCCTCTCTGTAAAAAATCAATAAAATATATTTAAAAAATAAATTAGAGACAGATAAACTGAGCCCATCAAGAAAGATGTATATGTTAACTGAATTACCATCTTTCAATTTGGATATTTTCTGATCACATTACAGTTGAGTTGCATGTCTAATATCCACTTTTTAAGGATTGAGAAGTAGTCTGTACATACACTTTTCAAGAACTTTACTAGGATAGCTCTAGAATGTTCTATTCCAGACCAATGTAATACTGAAGTCCATCTGGATCAAAAGAGCCACAGAACTAATTGTAAGCAAATTAAACATATGTGCAGGGGTGTTAAAATACCCTAGGTAGGTGTAGGAAAAACATATGACAGAGAGGCCCCAAACTAGTTCTACTGCTTATAATTTGTAGGCACTGGTGTTGACAAGTGTATGTCAAAGAAAATTTTCCTGACCTTACAACACTTATCAAATATTTAATACTTAGCATGTACTAATCATGATACCCTTTTTTTTGCCCTCTTTAAATTTTAGTTTGCTTCATTTTTAACTAAAAGTATGTATGTATATTTAAAGAGTGTTTTCATGGGTATATACATACACACACATTCACAATCACACACTGCTAGAACAAACATTCTGAGCACAATTATTAAAAGCATTTTTGAAGAATTACTACTTTTGTTTTCTCAATGGGGCAAGTGATACATCCGTCAGTGTGCATGGCATGTTCATGGAGAGCTTATCTAAATCCTAGTTGAAGCAAGCTCAGAAGAGGTTTGTTTCAGTGTAGGCTCTGATGATTTTGCCCAATTTCTGTTTATTTCCTTTTCCTTCTTTGCAATAAAAAATCTTCAAAATAGCTCACAAAAGGGGAAAGGGCACCTTTACATGATAAAATTTGGCAGATACCACCTTCTATCTTAAAAAGGTACACATTTTTTCCCCTTTAAATGCAACTCTAAGAAAATCTTAAGCATTGATATTATACTTTGCCTCCTACTGATATGCAACAGTGACTTGTATTAGAAAACAATAATGCTGACTTTAATGTTTTCTCATATTTATGCAAACAAGGAATTATGGTTGGTGAGTACCTGAAGACTGTAATTTTTACTTGTGGCTTCAATTGCTCACCATGTCTTGAGGAGTTTTGGTTTTATTTTATTCATGGTTTAGCAGAACTGCCACACAACCAGTGCATGCAGTGCATTCCGCATGAGTGGTTGGACATGAGGGTGATGACATTTGGTCCAGAGAGACACTTTTTCAGGAAGAGTCATCTAATTCTTCAGTAATGGAGCAAAAGAAGATCATAAAATTGTTACTGGACCTTTCTAGCAGCCTTTCATGGGTTTTATTTAGTCTAATATATTTGTGGAAGACTTATAGAGGGGGTGATCTTATACTAAAAATATTCCAACAAATAGGAGAATTTACTCTTATAGGACTTTGCCTGCATAAATCTCAACTCCCCAAACAACTGGTTACTTCAATGAATGAAATGAATCCCAAAGCCAATGTTCTTGCATTCAAGACTACGACCTGTATCTGTTATTAAACAGTGCAGTGCTTTTCAAATTTTAAAGTAAATGAGTATTTTATTTCAGAGTCAACCTTTCAAAGGAACTTACTTTACTGTTTTGCCTGTGAAAGCTACTCTAGTGGAAGCCTGCCCATCTCATACTCTCATCTTCCTGGTCACTTGCGTCACCCTTATTATTAAACCCACGAATTCTAATGAGCACCTTTAGAGTATAGTGTTAGTGTTTTACAAAGATGCCTGCAAAAATAAAACTGAACAGTCATGAAATTAACCAATAATCACTGGCTTTTTAGTACAACTTGCTTTACAAATTTAGTACAAATCCTGTGCTGACAGGAGTTATTTTAATAGAAGGACTTGTATGCATGTGTGTAGGCATAGCCTGTGGATACCGGGCATTGGGGAGAGAGGTTGGGGGGGGGGGGGTAAGATGGGTGAGAGCATGTACTGGGCATGGGGAGGGCTGGGGAGGGCAATAGGGAAAAAAAGCATAGTAGCACATATCAAAATAAAATTGGTAAATTAAAAAAAATTGTTACGCTTAATATTGAAAAAAAAGAAATTATTTTAGTAGCATAATTTTTAAACTGAGTGTTTTAATTGGTTTCACTAACACCTGTTTTTCAGAATCCAACTCTTGTTATTCGGTGTGTATGGCACCATCACTGACTGCAACAGGGAGAGGAGGCAGGAGATAGAGACTTCCAAGCCCAACTCTCCCAATTTACAGCACAGCTCCCCTTAAAATTTTTTTCATTTGTGTATCCAGATATATATGATGTCCTCCAAAATGTATACACACACTGAATACTTATAAAGATAGTGTTTATTAAAATACATTTCATTTTTGCCCAGTCAGCATGGCTTAGTGGTTGGTTGAGGAGTGGTTGACTGATTAATTCCTGATCAGGGCACATACCCAGGTTTCAGGCTTGTTCCACAGTGTGGGGCCTGCAGAAGGGCAGCTGATCAATGATTCTCTTTCATCATTGATGTTTCTCTCTCTCTTCCTCTCTGAAATTAATAAAAATATAATAAAAATACATTTCATTTTCAACGTTGAGCTATCAGCTGTTAAAGAGTATATATATTCTTTTTGGACACCCTGGATGTGTGTCTATATTATATGTATATATAATGTATATATATATATATGTATATATATATGTATATATATATATGTGTGTGTGTATATATAGTCATTAGACTCAATGCAATCTAAAAATTAAAATAATCTAAAACTATTTAATCTTTAGAAAATAATAAAAGGTGCTTTATAATCTAGTCTTTTTAACCTATCCATCCTCTTCTTCCTCGATCTCTCCCACAATAATCCTAATAAACTAGAGGCTATTTTCTAAATCCTCTTATGCTTTCTCAGGCCTATATCATTGATCATGCTATTCCCTATTCTGGATCCCAATCCTTGTTTGAATGGAAACCTTCCTCTTACCTACCAAGTCTCTGCTCCAAGAGTTCTTTTCTGTTTATGCTCCTTGTCTCTGTTCCCAAAGCAAGCTACTGTAAGCAGATAGCTTATGTGCCAATGATTTGTCACATTCTTTACACTATAATGTAATTGTTTGTATTCATTCTACAACTATTTCTTAAGTCCAAGTTATTTGGTCTCTATATACGTAGGAACAAGATTATATCTTTGTATTTTAATATCATGGATATCATTACTATGCCTTATTCAAATTAGGTGCTAAACAAACCATTTGTGAATGAATAAATTCTTTCAAATTTTTCTTTTACCAAGATTGGTTAATGCATCCTCTCAGAAAGTCTTTTATTTTTAGAGCTTAAGCAAGTCCTAGTTATCTGTTGTAGACATTTTGGCATATTATCATAAATTATGTGTAGTATAAATTAATAAAATATAGCAGTATTAGTATATTTGTTACTGTAGAGCATTTATATAAGAAAATACTTTTCTAATTTCTATTCATTTAGATGCTCTAAATATAGCAATATGATGAAAAGAAGTAATTTTTGCTGCTGCATATAGATCATTCTACATAGTAAAATTTACTTTATAAGCTATTTGATCATTAATAAAATCCTAGGTAGAAATAATAATTGAAAAAAACTAAACATGTCCATTAAAATTCTCAAAAATGTAAAATAATGTTTCATCTTGAGTACTTTCCTCTAGAAACTTACCACTGACTTATGAAAGTAATTGAGTGAAAAATATAACACACACAAAAAAACAAGATAGAAAACAATATGTGCTAAATGAGAGAGCTTAAATTGAAGGATATTTCTCTGTTGGACTCAATATTATTATAAACACTTCACATTATCAGAGTACTTGCTATGTAGTGTGGAAAATATCTTCACTTACTTTAAACTTTGAGACTTGCCCAGTTCTTAATTACATATATGATCACCAGGATAACCATTATTTTAACCAGGGGAAAAAATTTCTGTTACCCTCTGTATATGTGAGCTCAATATATTGACCTAATTATCTCTCCTAAATACAATGACCATAAAACCTGGAAGTTATTCTTGACATCTTCCTCATCCTTCTTACGCAGTCCAGTTTTCTTATTGATTTAGAGCTCTGACTTTTTTCACTCCCATCAGCTCTTGTCAATAATACATAACACATCAATACATATGCACCCAACCTGCATGCACCAACATATATAAAACAATTTCTAACAGACCTTAAAGTTATAAATGGGCAAAAAATACAATTATAGTTCAGGGTCTAAATGTCCCATTGGCAGCAATGGATTTTTGCAAATGATGCATCCAATAAAGGGCTAATATTCCAAAAATATAAAGAGCACATACAAAATATATAAAGAATGCAGCAACAAAAATAAACAATCCAATTAAAAAATGGGCAGAGGATCTGAACCAACCCTTTCTCCTAGAAGACATACAAATGGCCAACATACTTAAGAAAAAATGCTCAACTTCACTAGCTATAAGAGAAATCAAAACCACAATGACATACCACCTTACACCTGTTAAATATTATTATTTATAAAACTAAAATAAGTGTTGCAGAGGATGTGGAGAAAAAAACAAAAACTCTTGTTCACTGCTGTTGGCAATATAAATAGTACAGCCCCTTTAAAAAACAATATGGCGGCTCCTCAGAAAATTAAGCATAAAACTACCATATGCTCCAGCATTCTCTCTTCTGTGTATCTACCCCCCAAAATTGAAAACATTTTAATTTGTAAAAATACACATGCTCCTATGTTCACTGTAGCACTATTCACATTAGCCAAGACACAGGAACAACCTAAGTATTCCTCAAGATGATTAGATAAAGATGTGGTACATACGTACCATGGAATGCCACAACAGTACAGTGGTTATCAGAGGGGAAAGGGATGGGGGTAGAATAAAGAAATTAAAGTGGCCAAATACATGATGAAGAAAGAAGAGTACACTTTGAGTAGTAAGTACATAATGCAATACACACATGATGCATTTTAGAATTGTACACCGTAAACTCACATAACATTATTAACCAATGTTACCCCAATACATTTAATTATAAAACCTAACAAAATAAGACCTATGAAGAGGGCTCTGTAGGGAGATTAAATGGAGTGTGATTTTTGTTTTTAAATGAAATATGCTCATTTTTAAAAAAACCTATTTTATTGATTTTTTCACAGAGAGGGAGAGAGAGTTAGAAACATTAATGAGAGAGAAACATCAATCAGCTGCCTCCTGCACACCTGCTACTGGGGATGTGCATGCAACCAAGGTACCATGCCCTTGACCGGAATTGAATCTGGGGCCCCTGAGTCTGCAGGTCAATGCTCTGTCCACTGAGCCAAACTGGTTAGGGCAAAATATGCTCATTTTTAAAACATTTATAAGTAGGTATATAGCATTATATTACCCTTACATACATAAGCCAAAATATAAAAATGAGGCATAATAGGCCTTTGTTATATGCATTGATTATCAAGATAACACTGGATAAAACTGGCATGGATTATAACTAGAGATTAGGTCTCATTTCCTGAATATTTAAAAATTGGATATATTTGTTCACACACACACACAAACACACACACACACACACCCTCATCTTTTGGCATCAATTGCAAAGTTCACCATCTGGTCTTTGTGTAAAGTGTCCAACCATGCAAGAAGAAAAATGTATGGATCAATTAAAATGAACTATTTGGAAGAGATAACTTGGTTTCTTTAAAGTGCCATGTAATTATATCCACTGTGGTCTATTAATATATCAATTCCATCAAGATCTTGGATATTTTGAAAAGGAAAACCTTGCTGAGAAGAATTATTTTTCATAGGCTAGTTGAGTTTTATCTTTTTGTCCTAAATTTTATTTCCAGAATGTTACAACTTTGTAACCCCATAACGTTATACACCACTCCATTAGAAAAGTAAATAAGAGAAAGAAAGAAAAAATCATGTGAGGGAATGCTTTGTAAGCAATGGTCACTCTGAGAAATAACTAAACTTTATGGAAGCCATTCAATCACATACTCAGGGCACCCAGGTACCCACAGGGCTGCTCCATTGAGGAATTCTAGGCCCATCTTCTCATGGTATAATTTGGGAATAATGGTCTCAAAGTGAGTGGCCTTGAAGGGCAGAACTGTTATTAAAGGTTAGGTTATCACGTGGTAAAATAAGCAGAACTTTATCTCAAACATTTATATAATTACAAAGTAAATATTAAGTCATTGAAAAAAAAACAAACAGCCACCTTTCACAGGAACTTTACTCAAGCTATCTGCTCCTTTGTCATAATATTGTCTGGTATCATTTTTGGTTTGGTTTAAAATGCAAGTGTACTCATTTGCTACAGTACAGTTGTATTCTCTGCCTTAAGATGAAAGCTCCACCCTCCAATAGCAGCCTTGCCCACATAAGTGTCTTTGATCAGTGTTTCTCATGGTCTTTCAGCATCTGGCAGAACTAACTGCAGAATGTAAATAATTAATAGTTCTATCATGTTTTTTTTTATTTCTTTCAACTTAGGAAGACAGTGGAGCAAAAGGCTAAATATACATGTATCCTCTAAATAAAGACAGATAAAGAGGGTTGAGAAAAGATATTCTGTTGTGTTTTTTTTTTTTATCATTTCCCCCCCCCATGACTTTAGAGAAGTACACCCACAGAACAAAATGTCAGAAGAGTTTAAATTGCAAGCATTAGCTAAGGTAAAAAAAAGCTCATCCTCAAATTGCTCCCCATAGATGGCCTTGCAGCCTGTGCCATGATGGTGTGAAGTCACCATCCTGGCACATCAATCTGGAAATAATTCTGTGAAACTAGAAACCTGCATGGCCAAATCCTTCTCCCCAAGGTTCAGAGCACGAAAGTTTTCCGCTGTCTTTGGAACTTCGTCTGCAAACAGCTGGAAGAAGATGTGGCCCAAGGGCTAGCTGTCCACATATCGAAAAATACAGTGGGTTCACCATGGCTGGTCAGAGGTGGCTCTGGGTCTGCAAAGCCTTCCACAAACTCTTCATAGTGGTCTGGGATTCTGGAAATTTTCCTCAGTACACTGAAATTAGTGAAGCAATATCTCTTGGATGATGACTATTGCTGGTATAGTAGTGTTTATTATATATTCATATTAATATTGTATTTATCATAAAAGCAACCCATCTTGTGCTTACTTAAAAATGTCTTTGTCACTTTTTCAAATAAAACGATTATTTTTATAATGATAAAAATTTACATCATTATCAATATCTTTTGCAATTACTATTACTCTTATTTGGGGGCGGGCGGTGTCCTTCTAGAGAGTCACAGTGAAAACTGATTCATATTTTGCAGTGAGGAACTTCCCACTAGCATTGCCTAGAAACAAGTTGTAAAACTGTTGACTTCCATTAAACTTCTTCACAGATGAGTTTTAGAAGATTTAACATCTTTTACTAATTTCTTTTTTTTTCCTTATTCTGAGCTTAAATGAATTCTCTTTGCGACTCCATATGTTACTTAGACAAATATTACAGAATGCCTGCAGTGATGGGGCCTTTTTTTTCCGTGTCTTATTACATGTTGCTGTGGGTCTCCACTGAGAAGACCTATTTTAATTCTCATTTTCAGACTCTCTCCTGAGAAGGAGAGCTGCCGTCTCCTTTCAAGGTCACAGGATTTGATGGATGAGAAGCACCAACAGAGATCCCGGTTTCATTCCAAAGTGAAAGAAAAACAGAAAAGAAGATTAACCTGTCCCAATGAAGTCGAAATGAGGTCAAGGGCAGGTGACCTTTAAACGACTGAACACTATGATCTTTAAGCTGAATTTCTAAATAATTTTTCAAGTTCCTTGTGACTGCTTCCTAAAAGTAACTTACATTTCTCCATATAAAAGCTTAAGCAACCAAACGACTGAACAACCGGTCGCTATGATGTGCACTGGCCACCAGAGGCAGATGCTCAGTGCAGGAGCTGCCCCCTGGTGGTCAGTGTGCTCCCACAGTGGGAGTGCTGCTCAGCTGACTGATGGTCGCCAGATGCCAGATGACACCAGGCTCATGGCTGGCAAGCGCAGCTGCAGCAGTGGGAGCCTCTTCCGCCTCCATGGCAGTGCTACTGAGCAGCAGCAGTGGCAGCGACACACGCACTGGGTTGGGATGAGCAGGAGTGCACTACTACATCCTTTGGGGGGTGTCTAACTGCAGGGGATCTGGCCGAAACTGGCAGTCTAACATCCCCAGAGGGGTCCCGGATTGGGAGAGGGCGCAGGCCCAGGCTGAGGGACCCCCATCAGTGTTCAAATCCATGTAAATTAATTCTATATAATAAAAGGCCTCTAGTAAATTAATTCTATATAATAAAAGGCTAATATGCAAATTGACTAAATGGTAGAATGACTGGTCTCTATGATGTGTACTGACCATCAGGGACCAGACACTCAACACAGGAGCTGCCCTCTGGTGGTCAGTGCACTCCCACAAGGGAACCACCGCTCAACCAGAAGCCAGGCTCATGGCTGTGGAATGTGGCGGTGGCAGGTGGATATTGCCTGAGGAGTTCCAGACTGCCAGAGGGTGCAGGCTGGACTGAACCCAACCTCCCCTCCCTTCCCCTCTCACCCCCCGCTGCTGTGCATGAATGTCGTGCACTGGGCCTCTAGTAATCTAATAAAGATAAAATGTATACAATGGACATAAAACCAATTTTGGATAATGCTGGAAGAGAGGAGTAATAAGTTGAGAATCATTATTTGTACTTTCCCTAAGCAAAGGTTGATGCTTTCAAAAAAGCTTATAGTTCATTGTTATTTTGCCATGAAAGCAAAAGAATGGCGATATAACTTCTTAACACCATTCTAGATATGTAATAAAGAATGTGAGATTTCATTAAGGTCTCTGAGATTGTCCAGTTAAAGTTATCATTCAAATAATTTCCTGCACCCACCTTACTATCTTTATAGGTTACAAATTGCTAAATAGATGTTTTATACATTTCTAAATATTGCATTTTGAATGAAGATCTTTCAGGATTTAAGCACAATAAAAATAACCACAATGTTTAAATGACTTAGAAGTGCCATACCATTTTGAATAGTAATTGAATCACAAAGTAGTTCTTATTAAATAGCTCCATATACATGCTAGGACAAAAATAGGTTTACAGTTATGAGTACAAGAAGCAGAGAGTTTATTCTTGTTTTACTATTTATTTATTCCTAGAGCTCCTTTGCACTAGGGTCCCTCAGCCTGGCCAGCACTGCACCCTCTGGCAATCCGGGACCCCTCAGGGGTTGTTGAAGAGCCTGTTTCAGCCAGATCTCCACAGGCCAGGTCAAGTGACCGCACCAGTGCACAAATCCATGCACTGGGCCTCTAGTATGCATATAAGATCTTTGGTGAATCTCTTTCCACCCTCCTCCCTCCCCCTTTCCCGCTGAGATTCATCAATCTTCCACATTTCCATGTCTGTGGTTTCCACTCTTGCACTGAGTGTCTGTCCCCTGGTGGTCAGTGCATGTCATAGCTAGTGACTGGTTAGTGAGTTGGCTGGTCACTTAGGCTTTTATATAGATAGATTGTATTATTTTCCATATGAACAACTGTAAACCAACTTTTACCCCACCCTGTATGTATTTATATAATTTTATAGTTAATTACAATGGGAATTTATAAAAAGGGTGGCCGAGACTGGTTTGGCTCAGTGGATAGAGCGTCGGCCTGCGGACTGAAGGGTCCCAGGTTCGATTCTGGTCGGGGGCATGTACCTTGCTTACAGGCACATCTCCAGTGCGGGGTGTGCAGGAGGTGGCTGATGGATCTCTCTCTCTCTGACTTTCTATCCCTTTCCCTTCTTCTCTGTGAAAAATCAATAAAATATATTTTTTAAAAAAGGCGGTAATTTTTGATAGAACAGGTTAAGAAAGGTATTGTGGCAGTGATATAACACAAAATTCTCTTAACAAAATTGGAAAGACTAAGATAAATGATAGGGAGGAAGGCTTTATTAGAGCTAATAGAGGGAGAGGTGCAGAAGTATATAAGTACCTGGATATTGAAGATGGTAGACATTTTAGGGGAGAGAATGGGGAAAATGGTGGCTAGAACAGGTTTTATGTGGTAGAAAATAACTAGGAGATAAGGTGGGAGCAATGTAATAGAACCAGATGGAAAAAAGGACCAATAGGACGACTTTGTTTTTAGGTTAAGAGGTTAAAAAGTTATCTTGGAAGCATTAGAGGATCCAAAGAAAAGCAAGACCTTGCATGTTACAACAAAATGTGAGTGTGCGTGTGCGTGTGTGTGTGTGTGTGTGTGTATTAAATTGGTAGACATAAATTGCAACATTTCTACATGATAGTGGCACTAATGAAACACTCTCTATTTTTATACATTATTGGCTTATTTTATGTTACTCAATAATCAGGTATGCTTTAAACTTAGGTTATCGGATAAGTAAATGGAACATGTGCACACAGTGGATATTTTTATTTTATTCATTTGTATCTAAGCTTTATTTAAAAATTCCATCCTTTTGAATTGTCACTGACTTAGGTTTAATCCAGATAATATACTTGACTCAGTTCTCTGTGTGGGGGCTCTTCACTCCACTGGCCGATTTTCTTTGTGACAGGCCTCAATTACTTGAGCTCCTCACATTTCTGGCTCAAGGTTCAGCATGAAACTGTTTTTGCAGAGTTATGGATAGATAGTCAAGATTTTCTTCATAAGTTCACTTTACTTCTGTTAAGCGGATTTCAATCCTAAGTCAGAGTATTTTGTGATCCATGCAAATTATAATATTAATATTCTATATTTTCTCAGGTGTAGGAGATATGCTAGTACATAGATGTATATGTGGTTGCACATATTTAAATATGGCGAACATTTCTTAAGAAATATTTTGTAAATAAAGTCTTCTCTAGAGTCCTAGTAGTACAGTCAAAGAAGTACCTTTGAACATTGGTATGAAAGGAAGATTATAAACTTGAACTGTCAGCTTGCTTATTCTAGGTTACTGGACTCAGTCCACCTGAGTTATATAAAATTGGTGTTCCCTGTTGTATGTTTGTAACTTTTTAGATTTGAAAGCTATAATATAAAGGTGTGAACATGCAATGTAAATTAGAGATCTTACATGGGGAATGTGATACATTTTGTACTATGGAAAAGGTGTGTATTTGGTAAAAGGGTGAGAGGATTATACCTGGAAGTAAATGGGTCAAGCTTATTAAGTATTTGTTTGCTAAGTACTATTTAAATAACTATGTCTATTATTTAAAAACTCAAATTACTCACAGATTAAACTTAAATGATTAAATGACAGTGTTTTGCAATTATGTTGTTTTAGTCTTTTGAACAGTATATTGATTTCTCTTATGAAATTTATAGAATGGGACAAAAGTAAGTTTACAGTTGTTTATATGGAAAATAATACAAGAACTGATAAATAATAATACAAGAATAAACTCTGTGTTTTGCGTGCTCTCAGCTTGATGTGTGAAAATTAAGATTAGAAAATTCTATGTTTCTCATATTATTTGGCAGAAACATAGTGATACTGGTCTACCACAACTCTATTAAGTCAACATGTTGATAGTAAATCTAGAAAGACTAGAAATAGAATACTCAGCTTCTAAACTTGCCTCTTGAAAGATGGAAATTCTTCAAAGTAATAATATAAAATCTAGCTACATACTATTTGTAGAAGAAATACTTTAGCGAAATGACCTAGGGCAGTGGTCGGCAAACTCATTAGTCAACAGAGCCAAATATCAACAGTACAACGATTGAAATTTCTTTTGAGAGTCAAGTTTTTTAAACTTCAACTTCTTCCAATGCCACTTCTTCAAAATAGACTTGCCTAGGCCGTGGTATTCTGTGGAAGAGCCACGCTCAAGGAGCCAAGGAGACGCATGTGGCTTGGGAGACGCAGTTTGCCGACCATGGTTCTAGGGGGTTTTACAGTAAAAAGAGAAAAATAAGTTAAAATATACAAATTGTATAAAAGCTGATGAAGCAATGTTAACATTAGGATAAATAAATTTTGAGGAACATAAAATTTAATTTGAATGCTCTTTTTATAATGAAAACATGGATCATAAAAAAAAACTTACAGAGCAATACCTGTGGTAAGTAAAATTACTCAGAATATAGATAACATCATCATTTACATGTCAAGATAGCTTTTCTATTCTCTTCAAGCTGTCATTTGCAATTATCACTGCACTTATAATCATGACAGAACTAGATTTATAACATGACATTTATCCCCAGTTTTTATCCCAGATCGTATGACAAAGATTTGCAACCTCATAATCTTTTGATACCATGTCACGTTTTATTGTAAATGTGCTAATGCCATCTACCCTACAGTGCATCAGCCAATCACTTCGTTCAGGGACAAAGAGAAGACACAGTACCAGGCACTGGTTGTTTTGTGGACTTTGTCCAGACCACTGAAGTCACTATATGAACCAACCTGTCCACCAAGATCTAGGTTGATTTATTCTTTATTTGACTTTGCGAGCTCCTTCTCCTTTCATTTCGGTGGCCTATAAAGTAGCTTAGAATAATTTAAAAAATATATTATCAAGGGAATATTAATTTTTGCATATTACACTTGCTTTTGGTGATTAAAAAAAACCCTAGAAATTCAGTCAAAATTTACTACAGATCATTAAACTGCAGAGACTCCAGAGGTCTGAAGTCACAAGGGCTTATAGAAGGACTCATTCAGTTCCTGCAACAGTGGGAAACTTAGGGTAAGAATGGAGGCTCGGCTTGGCCCTTCTTCTGCATTTGCTCACTGGAGATTGTACTCAGATTTCAAAACATATTCCTCATAGGCACCTTTGGGGGTCAAGTTTACACATTTGTTTCTAGTACTCAGCTTTAAAAGTGGTATTGTCTGGTCCCATGCCAATCACAGTTTTGGAGTTTTTATTGTGATGTGTAGATATAGTATTAAAAGAAGATCTTGTTAAACATCACAGTTGTACAGTTTTTCTCATGCAATGTGACAACAGTGTCAGGATTCTAAATTGTATTTGTTTGCTCTATTTATTTCCATGTTTCTTCTCACAGAGTAGGTAATTTTAAATATAAGCACATGTAAGTCACTTTAATGATAATGGGATGGTACAGACAAGTATGGAATTCCCACAATGGCTCGTGTAGTTTGCAATTAATGATACACAGACTCCAAGGCAGATTAAGAGCTGCAGCCCTACAGCTACGCCTTCTATCCAACACACTGGCCCAGCTTCCTTTGAGATTGCACAAAGCAATGGTATGTTTTTCATCTTCTACAACTTTGAGCATCATGCTAGCATTTTTAAAAAATATATTTTATTGATTTTTTACAGAGAGGAAGGGAGAGAGATAGAAAGTCAGAAACATCAATGAGAGAGAGACACCGATCAGCCGCCTCCTGCACGCTCCACGGTGGAGATGTGCCTGCAAGCAAGGTACATGCCCCCGACGAGAATCGAACCTGGGACCTTTCAGTCCATAGACCGATGCTCTATCCACTGAGCCAAACCAGTCTTGGCATGCTAGCATTTTAACAACAAAAAAGTGTTAAACCTGCTGCACCCATTTATTTAGGTTTGCTTTGGTTATTTTATACTAGAGTCCTAGTGTACGAATTTGTGCATGGTGGGGTCCTTCAGCTTGGATGGTGATCGGTGCTGATGGGGGGCCAGCCTGCTGGGGGGACAGACTGCGGGAGGTTGGCCTAGCAGTAAGCTAAGGCATGACCAATTCCATGGGGAACTGAGCTCCCTTGTCCCTCTTCCTCCCTCCCTCCTGCCTAGGTACGGGGTGTGGGTGAACCAGATCTGGATCTGTCAGGGCCCCAGAAACCAATGGCCAATTCCATGAGGAATTGTGCTCCCTCTTTCCTCCTCTCTCCTGTCTGAGTCCAATCTTCAGGTGACCCAGATTCAGGGCTGTCAGGGTCCCAACAGCAAGTGAAAGAAAGCATGACTAATTCCACAAGAAATCAGGCTCCCTCCTCCCTCCTGTCTGGGGCCAGAGTGCAGGTCATCCAGATTCAGGGCTGCAGAACCCACCAGCAAGGTCTGGGTCAGTGCTCATCATAGCTACCAGCACGTCAGCAGGTAATTCTGGTCGTTTCGGTTGTTCAGTCTTAACGGTCGCTTAGGCTTTTATATATATAGATTCTACCTTAAAATACTTAAGTCACAAAATAGCTCTACAGAATGGTCCTTTGGTCATATGGCTTATTTTTAAAATGACTATAATATTTCAGTAAATTGCATGCTTTATTTTCCCAATAAATTTCCTTAGAAATGTATGCAGTAAACCTACATAAAGCATACTAAATACTGAGCTCTGAATATAGAATTCTTTCAAGCAAATATGACACAGAATCAACTTATGTCCCAATTTAAAGGCTATCAAACATAAATACTTTTTATGCTGCAAAAAAGTAATTTTCTAAAAAGCAACAATCCTGATCTCTTTAGCATCTTGCAATAATAAAAATTTATGCACCTTTCATGCACACAAGTTACTGAATAACCGATTCAACAAAGTAGATTTGGTTCTAAAATTAACAAATGAATGTGATCCCCACTCATTGTAGGGTTACTAGGAGCTCGAAAAAAAAGGTACCAGGTCACCCAGCTGGTGTGGCTCAGTGGTTGCACATTAACCTATGAACCAGGAGGTCACTGTTTGATTCCTAGTCAGGGCATATGCCTGGATTATGGACTCAATTCCCAGTGTGGGGCATGTAGAAAGCAGCTGATCAATGATTCTCTCTCATCACTGATGTTTCTCTCTTTCTCTCTCTTCCTCTCTGAAATCAATAAAAATATATTTTAAAACAATCTGCTGAGGAATCTGCCCAGCAGACTGCACTGTAGAACATGGGGCTTTAACTTTATTTTTATATTATGAAAGCAATCTCAAAAGGCTTTCAGCCAAGGGGTCTACTAGGCAGAAGAGATTTGTGTTACACTACATGTTTGTCTATATGTTTTGCATATATTTGTATAGATATATACAAATGTCTGTATACATACTCACCAAATTAACATTATTAATTCTGGAAACTGGGACTAGCAGGTTCCTTTTTCCTTGTTCCATTTTTATAATTAGCGTTGCTTTGTTAAGTAAGAGAAGCACTGCTAATTTCTAAAATAATAAACCAAAAATTGTCAGGGCTTCTCTGAAGTATAAACTATCATTTTCCAATTACTCATTTTCTCTAAATGCTCGATATCACTTTACAAACTAGAACAACACTATTTGTATTTCCTGAATGTGTTTACACTTCAGCTGGTAGTACCTCTGTTTCAAGTGTTTCATCCTAAATTCTCTTTTTAACTGACAAGTGCCTGTACACATATGTGAATGGCCAGGCAGCTCCTACTGAAGATCAAGCCTATTTGCAGGCACTCAACATCTGTACAGTGGTTATTTCCAGGCAATAAGGACATTCATAGTTATTAAAATGAAATATTCATTGTTTCTCAGTGATGAGCAACATGAATATCATTTGTGTGTTCCAGAACATGATTGAGTGACTTGCAGATGTAAAGTTCAAAACTTTATAAACCTCATTTCAACATACATGATAGTACTGAGATAATCATATATGTTTGATTTTAATGTTAAAAAGAATCTAATAAGGTAGTGAAAGCCTAGGGTAGGGAGCGGGGGTGGGCTAGAAGAGGTTAATGGGGAAAAAAGGAGAATATATGTAATACTTTCAATAATAAAGTCCTAAAAAAATAAAACAATCTAAATAGGTGCAGGTTGGTAGGCAAAGATATATTGATACATTGACAAAATTGGCTTGCCTGTTTCTATGTAACTTGTGGGTTGTCAAGTGGGGTGATTTGATTTATAGAGATACTTCAATGCCATATCTAATAACTAAAGAGAATACCATTTGTTTTAAGTGCTATTAAGTAGTTTTGAAATATACTGAGTGGGAGTGAAAGTATTGGTTTTATTCATATATTCCAATTTATGACAAGATACCCCCTCTTTCCAATCATGTGCTCATTAATCCTACTAGAAAAATAACTCAATAACAATAACTTAATAATTATCTGAGCATGATTTTAAGAAAATAAGATCCTCACTACCCTTGTTTTTATCTAACAGAAAAGAGTATTGCCAGTCATAAGATTTTTAGTTTAAAAAAAAGAGATTATTCATTTTAGACTACATCGAGTTTCATCTTTTAAGTTACCACCAAAAATCATGGTTCTTTGTTTACCTACATAATGTCATTTACTTTAAGTAATGTAAAAATTATCACTCATATATTAAATCAAGACTCTTACATGCTTATATTTTATAGCACAGTCACAGGAAAACTTAGTACTTGCAATAATAATCTCTGTATATGATATTGCATTTGCCAATTCATTTCATGCTCTATAATTTTATTTATATTACTGTCATTTTTATAGTCAGAGAATTTAAGTCTAAATTAAGAGCACAAGTGAATAAAAATTATGATTCTGATACAAAAACTAGATACAAATAGCCTTTGAATATAATCACCATCCATCCTTACTACACACAGATCTCAGTATAATCTAGTTCTATGTCACAGTCTTGTCCACATGCACCCACAAAAGTCAACACATAAACCAGTAAAAACAACAACACATCAAAGAGCTAAGTATTTTAACATAACCCTCTGGTTTAGGGACAATCTTGGTCATAGCCACTGGCTAACTATTCCTTGATGTTGATCTTAATTTTCTGGTTTTGGGAAGGTATTTTCCCCCTTTTTTTCTCAGCTTATTCTTAATAAATTTACCTTTATGTACTTAACTAGAGGCCCGGTGCATGAAATTTATGCATGGGGGGTGTCCTTCAGCCCAGCCTGCTCCCTCTGAAACCCCTTGAGAGACGTCGGACATCCCTCTCACAATCCAGGACTGCCAGATCCCAACTGCTCACCTGACTGCCTTCTGGATTGCCCCTAACCGCTTCTGCCTGCCAGCCTGATCATCCCCTAACCACTCCCCTGCCAGCCTGATTGATTCATAACTTCTCCACTGTGAACCTGTTTTCCCCTAACTGCCCTCCCCTGCAGTCCTGGTCACCCCTAATTTCCCTCCCCTGCAGGCCTGGGTCCCCCTCCAACTGCCCTTCCCTACAGGCCCAGTCACCTCCAACTTCCCTCCTCTGCCAGCTTGGTTACCCCTAACTGCCCTCCCCTGCAGGCTTGATCTCCCCAACTGTCCTCCCTTGCAGGCCTGTTCTCTCCCAACTGCCCTCCCCTGCTTGCCATCTTGTGGTGGCCATCTTGTGTCCACATGGGGGCAGGATCTTTTGACCACATGGGGGCAGACATCTTGTGTGTTGGAGTGATGGTCAATCTGCATATTACTCTTTTATAAGATAGGATAGAGGCCTGGTGCACGGATAGGAGCCAGGTGCTTTGCCCTGAATGGTGTCCCAGATCAGGGTGAGGGTTCCCTTGGGGCATGGGGTGGCCTAGGCGAGGGGCCTGTGGTGGTTTGCAGGCTGGCCATGGTGCCCCCTGCCCCCTCCTGGCAACCCAAGTGGAGGCCCTGGTATCTGGGATTTATTTATCTTCTACAATTGAAACTTTGTAGCCTGGAGCAGAGCCTAGCCTTCTGCTCCACCCATGATGGCAGCCATTGAAACTTTGTTGCCTTAAGCGGAGGCCTGGGCCAGGCAGGGTGTGTGTAAAGATTAGCTTCCTCCATCGCTGGGGCAACCCAAGCCTTCCTTCTGCTCTCTATGTGGCTGTAGCCATCTTGGTTGAGTTAATTTGCATACTCACTCCTCATTGGCTGGTGGGCATGGCTTGTGGGTGTAGTGGAGGTACAGTCAATTTGCATGTTACTCTTTTATTAGATAGGATGTTAGTTTTTTGTTTCATGGATGCCCAAGGGAAAAATCAACATTTTTTTCAACTATCATGCTGGTGGATCTATTAATCAATGAATGACTTAAAGAAATATGTTCCCCTATGGATAAGGAAAACCCACTTCCCTCATCCAATAATTTGTTTTGCTGTTTTTCTCTTGATTTTAAGTTTCTTTAGAACACTTGTTAATCATAAAGAGGATACAAAATTTCAGGATCATTTTCACTGTAGATCATAGTACTTTTTCTTACCCCAGCTTTTCTCTCTTATCCTTCTCTATCCAGTACCATTCTCTCTGTCCCCGCAACCCACCTGTCTCCCTCACCCTCTCTCTCTTACACACACACACACACACACACACACACACACACAATTTCTGATGTCAATCAGGAGACTTCAATCAAGCAGTGACTATAGGAAAATGAATATGACTGGAACAGTGTAATACACAGATAAATGTCACTCCTGCCTTTATATTGGATACTGAAAGAATTTCTATATGAAGAAGATTTAAAAGTAATGAACATTTTTAGCTAAATGTTCCAAAAATATCCTCTCCGATATTTATTATCTTCATCCAGATATTACTAAAAGAGAGAAAAAAAAACAATAATTTTAAGTTTTCAATATTGAGTGCTCTTGACCGAGCTGTTAGAAAAAGTAAATAACTCTAAGTTAGACAGAGTAAAATATGGTATTTAAAGGTGTGGATGCCTCTTACTTGAGTACTTGAGAGTGAAATTAAATCACATCAATTACAAAACTTGGCAGGAAATAACTAAAAACTATCCTTTTTGGGTACTGAGGTGAGAATTGTTGTCCAAGCTGTCTGTTTTTGGCATCTAGTGAACAAAGACTAAGATAGCCAATTAAGCCTAATTGTGATAAATTATGTACTTCATATTATTCTAATGAAGAACTGCTGATTAACAGGTAATAACCCCAACCACTAAATAATTGTGGTTAAAACGTTAGGTAAATGTAGAATGATTCTACATGTGAGAGGGTAGTGCTTCATGCAAGATGCCATTATCACTGCATCCCAATTTTCATATATAATTAATTTTGTGACAATGTATAAACTTATTAACATTAATATGGCTAACAAGCCCCAAGTTTCCAACATATTATCAGTTTTTAATCTGAGCATAGCCCTTTTGGAAACATACAAATGTAACTATTCTGTCATAGACATGAAACTCCAGTGTAGTTATTCTAAACTAACTTTGCTTCATTCCATATCTTTAAATGGTCCCAAATGTTTTCTCTTATATCACATCCTTATCAATAAAAACACTTTATATTTTATATTTATACATTTTAAACATTTATTTGTAAATTATAATCATGTATAAGTGAGCCAATGTTATATTGATTATTAAAATATATGAAAGTATAAAAGTAGGTAAAACAAACAACAATAGGAGTTCTAATGCATTCATGCTCTATCCCAGTGGGTTGTATTGTATACCCCATGGGGTGGGGTCACTCCTATTTGTAGACCCAAATTCTCTGGTCAACAAATTGAAGCTTGCAAAAGGAGTGATTTAGCACACACTAATTTTTAAAATCTCAATACAATTCCAGATGTATAAAATTAAGAGTTGTAAAATATTTAAGTGTTCATCCAAGAAATTATTGTATACTTGAAATTTGCTATGAGAGTAAATCTTAAATGTTCTCAACACACACACACACACACACACACACACACACACACACATACACTAACGATAACTATTTGAGATGATATGTTAACTTGGTGGTGTAATCATTTTACGATGTAGTATACCCACATACACTGTGAAAAGACATAAGCTGAGGGAAAACATAAACCATCAAAAAGAAATCCCTTCCTTCCCCTGAAGCACCCTTCTTCTTGGACACCACTGCTGGAAGGTTCTTCATTGTACTGGTCTATGTCCATTTGGGGATCCCAGGTTTGGTCTTCTTTCCCACAGGAGCCTTCCACATATTTGAAGAAACTTATCTGAGGCTCCTCTTACTGATCCTGTCTCCAAGTTACACTTATTCACTTGCTTCAATCATCCTTTATGAGCTATGTTTTCTAAGCCACAACTGTGTTCTCTCCCATTTCACTTTGAGCAGCACTAGCTGTGAATGTCCACCTGAAAATGGAAACCTATGAAATGCAAGCAACACCATAGATAGGGTCTTACCACTCTGGAATTGGAGAAGTATAACCTTCCGCTGATCAATAACCCATTTTATATAGCTAAAGTAAAGAAATAGCTCTTCTTTGAAAATATAATTATTAGTCTCCACTAATAATTAAGAGATTTAAAGCCAAACAACACATTTATTATTCCATAATGTTGCATTTTAAACATCTGCTGTGCTATGTTATTTAAACACACGCACACACACACATTTGCAAAGAACAAGAAGATCAATGGGCCTAAAATAAAATGGAAAAATAAATATGAATCCACTGGGGCCCTACAGATAATGCAGTTGGCTTTTCTTTCAATGAATATAGATAAGTTATTTCATGTGGAGGGACCTAGAATAATCATGATAAAATTACTTTATAGAAAGTGTGCCTGAGCTAAAAGGTTCTATTATTTTAACTGATTCTTTCCATTTCTGGTTTCACTGATGTATGTTGGAGCCATTTTTTTTTGTATTCCTGCATAGCTGGGTTAAGTATTTTTTATGCCTCATTACTGATTTTTACATTATCAACTAAGTAATTGTAAAACCTTGAACAATTAGAATAATATATGCTTAAATTTCAAAACTACATAGAGGTAAGGCACTGGTAGAATTCAAACAAAAAAATCACTCCTTCAGTAAAAATGTTATTTTGGTCAAAATTAACTTAATAAATGATGCTTTGTAAAAAACGACAATCATCTAACAATCTCAGGTTCAGATGTGAGGAGTAAATTGATAGGTTTATATTTCCACTGTTTTTAAATGTTTGACCATCAAAATATGCTGAGTCTAATAAGTACAATTATCTATTCTTTTTTTTTGAATTGTGAAGAATTTGTTTTCATTATGAAATAAATAATCATCCTTACAGAATTGAATTAAAATCATAAATGTAGGCTTAAATTATTAATAAGAATGTCTTGTTATATGGCAATGTTGATGTGATTAAGATTTAGTCAATCAATTAATGATTAGTATACATTTAATCATACAAAACTTGGATATCAAAAGTTTATCATACTCACTATACACACATCAGAAGGGAGTTTTCAGATTAAAATAAGCAAAGGTTTAAGAATTGCAAATGCACTACTTGTAACGCTTAGAAAACACAACATTACACACACACACACACTCTAAAGCTTTCCATATGGTATATAGGATAATATAGAAAACTAGAGGCCTGGTGCACAAGATTCTGGGAGTGAGGGGAATCTCCCTGAGCTCAGCCTAAGCCTTCAGAGCCCTCAGGGGAGGTCCAACTGCCAGGTTAGGTCTGCTCCTGGGCCTAAGCCGGCAGTCGGACACCCTTAGCGCTGCCATGGAGGAGGCTGGAGAGGTCCCTGCCACTGCTGCTGTGCTCCCCAGCTGTGAGCCCTGCTCAGGGCTTCTGGCTGAGTGGTGCTCCCAGTGTGGGAGTGCACTGACCAACAGGGTGCAGCTTCTGCGATGAGCGTCTGCCCCCTGGTGGTCAGTGCGTGTCATAGTGACTCATCCTTCTGCTGTTCAGTTGATTTGCATATTAGCCTTTTATTATAGAGGACAAAATTGCATCATAAATTTATTTTATTAATATTTGTATCTGGTTCAGTAGATCATATAAACAAAATGTCTTATTTTGAGAATGTGATAATGAGGTTAAACATAAAAGGAAGAAAACAATGACAACTAACCATGAAGTTGATATATGGAAATACCTGTTTCTTCCTATTTAAAGATGCAATTCTTCCCTTTAGTTATAATTTAAAAAAAAACAAACACTGAAATTAGCATTACAAGCTAAAGCTTCATTCTGGAGGTTACTATTTTCTGATTGTATCTAGTTAAAGTCAAATATATTATTTAATTTACCTCAACCTTTGTCTATACCAAATTAAAAAAAAAAAAACAACCCACAAAGCAAATAAAACATCTAAACGAAAGGTAACACCATATTACCAGTCTGGGATTCTGGATAATTTACAGCCCAGATCCAAAGAGCATTTCTGGATTTGCTTGACAGCTCCACATATTTGGTCAGAGAAGTATTCTAAACTACCATGACTATACCAACAGCTATTTCATTTATATAACATTGGCTATCCTCAATGAAAGTTCATGATTCACAACATTAAAATGTGATGTGTGAGTGTGCATATAAAATTTTCTTAAAGTTGAGGTATGCATGCTCACAAGGTCTGAGCATAACATTGCCCTTCCTATCCTCATAATGCTTCATTTTCCCCAGCACTAATTTGTGTGCATTCTCATCCTGGCTTGAAAGATGACCCGTTGACTTTTTGATATCTAGATTTGTCATTTATCTCTATTTTCAGTCCTGTGTAACAATGATGCATGCTCTCTCTTACTTTCCACTTTTTCACAATATTGGCTGATAGATATTCTGGGCTCTGGGTGATACACATGCTCAGCCCTACAGATGCCTCCTGATTTCTGCTTGGCTTGATGTATCAACTCTGTCTTTTATAAGATACAGTTATTATAAAATGGGTAAATATTGACATTCTATTAAATGACATTTTCTGAGAAGTAATATTGGAAAGTATATCTTTTGTAGATAGCTACTTTATAAAACTTCAAGTTACCACTAACAAACACTCAAATATTTCTCATATTCGAACAAGATATCTTCCCTGAGTTCTTAGGAGATTTTTAAGGAGCCAAACCTAAATGTAATAATACTCTTTAAAAGAGATTGTTAAATATTTATGCGGCTGCCTTTGAATACATATTATGGAGCACATTCAGTAAGAGAGCCTTATGTACCTATTTTAAATCATTGAAGAAGTTATTTCATTAATAATTCCTTCTCCTTCAAAAGTGGTTTTATATATTTGGAAAGCTTGACCAGGCATGATTTAAGGGATACACCATTAATTAATCTTTAAGTTTAAAGAGGCCAAATGTCTTTTTATACAAGTCAATAGAGCAGGTAGGGACAAAGATGGATGTTTTAAATTCCGATCATGAATTCTATATAACAGGGGCAATTGGCAGACATTTGCTTTCTAAAAAGTTAACCTCAGGTTAGAATCTGTGCCAAGGAGCTCCAATTCTGCTCTCAGAGTTCATTATTTCCTTAGGTCAGGGCAGCCATCAGAGACTAAATGGTTAATGATGGATTACTAATATCCTAATACAGAAAATGTGTAGCCTTCTACACATTGAGCTTAATAATTCCTAGCCCTGTGCTGTAGAAGAATAACTAAAGTGCAGAAGAGGCTATAGGGCAATTGAATTTATTAACTTTTCAGGCAATGGTGGGAAGTGTCCCTTTGCTGGTTATCCAGTCTCCCTGAGTGTGGATTGTAGGGACTATATACAGGGCAAAGGAAAGGGGTTTTTTGATTGTTTATCAAGGGTGACTGACAACAGTCTCTTGGTAAGAGTCACTAAAGGAGTGCACTCACATTATGTGTGAATTCGCTCAACAACAAAATTTTATTAAAAAGAAATTAGCCTCGTTTGCAGAAAGGTCTAACGATGAGCTGTCTGAAGATCAACAAGGCTTAGCGTCTGCCATGATCAAACCCTTATGCACACATGCCAAATCTAAGCAGAGATTTCCTCTGTCAATACCAATCACAGAATTAAAGAAGGTTAGACCTTTAGAGGAGCCTTAGAGATCATTTATCCCAATGCCTCACTTTACAGAGAAAGAAACTGGAGCCCAAGGTAGCAAATAATAAGCAAAGAGCCATTCAGGTGACACACAAGCTAAGCCTGGACTCAATCAAGCATTTTAAAAAGCCCCATATACACAGTATCACAGCGAAGACTGAAAGCAGATCCCTGAGCCAGAGCAATTGGGGAGTTTGTTGCACTGTATCACGTCACACAACCCCCGAGTGAATTTACTCCAACCCAAAGGGCCACAGAATGGCTTGAAGATGTGATGGCACTTCACAGAGCAATGTGGGAACTGAGGACCACTGTTGCTGCTTGGGGGTGAGGGTTAGAATAGAGAAAATGTGTTTCAATTATACCACCCCCAACTCACTAGAATTTAAAAACTTTCAGTCCCACAGAAGCTCCCAGAGTTACTGTGCCTTGCAGAGATGGGAGACAATTAAGCCGAAGCCAGGCTGCTATGGCTTCAGGTAGTAGAATGCTTAAAAGATGTGAAGGCAATTAAGATTCTATGACTTGCATCATCTCCGCGCTACTAAAGTGCCGCTCAATCACTATATTTTACATCTACCGCATCGTGAAAACACCTGCAACTCACAGTTCTGATTTAACTCGCAAACTTCTTTGTTGTGATTGAAATTTTATTTCCCCTCCATTTTCACAACAGTCAACCTCCTGCAACCATTACAACTGGCTTAAGGCTTTTTCATCCTTCTATCATGAAAACATCAACTAAAATGCAAATATATTTTAATCGTTAAAAGTTTGTCTTGATCCAGCAAGCATTCAGCTAAGTCAGTGGTTCTCAACCTTTCTAATGCCGCGACCCTTTAATACACTTGCTCACGTTGTGGTGACCCCCAACCATAAAATTATTTCCGTTGCTACTTCATAACTGTAATCTTGCTACTGTTATGAACTGTAAATATCTGATATGCAGGATGTATTTTCATTGTTACAAATTGAACATAATTAAAGCATAGTGATTAATCACAAAAACAATATGTAATCATATATTGTGAAATATTTATTTCTAATTACAAATTAATGAAATTTTGTCTTGAATCATGGGTAGCATGGGCAACAGTCTTCATATGACAATAGTAAACTACATTGCTACACTTTGCTACACTGAGGAGCGGTGTGTTGGTTCCTAAGACCATGGGAAATAGGTGTTTTCCGCTGGTCTTAGGTGACCCCTGTGAAAGAGTCGTTCAACCCCGCAAAGGGGTTGCGACCCACAGGTTGAGAACCACTGAGCTAAGTGTTATTGAGTGGCTACCATCTACCAGGCACTGAGGTTTCATTAGCCCAGGTATGTGTGTGTGTGTGTGTGTGTGTGTGTGTGTGTGTGTGTGTGGTTAAATATTACAATGGAGGAACTCACAGCAGTGTTTTGTGCAAATCCTGATGAGAAGTCACCCCAACGTAAATACTTTAAACATACATGAGCAGAGGGAAAGGGTGTTGTAGGCAGGGGAAATTTTCTTGGGAATGGCAAGTGGTTTTGTGTAGAAAAGGGATTGAGGGAGATGTGGAATGTAGCAGGAGTTACAAGTAGTCCAGGATACCTCACCCTGGCACTGTTGACATTCAGACCTGATAACGTGTTGTTGAGACTGTCCTGTGCATTTTTACACATTGTTTGGCAGAATCCCTAGTGGCCACATAGTAGATGCGAGTAGCACACACTCCCACCATAGTGCTGAGAACAAATATGTCAGATTTGTTCCCAGACCTCTGCATATGTCTCCTGGTGGGCAGAATAAACCTTAGCTGAAACCACTGGCTAGTTAGGAGAAGCTAAATCACCAAAGTTGCATATGCCATGCAAAAGAACTGATGTGATCACATACCCAGTAAATGAGATCCTATGCCTTTCAGTAGGCCCAGTGCACGAAATATGTGCACAGGTAGAATCCCTAGCAGCTGCTAGCTGCTGGTCGGGGCCTCCCTTCCCTGGCTGCCAGCTGCCGGCAGGGCCTTCCTTCATTCCACACCACCCCCTGGTGGTCAGTGCACATCATAGCAAGCGATCAAACTCCCGGTCAAACTCCCAAGGGGACACTTTGCCTATTAGGCATATGTGTGTGTGTGTGTGTGTGTGTGTGTGTATTTGACATTTTACAAAATTTTACAAAACTTCCATATTTTGATTACATGCAGTTTTTAAAAGAGGCTTAAGCTCTGCCCTTTTCAAAGGGGATCCAAATTCCGAGACTAACATGAACCACTAGAAATAGTTCTCATTACTGAATATTCCTCATGCATGCAACACCCTTTTAGAGGCAACATGGAGACAAAAAACACATAGAAGAAAAGAATAGCACAGTGATTGCTTCCAAGACAATGGAAGTAAAATAATAAACAAGAAGTGCATCCCGCCACGGCTCAGCGAGCAGCGTCCCAGCAGAGCAAGACACCCAGCAAGACCAACACTGCGCAGTTACTCCGCAATTAGGTAAATGAGTGTACTGCGCCAGGTTTCATTTTTGACCTCATTTTAAATGCATAAAAAATTCAGTAAAATGGCACTTCTTTGTTTTTATTTGATAAGATCTTACCAAACAGAACAATAGACTTATATGGATAGCAGCAATTAGCCACTGGCAATCAGATACGTTTTTTTACAAAGGCAATGAGGAGGGCATATACCACCCTTCCATGGTATGCCCAGCCTGGCAATGGCTACTGTTGGTTTTTTCAAAGCCTCACCACTTGACAATAATATCTGGCCTTCGGTTAATGCTTTCTTCAGTATTTATTATATTATTGCTGTTATGGTAAAAGATTTTAGGTGTTCACTGCAAGCAAAATGTCATTGCATGAGATTCTTAGACCTGATCAAACAGTGCTATGAGGACTGGGGAAAATTCTGGTTGCATGTTTGATATTGAAATAATGGTGGAGTCTTATTGATTCTTTTGGAAAGTTGCTCTTCCAGAGAAGATCAAATATTGAATGACCTGAGAAACAAAATATAAAATTACAAGTATTTTTAGATAATGCTCCAGAATGACATCCCTTAACACCTACATGGACATTTACATTAAAATGTTTATTTCCTGGAGTAATGGAATAATAAAAAGGTATTTTTAAAATTAATTTTTTACAGTAAAAATAGCACATGAATGGTAAAAAAAGGGCAGAAGATAAAAAGTGAATGGTATTCTCTCCCTTCTAACTTCTAATCCACTCCTCGAGCAGTATTAACAATATTTTTATATAACTTTCCAGACAGTTTTATTTGTAAGAAATGGAAAATACTGTATATTGTTGTTCTACAACTCTTTTACTTAAAAGCACATGCTGCAAAGTTTCCTATACTGTAATACATATGTACTGTATTCTTTAAATGACCCTATAGTTCACAAAATATAACAAAATGTTGCATATATTCTATTACATGCATATTCTCTTTGTTTTTAACAATTACTTTTTATGGATTATTGCAGATTCTCAGATTCTTTGTGCATACTTAATTCTACACTGTAATTTTTGCACATGCATCCTTAACAAGTTCTATAAAATATTTAGATAACTCCTTCTTAGTATAAAATGTCTTCAAATTTGATTTCTTAATTTTCATAGAAAAACTAAATATTACCATTTGTGATGACATGAATGGATCTTGAAAGTATTATGCTAAGTGAAATAAGTTAGACAGAAAAGGACAAGAACTATATGATTTCATTCATATGTGGACTATAAAACAAAAAAATCAACAAATGAAGTCAAAAAAATAAACTCACAGATACAGACAACAGAATGGTGGTTAACAGAGGGGAAAAGGATAGGATGAAGAAGGTATAGAGGCTCAAATGGTGCAGCCACTGTGGAGAAAAGTATGGTGTTTCCTCAAAAAACTAAAAATGGAATTCGCATTTGACCCAGTGATCCCACTTCTAGAACTATATCCCAAGAAACCAGAAATACCAATCAGAAAGGATATATGTACTCCTATATTCATAACAGCACAATTCACCATAGCTAAGATTTGGAAACAGCCTAAATGCCCATCAGCAGATGAGTGGATTTAAAAACTATGGTACATCTACACAGTGCAATACTATGCTGTGGTAAAAAAGAAGGAATTCTTACCATTTGCAACAGCATAGATGGAACTAGAGAGCATTATGCTAAGCAAAATAAGTCAATCAGAGAAAGATAAATATCACATGATACCACTCATTTGTGGAATATAATAAACAACATAAACTGATGGAACAGAAACAGATCCAGAAACAGAGAAGCATTAAACAGACCATCAAATCTCAGAGGGAAGGTAGGGGATGGTGAGGGCAAGGGGAAGAGATCAATCAAAGGACTCATATGCATGCATATAAGCCTAACCAATGGACACAGACACTAGGTGGCAGGGGGAGGGGAGTAAGGGCATGAATGGGAAGTGGGGGAGCAATGAGGGGATAAGGACATATATGTAATATCTTAATCAAAAAAGAGAGAAAAATATATATCATGATGTAAGGAGACTAGACTTTGGGTGGTGAGCACATAATGAAATATACAGATCATGCATACTCTCAATAAGAGAGTATTCTTTCTTGTCTAATTTTTATCTTGAAATTCTACTGAGAAACAAAAATGTAAGGAAACAGAAATGCATTTAATATGTTTTAAAACATATAGCACTATGGGCCCAGTACACAAAAGTTGTGCACAGGGCGGGGATGTGCCTCACCCTGGCCTGTACCCTCTCTAATCTAGGACACCTCGGGATCCAACAGCCTCTCACAATTCAGGATCACTGACTCCTAATTGCTTACCTGCCTGCCCAATTGCCCCTAACCACCTCTTCCTGCCTGCCTGATTGCCCTTAACTGCTTCTCTACAGGCCTGATCACCCCTAACTGCTCCCTTGCTGGCCTGATCACCCCTAACTGACTCTGCCTTGTCCTGCACCCAGGACAAGGGCCAGCTTCACCTGGGCCATCAGCAGCTGCAGGGACCATGGGCAGGTGGCTTGTCCCTTTTCTGAGCCACAGCCTGGCTGGTCCTCATTCCTCTCTTGTGAGCTCATTTGTGTCTGGCTGGTCCCCATTCCTCTCTCTCCAGTGTTCAGTGTCTGAGCTGTTATGGTATGATGGTGTGAGGGCGTGATGACCATTTGTATATTAGCTCTTTATTATACAGCATAAATATATGCATACAGTTGGCCCTCTGAATCCATAAGTTCCGTAGCCACCAGTTCAACCAAGTACAGATAAAAAGTATTAGAAACAGGAAATGGTATATTGTTTTGACATGTCTCACATAGTTAGGTCCATGATGGTTACATCTGTACTGAACATGTACAGACCTTTTCTTGTCATCACAGTATTCCCTAAACAATACAGTTTAACAATTATTTACATAGCATTCACATTGTATTAGGTATTACACATAATCTGGAGATGATATAAAGTATATGGGAGAATGTGCATAGGCTATATTCAAATACTACCTCGTTTTATATGAGAGATCCCTCCAAAGAATTTAGATTTTGGTATTTGTGGGAGATTCTGGAACCAATTATCCATGAATATTTAGAGACAGCTATAAAGAACAGCAATTTTCAACTGGGGTGTCTCAAGAATTTTTAACACAGAGAATACCTAATTATTTTATCAGGAACACTGACTTCTTTTCCCTTAGGTGGTTAAATAAAAAAAATGACAATAGCCAACCCAAAGGTCATCCAGTGTAAATGAATCAAAATCATACCTATGTTTTTGGTCAGATAAGAAAAAAAATGTATTTTTTGGTGTGCCATGCATTTTAGTAATTAGTTTATATATATCATGAGATAAAAAGGTTGAAATTTGCTGATATAGAATGCGGATCTAATTCAAGAGTATAATGTTTAATATAAGAAAAGTTTGGTAGTTTTTATTAAAATAGGTATTACTGAATAAAGATGAATATTCTGACCTCATAAGTCATTTCACAGCATAAGTAACATGGTTACTTCAATTTCCCTTAAATGTTCTTATATGGATATCTTATGGCTAAAGGCTTTTAAAAGCCTCAACCACTATGATAGAGAAATACCACTCCTACTGAATCCCCATTCTGCAGGTGAAAGTTTCATTCAGCTATGTTTGTTTCGAAAAAGCAGTCATATGTTTATATGAATGAACACAAACCTAAAACCACTTTTGTACCCCCCCTACTGACTACTGTAAATGAGATCAGTACTAAATTTAATGAATAAAAAATGTCCTGTATTGTATACTATTGTAATGGTAGAAAAATACTTATTTGTGAGCTTGAAATACTTTAACTGGAAAATTCATTCTTACTGGTGTTTCTTCCTTGAGCTTTAGAAGAAGGGGCTGAGAAAGGATCTGAACTACTACCAGGGGCAGGAACAAATGACACTGCTTCCTCTTGTATGGTGAGCTTTAAAGAGAAAACCACAGGCCTCAATGGCATCATTCAAACTAAAAGGCCATGAAACCAAATCCAGATTTAATCTCGCCCAGAAATGTAATCGTAAAGAGTCTGGAATTTTTCTAGTCTAGCACAAGTAAGGTAATCTGTCGCATGGGTCCTCAACATACCAGTAAAGAAGAAGTTATCTGTATGATAAAGCCCTGCCCCTTGTTCCAGCCCCAAATAATGCTTTCTTTTGTTAGTAGCTCTCTTATCCCACCCTTCTTCCTATAAAAACCTTCCATTTTGTATAACCCCTAGGAGTCTCCTAGTTGCTAGGTGGGATGATGACTGATTCCTGAATAGCTGAATGAAGCTATGTAGATCTCCAAATTTACTTCATTGAATTTTGTTTTTGAACAATAGCAAGAGCATTAATAAAAATCCTGATAGCCATTTAACATTAGCTATAATGGCTGTTAAGAATATTCATGAGCAGAATATTTATTTTCCTATTTTAAAAATACCCCATTAAGTGTATTTGATTCCCCAAGGCCAGAAAGAGAATTTAAGGGAGACCAATTTAGTGGCTTACCAAGACCTCTGTGGTCTGCCCTCTGGCTTTTTTTTCATTTCTCAAGCATGCTAATCAGTTCCTATCCTGGGGCTACTGCACTAGGTATTTCCTCCCTGAGAATGCTCCTCCTTGAGACCTGTAGGATGGGGGGTGAGTGCATCATATTCCTTCTAGTCATGCAGATCTCACCTTAAAAGTCATTTCCGCAGAGAAATGTTCTTGACTCTCAAACTAAAATCAATGTTACTCTTTAAAAAAAAAATCTCATTGATTAGTTCTCTCAAAAATTAGTGACTTTCTGAAACTTTTCTTGATAATTTGTTTTATTTCTATCGCTCCTAATTAATTTACAAGCTCAGGAACTCAAACAACTCCATTTAAGTATCAAGAACAGTGCCTGCAAATAATATTTGCTAAGTTAAAACTCAAAATTTTTATCTCTTTGATGTGAAATTTTCTGTCCACCTTTTGCATACTTGACTCTACATGCTGTCTGACAGAGACTCAAACCCTGCACCACGGAAGCATTGGCTCCCACAGCCTCAAACCTATATTGCTAAGAGATTATAAAATAATAATAATAATAATAATAATAATAATGATAATAATAATAAATAGTGGTGTTCTGTGGAATGTAACCTCACAGGATGATCTGATCATAAATCCCTAATTGGGTAGGGATTCATGCTCTAGACATAAAAGCTTTTAGTAAAATGTTTGCCTTAACAAGTCATATCCATTTGAAATAAACCAGGACCACCTGGAAGAGAGCGCATAATCTTGTTAACTATCCTGTAATCCAGTCCCCATCTTGCTTTCTCCCACCTCCATATAATCTTTTTTACGTTCCCTGGTTAATTTCAAAAACATAAAAGAAGCTGCAAAATGGCTATCCTTTGGGGCATTTGAAATCTTGCTCTCTGGCATATGTCATCAGTTTAGCTCAAATAAATTCTTATAAAAATTCTCTACAGATTTGAAGATTTTTTGTCAACAACTCACAGAGCAGGAATGACCGGTGCTCAAGTAACCAGAATCATATTAATATAGAGAGTGAACCCTTTCATCTCGTTACATAAAACTAATTACTAAAATTCTGTAGCACACCAAAAGATATAGTTTTTTGCTGAGGTGACCAAAAAAAAATAGGTATTTTTATTCATTCGTACTGGATGACTATTGTGTTGGCTTTTGTCCTTATTCTTTATTTTTTATTTGACAATCTAAGGGATAAGAGGTCAGAGCCCCTGATTAAATAATCAGGGATTGAATGTTTTAAAATTATTGTGGCACACCGGTTGAAAATCACTGATATAGAGGGACATATTTTATTCAATATTTTACTTGACTGAATGTTAAAAGAATTTCTTGAGAGACTTTAAAGTTTCATGATTCAGTGAAGCAATCTGCCTATGTAGTGCCAGTAAAAAGGCAAGCAAAATATCCAGCAACTCAAAAACGTCCCTCTTGTATGACCCCAATTCTCCATATGATCACAAAACACCTATTATTGTTTTGAACTAATACTCTGAAAATTACACGGGGAAATGATGAAAACACCCTGCGTTGATTTTGAAGGCTAACTTTCCTCCTAGAGATTTGAGAAATACATTTCCCTGGCTCCAGAGAGCAAAGGTTACAATATGCTTTCTATGAAAACAAACCCAACCCATACCTAATGCATTGAGGTAAAGACCCTCCCACTGAAAACTAATGCCTCAAGGAAAAGAGGCCTATTATATTTAGATTCTCCAAAGCTATGTATTTCTACTTCGAAGAAAATCAACAAGAATTGTTTTTCGGTCTAATCTGAATCCGCCCCCACCGCTCTACCTTTTATTTGCCTAGAGAACACAGCAAATGCCACAGATGAAAGCCTGATTTCCCAGAGCACATAGTGGGCCGGAAGTTGTCCGCTCTCTGCTACTGGGTCAGATGGATAACGAGAGATACAATGTATGGAACATCTCGGTGGGTGAGGGACTTTTCCAGTGCATCCTGTGAGGATGCAGAACAATGAATTAGTGTACTGCCTGCCCTGACTGCCAAGAGGAACATGCCACCAGATGGAAGAGCAAAAACAAACAATCCCCATGCCTCTGTGGTTAAGTGGTCATTTTTCAAAGAGATGCACATGCATGTGAATAGAGTGGAGAGGCTCCCAGCAAATGGAAGAAAAGTAATGCAATGTTTCACTAGCATTTCTGGGAAGACATACCATCAAATATTCATGGTAGCCTCCTGTCTAGAGGAGGCCGGTTGATAGAATAATAGTGCCGATTCACCTGGCACCAAATCGCGGCCCCCTTTCCATTCTCCGGCCAGTAAATCTTGGCTGTCAGTGATGGGAGCTGATGGGAAATGATAGCCTTATTGAGCTGCCTCGTGAACTGTAACTCATTTGTTCTCAAGACTCAAGACTGACAGCCCTTGCATTTCTCCCTTCCAGCAAAAATTGAGCATAAATCACTTTATCATTTTTTCCACATGACAGTTTATCAGGATTCTGGAATTCTATATGAAGTGATAGGGGCTGGCGATAGAAAATGAGACAAGTTCTATCCTGTAGCTGAGCAAGACTGCCCCTCCAAAGCCATCAATACAACCATAAAGCTACAACTGGGACTCAACTAAATACAAATTCTCTCCCCTTTGACAGACATTGCATCAGCTTTCTCTTCTCTGGAGCTTTCTGCATGACAAAGAGTGGGAGAGTGGAGTTATAGATTACAGTTATGTCTTTGTTCTAACAAGCAATGAAAAGCGGTCCAGTCCACTTTACTGCTTCTACCACTTAATTTCTGTGCTGGTATCTTCTGAGTGAGAATGGTCAGTGTCAGGAGATGATATGGAGGCCATGCCAAGTTTGCTCTGAAGAAAACCTGTTACACTAATTTAGAAAGACCTGCCAGTATGCCTTCCTTTTCTTCCAAAATATTTCACAAGTGCATCACTCTGCAGCAAACTAGAGATACAAAAAAAAAAAAAGAAGAAGAAGAAAGAAAGAAAGAAAGAAAAAGAAAAAAGAAAAGAAATCTGAGATACCTGGACAATTTAGGGGCTCCCAATTTCATATGTGTTAGGGGAGTGCCTGTAAGGTAGATGGTTCTTATAGGAACCACATGCACAGGACATTGGCACATGTGAGACATAGAGGAGGAAGTGGACAATTGTTGGGGTGAAACAGGGAGTGGTCAGGAAAGACCACTCAGAGGGGATGACTATGAAGTCTAATCTATTCACAATTCTGTGTTTCCACCAAGTAGATCAGTTACTTGCCTACTGGTAGCCATAGAGTCTGGAAGTCTAGTTAGTTTATTTCCCCTTCATTTCAGTCTAAACCTGTATTTCTCTATTAAATAGTTCACTCAAAATTTATAATTTTATTTTATTTGTTAGAGAGAGAGGAAGGTAGAGAGATAGATAGAAACATCAATGAGAGAGAAACTTCATTAATTGGCTGCCTCCTGCACACTACCCACAGGGAATTGGGTCACAATTCAGGTATGTGCCCTGACTGGGAATCAAACCAGTCACCTCTTAGTTCCAGATTTAATGTTCAACTACTGAGCTACACTGGCCAGGCTCAAACTTTATCATTCTAAATAGATCCCTCCAAAAATGGTCAGGGAGCCTAAGATTGAACATGCATATATTTATAGATCAAGGATTAATAGCATCATAAATCTAAACACCATACAGATGGGACAGAAAACATTTATGTGTTTTGACAGTCACATGCCAGAACTCACATTCCTTGCAGGAGAGAGAACGCCTAGACTAAACTCTTCTTTGCGAACAGTACACCATGAATGTTCTGACCTGGAAACTGACCGGGAAGGCAGATCCTCATGATTACAGATAGCATGGTTGGAATGCATGAAGCACATAAGTAACTATACCATTTTGATTTAGTCATTTTTCTGAAGTGAATCCGAAAATAAAGTACAAATAGGAAATCTACATGTGGGAATGTAGCCAGAGATACTGAAGTGAGTAAATAGAGGACAGGGAGCAATAAAAATCAGTTATCCCTTCAAACAAGCCCCTTGATACGGGACAGTTGGCAGTTTCTGTTTCCCAAGCAACCTCTGCCTGCGATCGAGTATCATCAGAATGAGCATCTCAATCCCACTGCAATTGTATGCACTGTATAAAATCTCTCTAGGAATTAGTCTCTCTAAAAATAGGCAATGCAGAAGTTATTATCTCATTCTAATTTATTGCCATTTCACTCAATAAAGTTCCATTTACGTTTGTGTATGAATCTCATGCGTGTTAGGGAGACAAGGGCAGTTCTGAGAACATACTGAAAGTTCAATGCACCCAAGTGATGAAAAGTTTGTAAAGAATTGGGGGTGGGTGAGTTGTTTGTGTGCATGTGTGGGGGTGATAATATGTACTTGAAAATGTGAATGAAGGTTTAAAATGTCCCCTCATCTAGGGGTGGAACCAATGTCACTTCCCCTTAAAGCTGAGAGTGTTTGTGACAGTCTTGATCAATGTAGTGGAAGTGACATTGCCTGAATTCTGAAGTCACAAAGGAATTGTGTTTGCAAGTTTTTTGGGATGCACATTGTTGGAGCTCTGAGCTACCATGTAAGAAGCCACCATGATGGAAACACTACAAAGACAAAAAGATATGTAAGACGGCTCAAGCTTTCTGTGAATTACCAGCCCAAGTGATAGATGAGATGGAGTGAGTGTACTTAGAACACTGCAGCCTCCCTGTGACTGTAACCACAAAAAAGACCACAGAGAGAGAATAGTCTGAGTACAGACAACTTCCATAAGAGATAATGATAAAGTAACTGCTGTTTTCTAATCACTGTGTCATTGAAACTTTGGATCATTTGATATATAGCAATAGATAATGGGAACATTTGGTTCACATATTGAGTGAGAATGATTTGATCATGCTCAATTATTTTCAGAGAAACTTTTATTTTTCAAAATAACTTAAGACTGCCCGGCCAGTGGTTGAACATGAACCTATGAACCAGGAGGTCATGGTTGGATCCATGGTCAGGACACATGCCTGGGGCTGTGGGCTTGAACCTCAGTAGGGGGTATGCAGAAAGCAGTCAATCAGTGAATTTGTCTCATCATTGATGCTTCTATCTCTCTCTCCCTCCCTCTCCCTTCCTTTCTGAATTCAATAAAAATATATTTTAAAAAATAACTTAGACTCTTTTTGGAATATAAAAAGAAGGCTTGCCCTAATTGGTTTGGCTCAGTGGATAGAGCATCGGCCTGCAGACTGAATGGTCCCATGTTTGATTCCAGGCATGTACCTTGATTGTGGGCACATTTCCAGTAGGGGGTATGCAGTAGGCAGCTGATCAATGCTTCTCTCTCATTGATGTTTCTAACTCTCTATTCCTTTCCCTTCCTCTCTATAAAAATCAATAAAATATATTAAAAAGAAGGCTTTTTTTAACTGAATCAATTAACTACCTATATAGTAAATTTCATCAGAGAATTATTCTAATTGTTTGTTATCCCTTAAAACAGTGATTTGCCAGTTCCATCCATTATGCTGAGTAAAATAAGCCAGTGAGAGAAAGATAAATACCACATGATCTCACTCATTTATGGAATATAATGAACAACATAAACTGATGAACAAAAACAGGTCCGAGACAGAGAAGCATTAATCAGACCATCAAACCTCAGAGGGAAGGTAGCGGAGGGTTGATGTAAATCAACCAAAGGACTGGTATGCATGCATATATGCCTAACCAATGGACACAGACACCAGGGGGGGGGTGAGAACATGAATGGGGGTATGGGGGAAAAATGGGACAATAGGACACATATGTAATACCTTAGTCAATAATAAAAAAATAATAAAAAAACTGATTTTCATTTGGTTTGCCACAAGAATTTTTAAAACATGCAATACCTGATTAGTCAGAGGCACTGACTTATTTTCCTTAGATTGTCAAACAAACAAAAAAATGACAACAGCCAACACAATAGTCATCCAGTGCGAATGAATCAAAGTTATACCTTTTTTTTTTGTCTGATCAGAAAAAATATATATTGTTTGGAGTATTGCAGAATTTTAGTAATAAGTTTATGTGTTCCATGAGATGAAAAAGGTTGAAAATTACTGCATTAAAATAACTGAACTCAGTAACTCACATTATATATTATATCTCTTGGGTTTTCCAAAATGTTGAAATATGTTGTCTTTATTGCAGTCTTTCCTCTTGAAATCGTCTGCATTTTTCCTTTTGAATTTTTCATTGTCTTATTTCATCCACCTGATTTTAACATTTCTTTGACCATGTAAATCATCTTTTGTTCAGCATAGTTCCTGCTTCTGATTCTTTCTAGCATCAAGTAATTATTTCTTAGCATTTTCAAATGCTTACCCAGCCAGACTCCCCAGTAATTCCGAGTTGGCTGTGGGACATAAGGAACCCTGGCAGCCAGGGCGGTAGCAGCTGCCAGAGACCAGGCTGTGAAACTCACATTCGGGTCCCCAGTACCCCTGCCAGCTCATTGAAGCCACCTTGCCCTTGTCCTCTGCCACTCGAGGTCCCAGACTTGGTCATTTATGTCCTTTAGTCATTCCTTCCACAAGCCTATCGAAACACCAGCTACAAACCGAAATACTGGCTTAGCACAAAAGATGCAAAGAAAAATAAAATGTGACCCGTGCCTTCAAAAGCTTCCTTCTGGAAAGAACCAGGATTCCAATGAATGTCTGGCCACAGGAAAAATCAGGTGCTAAGGGAATACACGACAGCCTGGGAAGATTGGAGATGTCTCAGATAATAAAACACTGAAACTGATAAAGAAAAAAAAATTAAAAAAATAAAGGAATGTGAGTTCACATGCTCAAAAATAAGACAGATATCAAGGTTCATGTGCAGGAAATAGGGAATAGTTGATTCTGATGAAACTGAAGGGCTTTGAGGGGTCCCAGGAATGGGCAGATGGAGACATGCGCTGGAATGACAGGTAAGGATTGAACGGTAAAGGCCTTGCATGCAATGCACATTCTCTACTCTTGGATAATCTACAACGCCACATGGGCACACGGGTGCACACATGCAACTCCCTGATACACATGTTTTCAGGCTTGAATGTCATTTAGTGTTCAAATTGATTCAGTAATACCGGATATTCGAGTTATAAAGTCCCACACCTAATCTTGGAAAAGATGTATCTCCTTCCTTCTCCCTCTCCCCAAGAAGAGATATGATTCCCCGCCTTACATATTTCCTCGGGTTCCCTCGGAGAACACCCTCTGAAGGATTAACGCCCTCTACAGTTATGAAGGATTTCGTAGCATTTTGCCTCCATTCTTCCCGGCTGCAGCTTCCACTTAGGCTGCCCTCACTGACAAATGAGAATCATCAACCCCTAACTTATTTATAACATCCTCTTATATATTTGCAGGAGAGCTCAGGGAGCACTTCAAACAGAAATGCAGCTGCTTTCGGTCTGACTGAATAAAAAACCAAACCTTTCAGCTCGGTAGCTCAACCCCATGGTATTGTTAATAAAGAGAGGTGTGCCAGGCTGGTGTGGAAGAACCCTAGGTATTACCAGCAGTCTGGCATTGAGGTTAAACATGCCTACAGCTCTCTGATGGTATTTTCTGTTTTGTAAGAGAAACTTACTCCAAGGAAATTTCTGTTTACAAACTTAGTTTTTGGTACTTAGGAGATGGTAGGAGAGGAAGGAATTCCAGAATGAAAGATTCTGAAAAACAATAAAATTGCCGAGTAAAAACTCAGCAGTGGGAAAAGTGCTGGATCTACTATGTATAGGGATACAGAGAAGGTATTTGTTGAGGTAAAAAGAACTATACTGGCCAGAATCTAGGTAGAAAGTGAGAAAATACAGAAAATGTCTTCAGAAGGATTAGAAAAATCTGCCTTTAACATTCCACTGTCTTAAGGTAAAACCTAAATACTATGTAATTTTTTTTTATTGATTTTTCACAGAGAGGAAGGGAGAGGGATAGAAAGTCAGAAACATTGATGAGAGAGAGACATTGATCAGCCGCCTCCTGCACACCCCACACTGGAGATGTGCCCGCAAACAAGATACATGTCCCCCACCGGAATCGAACCTGGGACCTTTCAGTCCACAAGCCGACACTCTATCCACTGAGCCAAACCGGTCTTGGCGATATACTATGTAATTCTAAATAATTTCTTAAAATATAAGCATTTAGCTATGCCAGGTACAATTCCAGTAGCTCAAGATGATCCCTTTTCTTCATTTGGTGGGATTAGAGGAAGCAATATACTTCCACTCTATCAGGCATGGTCCATGAGATCAGTAAGGAACTTGTTACCTCTTCCAACATATTAAGCATAGTTAATAACTAATTCCTACATGTAATAAATACTAAAACATACAAGCTATATAGTTGACATTAGAGTTATCTAAATTTATAGATAAGGAAAAAATGGATTGTACTACCTTGAATGTCTAGTTCCATATTGATTACATGTGTTAGACTAGATATCTATGCCTTATTCTTGATTTTAGTGAGAAAGCAATCAGTTTCATAATAAATATGTGATTAGCTGTAGGTGTTTTTTCATAGATAATCTTTATATATTCCTGAAGCATATTATTTAGGTTTCAAATATTTGAATTTTTCCCAAAGATCTTTCTGATATTGTATAGAATTCAATCCATTGTACTTAGAATCCTTGAGAATAATTTATGTGATTGAAAAGTTTTAAAATTTATTAAGATTTTTTATGGTCCATAAAAATAATTTGTTTCCGGATATTGCTGGTTGGTATTTATATAAATATCAGTTAGGTGAAATGTGTGATAGGAGTAAGTCTATATCATTACTGATTCCTTTATACTATTAAGAGATGGGTGTTGAAAGCTCAGACTAATATGTGAACTTGTATTTTTCTCCTTTCAGTTTGTTTTTTTGCTTCATGTATTTTGAAATTTTGCTATTAAATCTATAAATATTCATGATTTTTAGGTTATCTTGATGAACTGACCCCTTTATCATTATGAAATGACCCTTTTTATTCCTGGTAATATTATTTTTTGCTCTGAAATAAACTTTGGTAACTATTAAGAAGGCCTCCCCAGCCTGCTCAAGGGCTTACAGCATGCATCTTTACCTATCACATTCTCTCGCTGTGATATTGTGCGCTTCACATATATTAACAGAACTGCACATAATACTGGGGTATTTCCCAGCCTTCATGCTAGGAGCTGCCCCATATTTGTTTCAAATCTGCCACAAACTCCACAATATATTGGTATTGTTTGTATTTTAAACAATCAATTCTTTTTTAAAGAGTTTTGAAAAATTAGGAACACATTATTTTACAAGTAGCCATGGAGTTAAACATTGCTAGTTCTCTGTGGTCCTTTGTGCAGATCCAGATTTCCATCTGAAATAATTTTAGTTTGGCCTGAAGGGCTTCGTCTGACATTTTTGCAGAGTAGTCATGCTAAGTAATTAATACTTTAACTTTCTAGTTTCTTAATACTTAATTTGCTGTCAGTTTTGAAAGATGTTTTCACTGGGTGGAGAATCTAGGTTGACGGGTTCCTTTCTTTCTGCGCTTTAAAGATGGCTCCATCTCTCACCTCATTGTTTCCCATCAGGAGCCGACTATCCTGCTTACTTTTGTTTCTCTGGGTCTAAAGTGTCTTTTGTCTGAGGCTACTTTCAAGAGTTTCTTTTAGTCACTGATTTTACACAATTTTATTATTTTTTTGGCATTATTTTATTCATGTTTCTTTGCTTTATGTTTCAATGTTATTGAACATTGTGGATCTGTAGACATAGTTTTCATCAATGTTGAAAATGTTTCTGCCATGATGTAAATAATTTTTGACTCACCTTTCTCCTCCTTTTGTTTCACTCAACACAATGAAGGTAATATTTGCAGTCCTGACAGCAGACAAAATACCTGCAGACTGTGTGTAAAGCAGAGAGACAATGGCTGTGAATAAAAACACAAAGGGCACTGAGAGTACAGCGGGCAGCAGGAGGATATGGAGCTTGTGATGGTCATGAAGAAGGAATGCCAGAGACAAGGGACAACAAGAGCTCCTACAGCACATAATCTGTTCTGGTCATATATTTTTTTGCAAAAGAAATCATTCCACGTCACTGAGTGGTTTAAAGCAACAGCACTATCTTACAAGCTCGTACGATAGTTTCCATGGTTCAAGAATTCAGGGGTAGCATCTCTCATGGGGCTGCCATCTGACAGTAGCTGGAACTGGCATGGCTAGGGACTGAAGTAGCCGGGGCTCGCTGAGACTCTCTTTTCAACTAATTTCAGATCCTCTCCATATAGTTTCTCTACATGAGCTTGTTTGAGCTTCTGTAGAGCATGACAGTTTGAGGTAAGCCCTGGCATAAATCTTGGCTGATAGTTTTAAGATCACTTATTCCATAGAGCAATGGCACACATATAAAGCCATAGTATAAGAAAGGCACGAGGGACGGGAGCTATTGTTGCAATGATTTGGGAAAATACAATCTGCCGTGTAGTCCAAAGGAAGAAGATAAGTTTAAAAAGAAAAAGGAAAAAAAGCCATAAATGCTAATTATTATAGAGATCCTACGTTAGATGAGCATTAAAAATGGATAATTGTGTTTGGTCATTAAGCATTCCTGGCATTTTTCATCTGAACAATTCTAATTGTCATTGTTGGTTACAGAAGTATGTTAATAAAAATAAATTACAAAAGCCTGGCCAGTGTGGCTGAGTTGTTGAGCATTGACCTATGAACCAGGATGCCACGGTTTGATTCCCAGTTAGGGCACATGCCGGAATTATGGGCTCAATCCCCAGTGGGGGGCATGCAGGAGGCAGTCGATCAATGATTCTCTCTCATCATTGATGTTCCTATCTCTCTCTATCCCTTCTTCTCTGAAATCAATAAACATATTAAAAAATAAATTGCATAAAAACAAAAATTATAAAATCATGAGGACAATGTTGTAAGTAAAAAACTTACAATAGAATAATATTTATTACAGAGTTTAATTTTTTGTCTGTATTGTGATATTAAAATAACATTTTTGAGTCCCTATCTTATGTTAGCCAGTGTATATGACTTTCACTGAAAGTTTTATTAGATAGTATTACTTTGTACATTTTACATATAGGATATGAGTTCCACAAAGGTTACATATATTGGCCAAATTCACACAACTAATAACTGAGGTCATTTCAAAGTCTAAGTCTTTTGACAACAAAGTTGCCTATAAGATCAATGCTTGTACATTCTCCCTCTATTATTTATCAACTGATATTTATAGTAATAGTCTATCCAAGCTACTAACAAATTTAGTCACTAAAATATGAAAAATAAAATAAATTCCATTTCCAGCACCACTTCATCATTCTGAACACTCACAGAAAAGAGTATACGGGTGTGCATTTGCACTTGACCATCAATATCAGCAACAGAATCATGTAACTATTTAGATTTGCCAAAAATGTATTTACATTCAACTATTTTTCTTGACCTTTTTGCTAAAATGTGTGTTTTATTATGATTACCTTGGGGATTTTATATCACTTTGAAAATAATTTTGTTTTGTATGTTATAAAGTTGAAGGTTTAGGCACTCATTCAACCACTTATAATAGGATCCTGAAGAACACAGCAAATCCTGAAGCACACCCTAAACACACACTCTCCGCAAGAAAGGTCAGAACCTCGCAGGGTTTTCATTGAACCTTAAAAGACAAACAACTTCAACAGGGCACTGTTAGGTCTCGGCTCAGTGCAATTCCAGCCCTGCTGAGAACAGGAAAATAAAGAGAATATTTGATCCAGGCTGCAAGAGAGCTGCTTTATTATCCTTATTGTTGTTTATCATTGTTTTTATTTTATTTTTATTTATTTTGGTTTCGTTTTCTCTGCAGGCCAAGGTCAAATTGTTAATTGATTAAACATGAAGAACCTAGTAAGCCATGTCTGAGTGTGCTAATCTCACTTGTAAAATCAAATCAAAGATTAAGAAAAGTAGTCTTTCTGACCTAGCACATAACAATAATTTGAAAATTATTGCTAAACAAGCTACCTTGGCGATGATACACAGGGTGCTCACAATGTATATTCTATCTTTAGAAATACATTCCAAGTTTTCATAACCATTCTATTTTAGACCTTACAAGTATGTGAACTCTTTACTGTTGTCTTTTAAATTTGGTAAAATATGTTTAAGACAGCTCCCCAAATAGCCAATCATTAGTATGTTCTATTCAGCGGCCATTATGTAAAAAGTTTATTTTAAATGAGTGCCCTGGGTTAGATAACAGAAAACTAAATTCATAAATCACAATATTACCTAATATTTGATAGAATGAAATTATTTAATCCTACTACATCAGATCATACTTTTGTTTTACCTGTTGCTCTACAGGTTATTTCATTTGCACCTTGCTCCCATGTCCCTATATGAATTCATTCATTTATTTAAAATAATTGACCATTGAATGTCAGGCATTGTGTGAATTATAATCCACAATTCTCATTACCTAGTAAACAATCCAGTTTGACTATTGCTAGCATATCTTTCGATCTACCAATTTCATCTCTATGATTAGGGGGAAATGTCTTCTTGAGGTGCATGCATTTACTCAATTATTCATTGTTGAGTATATCAGATAAGGGACGGTAGCTAAGACTTCATGTCACAAAATAAAAGAGATCTATGTAAAGGAGGACAAAAGATAGCCCGTATAAAGGGAACTCATGTTACATATTCACACTTCATTGTTCAGCCTGATATGCATTACACTGCAGAATCATAAGTGATTATCCCTACTAGTATATAACAATGAACAGAAGATAACAGCAACCCATTTACTGCTGCATCTATGAAAAATACTCTGGTTAATACCTTGTGAGAGTAATGGTGATAAATGTAGTTCAATTCAACAGAAATATATTTTTCATTGTCAATGCAACTTGTATTATAGTTAATTTATAATTCCTATTTGCTGTTATAGTCGAGCTTATTCAGGCAAACAATAAAAAAAGTGTAAAAGGAAAAATAAGAATGCTTTTACATACCAGCATGCAAGGGCCCAGCTCCAAGACAACAGAAGCTCCTTGTGTAAGACCCCTGCTCTATGAATCTCTTCATCTGGCAGTTACATTGCCATCAGTAAGGTACTTCAATTGTGTAAGGAATGAATGGCTAAAAATGCCATCGATTCATTGTTAACCAGAAAGCATTAGAGTCACTTGAAAGAAACAGGCAATTTCTAAACTGGTTTTGCATGAATTAAGAAAAATGCTGTGATTCTGTCTACATGATGTCAGATTAGAATCACTGAGAACAAGACATAAGCAAATCCGAGAAAGAAAAATATCACATGATCTCATTTATGGAATCCAGTGAACAAAATGAATTAACCAACACAATAATACCTGGAGCATGGCAGCATGGAACAGACTGACATACTTCAGTGTGGGGATTGGGATAAGAAGAGATAAATTAAAGAACTGTATACTTATATGCATAGCCCATGGACAGGGCAATAGTGGGGTGCCGACCTGAGGGGTAGGTAGGGCCTGGAAGGAAGGAGGGTAGAAGGGTGGGGGGGAATGGGAGACATCTATAATACTATCAACAATAAAAATACATATTTTTTAAAAAGTATTAATAACAAAAAAAATTTAAAAAAAGAAATAAACAAGTCCTATATTTCTGGAAAAGTTGCAAAAAAATACAAAAAGATAAATGGTCTGTTGTTAAGATCGGTGGTTTTGTTCCTAAGACCAATGCTAACCAGATCTAATGGTCCTGAGGGCTAAACGATTAGGGTGTGAATGTGCATGGAAGGAGAGAGGCAGGTGTGGATGTTCTTACTTTGACAGCAGGGTTCAGGGACAGCCAGATGGAAGAGATGCACAAGGCAAGGAATGGAGAAAGGGTGTGAAGTGTCCCTGTCTTTTCCTGGCACCACTCTCCCAGCACCTCCACGTGTTCACCAAGCCAGAGCTGGTTCGTGTCATTTAAGAGGATATTTGACATCCATTTGTCATCATTTTAAAATGTTGTGTTATGTCCAGCCAGAAAGGCCTTTCTTTATTACACTGCTTCATGATGTTTGCGCTTCCTTCTAGGTCAGTGGTTCTCAACCTTCCTAAGGCCGCGACCCTTGCATACAGTTCCTCATGTGGTGGTGACCCCCAACCATGAAATTTTGCTACTGTTATGCATCGTGATGTAAATATCTGCATTTTCCGATGGTCTTAGGTGACCCCTGTGAAAGGGTCATTCGACCCCCAAAGGGTTCGCGACCCACGGGTTGAGAACCGCTGTTCTAGGTGTTTTCTAAGTTTTTGAATAGAGACATGCTTTTTATTTTTAGTGAAATACATTACTTAAGATGCTAATGAGTTAAAATGTAATACAGTGACTTTTTGTGTAATTACAACCAGGACTGAGATATCTAGTACAGAGACAATAGGTGTTATGATATATAGTCCCTGTGAACAATTACTGACACAACATAACTTTGTTTATCAGCTTACCCGTTAGATTCAGCTACTAAGGAAGGAAAGCGAAACTAAGAGAAAATGTTCTACCTACTTCAGCTTACCCTATATAGCAGCTATTGAAATTGGTGGATCCTAAGGGTACTTAAGAATTTCTAGTTCTAGAAATTAAGTCACTTGCCTTTGTTACTTTTCTTTATAAAGCTGCACAACTCAACACTAAGGATTTTAAGGGAAACTAGAATACTTACTTCTTCCCTCCTTGGTTGGCATACAGAGAAATGTGTCACAGGAGCACTTTCACGGGGACAGACATGATGTAACTCTCAGAAGTCATCTGTATGTTCCATCACTACTAATGCCCTACTTCAATCTTAATACAAGTTATTTGTTAGAAGTAAAAACTATCTTCCTTTCTGAACTCTTGAGGGCAGTTACAGGATTGAATATTCTTTTTCTCATCATGGTTTTGATTGCCAGCATAGCAACAGCCCTCAGTAGTAGAGCACGGGATCAGCAGCTCAGGTGGAAGAAGTAAACTTCTGTGTTCTGAAGAGAAAACTGATGTCAACTAATCACTCAAGATATTATTTTTTCAACATGTCCTTTGAATTTTTTTGAAATGTTATTTATTGCCTAAAACACAGATGTGGGATGAAGACATAAAGTACATAAAGTATTTTGTTTATATGAAATAGTTTTTGTAAGGCATCTACTATTTTATTCTATTAGAAATCCTAGTCAGTAACATTTATAGTTATAATTTTATTTTCATAATGCTTTATTCCCACTACATGGGAGAACATATCTGCCAATGCTATTTCAGATAAGGGTTTAATCTCCAAAATCTATAGGGAACTTAACAAAAAGGAAGATAAACAATCCAATAAAAAATGGGCAAAGGACCTACTAGTAAACACTTTTTGAAAGAGGACACACAGAAGGCCGAAGACATATGAAAACATGCTCAAAGTCACTAATCATCTGAGAGATGCAAATCAAAACAATAATGAGATACTATCTCACATCTGTCAGAATGGGTATCATCAACAAATCAACAAATGACAAGTGCTGGCGAGGATGTGGAGAAAAAGGAACCCTTGTGCACTGCTGGTGGGAATGCAGACTGGTGCAGCCACTGTGGAGAACAGTATGGAGTTTCTTCAAAAGTTAAAAATGGAACTCCCATTTGACTCAGTAATCCTACTTCTAGGAAAATATCCCAAGAAACCAGAAACACCAATCAGAAAGTATATATGCACCCTTATGTTCAAAGCAGCACAATTTACAATAGCTAAAATGTGGTAACAGCCTAAGTGTCCATTAGCAGATGAGTGGATTAAAAAACCGTGGTACATCTACACAGTGGAATACTACACTGCTGTATAAAGGAAGTGAATCCTATCATTTGCAACAGCATGGATGGAACTGGAAAGCATTATGCTAAGCAAAATAAGCCAGTTGGAGAAAAATAAATATTACATGATCTCACTCATATGTGAGATATAATGATCAACATAAACTGATGAACAAAAATAGATCCAGATTCAAGGCAGCACTGAACAGACCATTCAACAGAAAGAAGGCAGGGGAAGATGGGGTAAGAGATCAAGCAAAGGACTTATATGTGTGCATATTAGCATAACCGATGGACACAGACACTGGGGTGGTTGGGGCTTGCCTTCGGGGGTGGGAGTGGTGGGAGGGGGTCAATCGGGGGAAAAAAGAGATATATGTAATACTTTAAATAATAAAAACAAACAAAAAACAAAACAAAACAACAACAAAAATAAAATAAAGCTATATGAAAGCAAGATGCAGCAGAAATAAGATACTCTGTATATAAACTTACCTCACCATTTGTCAAGACTCTTTGGGTGTCTTTATTGTGACCCCACAAGGCAATTGGATTACCAATATAGTTGACCAATCTGCATTGATCTGGGCCAATGCTGGAAAATTCAAAGGGAGAGTGTGTGGCACACTGTCAACTGTTGTTTTACTGTGCACATAATGAGCTTCTGCACATTGTTCTTTTTACAGTTTTAACTACTGAGAAACATGTTTTTGTTGTCTTAAGTAAATTACCCTAATGCTTTATTCCTCTCTTTGTAATTGTACTCTATTCTTCTGTATTTATATTCAGCTCTGGTGAGTAATTTTAAACTGTGTCTGCACATAAACATAAATTCTCCTTTTGTTTAACCTATCCTCACTCCACCTTCTTTCTAATCATTTCCATCTGAAAACCAAATGTGCTACCTTCACTGCACTTAAATGGGCATATGCCTCTGGGACACTGGGTTTCCAAGCAATGATGCCGAGACTAAGGCCGAGACAAAGGAAGTAGGAACCTACTTCAACTGTCAGAAGAAAAGGGGTTCCTTCCTAATGCACTAATGGCCACGGAACTAGCGATCTGATTTAACTTTTTATAAGCTGCCATCAAAAGCCTGTCTTTCCAAATAACTATTTCTCTGACGTTATTTTTTTTCTTTTGATAAACAGTGTGCTACCAATTTTATTGATCTTTAACTCGCCCTGGCTAAATTGAGAGTAGTGTTTTTCTATTTCTCCCTTTTTAGTTCATCTTCCCTTTATAAGAAAACTCTGTTCAGATAATAATATTCTAGAACAATCAGGATGGAGGGAGAGATCTCATGGAGAAGACAATGTGCAGCCTTCCCACACTATCAGCCGTGCTTCTGAATCTTGTAATTGTAGTTAAAGAAACTATGAATAGAGGGAGACCACAATTAAAGTCTTGTTTTGCTTCTCCTTTGTTGGACTTTTAAAAATTAACTTGCTCTACAGAAAGGTTAAGGCATTGCCAGACTTAGAAGTAATTCAGGAAGGAATAAACAGGGAATGTAGATCACTATTTGCAATAAACTGTCATCTTATGTTCTCTACTGTTGCTGAATGAATGGGTCATTTTAGGACTATGACCTTGTTGCTTCCTGAGTAATAATAATAGTTCACCTGGATCATAGAAAGAAATAGAAATCTCTTCAGCCAAACTATATGTGCTTTTTTTCTGGCATAAAATTTGGAATTTAGTAGCTTCACTCTTAAGCAACTCTATGTCTGCAATGTTTGGTGTGTATTACCTGGACCAAACAGAGTTCTTACGCCCTGCATTTGGCGCCCCTTGCTTTTAACCAAACTACAATAACAAAGTCCTTTAGGTTCTGAGTTTCATTTCACACTGAAATTTTAGGGAACTTGCTGTGACTTAGAATGGGATTGGAATATGCTATCCTCAAAAGGTGCCACTTAGGCATAGAGAAAGTATGGAACTGAAGGCAACTGTGAATCAACAGATGCAGGAATAATTATCTACTCTCCATTATCTGCCCAAAGCAAAGCATACATTTCCCTTTGAAGAAGATGCCCCAATTGTACCAGGGAAAGAAAGGTGACTTTTATTGCAGGCAAGGAGCTGAGAGAAAGATGAGTTTGCATAAACGTAACTAACTAAAATAGCCCTTATATTGCATATAAATATTAATAACAATTGTGTGCCCTTCTTCATGTTAATGTCTTTCATTAGTTTAATCGGCATGCCCCTTCAGTCAGAATATGAAAGGGTAGAGACATAGTTTTTCCTCCTGGCATTGAGCTGGTATTAAAGACATAAAATACTATGGCAGGTGATCAAATGTAAGTTCAAAGTCATTGTTTATATACCAGCAGTGTTTCTAATAGATGAAACTTGAAAAAACAATACAGAGCAACGAGTTCTGAAGTATGCACAGAGACAAAGAACATAGTAGATGCACAGACAAAAGCTGAGGAGAGAGAAAGGGAGGAAGTGAGTGCGAATTGGCTATACATGGATAGAGTGAATGCTAATCACAGAATGGAAAGTAGACACACAATAAATTCTCATTTCAGAGAGAATCATTCCTTGGTTAAAACAAAAATACTGAGGAAGAATTTTGCAAAGCATATAAGAAAGATATATAAAACTTCCTCAGAAACAATAGAAACAATTTGAGGTAGACTGTGTGTAATGTGCAAAGATTAAGCACCAGTAGGAGAAACAAATAAAATAATCCATCATTCTAGCCCAGGACAAAATGGGAGAAGAGTTCTAAGGGCATATCAATGATCTGTACTGGAATAACACACTAGGAGGAGTTCAAAGAAGGAGACACCTCATTGTCTTGGACTCAGAGATAAATATTTTCAATTTCTGAATGAGGAGAAAGCACAAGTTAATATTGGCATGAACTGTATTTCTAATTTTTGTATATTTTGTGCTCAAGTTAACTATATAGCAACTTATATATTTCCTATTTAAAAGTTACTTTAAGAAAATAGCAAAACTCTAGTAATGAGTTCAGTTACTCTAACAAAATGCTCCATTATCCTCAGAATCTCAAGGTATTGGGGTATAAAAATCACACACATAGTGCTCTAGATATTAAAATAAATGTACATATACTTTCAAATAATTCAAGAAGTAAAATACAGGATTAAGAATTCTGTAAGGAAATGGAAAGTATAAAAGAAATGACAGAATAGATTTGGATATAAGAAAATTCAAATTATAAAACTGAAAATTATAAGCACCAAACTTAATGACCTTTTTAAAGAATATGTTTAAGAACAGATTACATACAATAAAAATGAAAGTTTGTAAACTACTGTAAAATCTAAAACAAGTATGGCAGAAAAAAGGAAGAAGAAATATAATTCTTATACCCTGTTGTTGAGAATGTAAAATGGTATAACTGATTTTGCAAAACTATTTGGCAGTTTCATAAAAAATTAAACATATAATGATTCATATAATCCAGCTATTCCATCCCTAATAATGAAAAGAAATGAAAGCATATGTCCATACAAAGACTTGTGCACATATTTTTAGCAGCTTTGTATTCAAGTCTTTGTATGGACTTATGCTTTCTACATGGAGATCACACAAAATTCCATTAATAGATGAATGGGTAAACAAATTGTTAGTTATCCATAAAATGGGAATCTAGTGAGATATAAAGAAGAATACAATTGGCAAGTACTTCAACATGGGTAAGTCTCAAAATAAACATGCTGAATCAAGGAAGTTAGGAAAACTAAAAGAGTACATACCATGTGATTTAATTTACATAACATTATGCAAAATGCAAACTAATTTATAGTGACAAGAAAAAGATTAATGATTATCCTGGGACAGCTCAGGTGATGTGGGAAGGAACAAGACTGAAGGATTAAGAAAGGGCATGTGGAAGCTTTTCAGTGGTGATGGATGTATTTATTATCTTGATTGTGGTGATGGTATCTAAGGTCTATACATACGTCAAAACTTATCAAATTGTACATTTTCAATATGGCAGTTTATTACATGTTAATTATGCCTCAATCTTTAATAAAAATCTAAAAATCTAATCTGTTTATATAGAAGTACACACACAGGCACACACATACAGTGTCAGTAATGAGTGACACCAAGGTAAAGAGTACAGTTTACAATGAATTCAGCTAGTTTAAGGCTGGCCTACTTCAAATTTAATTTAAGAAAAATACTAATTTTAGACAAGAATTTTGTTAAAAGCCCTAACAATGAAGTAATGTTACTTTGTTTTCACCTGTTGTTGTTTTGTTTTACTTTGTAAGCTTAGAATTCTCAATCTTGGCACTGCAAAATGCATTAACATTTATGTTTGAATTTAAAGAGAGATTTTATACTATTTCACTAGTGTGATAATGAACCTGGGTTTCCTAATATTTTAGAATAAAAATGTTTCTATGTTTATCTTGATAGTGTGAATTCAAAATACTTTCAAAATATCCCCAACCAAAACAGCTTCTATATTGAGGCTTTAAAAATAAATATTCCTTCCTGCATATCTGGATGAAGAAGAGAATATGTTTCATGGTCTGAAAATTGTCCCGCAAAACTGTGTACCATTCCCCCAGGTTCCTTAGATTCATGATAAGTATCCATAAATTTTATGGAAACGTATTTTCTACTAATAAAATCCAAATATCATTAAGGTTATCTGTGGTTTTTACTATACTTTGTAAAACTTAGGCTAAAAATTATTTGCATAAATTTAGAAGCCAATAAATAACAAAAAAATGGCCTTCTACTCAACTATGCCTATAATTTATGTCAGAAAATTCTTCCGGGATGATCATCAACCATTTTTATTGGGCATACAACCTGTCAAAAGTATTGCAGTGGGCATGATTATAGAAACAAATAGTTGGAACATAGCATTCATTTATTCAGCAAATATTGATTTGCATTTCCAATGTGGCCCAGGCATTTTACTAAGTATTGTGGTACAAGGATCAACCACAAAGATGTGATATTGGGCTCCATGGCATTAACATTGCAATGGAAGGATAGAGACTGAATAATAATTTTCCTGTACTAAGTATATTTCGTTTGGGAATAAAATTAATAAAAAGACTCTGAATAAAGACACAGGATTTACATTTTAATTATATAGTAAAGTAAATGTATCTTAAATTCAAGTTTAAATCTTTGTAAACTTAGCAAGGTTAAAATATGTATATATATAAATAACTTCAAACTTTTTAAAAGTATACATAGAATATTCACAAAATAACTTTTTCAGAAATTTTGATTCCATTGCTTTAGTATTTTAGATTAAAGAAATAATTCTTGAAGATTTCCCTTGCAATAATGGTCAGCTAGGTAATTCTGACCAATTCTCCTACTGAGTATATCAAGACTAGTGGAAAGAATTGGGAAAACATCTGAAGGAATTAGAAATCTGACCAAACAGGGAGGAATTACTGGATCAGTATTTGCAGAAGGAAAAAGACTCAGGGAGATGGTACCACTATTGCTTTGGTGGTATGAGCTGATTCTTGAGAGGGTGACTAAGGAAAATTTTGGCAGCCTCTCTTAGCTGGGGTCCAGTGAATGATGTTCAGGAGTCACCTAAAAGAGTTCCCAGGTGAACCCTCTACTCTTTGGATTAGGACCCGAAAGGACTCCTGTCCAGGAATAAAAGTTAACCAAAGGTAGAGAAATCCTCCCAAGTATAGCAACTTACCTTCCCATTATCTCTCTTCCTGTAAATGGATAAAGGTGATACAGTGCCCAAGCAATTACCAGAAGGTAAATTTCTATGAAGGATAATAAAGTCATTCAATATTCTAACTTATTTCTATAAAATATTTCCAGATACAATGTCTGATATATATTAACAACCAACCAGATGTGGTATCACAATGATGGACCCATGTCATTATACATTTATCTGAACCTGTAGTAGGTAAACAAAGCATAAACCATAATCTAAATTAAGGATTTAATTTTCTGGGACTGTTTTTTTTTAATTTATCTTTATTGTTAAAAGTTAGGGTGGGAACTATTGATAATGAGGGAGGGTTGCATGTTTGGGAAATTGAGTATATGTGGATTTTCTGTACTTTCTCTTTAATTTTACTGTAAAACTAAAACTGCTCTAATAAGATAAAGTGTAAGGAAAAACATTTTTTTAAACTCACAAATATAAAAGGAGGCAAACACAAATTAATAAAATAATAGGAAATAAAATTAACCCATAGTTGCCCTAGATATTAGAATAAATTTACAGATACTTTAAAATAATTTAAGAAATAAAAAACAGGATTAAGAATTTTATAAGGAAATGGAAAGTATAACAGGAATGACAGAATAGATATGAAATAACCGAATTCAAATTCTAAATCTGAAAATTACGGGTACCAAACTTAAAAATTCAAATATGTTTAAGAACAGATTGCATACAATGAAAATGAAAGTTAGTAAAATAAAATCTACAACAAAAACTGTATACAGAAATAAGCACTTTATTTTCCTCTTTGTTTTTAGTCTTATCCCTCCAACTATAATGTCAACACTGAGTCCCAGGATCATGTCTTACTCAATACAGTTTCACTGGTACCTACTAAAATTCTTAGTACACAGTAACCACTTATTAAAAAAATGGCTGGATAAAAGAAATATTTGTTAAAAAAATTGATTTGTAAAAAAATTAAAAGCACAATATCTTTGGTGGTGTGTGCTGATAATATGCTAAAATAGTTTTTTAGAATAATTCTGTAAAGAAAAGGAGAAAAAAGAAGTGAAAGGTATTAGAATTAATGAGGGAGGGTCAGGGGAAGGAGGTGAGGGGCTAGGAGAGGGTGGAAGGAAGGGAGGGGGAGAGAGAGAGGAAGATCAACTCACCACTGCTGCTAGTCAAAGGTACTATGATTGTGAATGGAAGATATACAAAGTGGTCTACATATAAATTATTACAATCACTAAGGGAATTTACATGTTGCTGGATTTAAGGTCAATACACACAAAATTAAATTTATATATTTATCCTATAAATAATTAGGAAATAAAAAATCAAAAGTGATAAAATAACATAAAAATGCAAAATACCTATACAAATGTAAAAATAGATGTGTAGACTACTCAACAGAAAGGTATAAAAATGGAAATATAAGCTTGCAATCTGGATTGGCATAAACTCCTCCCAGTTTATTTCCCACCTCACCTTTCTTTTTCACCTCTACTTAACTTCTGTCCATCAACCACACACCTTAGGTGTTTTACTTTGGTGTCTTTAGTCAATGCCTCCCCTTACCTTTTTTTCTATGTAACATTTCCATCATTGTAAGTTCTAGCTCTACGGTGTTATTCTGGCAAAAACGAGATGGAGACCCACTGTCATCCAAATAACCTGAGATTTGGCATTCTGCATTATGGACGTAGGCCCCTTTATTTAAAGAAATTCTCCAGGTAATTTTTAAGCACAATGGATTCTGAGAACCTGGCTTTAGGAGTAGTTCAGGCCTTTCTTCTTCCAATAAAGCTAATCAAATTTAAAAATTAAAAAAATAAAACGAGTGCTGAAATTCTGACTCTGACACTTAAAAACAGTTTTGATTTAAACACTTCTTGAATCTTCCTGAGCCAAGTTTTCTGACTTGAAAGAGAGGTAGTAACACCTGTCTAGTTGACATATTTCTTATATTTATCAAGAAAATATTTCCATGAGGAAACAAGTAGAAATGTATACAACTCTAGTTTTTCTTTCCATTTGTCACCCATTTCAGCACTTAGCCTAGTATTCTATAACATCGTGAATTAAGTCTTTGGGTTCAAACGCTGGTTGGTAATGCAAACCTAGTCACCCTAAATAACCTGTGGATGCCTCAGTACCCCACTCCATACAACACGAACAATAATGGTACCTATTATTAAAATGGAACCAAGCACTTACCCCAATGACAGGTACACAGGCACTGCTAACAGTTATTAGCTGTTATTCAGAGCCATTCTTTACCCCTGCTGCTCTTGGAGCTTATTATTATTAGAAAGCACTGAATAATGTTTGAATTCTATCATAAGCACTTTAGAAAAAAGTAAACACTCATTATTAGTTGCTGAAAAATTACTACTATAACTCTTCACATAATTTAAATTATAATATATCCAAGTTAATTCCCTTGAAGAAAATTCCAAAGAAGGAATACTACGCTGTAAATGTCAAAACCACCACACCGCCACCTTTATTGTGCTTTTTTAAGCATTATATTGAGGAAAATGTTATATAATTACCCCAGAGAAATGAATATTATTTCGCTAGACCTACTAAAGTATTCATTGTTATGGTCAACAGCTCCTGTTATTCTAATAAGTAATGAAATTATGGTATAATGCACTTCAGTATTTTTACTATAATTTATAGAAAAAACAGAAATGACAACTAATACTTTTCCATTAAAAAACTAAATGATGCCTGACTGTCTTACACATAAATTTCAAAAAATTTAAAATGCCTCTCTTTTTCTATGTAACATTTCCATCATTGTGAGAGATGCAACTATCTATCATGTCTCTTAATCGAGCAACTTTCTAAGTTATCCGTGGGTTCTCATACTCCTCCCACCTGTAATTCCATTTCGACAATATCTCTAATAGTTATTTCTCCCTTTCCATCTCTATATGTTCTGAACAATCTCTGGCCTGAATCACTGAACCATATTTCTTATCAGCAGCTCTGCTTCTAAATCTTCTCCTTTCTAATTAAGCCAAAGTAACAGGATTGAAATCACATTTCTGACTCACTATTTTATTTCATTTAAACGATTCCCCTAAAATCTCTCCACTAGTCGCCCAAGACCTTCCACCCAATTCAGATAACAAACCTCATCCAAACTTCACTGCATTTCATTGCACCATTTTTCCTCCAGTTTCTTTCTCATTCGCCAGCAACTCTCCTCACTTGAAAAATATTCTTCCTATCTTGGTATTATCTTCCCCTTTTCACATTCCATTCCAGTACCCACCATTTATTTTTAATGTTCCTCTAGCCCCCTACATGGTGGATATGGCATATCTTACAGAGTATTGTGAGATATACATTGTTTTCTTTGGAATGATAAAGTACCTCTAACCTCCTGTGCTTAAGAAGATAAATTTCTAGAGAGCAGGAAACTAGTAGTATTTTCTGTCTAACTGGGAGCACTTGGAGATGTGTGTAAATAAAAAGTAGCATGAACATAAGTTTCTGAGGGCAGACGTTTTGTCTGCTTTGTTCACTGTTAGAGCTGCAGAGTCTAGAGGCTTAGCATATAGTACTCAATAAATATTTGTTGAACACACTGAATAAATAAATCAACCAGTATAATCCCACAAGATTGATCCATACTATGCAGACAGTCTGTATAGAGCATAAAATAATATTTCCAGTATGAAATGCAACTATGTTTATTTTCCTATGATGCAAGTTCAGCAACTGCTTATCCAAAGAGTTCTACATTCCATCTATCATTCTACATATGAAAGTCATTATCGTACTTGGTTTGAGTGAATCTAACAGAATACCATAGTTTGGGTGGCTTCTATGCAACAGAAATGTACTTCAAATAGACCTAAAGCTGGGAAGTCCAAGAGTAAGGCTCTGACAGATTTGATGTCTGGGGAAGACCCACATTCTGGTTCACAGAAGGCTGATATTTTGCTATGTCCTCACACAGTGAAAGGAGACAAGAAGATTATTTGGGGCCTTTTTTTTTTTAAAAAAAGCATTAATATCTCTGACATCATGGTCTAATCACTTCCTACAGACTTCACTACCTACTATCATCCCAATGGGGATTAGATTTCAACATAGGAATTTTGGAGGGACCCCAAATTGGCGGTAATCAAGAAATAATCGAATGAAAAACGTCACTGATGTTGCTTTACCTAGAAATGGGATGAGGATAATTACTTTAAGGGTTTGAGAAAGATATTTAATTCTACATTTCTATAAGTCAGATGCCAGGTATCCCTTATGGCCAGATATTTATCTTTCTAAGTTGGATTTTATTAGAGACATCTAGGAGCATCATGATCTTATTACTTTTTTAAAATTATTAGAATGGAACATTATGTGTTCACTACATCAGTTGAAATAATGGGTTTTAATGTTATTAGGAACTGACTAGCAATAAAGAAATTGTAGATATATCAATTTTTAAGCTCAAATAAGCATTCACTATTTATTAAAGAGAGGGATAGTTTTCTTAAAAATTGCAAAGATCTACAAGTGACAGATTAAAGTGTTTCACAAAGATTTCTATTTTTTTTAAATATATTGATTTCAGAGAGGAAGGAAAAAGGAAACAGAGATAGAAACATCAATGATGAGAGAGAATCATTGATTAGCTGCCTCCTGTGATTGAGCATTTGCCCTTGACCGGAATCAAACCTAGGATTCAGGCTCTACTCCCTGCACTAAATGGGCTGGGGCAAGATTTCTATCTTCAACCACCTATGAATCGAATTAGATCTGGGTGGTCATTCTGTGGAAACAGAGGTAAATGTTGGCTACCAACTGGACAGGCCAAGCATACTGAAACACCAGCAAAATGGGGCACCCTAAAACATTGTATTGCATGCTTAAAAATTGCTAAGAAAGTAGATCTTAAAAAGTTCTCATCACAAGAAAAAAAATTGTAACTGTGAGCCATTGATATATCAAATCACTATGTTGTATATCTGAAACTAGTATGTTATATGTCAATTATATCTCAATTTTAAAAAGAAAATAGAATATATGATAACCCCCCCAAAAATTTAAAGCAACAGAATGATCTTTCTGAGAATAGCAGATTTCTTATAATTTCTTTAAACTTACGCTATGGTTTAGCATTGATTTTATTTGTAATTGCATATCAAAGAGGAGTTATAAATCGCCTTTAGTGTTGGTTCCCTTAAAACTCTTATTTTGGATTTCTGAAGAGAGGTTAGAGAGATCAAACTGGTGTTCAGGAAGTTCAAATCTACTGGTACACTGACACTCTTTCTGATGGCTTCAAAGCCATGGACAGAGAGAGCCCCTCTCAGCAATCAAGCACTACATCCTGGGCAGTGATGGCTAATTGTATGTGTCAACTTGACTGAGCTCCGAGGTGCCCAGATCTCTGGCCAAACATTAATAATCTGAGTGTGACTGTGATGGTGTTTCTGGATGAGAGTAACATCGGAAAGAGTAGGCCGAGTAAAGTGGCTTGCACTCCTTATTGTGGCTGGGCTTCCTCAGAGCAACTGAAGAGCTAAATAATAAAAAAGGTGAGCTGGAGGGAACTCCTCCTGTCTGACTACTGAGCTGGGACATTGGTGTTTTATGGTCTTTGGACTAAAATAGAAACATTGGCTCTTCTTGGGTCTTAAACCCACTGGTGTTTGCCCTGGAATTCATACCATAAACCCTCCTGGTCCTCAGGCCTCCAGACACAAACTGAACTACTCATCACATCTCCGGGGTCTCCAATTTGCCAACTGCACATCCTGGAACTTTGGACCCCAAAATTGCATGTACCAATTTCTTTATAATAAATTTCTTTCCAAGTAAATAAATGGGTGTCCTCACACAGTGAAAGGGGACCTAGAGCGTTACCTAAATGCATAAAGATATATCTCTTATTAGTTCTGCTTCTCAGGAGAATCGTTACTTATTCATGGGGCATTTATTTTTCAGAGGTAATATTTTACTTTTATTTTGATCCTATGATATAATTTTGTTAAAGGAAGCCAAATAAAAGAGTAATGAATCATTATAATAAAGCCAAAGTAAAGAAGAACTCCATATATTCAAAATATATAGCTCTTGAAATATTCGGTGATACAAGTATTGTGCCCAGGACATAATATCTAGGTCTTTACTGGCACATGTAGGTGCTTAGGTTTGAATGAACTAGGTAACATCATAGACTTAGATTTAACAATCCTGGGCTTCATTTTTTTTTCTGCTGCCTAAACACTGTCTAACCTTAGTAAACTGACTTGACTTCGTTTAGCCTTCATTGTTTTTTCTTTTATAAGGCGGGGAAAAATATATACTTGGGGGGGTGTTTTGAGAATTAAATGAGATAATATACAAAATTCTCACTGAGTGGCATATAATGGCACAGAAAACATGGTCCTTATTGTTGTTATACAACTACAGTTATAAACCATTATGTATGTGTGACTAACACAGAGCTTGGAATGGAACTCACAGGAGCTACTTGCTGGGTGTGCAGTGCTTACAGTGAGGGGAGGCTGGAGATTTAACTTCTCACCAGTCTCTCTCAGTACATGGCATTTTATTATGAGTCATTCCTTTAATTTTTATAGTAATATCATTCTTTCAACCATTACTCAGTTTCATATTTGAAATTTCAGCAATGTTCAGAGTATTATTTTGTCTTAATTTTATAAAGGAGTCCATATCTTTAGAAAGAAAAATGATTTGTCATATCATAAACCTAGCAAAAGGTATAGTTGAGATTAGAAACCAGGTATTCTGATTTCAATTCTTCTCACTACCCACTGTCTTATTAATATATAGGCATCAATTAAGAGCAATCACATGAGATATTTCCAAAAGAAATAAACTGTATTCCTATAAGTGACATGAAGAGTTACTCTCATCACTTCACAGTTGTATCTCATGTATTGGACCACTGTGTAGCAGTGATGCTAATAAATACCTGAGTAGTACTTTATGGGTACAAGGTAATTTAAAGGTATACATTAATTTCACATGCCTTAAATTATTTAAGTTTTTCCTATTGCTCAAATGAGAGATTCAAACTAAACCTGGATTTCATTACTTTTAGCCCTAATGACATTCTACTTATCCATAGCTGTTTTCAACTTTTTAATTTCGTATCTTATTGACAATCTGACAGGATGTAAGGTCTAAAAGAAGAGAGACATAGATCAAACTTTTTAGAGAAGGAAAGAAGGAAAGACTAGGAGCATAGTTCTTGGGCAATTAAGCATAGACCAGAGAATCTATTTTGCATGAGATAAAATCTCCAGGTTTTCATTAAGTAAGTTGAAAATTCTACCAAGTTTCTGACATTTCTGTCAAATGTAGCATCTTTGAAATTGTTCTCCCTTTAAAAATCAATAGAAGGAAGAATCATATCCTCCTCCATCATAAATAGTCATTTTCTACGTGATTAGAAGTAAGGCATGAAATCAACCAGCATGCTTTGACAGTTTTCCCAATGGTGATGGCTACCATCAAGCACAGCTCTAAAACTCTTCAGGCCAGGGCAAATGAAGTAGTGTTTCTAAAGATGCCCTCTGCTGGAAAAGTCTTCATCTGATCTTTCTAGGACTGAAAATCAATCTGCTTTGTTTATGATTTCACAACTCTAAAGGTTATTTCTGGTCAATTTATTCTTCTGGGTCTACAGCTAAAAAGCAATAGAAGAAACAAAAAACATAAAGGACATTAATTTGTTGATTTATCAAGTATTGATTGAGTATCTACTGAGCACACAGCATTGTATTAGGTATAGAATACTATAGTAAATCAAAAGAACAGGGGAGCCACTAAAGCATACACTCTGTGTGACCTGTCATTCTAAGAATTCAGTTGCCCTGAAGATTCTTTTGCAAATAATTAGAAATTTAGAAGATGCCAAAGTGTATTTTCCACTTTTTAAAGAATACTTTCAATTCAGAAAAGAAAAGGAAGAGTGGTAATAGAAAAGGTGACATGAGTACCTTTTCTGTAATAGACACAACTGCCTAGATTCTGCCCAGATAAATAAGCACAGATGTTCAGTGAACTGTATATATGAGGTGAAGTGGTTGTTTGGCATCAAGGAACCAGATAAATCACTTTTTACCTGGAGGTTCTCATTTCAGAAAAATAACCACAAGTGCTGGATTGCTAAATAGAGATTAGTAACCAACAGAACCCATGACACGCACTCCCTGACTTAGGTAGGAAGGAGGGTAGTGAATTGGAGGACAGGGAGGTTGGAGGGTTTATAAGATCACAAGGAGTTCAAGTTCTGACCACATTCTGTACAGCACCAAAAGTAATTTATAAATAGACTCAGTCTTTTCATGTTTTTGCCTGCTCTTTGAACTTCCTCTGGGAACACTGAGTTGAAACTAAGCACACTGAATCTTAGAAGACAACTTAAAAATTACATTTAAACTTATAGACTCTGTAGTCACTGGGAGGTTTTGACTGGATGGAGAGTCCCCCTCTGTGTGTTCTGACTCTTGAATGTGAAGAGGCAAGAAAGCGGAAGAGATTTCAGAATGGGTTTAGTCTGCTGCTCTGCAGAGGTATATGCTCCCAACTGTTAAAGGGCTCCTCATTCACTGAACAAATATTTATCGAGTATCTGCTCTGTGTCAGGCACTGGTGAACAAGACAGGCACAGCTCCGGATTTCAAAAGGTCACACTATGCCAAATTGCCATTGACAGATTAAGAAAACAATAGGTCCAAAGGACAGAATGATTACAGATACCTGCTAACCCCCTTTCCCCACACACACAAACTTCGCATCATCAGCTGACAGGTATGTTTGTGACAAGAATAATTTTCAGAATAACAACCCTCATTGCAGTCCATTTCTAGCTTAGAGATTTAACTGATACTACCCAGTAAGCATTCGTGTTTGGATTTTTTAACCTGGTTCGCAAGGCTTTAATCACTCATTGTGTATTTAATGATCACCTGCACCTTGCACAACACGATGCTGGGTTACTGCAGTAGTCATTCATTTCATGGAAACTAGGATGAGGAAATGAAAGTTTTTATTTAAATATATTGTTTCCATCAAAATACCCAAGCAGTCCCAGAAGAATGGCCTTAATATTTTTTTTCATAGGTTTCTTTATTGCTCTTTTCCTAGTTCCTCATAGTATTTGCAATGCCTTTGCCACATGCCGGGATTCCCACATCCAGGGCAGACTAGTCCCTCCCTTTCTTTCCAGGCTTACATTCTGGATTTGGTGCTCTCATGCCTTCTTGAGCTCCCTTGAGTTGTGGTTATGGCCCCTCCGAGAAAGAGAGAGAGAGAGAGAGAGAGGGAGAGAGAGAGAGAGAGAGAGAGAGAGAGAGAGAGAGAGAGAGAGAGGAGAGGAGAGGGGGGGAAAGGAAGAGGAAGAAGAAGAGGAGGAGGAGGAGGAGGAGGAAAAGGAGGAGGAGAGAGGGAGGGATGGGATGGAGGGAAGGAGAGAGAAAGGAGCACATCATCATCTTCTGGGGGAAGTTAAGATGAAAAAGCTCCAATATGTTCACCATTCTTAAAAATACAGGACTGGGCCTTCTCTGATCTATTCTGTAGTGAATGTTTCTGAAGTTCTGTTCATGGATATCTAACCTTGGGATGGGATAGAAAATGTACAATAGGTTTCTGCCCATATTAGAAAACTTTCTGCTGCAGATGCTATTTCTTCCTTTGGGAAAGACAGAAACCAAACCCAGTGTTCAGATAGCATCTCAAACAAAGTCACTCAGCTGGTGTGGCTCAGTGGTTGAACATAAACCTGTGAACCAGAAGGTCACAGTTCCATTCTCAGTCAGAGCACATGTTCAGTTTGGGAAGATTGTTCCCCAGTGGAGGGCATGCGGGAGGCAGCTGATCAGATTCTCTTTCATCATTGATGTTTCTATCTCTGTCTCCCTCTCCCTTCCTCTCTGAAATCAATAAAAAATATATTAAAAAAATAAAAATCAGCCTTCTACTGTTTAGCACTTCTCATTTAGTAATTTGCCTTAAGAGTTGATCTCCAGACTATTAGCGTTAGCCCTAATTGCTAGCAATATTAAAATACTTCCAAACAGTTACCAGCACAGCCCCAAGCTCTCTGGATTTGGCACCTCTGGCCAGGTTCCCCTTCCAGAAAGGCCCCTCCCCATCCTGCTCAAGACCCAGCACGGCTACTTCACACATGGCACAGCGAAGGGCTTCTGGGACTTTGTTCACCCTATGGTTGGCTTCAATTTTGACTGGTTTATGCTCAAGCCACAACCCATGGTTATGTGTTTTGGATCAACTCTATTTCAAATAAGGAAGATGCATAAAATTTTGCTTCAGCGTTAGATGAGAATCAGCTAACGCAAGATAACCCCCTACCCATTCACCCCTGAGTTTTTTATATAAAAGCCTTTAGGGAAAAGGCCCAGGAAGAAACAAAAAACACACACCACACACACACAAAAAAAATTGCACGGGTGGCAAACATGAAAGAACATTAAACATTTATAGAGCGTTGGGCTGTCTTCCAGGTCTACTGCAATCGGCCTTATATCTACCCTCTCAGGCCGGTGCTATGATAACCTGTGCCTTCAAGTGTCTTCAGCGAGTGAAAGATGGGGACCTACATGTGGCTTCTCCCGAGTCTGGGGATATCCATTACTTGGACTGCTCCTGTAAGCAATAGCCACCTGTGAGAGTTTTCTACATGGGTGCCAGAAATGAGTTTCCAGAAGAATCCATGATCTAGAAATAGACAGGGAATGAAAATGGATGCCTTGTTTGTATAATTAGTGAGTGTTATTTGGTAAATACACATGAAGTACCCAGCACTATGCTTAACAAAGGAAAAAACCAAAAGAATATAAAATACAAACCCAGCCAAGTAGGGCATTCAAAAGTCACAGCAGTATTTGTGTAGCACATTATTTTATTGCTCAAAGTGTCTTGCAGATAGGAAGAGCTACTTGAAAGAAAAGAAAGGAAGCTCTCAGCTCACAGGGCAGTTGGGAACAGTGATGGGGAAAATGGTGAGAAAGATTTGTTCGCAGTGGATTCTTGTTACTTGCGATAGTTACGTCCTACAAAGTTGCTGCAAACCCAAGTTTGTGAGTATAGAATTATTACTTCTACAGGAAAAATAAGATTAGGTTCCTCTGAGCTTCTGGTTAAAAAGTAATCCATTTGATGTGTATCTTCCTTTTAAGATACCATATGTAATATTTATTTTTACCCATTAACATTGAACTCACAGTGTACAGCACTAACACTCATGCCTGAAGGAAGCTTACATAACAAACACATTTCCTCCACAAGGAGCATCACAGCCCTCTGGTGCTTAGGAACACTAATCAGCATTTCAGCACTATGTTCGGGGGCCATTTTTGACCAGCAAAAACAGCAATAAAAATAAAACAAAACAGACACATGCCGGGATGTGGCAATAAATAGACTAGGGGAAGGGCACTTGTTTACAGTGTTAAGAGCTGAAACAAGAAGGCAGAGCATCCCTTGTTTAGCTTCAGCTAAGAATGTCTGCATTGGGTGTGTGACTCAAATATTTTGCTGTTCTGTACATGTGTATGACTTATCATGAAAACACTGTGAGCATCAATTTTTGGGTGATAAATACAGTTTAGCAAGTAGGAAAATTTGAAAATATGAAACCCATGAATAAGGACATTGATTATGTCTATCTATCTATTTATCATCTATCTATCATCTATAAAGAGAGCATAAGGTCTTTTCCAAAAATGACCTGGGAGAGGGAAAGTGCACAGTCATTTGGGAGATTTGTACAGAAATGGATCATGTCGCTGTAGATCAGTGATTTTTAAAGTGTGGTACCTAAGACCAGCAGCAGCAGCAGCACAGCCAGCAGACAGGTGAGAAATGCAAATTCTTGGACCCCGCCCCAGACCTGCTAAATCTAAATCTCTGGAAAAGGAACTCAACAAGCCATCCAGCCAAAACCAGTTTGGCTCAGTGGATAGAGCATAGGCCTGTGGACTGAAAGGTCCCGGGGTTCGATTCCGGTCAAGGGCATATACCTTGGTTGCGGGCACATCCCCAAGTAGGAGGTGTGCAGGAGGCAGCTGATCGATGTCTCTCTCTCATCGATGTTTCTAACTCTCTCTCCCTCTCCCTTCCTCTCTGTAAAAAAATCAATAAAATATATATTAAAAAACAAACAAAAAAACCCCACAAGCCATCCAGGTGACTGTGATATAGAGAACCACTGCTGTCAATGGTTCCAATCACCTAGTGATGATTGGAAACAAGCATAGGTAGGTAGGTAAGTAGCTATGGAATAATATAATTTGTCAGTGTCCTAATGGCCAAATCAATAAAATTGATCTTCATCCAAAACTAAGAAGGCAATGTGTTTTTGGCTTTGCAGGAGCAAAACAAGTTGTAAAATGGATAAATAAGGCTTAAAGGCCTAGAGCAGGATCTCTCAACCTTGGCACTATTGGCATCTTAGGCTGGAAGTTCTTGTGTTGTTAGAGGTGCTATGTGCATTGTGGAATATTTACCAGCATCTCAGGACTTCAGCCCCTAGATGCCAGTCACACCCCTCCTTCACTGTGACAATGAAAAATGTCTTCAGATATTACCAAATAACCCCTGGTAGGCAAAATTGACCCTGGTTGACAACTACTGACCTAGAGCAGTGTTCTTTTGTTAGTGGTCTGCTTATTATTTTATTCAGCTTACTTCAATTAGTATTTATTAACCACCAATTAGGTCTCAGTCTGGGCTTGAAGTAGAGAGGCAGAAACGAACAAGGTACAGGTTATACTGACTTTTTCCCTGAGGTCTTACCTTTAGAAACCAATTAACCCACCTTTAAAAGGTGGGAACGAGTGTTCTCATTCTGATTTTTATATAGATTTAAGCCATCGAACGATAGATTTACTTGTTGACATTAGGGATGTGAGATGAATCCAGTTTTAAAACCAGGGAGCTCCACAAATGTTAGGCTGGACCTCTGTTACTGACACACCTTGGCTTTTGTGTGCTTCGTTTATCGTCTCAGCTTCACTGAATGCTTGTCATCACTGAGCACAAAGCAGTGGGTAAATAGAAATGGAGGTAATCAGGCAGACACTGGCATCCCATTCTTTTACCGCTGGCTCTGATGCTTTGTTTAAATGAGGAGGGGCAGGCGATACACATTCTGAAGCACTTCAGTTCATGAGTTCATGCATTCAGTTTCATGCAAGCGACAGGCGAGTCATTTCATATACGCTGAGAGAAGGCAGTGGTCGAAGAAAACTTTATGCCACAACTTTATTTTACAGAAGACGGAGGACCCTAGCTGTCACTGCTGCGAGACCAGTTTGGCTCAGTGGATAGAGCATCGGCCTGCGGACTGCAAGGTCCCGGGTTCAATTCCAGTCAGGGGCATGTACCTTGCTTGGGGGCACATCTCCAGTGTGGGGTGTGCAGGAGGCGGCTGATCCATGTCTCTCTCTCATTGATGTCTCTGACTTTCTATCCCTCTCACTTCCTCTCTGTGAAAAATCAATAAAATATATTAAAAAAATAAAATCAAAATCTAAAAAATATATATATATATGTCCAGAGTGGGGCAAAAGCAGGCTTACAGTTGTTCATATGGAAAATAATGCAATGATTAAATAACAATGCAACAATAAACTGTTTTGTGTACTCACAACTAAAACCCTACTTATGCCACACCCTGTACATGCATACATACATATATACAAACACATGTATAAATGTATATTTATACCAAAGGAAGCTTAGTGGGAGCTCCATATAGAGAGCATATACTAGTATATAAGAAACAGTAGTTGAGAGAAAATCTTGATGTTGGACTCTCAGGAGAATTACCCTCTGTTCACCCTTTGTACATAAAATGCATGGTCCAAGCTAGCAGACTTTTAGAGTGAACTACAACAGTATCAGTTCTTGGCCTTTTGGCTAAGATCAAGTATAGAATGAGTTAGAGCAGAAGAACAAGGGGACAGAAAGACTGACCTGGACTTAAGATCACATTAGCTATAGAATATTAAAACGTACAGTGTCAGGAGGTAGTGATGCCGTCAGTCTGGCCAGAAGCCAGGGAATCTTTATGTTTAAAAAGATACAAGAGTGGCTATAATCATGCACTGTTGTGACAGAGACTAGCGGCAAGGGACAGAGCACTATTAGAGGGAGGAAGCATCCCAGCAGGTCAATAACAGCCGCAAGGAATTGGAGAGGGCTGTCAGTCAGTACGGAATTCTTATATACTTTTTCACAGCTTCTCAAAGTACCTCGTCCATCTCCCTGACATGCCCAGTTCCACTGATGGACTTCTCTACAGCCGACCTGTAAAAATGTGCAACGGAACTTTTTACACCTCCTAGCTGGCTACAAGAAAACATATTCGGGTGTCGAGCCTTTTCCACTGGTTGAGGCTTTTCTCATTTGACCAGCTATTTGGCACCATGATGTTATGTCCTAGAGCTGTTGTTTCTTCTGGATGCTATTCTTACAATTTCAGGGACATTATTTTTAAATGGTCAACAGAAGTTAAATGAATCACTCTTGGCTATTTAGTAATAGCAGAGGCTTACAGTTAGACATCAAGTTAAGGAGGCTTTAACAAGTGAGTGAAAGAATCAAATCAGCAATTATGTCTCACAAAGCAAATACTACCCTCACACATGAGTACTTGTCCACCTCAATAATTTTTGTGATTAGCAGAGATTATTGAATGTATCTTGATAAAAAGGCACACAATTTAATTAAGTGACATCAAATTATCAATATAATCTTATATAGTCTTGTAGAGCACCATTTATTTTTTGTGAAGGTGATGCAGAGTAACTCTGTGCAATATCTGAATGTGTCATTAATTCTACTTGAATACTTCTCAATTCCTTACACATGTCAGCTTTTCTAGGTTGCATCATATTCTAGTTATTCTTTTCATTTATTCAAATAACATATATTGACTGCCGATGACATGCTAGCAATAAAATTACAATAGTGAACAAGTTTGCCAAGTTCACTGTTCTCATGAATTTACATGACCACCTCTTAGAAGACAGATGTTTAACATATGTAAACAAGATAATTTCAGAAAATAGTTAAGTTGTATGAAAATAACTCAATGGGAAAAAATTATTTGTATTATGTTCCCAGGGAATAGCTAATATTGATCATTTGTGTTTATTTAATAATTTCACTGTATGAGTCCAAAACTAAGAGTGTTACTCCTCTCAAATCATCTCATATATACACTAACTGTCTAACGTTAGTGTAATTAATATTCCTATTTTACTAATGGGAAGACTAAAAGACAGATAAATACAATAAATTGCTTCCAATCATTCAGGCAAGAAGGGGAAGGGAAGATTTAGAGCCAAGCTAGCTGATGGTCCAGGCTTCTCATGCAAGTTCATGGATACAGATGAAGACCTCACACCCAAGAGATAGGTGTGTGATATGCACTAGAAGCATCGAAGTGGATAGGGGATGGGAACATAAGAGAGAAGGATCAGCAAGCCTTCTTTGAGACTGTCAGTGAGCCAAGTGTCTGGTTAAAGAGAGTTTAGCCAAAAGAAGTAACAATAAAGGGGCATGAAGGCAGAGGGAGTAGCAAAGACATGTCCATCGGATCCAGGGCAGGAGGAGTGCAAATACAAGGAGCTGTGAACGGTGGGGGAGGGTGGGGCGGAATAAAAGCAGAGCCAGGCAGAGGTCAAACTGTGGAGGGCATTGTATATCACACTGGAGAGTTTGATTTTCGTCTGTAGCTAACAGGGAGCCACTGAAGTGTTTCAAGCAGGTGTGTGACCTTAGCCGATTTGCCCTTTTAGAAAGATCACCCCGTTGCCAGTGCTGGAAATGGATTGGAGAGAGTCAGACAGGCAGCCAGGAAAACAATTGGGAAAGTTTATCTGGGGGTCTGTCAAGAGCTGATGATTTATGTCAGCCAGTAACTGTGGGATGGACACTATCTTTAGAAATGGGATTAGGGGATGAAATTAAATGACTTGGTTAACGTGAAGGAAGAGAAAGCTGGGGAGAGAAGGGAAAGCAAATCCCCCAGTTTCTGGCTTGAGGTACACGGTTGAATGGCAATTCTGTTTGAGGAACAACAGAATAGGGAGAAGGATATCAGGTAAACTGCTAACTGCTAGTTTTTAGTTTCCTCATCTGCACAATGAGGAGGAAAATAGCTTTTGCCTCACTGACTGTGGTGAGGACTCATGCACTGCAAAATCTCTCAGTCCTTTCGGACATTTCTGGACACATACCAGGGAACCATTAGCTATTTCAATACTGTAGCAACAGATCACGCATAATTATGTTGCTCGCTCTCTTTCTTTCACAATGGTTAAGTGGAACACACAGTCATAATTACGTTACCACTCAAATACATGGAAGTTGGCAATATGAATGCAAACAGAGAAATCTGAAATCGGTAACAGGAAATACATGTTGTTCTCCTTGGGACATTGCACGAGATACGACTTGTTTAGTCCCTGTAATAGATTAGGGCACTGTTTTCTTCTGTTTACTCTGTATGTGGGTCTAATTGAGGACAGAGAAACCCCACAGATCCCCCAAGCTTTCCTGTTTTACATTCACTGCCGTTAGCTATGAGCTTCTCACAGAGAATAAGACGACATGAACTGTCTCAATACTGTGGAGCTTGAACAGGCCTGAAAAGACTTATCAAGAAATATCTTCCGGATAAGTCCTCTAAGCCGTGAGCATATTACACAGAACTGTCACACATTGGGGCTGGGCCCCTCAGACAGAGCAGACATTGAGCCCACGTTTGTTTCCATTTGGATAGGTGCCTGTCTCCTGATGATATCAATTACATCTGATAGAAAAAGTTGGAAAATAAATAAAAATATAGATCGCCCATAAATTAATTTTCCTTCTTTCCCTCTTGGACAGGAAGCATGCATCATTCATATCAACAATATAAGCTACGCTTTTTTTTTCCACAGTTAGTAGTCTTTGAAATAATGTATTGATTGAATATAGGATTACAGTAAAGCATTTGTCTTAAACCTTTTATATGAATACAAAGAGAATTAGGTAACTGCATTACCTCCATCATAAATCTGACAAATAGAGAAAAAGAATTACTATCTCCCAAAACTATCTGCAGTCCAAGATTCCTCTAAAGACAAATACACCATTTCAGTTGAACTGTTTATTATTGTAAATAAAGTGATCGATTAATTTGATGTGTCTGAAAACAGAAGTCATTTTGATAGCCTTACAGTTAGGTTGATAAGCACAAAATGTGTGTTTTCATATTAAAGCACTGAGAAGCTTAGAATGAAATAATGCAAATATTAACATATGCAAATACTCATCTGTGGCTTAAAAGTAACATTTACAGATGTTGATTCCTGACCAATGTTAAGGAGACATCCAATTATTTTTGTCCCCAAAGAATATTAGCAAGTAGCATCTTTAAAAATTCTCCAAAACTTTTCTGTTTGGCTGATCTTTATTATTTGCCAACCATCAACCTACTCGCTTTAATGGTAGATGTGCAGATATTCAAGTTCTATCAACTCAGTGCTACAGAAAAGTTCAGTTAAATATATGATATCTCATTCTTGGGTGTGGGGTAGAGATCTTAAGGGTGTGCATTAGTTAGAATATAGTTAACTGATATAACATGTAGACCTCAAATACATAATGCCTCAAGCTCAATAGAGTTTATTTCTTGCACCACAACAGTTCTGATCAGCAGGTAGCTTTCTTTCACAAGAGTGGTTCGCAAAAATTTTATTTTAAGACCTATTTTCATGCCTAAATATTAATGACCTTTTGTTTCCATAGGCTATTTTATATATATTAACACTTACAGTCATAAAAATTAAAAGTGAGGAAATTATATACATGCATTAATTTTTAAGTAATAAACCCATTGCATGTCACCATAAATAATACATTTTTATGAAAAATAAACATTTCCCAAACAAAAATTTGGAGAGAAGAATGACACCATTTTATAATTTTGTGACTCTCTGTAATGTTTGGCTTAATGGACAACATAAGGACTTCATACCTGCTTACTTATTGAATTTCTTGTGACATGTTTTGGTGCAATATACTTAAAAATATATATAGTCTCATGATGAGGGAAACAGCAACTTCATTTTCCTTTCAGATATGTATAAGCATTTCAAATAATAATGGATAGTCTTCTTTGATACTATACCCAAACTCAACAAGTGGTCATTTTTTAAAGATTAGTTGTGATGTGGAATCTGGACCATATCAATGAACTTTCATATCTTTTATATTAAAATTCACATATATGTCTTGAACTTGGAATGGGTTATTTTTTTTTACCCCTGGATGATTTGTAACATGTGTGAGTCATTTGCAAATTATTGGTTTGTTGAATTATGCAGACCTCCCAAATATTAACTAATTTCATTATACAATATCAAAATGTCACATTAATATCACTGATGTTTTCTTCAGTGTTGTTATAAAAATAATTTCAGACCTTGTGAAAGAGTCGCTGGGACTCACAGGAGTCCCAATGATACTTAAGGCACCTCTGCTTTATACAGTGATTCAGAAATCCTGGCTCCTTCTCTCTTGTGGTCCCACTCACCTCATTAAGACCTCCTCACTGAGTCCACATCCATCCAATAGAAGGGGAAAAGAGGCTAAATATCACACTTGGTACTTAAAATTCATTTCCTTGAGATGGCAGACATATTTCTGTTTGTATTTCATTACTGTAAACCAGTGGTTCTCAACCTTCCTAAGGCCGCAACCTTTGCATACAGTTCCTCATGTGGTGGTGACCCCCCAACCATGAAATTTTGCTACTGTTATGTATCATGATGTAAATATCTGCATTTTCCAATGGTCTTAGGCGACCCCTGTGAAAGGGTCATTCGACCCCCAAAGGGGTCACGACCCACAGGTTGAGAACCACTGCTGTAAACTATTTAGATGCTCATATCTAGCTGCAAGAGAGGAGAGCAGAAACATAGTCGCTGGGGTATATCTTTCAACTGCAACTGCTTGACAAGCGCATATTACTTCTTAAGGAAATCCTAAGCATGGGTGACAAAAGAGAAGTCAGGTCCTCACAAATGGGATGCAGCCATAATTCCCGGCATCACTGATCACCAGGACTCAAGTAGCTATAGTAGCTGCATCTCATTTCTGTTCATCTTTGTATTAATCACCGAACAATGGAACAGGTTTCTCAGGGTCTCTTTTTTGCAACTTTATTAGGTGAGTCATAAATACAGGTAGTTAAAATGTGTGAAAATAGTTTCAAAAGACATAAAAATTAAAAAGTAAAATTCTCCTTCCATTTCAGTATCACATCCCCTGCTCTCCCACTTGGTAAACACATTGAATATTCTGACATTTTATTCCAGAATTTTTATTTATTTCTTTAAGTTAAAAAAAAAAACCAGTAACAGAGACTCTGGTATGAGACAGTGCACTTTTACAGGACAAATGGGCTACAATAATATTTTGCAAAGATAAGACAAGTTGCTTTCATGTCTTTCCTGATGTGCAACTGATATTGTGGCTCTAACATTGGACTCCTTGATGAAATTTTCATGAAGGCATATGACATATTCTCTTCTGTTAGAGGTATTTTCTCATTATAGAAAGAAAATAAAGTGTAGTTACCTATTCTGCAATCAGAGAATGATTTCTATACTCCTAGACTTTCTCCAAGCCTGCTCATCTTGCCTTTTCCCTAGATAGAACTGTTGTGCCATCATCTTTACCATACATAAAACCTGTATCATCAGTTAGGGCCCAATCAGAAACACAGAAAGCACTTTAGGAAGTGGAAACCGAATTAATAAGGCAGGGAATTGATTACATCCATGATGAAAGAGCTGAGGAGGTGACCTGAGAATATTGAGAAAAAATGAGAATAGCAGCAGCTGAGAGCTCCCTTCAATCGTAGGCTGGAGATGGGGATGGAACCAGAGCCATTGGAACCCATGCCTGGAGGACACTGTTAGCACTGGAGCCACAACAGGTATGGCCAGCAGAACACAGAGGAGGTGTAGTTATGGTGAGACCTCTGGCACACAGGGAGAGGAAAAGAAATATCTGACTTCTTATTTCTTTTTGCCAATTCCCTACCAATCTGGACAGTACCTGTCATTGACTAAATGTAGAGAGAAGCTCTGTCATTGACTAAATTTAGAGAGAAGTCAGATGAGCACAGAACCTGAATGAATCTGTCCTCTTGAGCACTAATATCCCAGTGTCCTATTCTAAGTTCCAGAGACTGAATGGCAGGAGATTTATCAGGATAGCCCAGATGAGTCCAGTCAATGCCCAGTGGCCAGCAGCTAATACAGAAAACTGATACTGAAGCTTATTCACTAGCCAGTTCTCTGAATCTAATTTGTTCAATCAGTTCAAAAGAGCATGATGCTAATGCTGTAACAGTTGTAGGCAAATGGCTGTGTTGGCTTACATTACCCATGAGTTTCACAGTTCAGAAGTAACATTTGGCAACCATGTTGATGGCTCAGCACCTGTTTGTCATTATTATTTAAAAAATCAATGTTAAGTCTCATCTCGTGGCTCACTCCATTCACATATAATTTCCCCTGTTTCTCAAAACCCTAACTACTTACCCCTTTATCACTCAAATTGATGATTCTTGTCCCTGATTTTACTGAAGCACAGTAAAGCAATTACAGGAGAATGTCTGTATTGTCTCACTACTAAATCCACCGATTAACCTGCATCTACACTCATGGGCTCTGCATTTTCTTCTTGTTATCGATGCCCCATCGCTGTTCAGCCCTGAATCCCATCTCCTCTCAGCTATTCAAGAACTTTGCTATGGCTCCATCAGTTTCTTCCTCTCACTAGATTTCCTTCTCAGCATAAACATGTGCTCCAGTATCTGCATTTAACAAAAACATATAAAAACACGTAAACCTCCCCAGACTGCCTTAAGGCTCTCCTATTTCTCTGCCTCTTACAGCAACAGTCCTTGAAGAAGCTGACTTTATTTTCTCAGTTCATTTAATAAAACTTTATTATTTCTCTACTGAAATTACGTTTTTTTCAAAGTCAGCGATAATGCCCTCATTGCTGTATTTGGTATGGTTTTCAATTCTCATTCTTGTCACAATTTATCATCCCTCCATCTTATTTGTTTTGTTCTAACCTGAGTGCTGGGACACTCATCTCTTTCCTTTCTTCCTCCTTTCCCGTCCACTCTGCCTAGTTTCCTTCACTGGGGCTTCCTCTTCCTGAGTAATAAAGTATTAGAACCCAAAGCACTGTCCTTAACCGTCTCCTTTCTCTCTGTGTCTGCCCTAAGAGAGCTTACTTTGTGTGTGCCTTTCACTTCCATTTATATACTGATGACTCAAATGTATGTTTCCCATTCAAGACCTCTTTTCAATGCAGGATTCACATATACTTTTGTTTCCTTGACAACCCTGCTTGGGATGTCTAATGGGCATCTCAGATAGAATGAGGTCAAACAGAGCAACTGGTTCTGCACCCATATTCCTCCTCCTTTCCGAAATCTGTCCTGTCTGCCTCCAGCTCAACAAATGAAAACACCTAATTCTCCTAATGGCTCAGGGCTACAAGCCTAGAAGTCAACTCTGATTATTCTATTCCTACACCCTGCATCCTGTTGCCCTAACTCACCCAGTATTGAGAATTTAACTAGATAAGATCTTGAATGGCATAACTTTTACTGTCTCCCCTGCTTTCTCCTCAATCTAAGCCAAAAGCATCTATAACGTGGACATGAAAATATGCAAACTGTTCCCTCTTATTACTCTTGCCTCCCCTATGGATTATTTTCACAACAGTCACGGCAATCCTATCTAATAAAAGAGCAATATGCAAATTGACTTTCACTCCAAGACACAAGATGGGCGGCCCTATGTGATCAACGATGGCTGCCCACATGTGGACACAAGATGGCCAGCACAAGATGGCCTACATGGGAGGCCAGAAAAAGAGGAAAGTTAGGGGTGACCAGGCCAGCAGAGAAGGGCAGTTGGGAAAGTCCAGGCCAGCAAGGTAGGACAGTTGTCCGGGGGAGGGTATCAGGACCGCAGGGGAGGAGAGTTGGGGGTGACCAAGCCTGCAGGGGAGGGCAGTTGGGGAGGACCAGGTCTGCAGTGAAGGATAGTTGTGGGGGGAGCAGGCCTGCAGTGGAGGACAGTTGGGGGGACCCAGGCCTGCAGGAGATGGCAGTTGGTGGGAGCCAGGCCTGCAGGGGAGGGTCTTAGGGGGGACCAGGCCTGCAGGGAGGGTCAGTTGCAAGGGACTAGGCCTGCAGGGGAGGGGAGGGAAGGTATGGGCAATCAGGCCAGCAGGAAGGCCAGTTAGGCCTGCAAGGGAGGGCAGTTGGGGGGAAGAACCAGGTCTGCTGGGGAGGACAGTTGTGGGGGACTCAGGCATGCAAGGGGAGGCAGTTGGGAGGGATCAGGACAGTAGAGGAGGTCAGTTTTGGGAGACCAGGACAGCGGGGGAGGTCAGTTTGAGAGGACCAGCCCTGCAGGGGAGATCAGTTGCAAGGGACTAGGCCTGCAGGGAGGGCAGTTAGGGTGATCAGGCCAGTAGAGGAGGGCAGTTGGGAGGGACCAGGCTGCAGAGGAGGGCAGTTGGGGGGATCAAGCCTGCAGGGAGGGCAATTGGGGGGTAACAGGCCTTCAGGGGAGGACAGTTGGGGGATGCAGGCCTGCAGGTGAGGGCAGTTGGGAGACCAGGCCTACGGGGAGGGCAGTTGGGGGATGCAGGCCTGCAGGGGAAGGTAGTTGGGGGACAAGGCCTATAGGGGAGGACAGTTTGGGAGGGATCCAGGCTAGCAGGGGAGGTCAGTTGTGGGGGACAAGGCCTGCAGGGGAGGTTGGGGTAGACAAGACCAGCAGGGAGGACAGTTAGGGGTGACTGGGTCAGCAGAGAAGGTCATTGGGGGAAACCAGCCCAGCAGGAGAGAGCATTTGGGAGACCAGGTTTGCAGGGGAGGGCAACTGGATTGGGTAGGATCAGACCAGCAAGGGAGGACAGTTGGGGGATACCAGATCTGCCTGGGAGGGCAGTTAGAGGGGACCAAGCCTTCAAGGGGGGACAGTTGTGGGCAATCAGGCCAGCAGGGAGGGCAGTTAGGGATGACCATGCTAGTAGGAAGGACCGGTGGAGGAGACCAGGCCAGCAGAGGAAGGCATTTGGGGGACCAGGCCTGCAGTGGAGAGCAGATGGCGGGGGGTGGGGGGGTGGGACGGGTACAAGCCTGCAGGTTAGGGCAGTTTGGAGGGACCAGGCCAGCAGAGGAGAGCAGCAGGGGAGACCAAGCCTGCAGGGGAGGGCTGTTGGGGAATCAGGCCAGCAAGGTACACAGTTGGGTGGGGGGACCAGGCCTGCTGGAGAGGACAGTTGGCAGGGACCCAGGACTATAGGGGAGGACAGTTGGGAGGATGCAGGCCTGCAGGGCAGGGCAGTTGGGAGGACCAGGACAGCAGGGGAAGTCAGTTGGGAGGGATCAGGCCAGCAGGGTATGCAGTTGGGTGGAGGACCAGGCCTACTGGGGAAGACAGCGGGAGTCAGGACTGCAGGGGAGGACAGTTTGTGGGGATGCAGGCTCTGTAGGGCAGGGCAGCTGGGGAGGACAGCAGGGAAAGTCAGTTGGGAGGGAACAGGAGAGGTCAGTTTTGGGGGGAATCCAGGCCAGCAGGGGAGGTGAGCTGAGGGGGACAAGGCCAGCAGGGGAGGTTAGGGTGGACAAGGCCAGCAGGGAAGGCAGTTAGGGGTGACTGGGTCAGCATAGAGGGCCATTGGGAAAGATCAGGCCAGCAGGGGAGGGCATTTGGGGGACCAGGCCTGCAGGGAAAGATAGTTGGGGGGGACCAGGTCAGCAGAGGAAGTCGTTTGGGAGGGAACAGGCCTGCAGGGGAGGATAGTTTCGGGGCAGGGGGGATCCAGGCCAGCAGGGGAGGTCAGTTGTGGGGACAAGATCAGCAGGGGAGTTCAGTTGCAAGAAACTAGGCTTGCAGGAGAGGGCAGTTATGGGCAATCAGGCCAGCAGAGAGGCCAGTTAGGCCTGCAGGGGAGAGCTTTTTGAAAGAGGGGCAGGCCTGCTGGGGAAGACAGTTTTGGGGGACCCGGGCCTGAAGAGAAAATCAGTTGGGGGGACCAGGACAGCAGGAGAGGTCAGTTGCAAGGGACTAGGCTTGCAGGGGAGAAAAGTAAGGGATGGCCTTGCCGGTAGAAGAGGACAGTTGGGAGACCAGGTCTGCAGGGGAGGGCAGTTGTGGGCAATCAGGCCAGCAAGGAGGGCAGTTAGGGGGAACCAGGCCAGCAAGGAAGAGCATTTGGGGGACCAGGCCTGCAGTGGAGGGCATTTTTGGGGGACCAGGCCAGAAGAGGAGGGCAGCAGGGAAGACCCCAGCCTGCAGAGGAGGACAGTTGGCGGGGACCCAGGACTGCAGGGGAGGACAGTTGTGTGTGTGTGGGGGGGGGATGCAGTCCTGCAG
>JAAGEH010000018.1:4759412-4889775 GCA_011751065.1 Lasiurus cinereus | reverse complement strand
GTTGTGTGTGTGTGTGGGGGGGGGGATGCAGTCCTGCAGGGCAGGTCAGTTGGGGGGACCAGGAGAGCAGGGGAAGTCAGTTGGGGGGACCAGGCCTGCAGGGGAGGTCAGTTGCAAGGGAGTAGGCCTGCAGGGGAGGGCAGTTATGGACCATCAGGCCAGCAGGAAAGCCAGTTAGGCTTGTAGGGGAGAGAATTGGTGGTGGTGGTGGGGATCAGGCCTGCTGGGGAGGACAGTAGTGGGGGACCCAGGCATGCAAGGGAGGGTAGTTGGTGGGGGGCAAGACAGCAAGAGGGCAATTGCGGGGAGACCAGACCTTCAGAGGACAGTTGTGGGCAATCAGGCCAGCAGGGAAGACATTTAGGGGTGACCAGGCTGGCAGAGGAGGGCAGTTGTGGGAGATCAGGTCTACAGAGGAGGGCAGTTGTGGGTGATCAGGCCAGCAGGGAGGCTAGTTAGGCCTGCTGGTGAGGGCAGTTGGGGGGTGGGGTGGGATCAAGCCTGCAGGGAAAGGCAGTTGGGGGAGGGCAGGACTTCAGGGGAGGGCAGTTCAGGGTGACCAGGTTGGCAGTAGAGGGCATTTAGGGGCAATTGGGCTGGCTGGGATGCAGTTAGGTGTCAATTAGGCTGGCAAGAGAGTGGTTAGGGGTGATCAGGCTGGCAGGCAGAAGCAGTTAGGGGCAATCAGGCAGAGGCAGGTGAGCAGGAGCCAGCAGTCTTGGATTGTGAGAGTGATCAGGCCTAAACGGGCAGTTGGACATCCTTTGAGGGGTCCCAGATTGGAGAGGGTGCAGGCTTGGCTTCCTTCCTCCCCAACACCCCACCCCCTCTGACCCCCCGCCTGCATGAATTTCATGCACCGGGCCTCTAGTAATTTATACGTATAATTTTATAAATAGATCATATTATTTTTACTCATCTTCAAATAATGGCCAAACTCTGTGCATTTTTCAGAAAACTGAAGAAAATTAGGAGCTGTTTTACATAATTTTAAGTTAATTGCAACTTGAAAAGTAACATACAATATTCAAATATTTTAAACAATGATTTATTATTTAGTTTTTTTTTGGTGAATTATATTAATAAGACATAGAGACAAAAACTGACCAATAATTAGAAAAATAATGATGGTATTTGCCAGATACACACACACACACACACACACACACACACACACATAATTTTGACACATAAACAAAGGTTATACTATGAAAAGACACACACACACAAAAATCAACGTAAAGTCATCATGCATGGTGATTTTTTAAAAATTCATGTTAATGTTTTTCTTTCCATTTTCCCAGATATGTAGTAAGTATGAACTCCTAAAGAGAACATTTCAGCTTGAAGTAAACCGGAGTTTCTCTCTTATAAGGCAGTTTATCAATTAAGATAAGCAAGCAAACAAAAATCATTAAAAATCCCGAGGACAGCAATTCTATCGTGTTTTGAAAGACTGGCTCTGCTCTCTCTGGGAAAGGCACCTTCTCAAGCCAGTGGACAGCTTCCAGGAAAATAAACAGATCGAACAGGCCCTGGAGATCGGAGGGGTGATAGATGTCACAGACAGCGCGCTGTGTGTGCTACTCCAAGTACCGTCTTCCCATGTTGATGTTGCCTTTAACACATTCTGCTAATAGAATAACAGGACTTGAACTTTGGCCCCAAACATGGCCAAGTAATGATTCAGATTACAAAGTATCCTGTGAAAATATGTAATTCCGAAGCCATATTTCTTCCATCAATAAGACTTTGCATGATTATTTTTAATTTGCTGTAAGAGCTTTTTTGTTGGGCCAATAAATTTATCAGCCAAACCATCCTGGTTTCTCCTTTTCTCTGAATATGCAATTATTTTATTCACCTCCTTTTCCCAATCTTCACATGACTTCAGATTTAGTAATTCCACAGTTGTCAAGGAAAATACTAGGGTTTTGTACCTCATTTGCATTTCAGCGTGACTCTTCCACAACGTTTTCCAAATGAGATCATGTCACTTGTGCCCCTTGGAGAGATTCTGCTCTTATGAAATACTCAGGAGAACGGAATTATTCAGAAAATAACAGGCTTATCACAAAGAAAGTGATCGAAACCTGGGAAATGTTATAACCCTTAAAATCACATTTACATTGTGGTTTATTTCCCCCCCCTTTTCTAAAAGAAACCCATAAAGCTGCTACAACTTGCCTTCTTGCATTCTTAATAAACGTTGGAATTAGACACAGAGCAAGGGCCCACCTCTCCCGTGTTGGAAGACTGGAGTGAAATACTCTTTTCTCATTATTTTATAACCAATTAATACTTTATGGCTTGTGCACTGTACAGTCACACCCATTATTTCTGTCAGATAATATTCTGCTGCCTTTGTTTTCAAAACGGTGCTTGTGGCTTTATGTTTTCTGTGGAAACTTGAAAGAGAAAAAAATATCTGGCAGCACTAATTATCTGGCTATTTGGCAATATTAAACTTAAGCTATCTTGGCTGTTTTTTTGTGTTGTGTTTTTTTTTTCCCCCATTGAGAAGAAGGAAACAGGAAGCAGAGAGACAAGAAGAATTGAACTCATTATGCGCACACCATGATGCCACCGTTAACTTACTACATAAATGCGTTAAGAAGTGAGAAGTGAGGGGTTTGGGTGTACGAAATGCTTCATGGATTAATTTCAGTGCTCGTAAAGTCGGAGTGCAAAAGCTGGAGTCCATCGGTTGTGCAGGCTGCCTGATGAAGCCAGTGTATCAGAGGTACCCCCAGGAGGGTCACAGCCCTTGCGAGTGTCTGGCGAGCGACAGATCTCTCTCTTCGGGAGCAATTGCAGAGTGTGCCGAATTGTGTGATATTAGTCCCCACCTCGGGACTAATTGTCATCACCAAGCTCCTTCTCACTTGCGATTCAAATAAGATTGGAGGATCTGTCACTGGGGATGGTTCTGTCAGAGTGGGAGAGGGACAGTGTCCCCATGGTGTCAATGCAGCCACTTCCCTGCAAAATGCCTCGTTTTTACACTAGAAAAAAAAGATGACATTTTTTTTTTTGAAAAACCACTTAATTACTTCGGTTTTCTATATTCTTCTGCCTATGAGTGTGCGACCCTGGAGTCCCGCAATTGCCATTAGACTCATTCCTCTAGCAGGCTACATGCGCTAATGAAGGGAAAAAAAAACCTAATTATAATTCTCTAAATAGCTGTTTATTAATGAGTCATCTTTTTCCTTTTAACCTTGTAAGCTGCTTTGCTGGTTGCATCAGGCTGAATACACATTTGGCTTTATAAAACATCAAAAAATAAATCTTTAAAGAGGAGAAGGCAAAGTAACACCTTAAGTGCAATGTTGGTATGTAAATCACTTTAAATATTTCAAAATTGCTCCATATAATTCTCAATCGGGAAAGATAGTTACATCGATTCAATTTCTTTGCACTGCTTTAGATCTAATACCAGTATTTACTGAACATTGTTCCATGGTTACTTATGGTATACTGAACTACTAATCCAAAGTGCAACCATATTTTCAATGTAAATTTTAAGTACAGTGCAGAATTAGAGTTGTTCTGTCATAATATAAAAGGCATGGAAAACAGTCACTTATTTGTTCTTTCTGCCTAAATGAACCTAGAATCTGGAAGCAGGAAAACAAATGGAATGGATTTATTTTCCTATTTAATATTCCTTGGATTGTATTTTTGTATTTCCCATAGTTCGTCAAAGCATCAGTTGTCCCTGAGTGAATCCACAGACATAGAAACTGACATTTTGCCCTCCAAAGCTAATTTGGCAACTGCCAATTTCAATTTAGTTCTAAAATGAGTTCCAGGGGTCATGTTAGGGTGGTGGTTCACAGGAAGGGGTGATTTTGAGAAGGTTATCACTGACTGGGAGCACACGAGGAACTTGGGGACATGCTGAATCAGACATAATTCCCAAGTAGGTTCTGCAGCCATTGCAACATCTAAGGATCTACTTCACACAAGAGTATTTAACATGGACCAAATATTCCAAGATTTTTTTTTAAAAAAATTGTAAGTTTTCACATTTTTAACAATTAAATTATACTAAATGTAAAGCTATGGGGTTCTTAATTCAAACATATTCTTATATTTTTACATAGCTCTAAAACAATAATGTTTCAAAAATACCGTGTTTAAATTTGGGGCATATTTAAATTTTGGGCAAAATTTCCTGTTCTATAACGACCCCTGTAAACTGGGATTTAGATAAAAATGAGGCTAGCAATTGCTCGGACCATGTTTGTATCTGCTTTATTTTTATTTCCAGCAGCATACTGTTTTTGAATATTAAGCTCTGTACAGTACTTTGATTTTTCATACTTAGATTTTGCAAACTTTCCCTAGTGAGTCAGTGACATCAAGGAGAATTACCACTGATTGGGTAGGAAAGCAAAAGAAAGAAATGTTTAGTGCTTAATATTTTGACTTCCAAAAGAGACTTTCCGCAGCAGAAATACTAACTTTGACAAAGTGCCCCTACACAGATTAGTAGGTTAAAACAAACAAACAAACAAGCAATTGGTACATATACACATTGGAATACTACTCAGCAGTAGAAAAAAAGGAAACCTTACCTTTTGCAATAGCATTTGACAGACCTGGAGAGTATTATGCTAAGCAAAATAAGCCAGCCAGAAAAAGACAAGTACCGTATGATTTCACTTATATGTGGAATCTAATGAACAAAAGAAACGAATAAGCAAAATGGAAACAGACTCATAGATAAAGAGAACAGAAGGACAGCTGTTGGGGGGGGTGTGTAGTTGGGGACTGGGTGAAAAAAGTGATGGGATTAAGCAAAAACAATGAATAAACAAAATAAAATTCATAGGCACAGGCCACATTATGGTGATTAACAGAGGGAAAGGGGCTGCAGGGAGGTAGAGAAGGGTATAAAGGAGATATATGCATATTCATGCATGTATGTTTATATATGTGCACATATGTATATATACACATATGTATATACGCACACATAAGCATATACGTATATATACACATAAACATGCATAATGTGATACATTGTTGCTATTATTATTTTGAACAGATTTGTCTATTAGATCAATTAAATGCCATGGGGATACTAATTAAAATTTATCCATTGATATTTAACAATAATTGTTGATTTACACAGATTTTCCAATGAAGAAAATACATTTGCAGTACAACTATGGGCACAGAGAAAACTGAAGATCAAACAGGTCAGTCTTGTGTACCATATTTTTATAATTAAGCCATTCCATTACTGAATGTACACACTGGGTTGGCTAATGATTCTAATCTGTTTTGCTCATTAGTAAAGGAAAATAGTTTAGGGAAAAAAAAACACAAATGGAAAAGACATACGCAAAATGACCACACAACATTCTAAACTCTAGTAGATAGCTAAAGATTGCTTTAACATCCTTGCCAATATTCATCGTGTACAGGAATCATGATTTACAAAGTGTTTTATGAAAACAAACACTCTTCTTTCACATATATGAGACCAGAGCATTTCCTCCCTGATTCAAATTCCCAATATCTCTCCCTCAGCCACAAACGCACAGACCCACTTGTACGGTCAAACTATTTTATTTTCGGTGGGTTGAGGAAAGATTGTTTATATTCTGTAATCTACGCATTGTCAGCAGTTTCGGGAGTCCCATTTTGAGTTTTCATATATCTGTACATTTTTCAATCACCATTGCTTCCTCCTGTCACTGCACTGCTTGAAGGATGTGAGGCAGTTACAGAAGCTAGAGAATTAAATGGCACACACACTCCTTTCTCAAACCCTTTGAGGAGGAAGGGGAGGAAAAGGCTGGTGCAGGTAACTATTATAACTTTGCCCTTTATGGTTTTCTTTTAGATTATTTGTTAAAAATATTAAATTTTCATGTGCTCCGCAGAGCCTAGCATGGTTTATAAGATGAAAAGAAAAGAAATGTTATTAACTGCTGCACTGCCACGGGATAGTCATTACCTGCCTGTGTGCATTAGAAGAATTCTTAGTCATTTGGGTTGCCACTGTCTCGAGCTGCAATGTTTCAGGACGTACCCTTGCTGTGGTTTCCATGCCCATGTCCAAGGTCATGAAGATCACAAGCTTTATTTTGTGCCTGCAGTTATCACATGGAGCAGGGAACACATTAGAGAATATTTGTGCAGCCTGCTTGGCTCCAAACTCTCTATTTCTCTCCCTCTCTCCTTTCACTAGTATGTTAAACAAACTGGTCTGCGAGATTGTTGTACACGGCTAATATGCCTGAATAAATGCCTTTCAGTTTTTAAGGTGATTATTTAAAATTAAAAAATATCATTAAGAGTCATTCCAGCGTGGACTTTCTTTGAATAAAATGGATTATAGAGCAGCGGGATGTATAAATTGGGTAAGGAATTCAAATCCTTGCGAAGTGCTATTGCTATTCTGACACAGACACAGCAGCAGTCCTGTCTATGTCCTTCCAAGAGCTACCTGCTGACCAAGCCCTTTTCATTGGTCACATCATTTTCGGGAAGGACTGCCTGCTGCCCAGAGTGTGGAGGACCATGCACTACTAGAATCATAGAAATGCCTCTGTCAGGTCAGATAAGTGGCCTTGCAAATGCGCAGAGTACTTTGCAAAACCCCTGTATGATAGATTATAAATGTGTGCTACTACTAACCCCATCACTCAACCTCCAAAATATATAGCCCTGCAAAGGTAATTCCTGGTGACTTTATAGCGCTGTTATTTTGCCTTTTAAAGCAGGTTATCATCTCTGGGGTTTTAAAATGTCAATGTCTCTGCAGGGTCTTTCTGTTCTAAACGGGGATAGGTAGAAGAACATTTTACCATCTGCCTTTTAAAGTGAATATTAAGAAATACAGGTTTGCAACCTCTCAAGCATCTCAAGCCAGATACGCTACCTCCCTGAACGGATGATCTCATTTGACTTACCTCGTGTTAACTGCATTCCAAAAGAAGAAGGATGCTGGTTTTAGAGATTTAAAAACCACATCATTTCAATAGTAAAGGCATTTGTGTTAGGAATATAAAGTCAACCCACATGCTCATAAACAAGAATACGTATACCTAAGAACAGCGCAAAATAAAGAAACCTAATGAAAAAAGCAAGGATTATAAGTCTTTTATAGACTATTTTAGAATAAAGTGTTTAATTTTCAATCTAAATAATAAATTATATACCTCTGGTAACAATTGTACTCAATTAAAACCCCTTAATTGTTCACATTATTTCATTGTTATTTGGGCCCAATCAGGAAAATCTTTAGCAGAGCAATAAGCAAACTAAGGGACTTAATCTTCAAGATTTTATCCCCCAAAAGAATTTCTATTCTGCTTCAGAAATCCCTCATCAGTCAACGTTTTAAAAGCCTACAGCACCATCACTATAATAATCAATATTTCACATTAGTTTTGCTTAAAAATAAAAATACATTTTGTGACACACTAAAGCATATCTTCGATGATAGAAGAGCAGAGATATATATGAGGATACCTTTCAATTTACCTTCATTTGAGGCATATCTAAGTGACAAGAGCAGGGTAAGACTCTGCCTTATGTAGGAAGAGACTTAGTAACACATTATTGATGACTCAGGCAATCAGATGGCAAATTACCTTTGAGAGGTCCCCAGCCTCCAAATAGAAGCAGATAACAAACACATTCCACGTAACCCAGAGGACTAGCCAGACAGCATACTGTGGAAAAGAGAGAAATAACATATAATTAATTTTGAATCAGCTGAGGAGATTTAAATAGAACTTGAACTTTTGAACGCAAATCGTAAGCTTAGTGAGAGATATTAGATATTGCTTCTTTCTAGGGAACAGGCTGAGATGCACATTTATCTCTGTTGGTATGCTTCTCACTGTTATGGACTCTAGTATTATAGCTCAAACTTGCTTAAGGATAATTTTTAAGATTTAAGCAAAAAGAAATACTAGCCTACATTCTGTTTTAAGGTACAATGATTATGACTTCTAGATATCTAAAGAATTGGATGCTCCAAAGAAGTATTAAATACAACCCAACAAAGGGAACTCATACTTTTCTTTGGCAAAAATCAAACCATTATAACACAAATTTTTTTCCAAATTATTTGGGTACATCCATAAACAGTCCTTCTATTTCTGTCCCATTTAGTCAGCTTTCCCTTTCTGTGGTCTTTTCATTTCCTTCTTTACCTTCTTATTTTATTCTCTCACAATCTCCTGTTACAGTGACCATGTAGCTATTATCCTTAATTTTATTCTGTTTTCTATTTATTCTGTCTTCTTCCCTGAGGATGATTTTTTTTAAACAAGACATAGTTCTGATCAGTCAGTCAACTACAAATGTTTAAGCATCTAGAAAATAACATGTTGGAAAGATATTGAGGAATCAAGGACCAATGATAAATTCTCCCTGAAAGCAAGTCAAATGGTGAGGGTAGATTTAAAGAAAAAAAGATGCTTGTTATACAAAAATCATTAAAATAATTTGAGCACAAGCAAGGAAGATGGGAGAAGGTAAGCTTATTCTGAGAAAAACTAGTCCTATAAAGCTTAACAGAAGTGAAACACTTTGCATATGAAGTGAGTCAAACAGACATATAAACTTTCCCAAAAATCATGGGGAATTGAAGGACTCTGGTGGAAAGGTGCTGTAAACAAAGAAAATAGTGGATGGGAATTTTAAAAAGTAGGGTAAGAGGACTTCCCATTATTTATATGATGAGTTCTAAAACCATCATTTTATCATTCAAGGACCTCAATAATCTTGAAGCATGTTATATTTTTCAGATGCATTTAATTTAATCTTTCATCATGGATTTCAAACATATTGAATTACTTGCAGTTCCATGTACATGGGTAGTTATTTGCCACTTCTGTGCCTTTTTAAATGTTATTCCTTTATTCTTTAATGTATGTTTTTTTTTTATCCCCTATGTACTCCTCTTACCATCTATCAATATTTTATTTTTCTTTAAAGGTCAATTTAAATAATACCTCCTAAATGATATCCAATTGGAATTGGCTTAATCCTGCTTAGGGCTCTAGTAAGGCCTTGCTTGTTCTAATTTTATTCCAAATGTCTTATATCAATTTGAATAAGCTCCTTGAGAAAACGGTCCATTTAAAAATGTTTGTGTCTCTAATTTGTTAACTTAGCGTTTTGCACAAAATAAGCACTAAGAAAATACTTTGTAAACCGATGGCTGAGGAGCAATGTGGAAAAAAATCTTGGTATTTTCATATGCAGAACCTCTTTTCTATGAGTGAACGATGGTTACTCATGTCATGTGAGGACTAAGATCCCTATATGATGAGTGGATGTAACACATAAAAATGACTTAGCTGTTTTCTAGATGATGGATTCATCCAACTGCTGGATAGGTGCAATGCTAGTAAGACTAAAGTAAGGGCAGAACTAAATGGTCTAACACCGTGGTGGGCAAACTGCGGCTTGCGAGCCACATGCAGCTCTTTGGCCCCTTGAGTGTGGCTCTTCCACAGAATACCACGGCCTGGGCGAGTCTATTTTGAAGAAGTGGCATTAGGAGATGTTTAAAAAATTTGGCTCTCAAAAGAAATGTCAATCGTTGTACTGTTGATATTTGGCTCTGTTGACTAATGAGTTTGCCGACCACTGGTCTAAGACAAAAAAAAAAAAGAGCTGGAGAGGCTGTTGGACTTGAGGGCTCAGGGCTAGAAATAAGGCAAAGAAGCTGATCTGTCTGCAGCAAAGACCTCAGTTTCAGCAGACAGCTAAGTTTGCTTAGTATTGAGAAGTGTGAATGCCTCTCTCTTTTTATTTAAAAAGCTAAAATCTAAACTTACTCAACTACTTTGAAGACCCAGAGTTTAGCTTTAGAAATGCTGGGTCCTATTTTAAGGGTAACATGGTGAGAAAAAATAAAAGTGCCTGGGGGTTCCTGTGCCTTGGTCTAAGTGACTAAGAAAAAATAAAAGAATGAACAAAGTGTTTTATCATGTCCTTTGCTCATGGTGACACCCTCTCTCTCCCTTACTAATTATGGTCAGTTAAATAAGCACTATCTTCACCTTTTCATCTACTTAGGATATAAAACAAAAATGCTTTCTACATAAACTTAGTTCAAACTTTCTTCCACTAATTGGAAGACTTGCAGTCTAGACTTGTTTTCTTTGTTTCTCCAATGCAACATATTCTTCCCTAGAATAAATTTGTTTTTTTGACACCTTAATGCCAAAAGTGACAGATGGTGTTTTCTTTTTAATATATCTTATTGATTTTTTACAGAGAGGAAGAGAGAGGGATAAAGAGTTAGAAATATCGATCAGCTACCTCCTGCACACCTCTTACTGGGGATGTACCTGCAAACAAGGTATGTGCCCTTGACCAGAATTGAACCTGGGACCTTTCAGTCTGCAGGCTGATGCTCTATTCACTGAGCAAATGGGTTTTGGCCAGATAATGTTTTATAAAGCAAACCTTTCTCCATTTGATTTCATTAAGTGGTAATTGGTTATTTCTGATTTGCCATGCTATAAAATTATAAAGCATTTTTCTCTATTTTATTTCACAAGTTGCTCTTTTATAGTATTAATTAGTAATGCTTGTGTTCTTTTTTTTTCAAATCACACTATTTAAAAATATTGACTTTTAGAGAGAGAGAAAGAGAAATATTGATTGATGTTCCACTTATCTATGTATTCATTGGCTCCTTGTTGTATGTGTCCTGATGTGGTATCAGATCCAAAACCTTAGCATATCAGAACACTCTAACCAAGGGAACCATCCAGCCTGTACTTTTGTTCTCCTTTTCTTTTTCTTTTTGATCACAGTCATCCAAAAGGATATTTTGATTTTATTGACTTTGTTATAAACCAGCTAGTTCATCTGCACTCTTTTTCATTAAAGGTTTATTACAGAATTGTCACCTTTAGTGATGTGGCAACTTTAATAAAAGGAGAAAGTCACATTGCTACCGAGGGTGACCGTTCATTTGCATCTTCATCCAAAGGCAGGCCTTTATCTAATTTCACTGTATCTCATTTAACTTAACTCATCAACTTTCTCTCATTCAACTTCTTAAATAGTCTTCCTTCACTCTCCTCTTTTTTTTGAAAAAGAAAATTCTCTTTTGTTCTTGCTTTTCTCATTTTAACAACTGGCATTTAGGTAAGTAAATCAAATCTCCTCTAACTGGATTTTACATAATTCTTTAATACTGAAGATTTTGTGTTCCCTTGTAATTTGGCCAATGAATGATTTTTGTCAATAAATCCTACGCTTCACACTGTTCAAAATATTACTCATCATAATTATTTAAGGGTGTAAAAATGTGTACTAACTTTTTCCCAGTTGCCTTAGCTAGTTGATGTGATATAATTGACAATTGCTCAGTTTGAATGTAATTGAAAATGATGTTCTGCCCTGATGGCCTGACAGGATAACAAAATCTCAAGCTTGCCAGACAGCACCTAACTTATAGTTTCTTCTACAATTTTTCTTTATCCTCATCTTTTCTGGTGAAAAAAAAATCTTATATTTTATGTTTAAGGTGCCAATTATGAGATTATCTGTAATGATGGACAAATCTCATCAGGATAAAACTCATTTTGTAAGGGTTGATTTCTGCAGGTTGAAGTGGACCATTTGAGAGATGGATTTGACTTGAGTCTCCAGCTAAAGAGTCAACATTATCAACTGAAAAAACAACACAAAAACACACGGTAATTGAATCATCATGGGTTCCATATTGTATTTGGGCTGTAATGATGAAATCTAATTAGCTGTGCAAGATAAAAATTAGATAAGGCTGTCAATCATGATAGGCCAAAATACTGGCCAGATCCAGAACCACAGTGATATTGCATGCTGTGGTTCCATAATAATTAGGATGATAGTGACTCAGACAAAAGGCTGATAAACATGTGCCTGGGAAATAATGAATCACACCTTAACAGCACGGTAGTGTTTCTACTTCTTTCTCTTACAATAAAGCTTCCTAAAATGGAAGTCTATATTTTTTTAAGTTATAAAAGATAGATGACATAGACAAAGCAGATGAATTTAACATCAGTTTTTCAGGTTTTCATATAAAAATATACAGACACGATTTTTCATTTTTACCTGAATTACATTCGATTCACAAATTAACTTGGGGAAAAACTCTAATCTTAATGGCATTGTATTACCAAAGTAATTTCTCCTAGGAAAATTCTGGTAAAAAGGAGGCTATCATTTAAGACAAGCGGATTTTCCTATCTTTTCCACTATTCACAATGATTCTAAAAGCAATTTCAGGGGAAAAAATATAAGTGATCTGAGTCATATTAGTGAATTATTCTTAAAAACCACCACAATTTAGAAAACTATTATTCAATCATATTACCATAATTATTAGAAAATGAAACACTGGCTACAGGATTCCATGAGTGCTTAATTAGAAAAAGAGTTGGGCCAGTGAATCAGTTTACATTTATTAATCACCAGCAGGAAGCAAATGGCTATAACAGATGCAGCAGAAAAACATTCCCTAAAATGATTTATATTTATCATTAATATGCAATCAATGCAATGTATTGAAATGTGTTCAGGTATGATTTTTTAACTAGGGAGCAATATCATTGATATACCTCTAATATAAAAAATAATGTAATCAGTTCTAATGAACTGTGATAGAAGCATTCCTCAGAAGCATTGGATTAGCAAATCATGTCTTAAAACAACTTCTTGAAGCAACAGTTTAAAGTGATTAACAATCAGGTGTTTTAATATTAACAATGAAGGTATTTTAATAGATATAAATGTATGCCCATAAAACAAATATCCCTGGTTAAAATGATTGGAATATATTAATCTTTTGCTGAAAGTTAATTATATTTTAGCTCAATTTTCTCAACTGCAACAGCAGTATCATTTAATCTGCTGAGGCATTCTCATCAGTTTCTCATACATTGTTATCGGGAAAAAAAGAGCAATAGTGGTCCAAATAGAACATCTCATTTCCCAATTCCTGATCATTTTATGACAGTCTGCCTTATGATTTAAATTCTTCCTTCTATTTCATAAATCCTGTTACATGTTCTTCATGCTATAAAAATGCGTCCCTTGCCCAACCAGGGTGGGGCAGTGGTTGAGCATTTAGCCAGGAACTAGAAGATAACGGTTTGATTTCTGCTCAGGGCACATGAGGGGATTGTGGGCTCAATCTCCAGTAGGGGGGTGCAGGAGGCAGCAGATCAATGATTCTCATCATTGATGTTTCTATTCCTCTCTCCCTCTTCCTTCCTTTCTCTGCAATTAATTAAAAAACATAAAAAATAAATGAAAAAGTACTTTTGGAGAAATATCTATAAAAATATACTATGACAACTCCTAGTTTGATGAGGGATGGCCTGATTAGGTAATCAGGCAGAATTTAATCATAGATTGTGCTTCCAGTCATAGAGTAAGGCCTGTTTCTACTTTCTCATTTTTATCAATGCTGCCATAATATGCTCACGCATCTTTGTACTTTTATATTTATTTAGACATTGTAAAAATTTCATTACTTCTAGTTCATTTCATTTTATTTTATTTTTTAATATATTTTATTGATTTTTCACAGAGAGGAAGGGAGAGAGAGAGAGAGCCAGAAACATTGATGAGAGAGAAACATCTGTCAGCTGCCTCCTGTACATCCCCTACTGGGGATGTGCCTGAAACCAAGGCACATGCCCCTGACCGGAATCAAACCCGGGACCCTTCAGTCCACAGGTCGATGCTCTATCCACTGAGCAACACTGGTTTCAGCTCTCATTCATTTTAAAATCAGTTTTATGTTTTCTCCCAATTATAGGAATGTCTTATTATAAAAACATTTAACATTTACAATACTGAACTAAAATCATCAGTATTATTTTAGTGCCATATTTCCATTGCTTTTTCTATAAAAATTTATTTCAATTATGTGTATACATTAAATACAAATCTTGATAATATTTTGTTACCTATTTTTTTACTTGATTAAAAAGTCTCCTCAAGTATTCTGCAACATATATATATCAATTCAGTGATTCACCATGAGCTATTCAATGAATTCTATTATTTATCTTTTATGTGGTTTTTTTCTTGTTGTTGTTCTATTTTGATCAATTCCTAGATGCTTGGGTTATGTTTTACAATGTTTAGTTTGACATATTAAATCATACTTTAATATAGTTTGCTTAAATATACTATTTCTAAGACAGACTATAAATGTTAGAATATCCAAGGGCATGGTTTTAATGAACATTTAAACATGGCTATTAAATTTTATGCAACTCCAAATAAAAACATCATCCCCCAAAGGCATTCTTCCCTTTTGAAACAAAAAGTGAAAAATAATTCCTTTTGAAAAAACGGTAACACTCATTTAGCATGAGGACACCTGTATATGACTAATTTTTTTCTTTTTAAATAAGCAAAATAGTTTATACCAAGATATTTACAGTCCTACAACCCTAAGCCTAGGAGAATTTCACCAAAAAGAGCAATTTTGACTAATATGAATAAATCCATGAAGCAAAGTCCAACTCAGTGGCCACATGAAAACATAAATGTATATTTTTCCTAGAGTATTATAAACGAGGTGCTCGAGCCCTAGCCGGGTTGGCTCAGTGGATAAAACATCGGCCTGCAGACTGAAGGGTCCCGGGTTCGATTCTGGTCAAGGGCACATACCTGGGTTGCGGGTTTGGTCTTAGTAGGGGCATGCAGGAGGCAGCCAATCGGTGATTCTCTCTCATCATTGATGTTTCTATCTCCTTTCTTCTCTGAAATCAATAAAAATATATTTTTAAAAAACAAATTAGATGCTTAAGTACTTTAGAGATCACAACTCTTTATTTGGAGATGCTAATACATCTGTTAATGTTTAGTAATGAATGAAAACTGCATAGTTTTTTTCCCCCTCATCTCAAAAGCATGTGTCCCCATCAATTTACTAAACACCTTGCCATTTACTATTTCAAAAACAGGGCTCAGATCTACCAGCTTCAGGATTCTTTTGGTAAACTGGATAAAAATTAAAGCAAGTAAAAAAATACATCTGTTTCAGTTAAGAAATGTTTCCGGCTGAAAGTAACATATATTGAACTACAGACAGTTTAAATACAGGGCTTAAAAATCTCTTCTCATACATGAAGTCTGAAAGTGGGCTATTGTTGGCTCAATGGCTGCATGGTGCCATGGCTCCTGACCTATACCTGTGGGATTTTCTTTCAAATCCTCGCACAGTTATCCTTTGCAGTCAGAGAAAAATCCTTTCCTTCTGCAACACTTTATTCTTTCAGGAGGAAACACATCCCAGAGGCACTTGGAAGACTTCTTTCATCTCATTAGGAAAAAGTGAATCTCATGCCTACTTTCGCGAACCTGATCACTGGCAAAAAGGATTAGGATTATCCTGCTTGTTGTAAACCAACTGTAATTCATTCCCCTGGATCTGAGAGGGGATCAGACCTCCCGGAGTTCTTTCCTAACCACCCAAATATCTGAACGAAATTCAGATTCTGTTAGTAGTGTGTGTGTGTGTGTGTGTGTGTGTGTGTGTGTGTGTGTGTGTGTGTTGAGGGAGGGGGCAGGTGCTATCTGCCACTGCAACTTATGCACAAGCTAATATTTTGTTCTCTTTAATATGCAAACGTGAATAATAGCTAGAATTTCTTGTGAGTCTCTCTTTTCCCCCTAGAGAAATAGCAAAACTCTTTGCTTTAGTTAGACTATACATATTCCCTAAATAGAAAAGTAATTTAGTATTAAACTCAAAGTAAGTACAAGATTTCAGATGACCCGAGAGCAGTGGTAGGCAAACTCATTAGTCAACAGAGCCAAATAGCAACAGTACAACAACTGACATTTCTTTTGAGAGCCACATTTTTTAAACTTAAACTTCTTTTAACACCACTTCTTCAAAACAGAGTGGCCCAGGCCATGGTATTTTGTGGAAGAACCACACTCCAGGGGAAAAAGAGCCCCATGTGGCTCGTGAGCCACAGTTTGCTAACCACTGTTCTAGAGGAAGACCATGAATCAGACAGTGTCTTACAATTGGCAAGATTCAACTTAAAGAGCATAAAAAGAAGAAAAATGTACATTGTGCTAAGTGTCTAATTAGAAATGTAAAGCATTTCTATCTTGATAAGAAAGAAAAATACTATGGAAATACTGAGAATATTAATATAAGAATAAACAGGGAATTTTGAAAGGTCAAATGTAGTAAGTTAGCAATGACATTTTCAAAATGTGTATAAATACTAGAGGCCCAGTGAACGAATTTGTGCACTGGTGGGGTCTAGCTGGCCTGCCTAAAGGAGGGGATGTGGGAGGTTGGCTGGTTGGTCCACGCCCGATCAGGGTGGGAGGGCCAATTGGAGCCAGGCCAGTGGGGGTTGGGGGCGAGGTTGGCCAGTAGGCCTTGCCCCCTCTTGAAGGTTGGGGGGGAGGGGTCGTAGGAGGTTGGCTGGCTGGCCCTGGCCCCAATCAGGTCAGTTGGCTGGCCACAGTGTGTGTATCATAGCGACTGGTCATTTTTGTTGCTTACCACACACACACACACACACACACACACACACACACACACACACACAAGGCCTGGTACACAAAATTCATGCAGGAGGGTGGATGGAGGTCCCTCAGCCTGGCCTGCACCCGCTCACAATCCATACCCCTCAGGGGATGTCTAACTGCGGTTTAAGCCCAATTCTGCCTAAACCAGCAGTCAGACATCTCTTTTGCAATCCAGGATTGCTGGTTCCTAAACGCTTGCCTGCCTGATCACCTCTAACTGCTCACCTGCATGCCTGATCACTCCTAACTGCCTTTGCCTGGCCCCCACTGCTGTAGCTTCATCCAGAAGGATGTCTGGAATGATGTCCAGAAGGTCATTAGGCTGTCTGGTCTAATTAGCATATTACATTTTTATTTTTATAGATACCTCACTATGATGTGATATATGTGTGATGGTTGAGAATTTTGACTGAGTAAGCATAGTCTATTTTTCCCCTTTTGGATTAAGAAAATAACTAGCCTCCTTTCCAAAAAAGGTTTTAATCTCTGCTTAGCTTTTCTATACTGCTAGTTTTCATCCTAGATTTGAAGCACTTCTAATAGGCAAACGGCCTTCTAAAATACACAAATTATCCTAATTGGGGGATATGGTAAATCTATCAATATGAAATTTAAAAGTATCTACTTGTTTGACTTAAAAACATCCGAATACAGATGTAGGTCAAAATACTGGTTGTTTTTGTTTTGTTTTAGACTGGCACATTAAATAAACTCCATTCATCTTGGGTCCTTTCTATTACATTAGATTGTAAGTGTGGGCTGGGTATTAGGTTCTCCAAACATTTAAAACGGCTACAACAATATAATCTCCTAACGTGCTTTTGGATAAGATTTCCATCAAGCCCTAGTTAGTTTGGCTCACATCAGCCTGCGGAGTGGAGGATCCTGGTTTCAATTCTGGTTAGGGGTGCATGACTGGGTTGTGGGCAAATTCTCAGTGAGAGGTGAGTGGGAGGCAGATGATCAGTAATTTTCTCTCATCATTGATGTTTCTATCTCTCACTCCCTCTCCCAAGCTCTCTGAAATCAATATATATATATATGTGTGTGTGTGTGTGTGTGTGTGTGTGTGTGTGTGTGTGTGTGTGTGTTTGAGAAGATTTCCATCAAAATTTTTACTGGGTAATTTCTTTTCTTCCTACATAAGTGACAGTATTTACTAAGATTTCATGTGATATCTATCTTCTGAATGCTTATTTCACTGGATGGTTACTATCAATAGGTAAAGCTTAATTATATCGTATCTGGTAAGTACTGCTTGTTATACTGGTATTTTGGGCTCAAGTATTCTGTGTGCTAAGAAGCCCAAAGAAATGAAACATCTTAAAGAGATAACATATTAATAATTAAATGTTATTAATTCAGTCTTAAAGAGAAAACTCAAAATTATCAGACTTTTAATTAATTAAATACCTGTATTTAAATGCATCCTACTTAAGGCAGAAACACTGACTATAGAAAGATTACCCTCAAAAGAGCTAAAATAATCATGGAACACAGGAATTATTTTATTTTTAAATCAGTCATTTTAATAGGGAACAATCTCTTACAAGCACCTGGTCCAATGCACAGCAGAATTCTTTTTTTAAATTATGCATCTTTTGCTATGCTGAAGACATTCTAAAAATAGTGACAGTGTCCAATAAAAGTGTCCTTTGATTTCAATTATAGTGTTTGAGGACAAAAATGTAAAGTGACATGTTTCACTTATTAATGAATGCCTTTGGTTTTAAGTGAAAATTTGGATTCGTCAATGAAGTACTAACCAACCAGTGTTTTCAATAATCACTTTAGCAGTTTTCTTAAATTCATTTCATTTCTTATTTTAATTGCGGTAGGCAGAATGATTGCCCCCTAAATGTGTCCTAAGCCAATCCCTAGAACCTGTGGACACAGGGGGCAAACAAACTCTTGGTTATTGTATTATGTCACAGACATAAAACAGGCACATTATCCAGGTTGATCTAAAACAGAGAGATCATCCAGGTGGGCTTAATCTAATCACATGCGTCTTAAAGCAGATAGCTTTTTCTGGCTGGTGGCCATGGGGAAAATCAGAGATAAATGAAGAACTAGAGGCTGAAAATCACCCCAGGCCAGCAGACAGCAAGGAAATAAGGAACTCGGTGCTACCATCAAATGGAACCGCGTTCTGCTTGAATGAGCCGGAAGCCCATGGTCCTCCCCTCCCCACCCTGGGCCCGGGACAAGAAGAGCACAGGACAGTCACTATTGTGATTTTTGTCTCATTAGATCCCAAGCACAGTACTCAGCCAAGCCCACTTAGATTTCCAACATTCAGAACTAGGAGAGAATAAATGGGAGTTATTTTTAAGGCTCTAAGTTTGTGATAACTTGTTATACAACAGTATAAAAGTAATACATTGATAGGGAGGTTTTCAATTTTTTTATAAAACATTTTCAACTGTCAGGGAATTTTTCAAAAGGGACCCAGTGTATGAGTAGACTGAATTTAATAGTCATTCAGGCTCACTTTAGGCATATGCATTTTCTTTAGAATTAGAAGACATTTTGATATATACCCTTAATCTGCCTATGCAGATTTCTATGAATTAATTATTATTAGAAAGATATATGTAGAAGTTAGGAGAACTGGGTTTAAATCCAGACTCCTTAATGAATCTAGCTTTATATTCTGAAAAATATTGGTATTTCTGTCTATTTTTGAATGAATGGAAGGTGAGTTTATTGTTATTTTTCTGAGAAGTATATCCTTTCTCACATTACAAGCCTTAGCTGCAGTGCCCATAGGCTAGTCCAACAATGGTAATAGAAATAAACAGAGTATTTCACTCCTCCTGTCAGCCACTTAGACAGTTAATCATTTTTATTGGAAGTAATGATTGCAGAGTGATTTCAGCCCAAAGTATTAGCACTGGCAATCACTTTTTGTATTATTATACAAGAACACTTTTATAAAGAACATATTCATTCTTTTTTAAGGAATGTATCTTGAGAAAATCCATCAGGCCTTGTAACGGCCATTATGTAGTCACATTATTTGCAAGACGGACACTATTTGATCAAAGGTGGTATTGTCAGTAGACAGGGCCTTGGAGAATATGTTAAAGTTATGCCCCCAAATTGATAAATGTTAATGTACATGTAGTATTAAAATAACATCTGAATGAGAGCTTAATATGTATTAACTTTTCCAAAGATGAAAAAAAAAGTCAAGCCATGATGATCTGCAAGCACTAAGGCTAAAATTACTCATGCTTAGCTTAAAATTTAGCATTCCAGGATTTAAAAAGTTTAAAAATTATCTTCCTCTTAAAAATGTTTCCTCTTACGATACTTAAGAAGAGTAAAATTGCATTTAGCTCAAATCAGCATAGGAAATGAAGTTTTATATTTGGATTGTATATTGTATCTTCACCAAACAGTTATTGTATCTTTATTAAATTACTGTACATATCTGTGACTATTTAGCCCAGGTATTTAGAGTATGAATGAAGTCATGGTTTTGGATTGGATACCCATATATACTCCTGCGGGTTTTTCCTGCTCATTGACTACAGAAGGTAAGCCTTAGCAGAGACATGCCTTGCAAATACAAGGTTGTAAGGTATTATAGGGTAAGCAATTATGAGGAATGGTAAAAATCCATCCCAACAACTTATAAAATCATGTTTATTGTTCATGCATTAATAGTGTCGCCTTCATGTGGCAATATTTTTGGATACAGATCCTACGTGTAAATTGGAAAAGATTCTTAATTTATTTCAGTACAGACTTATTTCTGCACACAATTTCAGGGTGACAAACATGCATTTGGAGTAAAGAGGACTCAAATAGAGCATTCTAGAAGTCAGACTGTAGCGAATGCTGTGGGCACTGTCAAGGTGCCCCTTAAGGACTGCAGCACTGATCATTATCCAGCTGCCAGGAGTGTTGCCTGTTGGTAGTTCACAGCCAAGTCCCTCACTGGAATTACCCTTGGTCACAGTGACCTGCCTTGCTTATGATTATGTCCACCTCCAGGAGCAACCTCATCTCATGACTGGTTGACACTGAAGTACAAAGCCCCCAGACCCTATTTTCAATTCGGGATGTATATGGAAGCCCAGCCCAGTTTCAGAACCCTGCATGGCATCAGCTGAGGCTTCTGGTACAGTTCAACTTCTGACCATTCTCACTGACCTCAACCTCACTCCATTACAAATGTTGTCCCAGATAAGAGTCCCCCCAAATGCCCTGCATGTGAATCTCAGAATTCACTACCAGAGGAACCTGATAACCATTAAAAATAGGAGTGGTCCTGACCTGCCAAAGGGACTCAGTGGTTGAGTGTTGACCTATGAACCAGGAGGTTATGGTTTGATTCCTGGGCAGGGCGCATGCCCAAGTTGCAGGCTCGATCCTCAGTGTGGGGTGTGCAGGAGGCAGTTGGTCAATAATTGTTTCTCATCATTGATGTTTCTGTCTCTCTCTCCCTGTCACTTCCTATTTGAAATCAATAAAACTATTTAAAAAAAAATAGGAGTTGTCCTAGAAAGCAAATGTCAAAGTGGGGTTTTAGATCTGGATCACTACCTGATGGATGCTAAGGAGGGCCTCATCATTGAAATAAATGTTGCAAAGAGGGCTCTTGGCATGCAGGAAATGAAACTACTAACATTTTTACTGGCGGTGAGCTAGGATGGCTATTTAGCCAAATACAATTAACCTACTGGTCACAAGGTAACAGTGAGTTCCCAACATGGAACTATTTCTTGGAAGATTGGCATCCATTCTGTAACAGAAAATTACGTAGGGCCCCCTCTACCCTAAATGCGAGTAAATATCTGAGCAGAAACGGAAACATTCTGAATATGGATTGCCTTTCCTGTTTATAGGCTCTAGAAGAACCACTAAGTGAGGGCTTAAAGTATGTTTAGATAGCCAACACAACATTCCATAAAGCGCTGCATTGGTGCGACAGTTAAGGAAGGAGAGTCAACAAATGCCTCAGGCACTCGGAAGCTGTCCATCTGACACACTCATTTGGCTTTCGAATGTGCAGATGCCTGGCTAACTTGGAGATGATACTAGGCCAGGCTATGCATCTTTTTCCAGGATGCAGTATTTGCCCAACATGAGTGTCTATTATAAGGTCGTAGGTCTCGAATAGGTAGAATACATACATGGGTCTGGGAGTGGAGCAGTGGAGGCAGGAGTAGCTCTGCTCGCCATCACTCCCAGTGATGTATTTGGAGAATTTGTTCTTCCTGTTCCTATAGATTAGGCTCTGTGTATCTGGTTGCCCTGGGTTCAGAAGGAAATGCTTCTAGGGGACAGAGCAAGAATCCCACTCATGTTTAGCTGTGCTGCAAGAGACTAAGAGTGAGGAAAAGGAGTCACACTCCTGGCTGGGGTGATGAAGCCTGCTCGTCAGTGAGACCAGGGAAGATATGTTTGGCATCCAGGGGAAACAGTGGGGGAACTCTTGCTAATTCCCTACCCAGTTTTGATGACAATGCATTGGAGAAACAGCCTCACTGTACTAAGCAGGTGCATGTGACTTACACCCCTCAAGTTTGAGGGTCTAGATTACCTCAGTAGGTAATAACATTCTGGACAGATAACTAAGGGTCCACAGAACGTAGAATGACTAGTTATTATGTTAAATATTTAAATGCGACTAGTTTTTTATTTTTGATGAGAATGATAGAGAAAAATGAATTCATTCGAGAAATCATTATGTATTGATATTTTTATTCCAAACACATTTTCTTCTTTCAGTGCAGACTAGCCCAAATTATATAATTATTTGTGAATGTGTCCATATTCATGTTCTAATTATCTTTCCTATGCTCTTTAACTTATTTGTACCACTCCATACTCCTATGAATATAGCATGGAATGGTTTTATTGACATTTAAAAATAATAATGGTTGGCACTTATTGCCAATTTTATATGGACTAAAAATTGCTAAAATAATGTTACATGATTGCCTCATTATATCCTGAAACAATCCTACCGAGTAGATATTATTATTCCCAACATAAAATTGGATGAATAAGCACCAGACTAGAAATGCTTGCTATCATCTCTTCTATTCAACATTAACTTGGTATCCTAGGCAGCGGAGGAGAATGTAAAGAAAAAAATCTTGGAAAGAAATTAAACTTTCATTATTCATAGATGATGTGATTATTTTAAAGAGAATTGGCAGACGAATTAATAGAATTAATTAAGAGCTCAACAATAAAGGATGTTCAATACATAAAATCAATTGTATTCCTGTGTACAAGGAGAAATAGCAAGAAAATGTCATTTTAAAAGCTATTGGTTTGGGGGCTCTGGCTTCCACTTGAGATGTAGCTATGCACATTTCCTTCTCTCCAAAGCTTCTTAGAAATCAAACACACAACCAAAGTAGGCAAAGAAAATACAAAAGTCTCTTCAATAATACCTATTGACAAGGGATCACCATATAAGCCCTAGAATATGGGTGGATGTGGCCAAACCCCCAGCACAGCTTAGCAAATGTAGTTACAGGAAATGAAAAGAAAAGGAGAAAAAAGGGAGACATCTGCAATATTTTCAAAAATAAAGAGACATTAAAAAAGGAAAGACAGACATTTTTAAGTCCTCTGAGCCACAGAACCTCTGAATCACAAATAAATCACCTCTGAAAAGCCAGGACCTCCCAGTTAAAAGAAGTCTGAACTTCAGATTGTTAGCAAAGACAATAAAAGTAGCACAGTCATGTGTGTGTGCAAAAACTAAGTGGCTCAGGTCACTAAATGGAAGGGGGGAGCAGCTAGAGAATATGGAACTTGTGATCATACACGCTTCTGGATAAGAGCACCCGATTCAGCAAATAAAAATATTCTGCAGGACACAGTCACACTAAATGTTTATTGAAAAATCCTATTACTCCAGGCCTCTATATTTTATCTGGCAACTCTAAAGGATCTCAAAAATATCTGGAGATATAGAGCCTCACCCAGTAGGAACACTACTTGAAGCCAAATAAAAATGAACAGAGCAAGGATATTGTGGGTAAGGGAAAGATAAATACTAGAGGGAAATGTGTCCAGAGACAACAAATCCTAGAAAGTCCTGTAACTGCAAAATATATCTTCTAACTATGAGAGCACTGTCTTAAAACATAAGACTTAAGGAGGCTTACTGAATAGGGCTTAGCTCTGAGAGGCAGAAATGGCTACACAGAAAGATCATATACTGAGTTATTCATGTAACAGGAGGGAAGGCACCCCTGGAGAGGTGATATGGCAAAAGCTATTTTGATTCATCTCTGTTTTCTCAAAAAAATCTCTTCCTAAAATTTCTGAAAATTCTATTTTATTAAAACTTGGGGGGGGGGGGGAGGAAGAAATAAAAATAAAGTCACCACAAAAAAATGTGGCCACAAAAGATGAAAATTAAACTTTAATATTTCACAATGAGCTAAAAGAAAGTAATAAACCAGGCTACAGAAAGAACAAAAAACAGAAATAGAAAAGTTCAGAAATTAGATGATTAGACAATGCAAAGATGTGAAACTGAACTAACAGTTCTCAAGAAAGATGTAGAAAAAATATGCAGAAATTATTATTAAATTAAAATGTGCAATTCCAAAGCAAACGAAACTGTAGGTGAATAAATGGTGTATAGAAAAGTACTATAAAGAGTAATACAGAAACAAGAAAAAATGTAAAATGTATTCCAAAAATACTACAAGAATATATATATATATATATGGAAAATCTCTATCTATTTATCTATCTATCTATATGGCATACAAACAATTCTCAAAATGCAATATTAAAAAACAAGGCTAACAATACAATGAGAAAATGGGCAAAGTTATGAAGTTAGACTTCATCAAAGAGAACATACAGATAGCAAATAAGCACACGAGAAAGATTTCTAACATCAACAGACAATAGGGAACTACAAACTAAGAACATCATGCAATATCACTACATACCTATTAGAACAGCTAAAATTAAAAGAAATCATGGCCACAACAAATGCTGGAGAGGATGCAGAAAAACCAGATCTCTCACACTGCTGGTGGAAATGTAAAACTGTACAGCCACTACGAAAAGTAGTTTGTCAATTTCTTAAAAATACAGAAAGAAACAAAGCATAAAAACCACTTACCACATTATTCAACAATCACATTCCTGGATTTCTATCCCAGAGATATAACTATGTCCACACAAAAGCATGTTTGTGATTATTCACAGCAACTTTCTTTCTAATAGCCTGAAACTGGAACCAACATAAATGTCCTATGACAGGTGAATGGTTAAACAAACTATGGTGCATGCATACCATGGACTATTACTTAGCAATGTAAAAGAAAAAAGTATTGATAATCACAGCTACTTGAATAGGTCTTCTTTAAAACACTATATATATATATTGATTTCAGAGAAGGGGAGGGAGGGAGAGAGAGAGAGAACCATCAATGATGAGAGAGAATCATTGATCGGGTGCCTCCTGCACACCCCCTATTGGGGATTGAGTCTGGAACTTGGGCATGTGCCCTTGAGTGGAATCAAACCCTGGACACTTCAATCTGCAGACTGATGCTCTATCCACTGAACCAAACCAGGTAGAGAGAAGATCTTAAAGGCTTTAGGTAGAGTGGAAAAAAACAACAGTCAATATCAAAAGGTGACACATTTTATGACTATAATAATATAACAGGCTAGAAATGACACAGTTAGAAAGATGAAGATCAAATTAGTGATCAATAGTGATTGCTGGGGCTAAGGCATGATGGAGACAAGCCAGTAGGTATGCCTAAAAGTGGGAGAACTAGGGAGATTTTTTTGTGTGTGTGAGGAACGAATGGTTCTGTATCTTGATTACTGTGGTGGTTACACAAACCTGCATATGTAGTAAAAGAGCATATAACTCCACATGTCGTGTCAATGTCAGTTTCTTGATTTTTATATTGTACTATAGTTTTGTAGGCTATAACCATTAGTGGGAACTTGGTGAAGGCAAGTTACTATCTTAGTAACTTGCTGGAATCGATAACTATCTAAAATCTAACGTTAAATCTGTTATTATCTTTTTAGAAAATCATTTGATGCTTACTCATTATAGCTAAAATTACTTTTTTAAATGATCACCTCCAAGTGTAAGGCTTTATAATTTTGTTTTTAAATAAACTTTTTCATTTTATTAAGCAAAGAGACAAGTGTATTCTAATAAAACTGATTTACAAGGTTTGGTAGGGCAATATATCTTTGTTTATGTACAAGGCACTTATCTCTTGGTTGGAAGTATGAACATGTAGCTCTATATGAAAAACTATTTTATCATGAGATGGCTAGATTATTGTAGAGCTTAATGTGTTAAAAATTACAGCATTCTCATAATGTACAAGTAAATATTAAAGCCATCATTTAAAAGCAAAACGTGTTTTGTTCCTACACATTTTCTGCTCGTTTCCATCACAACTAGCAGTTGTTAAAACAGTTAAGTGCATGTGGATAACATCAGAGAAACTGATTTGCTCGTGCAACTCCAGCCCAGCGTTTCTGGAGCAGCCATGCCAACATTTGCCTCACTGCTGAGTGGCTGCACCCAGACTGCCTCGGGAGTGGTTCTGCAGTCCACTGTCAGCGAATCACTCAGCAATGGAAGCTCAGCTTGTTCCTTTATAGCGTGAAGGCGACAGAACTCACTCTCTCCTGGCTCTTGGGTGATGTTGGTCGTAAACATAAATAATATCCATCAAAGCACTGGGAATCGCATCCCTCTGTAAAATTAAGCATCCGAAAGGTTCCCCCATGAACTACCTACTTTGTAAGTGGGATGCTTTATTATTTTAACCAAACTGTTTAACGTACAATCATTTATCCCAACGTTTATGAGAATAGCAAAGACGCTTTATGGGTTCCTTAGGAAAACAGTAAAAGGGTCATAGAAAATTTTAAACGAGTCGGGAAAAGAGAGATGAAACAACGTGAAAAAAGGCAGGCAAGATTGACATGGTTTTGGATGATTTCAGTGAAAATATGTATTCCAACCACTTCCTACTTCCTGAAGTGTCCAAGAAATAATGAATTCTTGAACACTTAGCTGTGTTAGATACTCGGGGAGGTACTAACTTTGAGATGAAACCCCATGGGCTTTCTGTTCTCATTGGCTCACAGTCAACAAAAGCCATTCAAACGATGGCTGGTTACACATTATTTAGCAATTAATGTGAATATCTTAATTCATGCAATGAAAGTATGCTCAGGAGTACTGGAAACATGTATCAGGACCCTAACGTTGCCTTGCTGTGTCAGGAAAGAACTGGATTGCCTCAAAAATCAGCAAGCTAACCAATTTCTATGTATTTCCTAGCTCAAGCTGCCTTTAATGTCTTCATTTGTCATCCTCTGTATGAAAGCAGTTAAGCTTTATAGAAGAAACTATTAGCTGTTTAGAACCCACACGCACCCTAAAAGTCTTCATAGTTCCATCAAGTTCACCACTTCAAACAAAGGATAAGGCAGTCATTGTACCTCGGGGCATTCATTGACTATCATGGATGAAATGTTTTAAATCAAAATGGTCAACTACTTTCACTACATTCTCGCCATTCTGGCTAAATATTTATTCTCACAACAAACATTTATGGAGCCCATAAACTAGGCTGGGAGCTGCAGATATAGCAATAAATGATCAGCAGTTTTTCTTTAAAGATTCTCCGTCTACTGGGGGAGATGGGCAAGGGGAAAAATGATTTTCACACGTGGAAACATTGTGGAGAATATAGGGGAAAGCTCTTTGTTTAGGATGAATCTTATCCTTGGAAATTCTCAGAGGGCAGTAAAATGTCATTATTCAACTTGCTTTTTATTTCAAAGACCTTGTGAAGAAGAAACACAATTTTAAAATTTCCTCTTTTGAGCTTGGTTTTATGGAAATAGACTACAGTTACAAGAATGCATTTCTTATAAATTAGAGACAAATGCCATTTTGGATGAACATTTAAATAAAAAACCGGGTAGAGCAAGAGGCTACTAAACATATGAACTAACAGCTAATACTTAAAAAAAAATGGGAATATATCCAAATGTCAAGACAGCACTGAGGATTTCAGCAATTAAGAGAGAAGTAGTCCTCCCCACATTTCATAAAAGAGCAAGTTCAGCTTTGTCTCGATTAACCCAGGTTTCAATTCAAGGGCAGAAGGATCATGAGCCAAAAGGATTTTCCACAAAGTCCACAGTGAAAGTATAACATATTCTATCTGGTCACCTTTCAACATATATTTTAAAGCCTATTTAAAAATTGTGGCTTTATTTATGGCTACTAATTCCTCTATCTGCTGATCTAGCTGTCACTAATTAAAAACTTAAACTTAAATTGAAAAAAAATATGGAATTATCAATCTAGAAAAATAGAAAATAAGAGAGTTGACTTTGATTTTTCAAAATAACAAAGGGCAGAATGAAAATGAATTTGTTCTGCCCTTGTACCCTGGTGCATAATAAGAGATGGAGGGTGCAAACTCAATGAAATTAAAGGGCAAGATTCTTAAAATGAATGGGCATATTTATTTGCCCAGCATGCATAATGACATTTTTTGCACCCTCAGTTACTAGAGGTCATGGAAAACAAATAAAAACACCTGGGAGTGAAAAAGAACAAAATGATTTTCTAAGTAATGAAAACATTTATAGCCAAGATAATGGCATGATTATATTGCTGTACTTCAAAGAGTATTAAATAAATTCTCACAAAAGTCATCCTGTCACTAATTAAATGTGGTAAGGGTTCTTTACATGTCTTTGAAGTCTTCAGAAATTTCTAGTGCTGAATAAAGAGGGAACTGGATATCTCTGATTGGTTAACTGATAAAATATATCTCTATATTTGAGGGGGGCAAAGAGGGTATAGAATCATCAATTGAGTAATTCCATTTGGAATATGAAATATCAGTTACGGCTGAAAATAGAAATAAGGCTTGAAGTTAGATCTTGATTTAAATATATTCTCTTCTATTTGCTATTTTCACAATTTGTTGGTTAGTCACAAATTCTCTGTGTAATAGTTTTCCTTACTATGGTTTATTGAAGCTTACACTTCCTTTCTAGGGACTGAGCAGGCAGGCCACAAGTTTATCTTTATATGCCAACTCAATGGGACACTAAGGCCTAAATAGGACCTGCAGCCCACTAACAGCTTAGATAACACACCATTGCTCAAAGTGCACAAGCAAAACACCTGTACATAATTCTGTGTTAAATACATTTACCTGTCAGTAAATGAGAAGAAACTTTAAGGAAGGAAATGTTCACAAATGCCTCCTGGTTGAGTGTAAGTTCCAGAATTCTAAAGCTACTCAATGAGCTTTAGAATCCCTTTCTTTTGAAAGTCAATTATTTGTCTTGTGGTTCTGGACAATTATGGTGGCAGCGACTGGGTCTGGAGTTTCTGGGCTGATAGGTCAGACTGGCCAGAGCTGGCTTGACCTATGTTTAGTGGCACCCATGGCAAGGAGGATTCAGCTCACAGGTAGAAGGCCTTGGCCTACTTCTGCATCTCCCCAAGGTGGGAGTGAGCATGCTGAATGTGTCCCACAGAGAGCATGAGAGACCCAAGTTCCTCATCTCCCCCATCTCCACATCATGTCCAAGCCCTTTCCCTGGGGAGATGGTAACCAAACTCTGTTTCATAGTGCTCAAGTGAATGGGCTTCCGACATCTATGAAGATGAATAGAGAACCTGGTCCACTACTCAGCTCCTTCCAACTCTATGCTTATAACAGGAGGTGGCTTAGAAAAATAATTTAGATGGGTCATGAGAAAAAAATATTACTTTGTTATTTTACAAGACTTTGATCATACAGGACTAAACTACTTGCTCCCCTGATCGGGTTAGATCAACCCTATGTTTCTGCATTTAGCATTATGGTTCTGTCATTTTAGTATCAGCATAACTTTCTGATCTGGCACAGAAATACATATATATAATTATTGGGCATTCATATTCTCAGTTAAGTTGAAAAGTTGTAAGTCAAAAAAAAAGAAGAAAGAAAATAAATGTGAAAAGGACAGGGGAAAATTGTAAAAAAATATCAATTACACTGAAGGATAATAGTGTTAAGATAATATCAGAATGTGTTTCTAGTGTTGCTCAGTGGTTGAGCAAAGACCTATGAACCAGAAGACCAAGGTTCGGTTCCTGGTTAGGGCACATGCCCCAATTAAGGCTCAATCCCCATTATGTGGCATGGAGCTGGTCAATGATTCTCTCTCATTATCAATGTTTCTATTTCCCTCTCACTCTCTCTTCCTCTCTGAAATCAATAAAAATATATTTAAAAACAAAAACAAGTCAGGGCAAATGCCTGGGTTGTGGGCTCCATTCCCAGTAGGGGGCATACAGGAGGCAACGGATCAATGATTCTCTCATCATTGATGTTTCTATCTCCCTCTCCCGTCCTTTCTGGAATCAATAAAACTATTTTAAAAAAAAGCAAAACACTTAAAAAAAAAGATAGCATCAGAATGTAAAAACAAATCTATCAAGAGGTTATTCTTAAGAATTACAATAATTATTATTTATTGGTAGATGAGGAAAATGTTGCTAATACATAATTTGCTTCACTTTCTCCAAAGATAATTTGAAGTGAATGTCAGAAACAGACATTAAACTAGAAAAAACAAATAAGAGAAAATAAGATAAATAATTATTTGAATTGTTAGGGGAAAGCATGGCAAATCTGACAAAATTTCAAAATTGGCAGGGGGTGATCTAAAACTATAATAAAAATAAAACAGCAACATTTGAGTACTAATTTATACTACATCTGTCATCTCTACATTTGTCATCTCTTTATGCTGGCCCTGCATAATATTTTTTTTTACAAGAAGTAAAGTAGTATTGCTCACAATTTACTATGCAGTCTATGAAAAACTCTATAAATGCCAAAACTATTTCATGAGGCTTTAGCAGAGGAGATGGTGTTGAAATTCTGAATAGAAATGATTTATACTTAGCATTTCTCTGGCATTAGAGAAATGATTGGAATTTTTTTTCTTTAATTAAAACTGTCAGCATGGAAGGATTTAAGGATGATCAGAACAAATCCAACCAGCAAACTTCATTAGCCAAGAAAGTTACAGGGAAAGTAAAAGGCACTTTTTACTAGTGTTACATGAAAAGGGTCTACATATTAGGCATATTTGGTAGAGTTATAAACATACTGAGTCTCAATGTTAGCAGAAATATTGGAAAACACTTCAACTAAATTTCCACATATCAATAGTTTGGTGATTAAAATAAATGAAATAACATTTTTCTCTAGTCTTTTTCTGAGTATGAAGACATATATTTTAGAGATCTGTAATTTAAAAAAATTACTCAGATTCTGGTCAAAATGGCTGTTTAGGTAAATATGGTATTTGGAACCTCCTACAACCATATCAAAATTATAAAAATAATTAAGGACCCACCATCATAACCGCCTGATTGAGACTTATAGGAGAGGCTGGAAAGCAGAATGGGCTGATCCCACACTCATATGTGGTGGTTAAAAATCAGGAGGGATATCTAAGCTACAGAGGTAGCTTAAGGAGTGAGGGGTCCTAGCCCCACCTCAGAACCCCCAGCCCAGAATTCTGGTACTAGGAAGAGAAGTCTCCATAACTTCTGCCTGTAAAAACCAGCAGGGATTGTGGCTAAGTGAGATGGAGGGTTGCTGGAGTTCATGGCAGTTACTCTTAAAAGGTCCATGAACAGACTTACTTGGACTCCCTCCTTTTGAGCTCCAGCACTGAGATAGAAGTTCCAAAGGCAACAGGGTTGTAAGGGGAGGAACTGAATTGCTTGGCAAGGCCTGGAGGGGCAGCTTTCTCCCATAGTGAGGGCTGACAGAGGCCATTGTTCTTGTGCTGAGTCACTCCCACAGAACCAGCAGGTGGCCACCACATCTGAGTCATCACCAGCCCTGGCTAACACTGTTCACCTCCTTGCTCTGGTAATTCTCTGAGACCCTAATCCACTCAATTTGAGGCCCACCCTGGCCTTTTCCAGTGGCTTTTCCATACAGATTACTTCTCTTGTCTCATGCTTCAGACTTTCCTACAATCTCTCAAACAAGCAGCATATGGCTTCTGAATACTTTTACCTCTTATTAAGTGGCCTATGGCTTGGCACTAACAATAGCTGGCCTTGGTTAGCAAATTCATACCTTTCTCTTGTAATTATAATAAAACTCATTAATATATTTTTTCTTATCTTTCTTTTGTAATTATAATAAAACTCATTAATATATTTTTCCATTTTGATTTATTTTTATAATTTTCATCATTATATTGTAAAATTATTTTTCAATCCTTAAGATTTTCAGACTTAGTAAATAAAATATAACTATGCAAATTATTGTGTATATTAATGAGACAGATGGCATTTATTATAGCCTGTTTTATTTACACTGATTACACTGAGTCTACCCATCCATCAATCATCTTTTTATACATGTTGATGTTCATTTCTGTCTCACACAGAAGTACATAGTTATGAGAGCGAATACAAAATTTAATGACTCTTTGATTATAATTCCCTCTGCTGATATTTCTTCCATGATTCTGAACCTCCTAGATGCAAAGTTCTAGGAAAAAAAATTCAGCCATTTTGTAATAGGAATATTACAAGAATAGAAATATTCCCTGAGTTCCTAATAGCTATTTTTATTTTAACAAATATATAAGCTATGTTTTAATAAGAAATATAAGCAAACAAGAATTAATAACTTATCTGCACATTTTTTCATTTCTCACTGGAATACTAAAAGAACTGGACATTGCTCTAAATGGGCATTTTTGGAGGCAAAAACAAAGCCATCTAGCAGAACTGTATCTTTTCTTCTCTGCATTCAGTGAATAAAGAGCCAATACAATATAATTTGTATTTGGAGATTCAACACTTTGGAACATTAATCCTCTGCCAATTCTAGTCATTTGCTAAGACTTTACAATTAAAGTCGTGCCTTCAATATGTTGATTCTCTAAAAACTAGAGAAGATTTCAGGCTCTAAGCAACTTTTGACCCATGCATAATCTTACACATGCCAATTGCTTCCAAAATTGTAAGAGTTTCTTCAGTTTTATGAGGTTTTATTTTTGTGCCGCTATCCTGAGAGAAATCATGTTTGGTGCTTTCATTACCTTCCCTGACACTGTAAATATTTCTTTCTGTAAATGATAGCTGCTCATTTGCTTTTTAGAATATCCTATTGGGAAAAAAAATCCATAGCTTTATCTCTGAAGTCTTGCCAGTTTGTAGCCCCATGCCTGGGAAATTTGGATGGCTTTGTTGATTAGTTCACAACCACAAGATGCCAGACAGCGTGATTCTGGATCTGCTAACGTTCTTATAAATGCAGATACATCTACTTCATCAGCTCTTGCTCAAGTATAAGTTCTGTGAGTTTTCATTAATGATCATATACTGAAACTCATATATACATTACCACTTCAGGCCTATATTAATCATATACCATATAAAAACATATAATTATTATATTAAATACCCCACATGAGGATTTGCATTTTACATTGAGAGAAACTAAGGCAGGCCCTCAATATAAACTGAAATATTCATAATATGTGTTAGGCCCTCCTGAGATAGAATATCTGATTAATAGATGTTCAAACAGGAGCAACTTATTCTAATGGAATATTAGAACGAGTCCATATGGTTTCTGTGGTGGTGCTCTTCCATACTCTCTCTGCTCTTGAGGGCTCACAGCTTCCTCCCTGGGCATTGCTCCTGAGTTGAGGGAAACTACCATGCCCAGGGCTGCATCCCTTTCCAGAGGACATGATTCAGCCAGTGACCTGCTGAAGTGGGAGAGAAACGCCCCATCAGAGCCTAGCCCTGGACAACTCAGAAAGGCCACGCCTGCTCCAGAAATCCTTGTAGGCTGAGCTGAGGCTTCAGTAGCTATAGTCTCACAGCTTTTTTCTCTGCCCTATCCAGCCTCCCTCACTGTCTTGTGGGTGTGTCTCCCAGAGCACTTCCCAATTGGCCATCTCACAGTGTATCTCTTGAGGCACTTCCATACAACCCAAGAGAAGAAACTTCTAAACCTTTTTGTTTGCAACACTTCATAAGAAGCACTAATTAGAAAATTAATTCAAAGACAACAGCAAACACAAAGGACCAAACAGAAAGTCCTTCATGCTTTGTTCCTTTTCCATTAACGATTTTCGCCATGTAAAAGGAAAGACTCTTCCCTCGGTGATTTTTCTTTACATTTACTAATGGATGTTGAGAAGACTTTTTCAATAGTTTCAATTGAGACTGGTAACAAAGACCCAAAGAAGGCACCTCACATTCTAAAAGAGTAAAAGCAATGGGTCTCTACACCCATGCAGCTCCCCTACCTCAGCTCCCTCACCTTTCACCTCAGCCCTCCCATTCTGGCCTGTGTAAGCAGCAACTGAGAGGTAGGAATAGCAGGCTTTGGTTTAGTGAGACACTGCCACAGCCTTCCCCAAACTTCCATTTCCCCTGGGAGCTCCAAGAGAATCCCTGGCAATGATCTGAGGTCATTACAAAGAGGAGCGGTTGGATTCTCATTCAATAGGACATTCTGGTGATAAGCCTGATGCTGGGCCTTCAATGCCTTGAAGTTGAGGAAGGGTGGGAGAGGTGAACAGAAGTTGAGCCAGAGTGGATTTTCTGCATTGAAGACTGATTTTGTCATAAAGAGACTGCTGAAGGATCCTTCAAGGAGATGACACATGCTCTTTTAAAAAGCCAGCATGGGGACACCAGTCACACAGAGAGTACAACTGGAAAAATTTCAATAATCAACATGAGAGGACTTTAACACCATCAATTAAGTAATAGCTAGCTACCTCCTCCCCCGCCCCCATTCTCCTCTGATCACCAATATACTGAAGAAAGAATTCCCAAGTGGAGGGAGAAAACAGAAGCAGGGAGGAAGCATATAAAGGTAAGCCATGGTCTCTATCTGGTACAGGTACATGAATCGGGAAGGAAGGCTAATAGGGAGGACATGTGATGAATTGGATAAGTGACTGTTGGTTTATACTGGTGTGAACTGTAGTATTAATATCTTAAAGAGTTTGGGAATCTATGAAACCTGCCTGAGATGTTTTTTAAATAATGGGAGATAGAGATCACATAGCACAGTAAAAGGTGATGATTGGAGGAAACAGTGTGTCCACCGCCTTAGTAAACTGTTCAGGAACTAGTTATATCTCATTTCTGTAAATATGGGAGAAATGTCATTGGCAATGGCTGACTTCATTTAAAAGTTTACTGCCTACTTGACAAGATACTCTAACCGAAGGACCAATTTTCTGTTTACTAAGTAAATTTTCAGCTAAGTGTCTTTATTTTTATTTCCAAATTTTCATATGCTTACATGAAAAAATTGTATGACAGTAGCATAATCTTAAATGAAAGAGAAGTTCACAGAGAAATGATGACTCCACTTACGCAAATAAAAAGTGCATGATTATGTATGTACTTGGTCCTGGTGTATGCAAATAAAAAGTGAGTTTTTATAAATGTTTTCTATATTTACATACCTTTTTCTCTCTGAAGTTTAAAATTAGAGATTAACCTTGGTTAACAGTGGTTACTAGGATTACTGCAGAGGGAAGTAAGACCAATTATTTTGTTTTTTTATTGTTTGCATTTTTTAAAGTATGTATATATTTATATATATTAAAGATAGGAAAATAAAGTCAAATGACTGGATTCATTAGGCAGGCAGAGGACTCTTCTGCATGCAGGTCTCTTCAGAGATTAGTGAACGTTTCATGACTTTATAATTGCTAAAGATACCAATTAAGAATGGACTCTGTTGAGCATATAAATGAAAATCCAATAAGAAACCATGCTAGACAGTTTATTAACTCCATAGTGGTCCATGTTCATTCCTCTTTGTCTCTTGCCTCCTGTTTACATTTGGTTTCACATAAGTTAATGTTGTAGATGTGGTGTTTTGGACACTGGCTAATTTCCGAATCCCTATATTTAAAACATTAAAAAAGAATCTGTGATTTTGCATGGAGGCAGTGGTTACAGAAACACTCCCAGGTCAGCCCAGAAGTGTAGTCACATTAGAAGGATGTGGGCACAAAGGGGAAACAGAATGAATGTGCGCATTGGGAATCTCTTTGCTGGGTCTTTAATCTTATCAAAATGGATTTCTAATGTATCATTTTACGTTCTGTATATTTTTCAAGCAGGATACAGTTTTGTCAGTCTGTGGGTGTTAACATGGGATCTTGTCCCAGATGGGGGCTTCTCAGTATTCTCAGAATATGCAGAGGTTCTATGCTATGTGACAGCTATGGACTGGGTGGCATGGGGGTTGGTCATAACAATAGAGTGGGCTCTTGTGGCTTCCCTCAGTTTTCACTTGAGTATCTCCCCTTTTCTTGGCTCTCTCTCTATTAAAACTACTTTCAATAAGTTGATGAAAAAACGAATCAAGGTTCAAACTTTTACAGGAAGAAATATGAAAGTGATATTGTCATACAATTTTATTTTAGGAATGAGAAAACAAATTGAGTTTTCACTTGATTACGAGTCAGTGATTTGTTCAAAGAATTCAGTTCCAAACATTGTGATATAACCAGCATCACAATGTTTGGAACTGGCTGAAGGCCTTTCAGTCTCAGTCCCATGCCTTTCAGCATACCATACTACCCGCATTTTGCTGCTAACTTCTTAGTTAGTCTCACTAACAAACTTTCAAGGCCTGGGATTCATAATATTCCCAGTTAAAATAATTGAGAGAGGTGTGGCTGTAAAATCTAGGAGTCACAAGATCACAATTGCTGAATAACATCACCTCTGATTTCACTGGAGATTATGGTTATATTTGGTAGACTAGCTACTTTCAGCCTCAGTCAATTTTCTAATGAACCTACTCACCCTGTGAAAATTCTATGGCTACATTCAGTTGCATTGTAAGTTCACAATATCTTCTAAAATACAATAAATTTTCAGTCAATCCTAACAAATTATAATGCAGGGACACACACACACACACACACACACACACACACACATTTGGTGTCTTAACAAGCAGAATTTGGGCTATAGATTTTTGGGGTTATATCTGTGAGTTGTAGATATAACCCAAAAAATCTATAGCCCAAATTCTGCTTGTTAAGACACCAAATGTATTTCAAATATTAACTTCCTAATCACAATTTCAGACAGAGTATAAAGTATTTATCTTATGCAATTTAAGTCTCATCATTAGTGATGTGTCAGCAACACCATTATAAGCAGGGATGGCAATTCAAGGCACTTCCAACGCAGCTGCACAAATAATAAGATTAAAATCGCAACAAAATTGTCTACATAAGTGAAAGCGCTAACTTCACTATATAAATCACATTCTAATCCCATGTTAACACTAGTGAAACAGCTATGTGCCTTTCAATGCATTTTTCTTCATTTGGTTTAGTTGTTTGAATGCATTTTAGTGTTTAATCAGTTGCATGCTTCTGTAATGAACACTTTGGGACCATCTCTCTCCACCAAGCCCTATTTATCTGAAAGAACTTAGGTTTCTATGAAGCCCATGAATTTTAAGTTTGGCTCATAATAAGCTTAACTAAGTAGAGTGACCTCTTTTACTATTATTTGAAATTATAATCCCAAGAGTGAAAATGAAGGAGAGAAGAGGACCAAAATAAAGTCAATAAAAGAGGAAGGAGGGAGGGTAGTGCGGCCAGTGTTGCTCAGTGGTTGAGCATCTACCTAGGAGGTCTAGGTTCAATTCCCAGTTGGGGCACATGCCAGGGTTATGGGCTCAATTCCCAGTGGGGGGGGGGCTGGGAGGAGCGGCATGCTGGAGGCAGCCAATCAATGATTCTTTCTCATCATTGATGTTTCTCTCCCTCTTCCTCTTTGAAGTCAATAAAATATATATATATAAAAGAAACGGGGACACAAAATAAACAAAATACAGTCAGAAAAAAGGGATGTCCTTTTATTAACATTCTGAGTAGTATAAATAGATCAAGGAAGATTAGTGCATACCATTAAAAGGGCCCAATAAAAATGCCAAACAATGATAGAATATTGTGTAAAATAGTGTGACTGCAATGAGTCTATAGGCTCACACTGTCCAATTCAATCATTTCATAATTGAGAGAACAAAGTCCCTGAGAAGAACACCTTTGTTAGAGGTAACACTCAGTAAACAGCAGAGCTGGAAACTAAACTCTTGGTGCCTAGTCCAGAGTTACTGAATTAAAAGTCAAGCAATACGAAGAGAGGAGTTGCAAGAAAAGTGAATTATTTAAATAAATGTACAAAAGTAAGCTGTCTGTATGATAGTAGAAAGCCTTGACATAAAAAATGAGTAGCTATTTAAAACTTCAATAAGAGAGATGTCTACTACAACATAAAGTTATAATTTCATCACTCATTAGAATGTCAACTTGATCACAGAGATAGACATACTATTACTTCAAATTAATAAATTAGCCAAAACAGATTTTTAAATTAGAAAATGCTCTTGGCATGACTTACAACTTCAAATAGCATGGTGTGATTGAAAAGCTACCAAATACCTAATCCTAGGCTTGAGCCTTTTACAAGATCGGTATAGCTTTCAGCAAATGATTAACTCTTTGTCAGATTCCAATAATTCATTTAAAAGTTTCAATTTGAGGATACCTAAATTCTCGTTTATCCTAAGTTACTGTAAATTAAATTACTATGTAAGGACGTCTAGGTTATTCCAAATTTAATAATTTTATTTTTATTCCAGAAACAAGAGACAAATTTCAAAGCCAAAATATAATGTTTCTCTAATCTCAGTTTCTCTAATCTTATCCATTTTTCAAGTCCAAGGAACTATTACTCTGTACTAGTTTTTCTGTTCAACTCTACAAATAAAAGTATTTGTTAATATACTGGGTTCAACTGTACCACATGTTAAATCCCTTGTGATTTGAATGAAAAATTCAAGTGTGGTCCTTTCACTGTTATAAGATTTGGGCTCTAAATTAATTTTTCAACCATCTAAACCATATATTAATTTAAATGTACAAATTAAATAGGTGATAGATTATTCTAATGCCAAGCCATGATCATAATATAGTTGAAAACATTTAAGAAGTACTTAAAGTAGGCAAGAGAGAGCTGAGATTAAATAATTGGATCTAAATATCTTTCTAAAGTAGAACAATACTTCATTTTTCACTTCAGTGTTTACTGTTGGAGGGAAAAACTCAGGTCATTAATTATTCAGGAAACATTTCAGCTGTGAACTTTTACATCTGTTTACTAAATATTAATTTTAATTATATTTAGATCACATGTAAACGTGATGTATTTTTAGCTGATAAAATAAATATCATTCCAAAGACACAAAAATTGTGGTTATGAGGTTTGGTCAATTCTCCATCAAGTAATATACCATGGTGTCTAACTAATGTTATGGTTAAATTGCTTAATGTTTTCATTTAGTTATAAATGTTTTCTATATGCTTCACATTTCATATGTTTAAATGACAAATACTGGCAATTTATTATTAGATTAGAGGCCTGATGCCAGAAATTTGTGCAACGGTAGGCCTTCCTTCCCCCAGTGGCCAGCACCTGGACCCAGGCTTCCTTCACAGCCCCGGCTTTATCCAGAAGGTCATTTGGAAGGACATCCAGTCTAATTAGCATATTATACTTTTATTATTGTAGATTTTAAAAGAATATATATTTAGTTCCAATAGACGCCTTAAATTTGTTAAAGACTAATACAACATGTCTGAGAAATGCTTATTTCAAATAATTTATCTGATGCATTCATTTTTAAAAGCACAACAAAACCAACATACAGTACTTTAATAAACAATTCCAAGATATAGTAATTTACATTGCTTTAAGAGGATATTTTCCTATGGATCACGTTGATAAACAGCAAGAATTCAATTGTAACTGTCAACTGTTATGTGTATTAAAAGCTTTCCACTTCCATCAGAGAAGACTATAGGATACACATGGCTATTGATTGCAAGCTATTTGTACAGGATAGATTAATGGTTTCTTCTCCCGTAAATATAAATATTTCAACATTTGCTCATCAAACCTTCAAACTGTTAAACAACCATTAACAATAATCCACTCCCATTCACCCACCTACCACTCTTTCTTAGAGGTTTCTGGAAATAGTACCTTGTGGAAGAATAAATTGATGAACTAAAATTGAAGCATACATGAATTACTTTAGATATCCTGATACAACTGGGCTGTTAAATAAATTATTTTGTTCTTTACCTTTATTTAGCAAGAACGTTTTATAGTTTTCTTTTGCTAGTGAATTGCAATAATATCTGCTGGCTGCCTTACAATAAATACAGGCAGACCTTACTGATTTGCCCTTTCTCCTGTTATTAATTTGCTATCAGAAGAATAATCTTATTCATATCAAATAATATATTTATATATTTTTTCTGAATTTAATCAGAAAAAACAATTTCATATAGAGGTGTTCTGTTAGATCTTTTGAAACAAAACAAAAATTATTGATTTTTATATTGTATGTAATGACAAAGATTAGATTCACTTAAATTTAACAGCAAAAGTTTGACATATATACACATGTATATATTAACATATATACCCACGTTAATATATGTAGTTTATTCATTCATATGTTTTAAATATAAATTGATAACCAAAGATGAATAATACAAGAATAAAAGTAGTTCTCATAAAAGTTCAAATACATCATGACATAGACTTGAACGTGGGTTGAGCTCTACATGCATTCCTTGCTACCAGAGTGTTACTGTCCTAAATTAGCTAGTTACTACTAATAAAGGAAAGAAAATAAAGGGAAGTCAAACATTGTAAGCCTGGTCACCTGGGAAGCCTCACCTGGAAGCTACAACTTCATACAACATTGTTTCTCCAAGGGATTAACAGCCCTCCCTTCCCCAACCCAGGACTGGGTTGTTGGTAGAAAAGGTGGAAATAGGCACATTTGCAGTAGAAGTTGGGATGGCACAGGGGAGATGCTTGTTTGTCAGTATAGCCTGGGGAGCAATGGATTGGCTAGGGTGTGGACCCACAAAGTCTGAAGCACACAAAGTCTAGAACGTTCACTGATTAAGGAAGCTCTGGGTTAAAATCCAAAGACAAAGAGTTCCCTCTCCTCTAGTTCTCTCTTGATCTTGTTCCCTTTTGCTCCATGATCCACACTTGCCCGTGGAATTGTTAATTCTCTCTCATAGCCAAGTGGTTGTAGCAGCTGCATGTGCCATGAGTTGAGAGTTGGACTTCACATGCAGGATGCTGGACTGGAATATACTTTAATATGGAACAGAAACTATGAGGCTTTATTTTTTCCTGCTGAAGACAAGATTGGACTTTTTTTATGGCTAGACCAACATTGATGGGAATCCCTTAATTATACATCACAATAAAGCCTTTAGAGTCTCAGGAAATTCATTTTCTCATAGCACCACAAGAACTCTACTTTCACCAATAAAGGGAGGACTCAAAATAATCTCATGTGGCAAACAAGTCCCCTGACACTAGACCTTTATTTAAACAAGGTCAAAGGCCTCCCATTTTTACAAATATCTTGAGAAAACAATGACTTGTTCTAGTATTTATAATCATAATTAGTACTTATTAATCCTATAACTTTGAGCTAGTTATTTAATAACAGGGGGGAATCCATTTCTTCACTATATTTAACAGAACTTAGCATGTTATAAAGGTAAGCACAGTCTATGTCATACTCCCAATATTTGTTAGAGATAGACTAAAAGTTATAATAAACTTATATAAAAGCCTAATATGTAAATCAACTGAACAGAACAACCCGTGGAACAACCAGTTGGTATGATGTGCACTGACTACAAGAGGGCAGACACTCAATGCAGGAGCTGCCCACAGCCCACAGGCCCCAGGCCAACCAAGGTGGGTGCCAGCAGGGAGATGGGGGGATCTGATCACCCTGCTTGTTCCCCCACAGACTAGCCCTGATCACTGGCCAGGCCTAGGGATACTACCAAGCATGAATTTTGTGCACTGGGCCTCTAGTAATCATAACAAATTCATATATCATGGCTGGGCGTTAGAATAATTTGACACCTACTTCATTTTCATGTTTAAGCTTCAGCATATAAATTTCAAAGGCAGGTTAATATACAGTGGCACCTCGAGATACGAGTTTAATTAGTTCCGTACCTTGAGGCGTGGGAAACTATGAGACGCTGGAGTCGCGGTAAACTGGTGGGTCGTGTGCAGCCAGCTGATCTGCACAATTATTCCTATCTCAAATGTTGCTCATATTTCAAAGCAAAAATCACTCGCTTGACGGCTTGTATCTCAAAAATCTCGTATGTTAGGGCACTCGTACCTCGCGGTATCACTGTATTGATTAATAAAAATGCTGAGTCATGGCAGATTTGGTTTTCTTTAATCATCAGTTGTTTGGATTGAAATAACACTTGCTCACATTAGCCTTCCTGAAACATCTAGTTTATAAATGAGGAGTTAAGGTTTATACTTTGGTTTTTTAGGTTATAAAATATTCTTGTATCATTTTCATAATGCTTCTTCTATATAGACTGAATATACATCTTTATATAAAAGTGAATTATTAAACCTCTGCAGTTTATTGCCATAAAGGCTATTGAAATGTTACTTACTCACTTATTATTTCATGCATCTGTGCAAAGTGGAACTTAAAAGTAACTACAGAACATTTATTTTACAAAGGCCTCCTCCCTAAATTTTTTGCCTACTAATTCTTCAGTTTATAAGGAATAATTTAACACATTAGACAAAGGAGACCTCTTTTCTGAAAACATATAATAATCTATTTAAAAATGCTTCTGTTCAATAAATTCTTGTGGATTTTGATTGTGAAAATCAAGTAACCTCACCTGGAGTTGCTAGTGGTGGTGGTGCTGGTAGTGGGGGGAGGGATGGCAGGACTCATTTATCAGTACCCTGAAGAGCAAGGGCAATTGGAAGAAACTATAAAACAGGAGGCTGGAGATTACTGAAGGGATGAAATAAGAAAGGAAGGGAAGAAGGAAGACAGAAAAAGGAAAATGGGAGGAATTCCTGCTACTTTAATTCACAAGCCCTGAATAGGAAGCCTTTAAAACGTGTGAATGTGATATGCTCTTTTTTGCCTCTTTACTGCTGCATATTCTGAGCCTCTTTTTACATTATTTCCTGCCTGGCAAAATACTGTGCATTCTCCCAGTTTCAGCCAAAGTGTACCTTTGTTAATGGCATCAGACAGACAGGGATGTTTCTTCTTCATACATTTCTCTAATCCAGTACATAATGTTACTGCTTATTTGTTGTGTGAGCCCTTGAGGTTGAAAATAATATTTTAGATATTATTTTCAAGATGTTTATACTAAGGTGTATGCCTGGAATATGGTAGATAATCATTTGTGTGTGCGTGTTGCTTTAATGAATTGTCACCTGATGATAACAGTAGAGAATGTGCAAAAATCAAAGATAGAGTTTGACTAAAATGTCTATCCCACATATAATACAGGTTTTTAAAGCATTATGCTATTAGCATGTCAACATATTAAAAATAATAAAAATAACATTAGCAATAAAAATGAACACAACTTTTCATTAAAATATTTATAATCTATTGTCTCTGTAATGGAAGAAAACATTCAACACTTAATGTATTAAGTCACCTTTAAGACTAGAAATCTAGAAATCAAAGTATTTGAGTGTTGGAAAAATATTAAATATCATCTCTTCCAATCATCCTGCCAGTATGTAAATTCTGCCCTGCATTTCTGCCAAGTGAACATCCAGACAATGTTAGGCCCCCTGATCTGAGAAGCGCCAGTCATGCATAGAATGACACCACAACAGGTTTCAAATTCTCTCTCTTGTGGGAAATAGTGAGGAGCATCAATATATATTGTGAAAGAAATGGAAACAAATCATTTAACAAAGTATGACACTTAATTGGTGAGTTATCCTTTCATCTTACACATTTCTTTAGATTTTAGTAGACAATTTTAAGAAAGTTTTTAGTCAATAATTAAATTTAGGTTCGATTCCTGGTCAAGGGCACATACTTGGGTTGCAAGTTTGACGGGAGGCAACCAATGGATGCATCTGAATCTGTGCAGGAGGCAGCCAATGGATGTATCTCTCTCACATTGATGTTTCTCTCTCTCTAATAAAAAAAGAGGAGAGAGGAGAGAGAGAGAGAGAGAGAGAGAGAGAGAGAGAGAGAGAGAGAGAGAGAGAGGGAGAGAGGGAGAAAATATTAGAAAGTAAGGGTTAACTTTTGGGAAAAAAGCGTAAGAAGGGCATGGAATTTTTAATATGTTCACACTGATATCAAAGACAATCTCATCTTCGTAACATAAAAATAATATTTTCCTTGCTTTCATTATTGTCAAAATAAAATATACCTCATGAGCTTTTCTTGGAAATGCTATATTTAGTAATTCACCCTTAAAAATGTAATTTTTCTTTTCTGGTGAGTGATCTGATTTGAAAAAAAAAGGGGGATTAGGACATATATGTAACACCTTAACCAATAAAAAAATTAAAAAAAATACATATGCATACAACAAAGAAATTAAATAAAAATGCCCTATATTCTCCAAATGGTAGCAGTCTCTCTGCAGGCATTTCCCCAAAGTAATGAAGTGTCCATGCTTCTTTGTGCCTGCTAGAGCAGTAGACTCCCACATCTTCAGAATCAATTAAATCTAAAACATTTAAGTAGATTCAGATGTTTATTCCTTGAATTTAGCAATCGGGAAGATTATTTCCTGTCTGATCACAAGACCCATTCATAAGTTACCACAGATGATTACTCTGGATACTCCCTAGATACATCATTAGCCCTGGACATGATACAACCATATACTCTCTGAGGACTCCACAAAACTCCTGTGGCAGCCCTTATTACAGCATTCTAGGAAATTGTTTGCTGGGCCATCCTAAAATGGCCTAATGACAGCATCTTGATTAATAACACGCACACGGTAGCATGGACTTGGAAACTTCCATGCATTCCCAATTCATTCATTATCTGCCGAGTTCACAAAAAATGAGAAGGTGCTTTTCTGGGATCTTTATCATTTTACACTTAAAATTTTATATAATTTATTGTTCTGTTTATCACAGATGAATGTGGGTGGCCTTATCATTTAGGCCTATATATAGACAATGACCCATATAAACAATCTTCAAATAAATAGAGCTGTTGACAGGTGAATTATAGGAAGAGTGAGCAATGGGAATTTTGGAACATCTTCACTGCATCAGCTTATCACAATCTATGTTATTTATTTTGTGTTTTAATGTCAAATTGAAAATGTTTCATTCCTGGTAATGGTTCTCATGACAATGAGCAAGGTTTGAAAAAGTAGTGGCCCTTTTTCTGCTGAGCCCTGAAAATTGGATATCGTAATGGAAACACTAAAAATGGAAATAAAGAAAAGAAGGAAAGCAGGTCTGTCGCTAATCAACATTGAGGTATAAAATTGTGACAAAGAAATACATAAAGAACATTTCTAAATAAAGTTCTGGTAGAAGAGCACTGGAAACCTATACAAAAGAGGACTTACATAATTTTTATTATCTCTTAGTTCAGAAACTTTTTGTCTCCTAGATGATGTGTCTCTGCTACTAAGCCTCGATAAAGCATGACCAAGAATGATATTGAAATCGACAAAGAAGTGAAGATTTTAATGTAACAGAAGAGCATTTGAGAGCCTAGTTATGTCAGGTCTACGTTCAATATTTTATATTAGTCTTTCATTTTATACTTGTAACAGCTGATAACTGCTGTGAAGTAAAACCAAAGCTTAAAGAGTTTATTTGACTTGAATGAGGGTGAACAGGTCCACACATCTCAAAAGTAATAGAGAAAGATTATCCTTAGATCCCAGAACCTTGGCTATTAGGGAATTTTATGATTATTAGGGAAATTTATATTAACTTATTTGCAACTGCCAATTTCCAGACAAGTGTCCAGTGTTGTCTTGTGAAACAGTGGGGATAGAGTCATGGCTTTAAACAGCACTCATCAATAAAACTCTTTTCAGTAGAGTTCAGATAGTCTGCTGCATCTCTTCACTGTGGGAAGACTGTCCAGGGAGGCTAGGCATTACAACTGATGAAGAATGAAAATTGCTATTTGCATGGAGGGGAGATCTTTGTTCACACCACTGGTGCAGACACTCTATTAGATCTGCTAACGCTGCCTTTTAGTTATATAAGGCAAGCACCCATTGAAGCTCACCTAAAGTCAGTGGAGAAAGAACCACTATTACAAGATCTAGTTTGCTCAGGCAAAGGCAAGTACTTACATGTTACTGATCAGCATGCAAATTTCTCAATAGTCCTCCCCTAGGAATCTGTGAGAATCTCTTCATTGACATAGTAGACTAAGCAATTCCTGGGATAAGGGAAATTGAAAGGGCCACAAACTCATTTCTTTTCCATTTGAGAATCAACATTGTTAGACTAAATCTGACTCTTGGCTTTAAGGATAATGTATAACTGATGCCCTAACCCTACGAAACCAGGCACCCCACAGGAGCTATGGGGAGCGGAATGTTTCCACACTGGGAGAAGGCCTATGCTCTTTCCAGCACAGACTGGCCATGACAGAGATGGAAGGGGGTCTTGAAGGATCAGTTGCCATCAGAGCCTGAACCAGTCAGCAAAGACTAGAGTCTGTGGAGATTTGGAGTAATGCTGTGACAGAAGCCATTGGGGACCCTAATCTCTGACCCCTAGTAGCTAGGGCAGCAGCAAAAGTGGAAAAGGGCAAGTTAACTGCACTATCTGTGTGTGGTCATTTTCTTGCAGCAGGAGGTGGCATTTATGGATCACCTGGCATTTTTGGCAAGTACTGTGTGGTCCCTTCAGGTGGAAGTATATTTGAGTACAGATTTTATCACTAAGGTAAAATAATCAGGACTAACTTCTTGAACATGAATAAGCAGCCCTGGACATGCTAGTACATAACATTCAAGAGGATGATAGAGTGGGAGGAATTGCACTTTATGCAAATCTGGGAACATGTGAACTTGGAAGTCTTTAATCTGGACATTTTTTTTAATTATTGTTTAAAGTATTACAAATAATAGTACATAGGTCTCCTTTTTTCCCCATATTGACCTCCCCCGGACTTCTCTACCCCCCAGTACATACCCGCTCCACCTCACCTGACCTCCCACCCCCTGCCCCGCAGTGTCTTGTATCCATTGGTTATGCTTATATACATGCATACAAGTCCTTCAGTTGATCTCTTACAGCCTGCCCCCAAACCCCCAACCTCCCCTGCCTTCCCGCTGTGACAGTCTGTCCATTGCTTCTTTTAATTTGGATCTTAAATGACCTATACTTTTATTTTGTTGCCAGCTGATGAGATCTGGGGACTTATACATTCCAATTTCCAGTAAGAAAATGTGACGCTATGATGATTATGTTCACTGGCAGGTGCCAGAGCTACCATGAGCATTCCACTTTTAAAGGGTCATGATTTAACCCTATAAGCTGCATTGTTATAACAAGACTTAGTTCATCATATTTTATTTTTGAGTACAAGGAATAAGTATTAGGGATTTATTTTCAAACCAAGTTAAAAATATCACTAGAGGTATAACTTTAACGTTCATCACCAACATTTTAGAAATGAGATCACTAGAGAGAATTCAAGACAGATTTTCAGCTTCCTATCTAGTTACATCCCCACAACCTGGATCAAGGTTAGAGACACAACCAAATGCAGTGAATATTTTTATGAAAACTTTTACATAGATTATTTTTTTGATGCGTCAATGTCTCAATAAATTATTCCTCCAAGATTCAGTTACAAATTATCATCCTTGTTCCAAATGTGAAGAGCTAAGTCATGGAGATTTGCCTTTCAATATCTAGTGACCTAGAAAACTATCTATTTCTGAGAATATTCACTGTATGGTTCAGATTACAAACCCTAGTGATAAAAGAGCAAACCGAAATACCAAAAGGTGTCAATTTAAATAATAAAACAAACATTGTATTTTTGCCTTGGAAATATTAATAGTCATAATACTTAAATCTTGCTTCCCATTTCCCCTAAAACAGAAAATACATTGTCTGTGGTGAGCTGGCACGGCCATGGCATACTCAGCCCCAGGGTGCCTTAGGTGCCACGCCAAGCTCAGCTAGGTTCAGTGACCCTGAGAGGAGGCTGTGAAGGATTGAGAAAAGACAGACAAGAGAATAAAAGCTGGATCTGGGTGGGACGCTGCTCCCAGATGCAGAGACAGTGCCAAGGACTACAGGCCGTGTTTTTATATTATAGCAGATGCCACGAGGCAAAGTAAGGGTGTGGTCAAGGTGTTTACAACATTCTCCTGGGTTTCCATTCTACTCAATGACATGCTCCTGACCAAGCTTTGTTTACTTGTAGCCTGTATCACTTAGGCAGGTGGAGCCACGCATTCAGACCATAGGTTCAAGCTCACAACTACAGCTGTTGGCTATCATTGTGCTGGGAGGACTCTGCCCTCCAGGCTGGGACTTGCACGTGGCCACGAGAGGACTGTGCCCTCTCCTCACTCCGAGGCTTGAACCTGTCCCAACTCTGTAGCCGCTCCCCACACTGAGTATGGAGTAGGAATGAGAGGGTCTGTCACTGATGGACGTTGGGGCCAGAAATAGAATAGTGGGGACCAGCTACAATTATAAGAAATATTAATTGTGCTCTGTTCACCATGATGGTTCTGTTCTGATTAGAAAAAGCACCTTCTAACCTGGCTGATGGGTATGGCCTGGGACAGAGGAGCTAACCTAGGAATACAGCCCATCCTCCTTTTCCGAGAACTGCCTATCAGCATGGAGTGATTTACAACCTTGTGGCCGAAGCAATCTAGTCACAGAGGCATGCACCCTTTGTAGCCTTCAGTCCTATTGCCTGTAAGCATTATACCTTGCCTACTTTCCCATATAATTACCCATAATTCCTACCTTCCCACATAATCTTTACCCTTCTACCCAATGGAAGCAGCTGTCTGATGGGGAGAGGTAGAGCAGATTTTTGTGGATGACCTGCTGTTCTCCCATACTGCCAGCATTACTGAGATAAAAACTCACACATGATTTAACCCTATCTCTGCTTAACTTGCTCAAGTAGTGACAGGCAGCCCAAACTTCTTAGTTGGCCGGTTACATACCGTCATTAAAGATAACCAAATGAATGAACAGGTTACAGGTTTGAAAACACCTGTTTTCCTGAATTACACTGCAAGGAAACAAAACAAAGCAAAGGAAAGCAAACAAACAAAAACCTCTTGTAAGATATCCCATAAAAGTACGCCACAAGTCCTCACCTATCAGACATTCTGGAGGGCGTGTTTCAAAAGTGAGGCCAGGCCCCACCCCCAGCTACTAATTCAGCAGGCAGAGCCCATGGACAATTTATATTTGTAACCTTGCTAGGGGATACTTTGAATAACATGGCCTTCAAGAGTCTTGAATCTTTTATTTGAGAAATGATTATCCTGTCCAGCAATTTTAAGAGTGAGAATAAAATATGTTAGAAAAACTCATCTACTGAGTCATCTCAGGCTGCATGTCTGAAGCCATTTGCTTTAAAGAGCTCCATCTTTTCATGGTCTATACATGTTACTATTTGCATAAAGATTCAGAGAGGATAAGTTAATTGAAAAGATTGGTTTGTACATGGAAAGTCCACTTAATTAATTTTGGAACAGAGTAAGGGTATAAATAATTAAATTTATGGATATATAAATACATATCAAAACAATGCTGCGATTGGAAGAAACTAGATATTTAAAACAAATGAATTGATATAAAAAAAAAAACATTTACTATTAAATCATTTTGCTTAAAAAAAGGTGAATTTTCCCTAAATAAAAAGAAGTGTCATTTATTTGCATTTCTTTTCTGTACCACAAATTTCCCATCCTCTTGTTTCATCAAGATCTTAGGAAAGATATAGACCTAGACCTTCCAAAGCCTAAGGAGGAAGCAAGTACAGAGCCCTGAAAACAATAGGCACATCCTTGCCTAGGAGATGAACTCTGAAATTCAACTTGGTAGTATGGTTACAGTGGACCCATTAGATAATGGCATGAGCATGAGGATTAAGGAAAGGCTTGGTAGTTACTTTAGAGAAGGAAAGCGGATAAAAGTAGGAAGAACTAAAGTTCTAGTATTTTCCTGGTGATGCGTGGGTAGACTATCTCTTCCAAGAAATGTATATTTTTTTACTTGACTATCCTGGAACATGAGATTGAATGAAAACTAAAAGTTCATATTCACTATACATCACAATCATAAATGTATGAAACAGAGGCTAGGTAAAAATCTAAATATAATAAGAGAAAGCTCAAGGTTTCCTCAGCTGCTCATTATTAAAAAGACAATATAAAAGTAGTAGGGATCCAGGCGTGATTTCACATTCTCAACAATGAACTGGTTATCACCATCACATAAACAAAACTTGACACTATGAAAAAAAATCTAAACAGTAGCTTTCATATAAACTTTCTCAATATTGACAGTTAACTATATTAAACAAGATACAGAATATATAATTTTTACTTAAAATAATTTTAACATGTGTACAGCTCAGCAATCATAATCTGATTTCACTTTTTACAAAAGCTACCACTCCTACTATTCCATAACCCCTTATCAATACAAACTTTGGAAAACACATCCATTGAATACTTTTTTTGAGAAAAGATGCATAGTCACTAATACAGGAAGAAAAAATGTATTATATATAATATATTAAAGGTCATTCCTATAGCCTGATTCCTCTGCAAAGAATCTCCATTTCTTTATTCTTTTTATTATGGCTTTCTTTGTACAGATACCAGACCTATAATTATGCTGATGTGTGAATCTGTAGCCACTTGAGTATCAATGTAATCCTTTCCCCAATTCTTGAATACATTTGATGAATGTGATACTTATATTTTTACCTACCTCTATAAAAGAACTTGTAAGATGTGCTTTTAAAAATTATTCTTCTTGAGGTAAGGATATAATTATAAAATCCTATAACTTTCCAATTATTAACAACAGGCTGCAGAAGCACTAAAATAAATTGTGAAATCAAATATATGAGTGTGATATAAATGAGAAGAGCATTAGTAGAAGAAGAATAAGCTATTCACAGAATAGAAGTATCAGGGGTAAATTATATACGACAGTTTAATATAATCAACACTTAAATCTTTTATGTCTTATTGGACCTTGTAGCGCTTCCACTTGAATAGAAGATGAAAATGAGGCAATAGGAGAACAAAGCAGCTGAAGTGCAGGAGACAGTCCTCGATACATGGTAAGATGCCGAAGACAATAATGTCTTAAGAATCCTTAACTTGCATTTCGAACAGCAAACCAAAACAATACAAGGAGTTTACAATGATTCCTTGGCTAGACGTTTAACTATAAATTTTCTCACCCCAGGAAATGGTTGGCCAATTCACCTGAAATTTGGTTATGCAGATAAATATAAATATTTACATAGACAAGACATTTACAAGTTGATGGGATTCAGTGCAGGCTGCACCAAAATGTGCCACGTTGGCAAATTGATTATTCTGAAGGAAGGTTACTTGAGAAATAGCCAGTGCAAGGATGCTGTCCTGGAAGGTAAAGAGACATTCTTATCACCAGACACAGGCAGTGCAAGGCCAAGAAGGCTGCACAAATGAACTCTATTACTTTACTAATTTACCACCTCAGGCCCAATTTTTTTTTTTGTCTTATTGACTTGTCTAAAAGGTGCCTGTTTGGATTACTTCTTTGTCTCTCATAAATGTAGTAAACATTTAAGCCCTCCATCACAAACTAGGGACCAGAGAATTGAAATAAGACATCTCCTGGTGCCAACTTGACTGCACTGTGAAAAAAAAAATTATTTAGAAAATAGATGCTTTATTTCCAAGGAGCACTTTTTTTGCACACACACAATTTTGCATTCCGTGAAAAAATAAAAAAGAAAAATTCTAGGCTAACTGTGTTAAGTTCACGCAGTACAACATTTCTGTTTACAAAATTCTTTAAACATAAGTGGCACCTCAAAAAAAAAAGTGAAAAGGGGGAGAAAGAGAAAAAAATTAATTCCATTTTTGCTCCAGAATATGACAGGTCTAGGCAGACAGAGGTTGACTGTGGAAGTTAGATAACATGTTCTTGTGCCAGGAGTTCCCAGATGAGTCAACATGTCCAAGAACCACTGACAAGATGTCTACAAATAAATACAGAAATGACCGGGAAAATGACAACTATCCCATTAAGGAGTCAGCTGGGCAATCAAGAGGCATCTTGCAATGAAACTGCTCACAAGTCATTTGAAGAGTCAAATTCAGGGTATTTTGTGATATTGTGACAAAGAAGGATTTGTTTTGAAATAAACAGTACAGAGAATTTTATAAGAAAGTGGCTTTGTTGTAGCTGCTATTCCCAAAGACCATTCTTCATTTAGTGTCAATTTGGCTGTGATGGTAAAATAAAGAGTGTTAATAAATGTCAGTCAGAATTAAATAACTTGAAGGTGAAGTTGTTTGTTCAGTCAAAACCTTTATTTCTTTTACAACAGTTGTTTGCAATTGTTATTTGACACACCAACTGTGCTAAAAAGTCCAAATCATTAAGAGTCATAAATCTACATCATCAATTTGCCACATCCATTGCTATAAAAATTAGCAAATAGACTGGGGATGGTGTCCATGGTATGTCAAGATCCTGCTTCTTCCTATTATTGTACAGGGAGGAGGGCAAAAGCAGAAATGATAACTTTATGTCCATAGAATGAGAAAAAAAAAGGAACAAGAAAAGAAACCAAATTAGGGATAAAGAAGAGATTTTATAAAGGAAGAAATCAAATAATACTAGAAATCTATGACATTAATATAAAACCACAGCTCCAGAAACAGATGCGCTATCAAAATTTGTATTACCAAAATAATGCAAGAAGCAGAAAACTTGAAAAGACCAATTACTGTAGGATGGATTAGAAATATGATTAAACAGCAATCTTCATGAAGTACTAGGACTAGAGGATTTCACAGATGAGTTCTAGGAAATATTAATAGCCCTAACCCTATTTAAAGTGTATTTGATCACAGAAGGAAATTTCCTCGATTTATTTTATGAAGCTTGTGTAATTTGAAAAGTACAAGGTGTGCAAAGTCGGTTTACAGTTGTTTGTATGAAAAACAATGCAATGACTCATAACTAATAATATAAGAATAAACTCAGCGCTCTGTATACTCACAACTATAAACCTATTTTGCCCCACCCTGTATTACAACTAAAACTATAAATAAATCAGATATTCAAATAAATATATAAAATGGAAATAAAAATATTGAAAATAGAATGTAATTGAAGCAAAATATGGTATGTTGCAAAAAAAAATAAGGTATAGTCTAGTAAAGGAAGTTTGGGTTAATAGCAGAACATTTAGCAACCTAATTAAGCACATCCAGCTTTTTAAAAAGAAATCATATTATTAGACTAATATAGGTTCAAATATTTAATAAAACACACTCCCATTTCTGAAAAGTGAAGGAAATGACAAACATGGTAAAAACTACTTACTGAATACTAATAGCAATTGCACAATAAATTACAAATTAATGAAACCCTTACATTTATTTATTTTTTTAAAAAATATATATTTTATTGATTTTTTACAGAGAGGGAGGGAGAGGGATAGAGCTGGAAACATCAATCAGCTGCCTCCTGCACGCCCCCTACTGGGGATGTGCCCACAATAACAACCAAGGTACATGCTCCTGACCAGAATCAAACCTGGGACCCTTCCCTCTGCAGGCCCACACTCTACCCACTGTGCCAAACCGGTTAGGGCAGAAACCCTTACATTTAAATGCAGAAACCTGACTGAGAGTTTTGTTATTGTCATTTACACTTAACATTTGCTTGGAGAGTCTTGTAAATACACAAAGAATGTAAAATAAACACTATAAACATCAAACAAAAATGACAAAGTTTGTGTCTAAAGAGAGCACCTCTAAAAACCAAAGAAATCCTAGAAAAATTTTGTAAGAGGATTATGACATGAAAAATGTTCATAAACAACGTATTTCTCCTATTTAAAAATAAGCACTTACAAAGAGGAAAATTATCCATTCACAAGTGTTATAAAACAAACTATATAAAAACAAATATAATAAGAAAAGTACAAAAATCTATATGTTGTTAATTTAATTTAATGGTTTTAAATTTAACATTGAAGACTAATGCTGGAGAATAGCCGAGGGAAATATGAAAAGAAATAGTGGGCCGAGTTGTTTTACCACCGTCAGAACATGCTATAAACCCACTGCATCACCAGTGAGGTAGTGACATAGGATACAAATGAATTAGTGGAACAGAACAGCTGATTATGGAAAACTATTTATGATAATTTAATACAAACAAATATGATATTTCTATTATTTGAGAAAATAAATTCTGGTCCAAATGATTATCTATACAAAAGAAAATACTGTTGGTGTCCTCAGTAAGTAATAAAATATATTCCAGATGAGTTAAAAATTTTCTATAAAAAGATTAAATAATAAGTATCTTAAGAAAATTGCAGGGGGTTAAATATATACAAGACACTAAGAAACTACAAATGTTTTATTTAACAAAAATTAAAATAAAAATTACTTGACTAAAGTGACCAAAATAAAAACATAATATAAAAGAGATTTGGAGATTTTCAATACATATTGAAGAATATCAGGTTAATTTCTATAATATTAAAACAGGTTAATTAGCTATCAATACAAGCTAATAAGAAAAAAACAAGCACAAAAGATGGGAAAAGATTTGGGCATTTTACAAATTGTGAGTTAATTTGACATCTTGAACAATTGAATAATATAAAACTAAATGTAAGAAGTTCATGGTAAGTATAGAACAGGAAGCAAAATGACATGGATAAATACTAATTTTTAAAATAAAAATGTATGCATGTAAATATTAAAAATAGAAAATGTTTTTAAAAATTGTAACAATGCAATTCTTTTCGTTACTAGGGATTTTAATGCTTTATTTTCATTTTTATACCTTTCTAATATTTTTTTCTGGACCCAAATACTCTTATTTTTCTTCCATCTTCTTCAGTTTCATAACTGAGAATTATATTCTCTCAGTTGTCATTATCTATAATAATATCAGTGTAATATGCTAATCAGACCAGACATCCTTCCAGATGTCCTTCCAAGAGGAAGCTGGGGCTGCAGCCACAGGATTGAGGCAGCCACCTCGGCTGTGAGGGAGGGATTCAGGCAGCTATGGCTGTGAAGGCCTATTCTTGCATGAATTTTGTACATTGGGCCGCTAGAATCATTTGAGTTCAGTAAAGGGAATTTACTAACTTACTACACATGCAAAGTATCAAAGACAGAATGTACACACACACACACACACACACACCTTTTATGTTGCACCATTATCCTGTGACCTATTAAATACTTATCACCTATGTACTGTCATCCCCTTAACAGCTTGGGCTTTGGCTTTTTAAATGCTGAAATCACAGTGCCTAGGAGAGTATCCAGCACACAACAGGTGCTAAATATTTGTATAAAAAAGAATTACATATTACTTTTACCAGAAAACAAATCTACAAAGCTTTTTTTAAAAATAAATTCATCAGGCCTTTTAGATAAAACAACCCAATGCATAAGAAAAGCACTACTATTTCCAGGAATGAGACAAAAGATATATTTTTCTTATGAGTATTTAAAGCAATGTTTTCATCAAAATTTTGTAATAAAAATGTCATCAGTGTATTTCTTATAAAATCATTTACATGTAGGTTGACTGACATATTGGTAAAATGAAATTCTGAAGTAAAAATGTCCTGAAAGAACTAAAGCGATACAATACAATTACCATTGGGGTAAAATAGTTCACAGAGGCTGTGAGAGAATATATGGACCAGTTATCCTTTAGCCAATTCTGCAAAAATATTAACTTTCTTAATGGAACTTTGATGTGTGTTGAGAAGCGTTGATTTTGAGGTTTCACTAAAAAAGTGCTGGTCTCTAATACTGGTTAACTGAAGCCACAAGAAGTTCAACTGGCAGTTGACTGGCAATTGGAAAGATACCATAGAGCTGAGGAGTCAGATAAGGCTTGTGCCTGACAATGAAAACCACCTATCTTGGCACACAGGCCGGTAATGAGGCACAACGGTAGGATCATAGTTCTTTTCTAGAGAAAATACAGGGTTTGCCTTCACAGCGGAGGGGCAATCTATGTCCCACTAAATCTACACCATTAAACTAAGCTGCAATTGCTTTTAAACTAGAAGACTGTTTTGGGTGCAGGTATTGAACCTCCAATAGTTATTAAAAGATGATAATTTCAAGACAGTTCCCCGAGTATCTTATAACATATACTGGTTGCATAATACACACCCAAGTGATTGCATTATATAGCTGTGCACAGGTGATTAAATAGAGGCTAGTGACATGATTGGAGGCTTCTCCCCTACGTTTTACATTGTTGGTACTGACGACTTAACACACCAAGTATCTAATAATGATATTGTCATTTGTTCAGATCTCATTGAAAAAAAGGAAATGACTCCAAATTAAAACATGTTTAATGAGCTTCAACAGTTAATGTTCCACTTCTGATTAAAAAAGACAAACTGAGCATGCTACACACAGCCCTACAACTATGAGCAGTAAAACATTAACAGCAGAGATGTTTTAGTCAGCTGCTGGAAGAGGAAGATCACACATGTAAATAGTGATTAATAAGTAGACTGGAATGATTGGCAGTTTACAATATGGGTAGGAGGCAACAGACACAAAGGAAGCAGAACTGGTAGGCAGAATTCTGTATTCTCTGGCGACTTGAGGAAGGAACATGTGAACAAAAGTGAGCATACAAACAGGATTGGAAAACAGGGATATTCCCTCTACAACTTTTAGAACATGTGAAACATTTAAATCTTGGGAGAAAAAAAGAAGACATTTTAATAAGTTAAAAAAATAGTTCACAGAGGCTGTGAGAGAATATATGGACCAGTTATCCTTTAGCCAATTCTGCAAAAATATTAACTTTCTTAATGGAACTTTATACATATATGTGAGTAAACAAATAGCTATCACATATATGTATACAAATATATATATATATATATATACCCTAATAAAAGAGAAAGATGCAAATTGACCGTATCTCCACAATGTCCACCAGCCAATCAGGAATGAGTATGCAAATTAACTCAACAAAGATGGAGAGTTAATTTTCATACACAGTTGAGTAGTGAAGCATGAAGGTTCCAGCCTGAGTGAAGACTGCAGCCAGAGCGGAGAAGCCAAGAAGCCAAGCTTCCCTGTGGCCAGAGTGGAGAAGCTTAGCCTCAAGGCTTGGTTTCTCCGCTGTGGCCAGAGCAAAGGCTGGGTCCTGGGTGCTGGAGGAAAACTGGTGCTGGTAGTCAGGGGAAAGAAGGCCTATTGCACAAATCTTTGTGCAATGGGCCTCTAGTATATTAATAAAAGGGTAATATGCTAATTAGACCACATGTCTTCCAGACATCCTTCCTGATGCCAGGCTCTGGTGAAGCCTCTCTATCCCTTGTCCCCATCCTGGTCCCAGGTGCCTATGGCTGTGGCCCAGATGAAGCTGCCTGCCCTCAGTCCTGGTATGGGGTGCCTGTGGCTGGAGCTTGACCTGGGCTAAGCCACCCTACTCTGGTTCCAATCCTGGGCACCTGTGGCTGCTGCCTGGACAAAGCTGCCCTGCCCCCCGTCCTGGTTCTGGTCCCAGGTGCCTGCAGCTGCAGACCAGGCAAAGTCACCTGGGTCCCAGATTGTAAGAGACATGTCTGACAGGTCCAAGATTAAAGAGGGTGCAGGACAGGCTGAGGCGCTCCCCCATCCCCTGCACAAATTTCATGCACTGGGCCTCCAGTATATATATATATATATATATAAAGTATAGTATGCTAATTAGACTGTGCAGTTGAACCACTTTCTGGACATCCTTCTGGATGACCTTCCAGATGAAGCCAGGGCAGCAAGGGCTGAGCTACTTGCACAGATTTCATGCACTGGGCCTCTAATATCTATCTATCTATCTATCTATCTATCTATCTATCTATCTATCAATCTATCTATCTATATGCCTAAGCGACCATTATGACCAGTTGATTGAATGACTGGTCAACTAGTTGCTATGAGAACTCACTGACCAGCAAGGAGTGGATGCTCAATGCAGAAGCTGTCCCCTGGTGGTCAGTGCATGACCATATCCAACCTCCCATGGCTAGGCAACCTCCCGCATCCCTCCCCCCAGCTGGCTGGTCCTGATCAGCTCCAATCAGCCCTGATTGCTGGCTAGGCCAAGGGATGCCACCTGTGCATAAATTCATGCACCAGGCCTCTAATATAAAACTGTTACATAAAAAACCAAGACAAATGTTCAAAAGCATAGAGAATCATCAAAATATGTGTATAGTCCAGACTAGAAGGCATTCATGGTTTCAAATAAAAGAGAGCCTACAGAATTTTTAATTAGGTCCACGCTTAGACACCTTATTTTAAATGCTGAAACAGTGATTATTTCAAAAATTTTTTAAAAGATTTTTACAAATGAAGAGCAGATTGATAGACTTCCCATCACTAACGCTGCTTCCTAGAATCATCTGAGCAACAGTTTAATATTCTAAGAAAAAATAATTCTTATCATGAATTCTGCATTGAGCAAAACTATTTCTCCAGTGTCCAAAGGAAGAATAAACTCAGACATGTTATCTCACCTTTTCAGAAAATTTTGTGAAGAATATCAGAAAGAAAATTCACGGGATCTAAGCAAGCATGAATCTAACTCAGGAGAGCAGAGCAGGAAGATAGATTTTTACCAAACATAGAGAACAATCAATTCTGTAAGGAGCAAATGGACAAACAACTATGCGAGGAACAAATCTCCAGGGAATAAGAGTCACCATTAAAACAAAAAACTACAGATAAAAATCATGGTCACATATAAAGAAATTGTCTACATTCATGGTCTAAATTCAAACAGGAAAGTTATGAATTTCCAAAAGAAGAAGAAAAATCAATACCAGGCCATAGACTGAATGAAGACAAATTAGAAATATATTTAGAAAAATTGTTTTTTAAAAAGGGGTTGGTGGGAAGAAGGCAACTAAAGAATTGTATGAATATATATATATATGCAAAAGTCATGGTGGTGAAGGTCTGGGGTAGGAGGGCTAGGGTGTGCTAAAAAGAGAGGGGAGAGGACATAAGTAATACTTTCAACAATAGAGATTTAAAAAATTTGTTTGTTTTTTCTTATAAGAATAAATAAAGGCAACCAGTTGTCCAGTGGAGGGAGAAAAAGACTATAAAATATAAATGTAATTAAAAATATATTAGATTACAATGACTGCTTTTATAGACATCTGAGGTATATATTCTAGAAAAAATTATAAATAAATTAAGATCATCTGGAAAGGAGTAAAGAAAAGGCCTTTTATTTTATGTCAAATTTTACTTTTGTAGTTTAAAAAATATCTACATGAGTTATACATATTGAAGAATGTATTTTTATTTTAGAAAAGAAACGAATACATGCACATATATCACAAGTCCCTTTAAACATTTTTTCTAAACATATTCGATGATTTGCAAACATTAATTTAGATGGTCAAAATGCAGTGACATATTTACCATGTCCTGTAAATCTTTAGTCACAGCCTAACATCAGAATGTGAGCATCCAGTTTCTTAGAGAATAAATGGCCCATAGTTCCCAGAGGGAAAATATCCTTTTGAGAATAAATTGCATTCACCATGTCTCATTATGACATTTATTTTAGAGTAGGCTAAATTTGTAAAACTTGTAATGATGATGGGGTTTTTCCTTCTTCTAGGCTTATGGGAAAAGACTTATTTTCAAAACTAGTCTAAGTCATTAACAGTAGTCACTGTTAATTTACTACTATTCCAAGTCTCTTTACCGCTAATCTACATTGATTTTCTGTCCTGAACACAAGAAGTGCACATTTTTAATGCTTTAGCTGCAGTGACTTTTCTTTTGGAGATTTTTTTTTTTCTCCGAGAAAAATTAAAGAGAAGAGGCAAAGCAACTATTTGAACATAGACAAACAACTTAAACATGACTGCAATAGTGCATATATTTTCAGGGAAGTAACATTATTCGAGTGAAAGAAGCATATGACCTGAAAATAGGACTTAGAGAGTGTACCCAGTATACCCCATTTATTCCTTTGGGTTATAAGGGTACATGGAGATCTGAGCTTCATGAACAATTAAAATTTAAATCATGGCTGATCATCACTAAACAGTAAATTCCAGAACTTTAGAAAAGTTTTCTTTTATAATACACATCGGGTATGTGACCATTTGCTTTTACAGAGCCTCTGAGGTGTCTTATCTATTTCCCAAATTGCCATACTAGGACGTTTTTGCAAACTAGGTCTTCTCATTGTCTCCCAGTCACCAGGTGGCTCCAAGCCTTGCCCAGGCTGGTGAGCATCCTCTCCTTCAGCACGCTGGCTCCAGGAAAAGCTCAGGGAAGGAAGTCAGAGCAAGGGAAGCCTTGTCTGAAAATGCCTCACTGTTGACTTTCTATTCCGTGCCCTCCCTCAATGGGCAGGACGCACCGACAAGCACATGCAATACCTTCAAAGATACTTTGTGGTGAAAACAGAAACAAAAACAAAGAAAACAAAACGCCATTGTGGCCCGCATTAAGGAATCAAATTTAGTACTCAGAAATAAGCAGATATTACCATTGAAAACTTTAATACGTGAACTAAAAGAAATATTCAGTTCTTTCATTATTTTGGAAGAATCAATAGGGACATAAGGATATACATAGCCTCACAGTTTATTTCTCTTAAAGCACAAGGAATGAAAATTCATGAAGATTTGCTTGTCACCACAGCTCTGATTTATCAAATTAGCTAAAACCACATTATTTTAATCTCTTGGTTTTCAGTCACAAAACAAAAAAAACAACAATCTAATCTTCCCCATTCATTTGATTTTAGGATTAGTTACTGATGTCCTGGGAAATCTCCATTAGATATGTAATATACATACATATTTTTGGTATATATTATGGGTATTTTTTCAATTACATAGAAACAAATTCTCCCATCAATTATTTGAAGCTCTTTTGAAATAATAAGTGTGGAGATATTTCATCCTTAATATATAATTATACATCATATATAAATTATATTATATATGCATGTATGTTTACATAAGCATTGTCAACATCAAATATTTATTGCTATAAGAAAAATATAATTCTAACATTAATTTCTGGAAATTAAGAGAGGATACCCAAGACTAAATAAAATATCTATCATGAAGAATTTTCTGTTCTTAGTTCTTAAGACACTAGAGGCCCAGCACAGGAATTCATGCAAAACGGGGTCCCTTGGCCTAGCTGGAGATTGGTGCCAATCAGGGTAGGCCAGTCGGTCGGGGAGAACCATGGGAGGCTGGCCAGCTGTGGGAGGTTGACTGTGGAAGTGCACTGACCACCAGGGGGAAGCTCCTATATTGAGCATCTGCCCCTTGGTAGTCAGTGTGCATTTTAGCTACTGGCCAGCTGTCCAGTCGTAATGGTAGCTTAGGCTTTTATAGATAGATAGATAGATAGATAGATAGATAGATAGATAGATAGATAGATTAGTGGCCTGGTGCACGAATTTCGTGCATGGGAGGAGAGCGGGTTGTTTCTCAGCCCAGCCTATACCCTCTCTAATCCGGGACCCCTCAAAGGATGCCCTACTGCCAGTTTAGAGGGATCAGGTCTAAACCAGCAGTTGGACATCCCTCTCACAATCTGGGACTGCTGGCTCCTAACTGCTCACCTGCCTGCCTGCCTGATTGCCCCTAACCACTCTGACTGCCAGCCTTCTTGCCCCCAACTTCCCCCCATGCCAGCCTGCTCACCCCCATCCTCTTTCTCCACTGGCCTGCTCGCCCCCAATTGTCCCCCTGCTGGCTTGCTCACTCCAAACTAACCCCCCCTGTCCTGATCACCTCCAACTGACCCCCACTGATGTCCTGCTTGCCCCCAACTCGCCCCTCTGATGGTCTGCTTCTCCCCAACAGCCACCCCCCAGCCTGATCACTCACAATTGCCGTCCCATCCTGTCCTGATCACCCACAACTGCCCTCCCCTCTTGGCCTCTAACTGCCTCTATCTCAGCCCTGCCACCATGGCTTTGTCCAGAAGAATGTCCAGAAGCTCTCCTGGAAGGTTTCCAAGTCTAATTAACATATTACTTGCCCTTTTATTAGTATATATAGATGCTTGGTGCATGGGTGGGGGGCCAGTGGTTTGCCCTGAAGGGTGTCGCAGATCAGGGTGGGGGTTCCCTTGGGGTGTGACCAAGGGGCCTGTGGTCGTTTGCAGGCCAGCCATGCTCCCATGAGGTGAGGGTCCCCGCTAGGGGTGTGTGGCCAGCCTGGGTGAGGGGATGAGGGTTGTTTACATGCTGGCCACACTCCCTTCAGGGTGGGGGTCCCTGCTGGGGTACCTGGCCAGCCTGCGTGAGGGGCTGATGACTGTTTGCAGCCTGGCTACATCCCCAACCCCACAACCCAAGCTCCCAGCCTCTCCTCCCCTCCCTTCTCCCCTTTCTTTTCCCTCCCCTCTCCTCCCCTCCCCTCCCCTCCCCTCCCCTCCCCTCTCCTCTCCTCTCCTCTCTTCTCCTCTCCTTTCTTTTTTTCAGTGCCTCCTTCAGTGGAGGTCAGGGCTGGCTGGAAGCAAGTATCTGGGATTTATTTATCTTCTGTAATTGAAACTTTGTAGCCTTGAGTGGAGGCCAGGGCTAGCCAGGGCAGGCAGGAAGCTTGGCTTCCTCCATTACCAGGGGCAACCCAAGCCTCCTGCTAACTCCAGCCATATTTGTTGGGTTAATTTGAATACTTACTCTGATTGGCCGGTGGGTGTAGCAGAGGTATAGACAATTTGCATGTTTCCCTTTTATTAGATAGGATGAGGTCATTTCTTCATAAACACAGTTAAAAATGTAATCCTTGAGATAGAGATAGCCAACCACAATTTAAAATCTAAATGCTCTTCTAATTGCAAATTCCATAATGGATTTTAAAGTTGCCAACAACTTAACAAAACTTTTCAGCTAGATTGTGGCCCTCTCAGCTGTGCTCCTAGGAGAGACAGTTCAATACTGTGGTTAAGAGTATGGGTTTGGCAGTTAGGAGGACCTGGGTACACATCCTAACTCTACCAGTTCCTAGTCATATGGGCTTAGGCAAAAGTGCTGTGGACTTCAGGTGACGCTTTTAGGATTTGTAGAGAAAGGTATCAAGGTGGAGGGCAACAAAAGGGGCAAGAATAAAGTATATGATTCTTACAAATATTACCTTGATTTTGGCATGCTGTACTCTTCTATATTCTTATAAAATTTGAGTAATACATTTTTAGCTATTTTTAATTCATATCTAGTTTTGAGACTGGGTTTCTTTGACTAAGCCAGTGGATCCCAACTGTATAAGGAATTTTTATTCTTTCAAAATAACTTCATTAAATAGAAAGAAGTAAAGAAATGACTTATGACATAAGGTAATGCTTTCCTGGGAGCCATGTATGTGTTTATTCATGGATTATTTCACCAGAGTTAGTTGGGGCTTTTTATTTTTATTTTGTGGGGGCTGGGGAGTGACACTGTTGAGAATTACACCATTTAGATGCTTTCTATGAATTCTTGTTTTAGGTTTCCTTTGCTTGGAATTGAAATAATCAATTACTCATTTTCCTTCAATATATTATACTCCTTGAAAGCCAGAGGCCCTCAAATAATACTAACTTCTTGTACCAATTAACTGCTTTAAAAATTTTAAAATTTCTTCTTTACTCTTAAATATACCAATACTATCTACATTTTATTTGTTGATAATGTGTTCTATGTTTCAGATAATGCCAACATGCTTTTTTTTGGGGGGGGGTATCTTTTTTTTTCAGTTAAAGAGAGTAAAATGTTGCATCAATAAATAAAAACTTTTACAAACAGCAAATGTGAAAAGGGATGCATTTCTTAGGCTCTATTTCAGGGTACCTGACTTTTTGTTTTAGTAAATTTAGACCTAAAGATAATGAAGCCTTAATATTACATTTTTCAAATAATATATACATTTTACAATGTTTAAAGAATTATAAGATATCTCAAAGAGAAAGTTAATTTTAATATGAGAAAAATAATAAATATCAAATGAAAATGTATAATATATAAAGATTAAATATCTTTACTATGTGATTCATATATAAATAAACACTAAGACTCCAGGGGGAAAATGAACAATGAACACCAAAAGATAATCTCCCAAAAAAGGGAATAAAAATGGTTAATGAACATATGAAAAAGCCCAACTTAGTAAAAATAAGAAATGCAATTTAAAATATGTTTTCTTCTCCTATCAGATTAACGAAAGTGACAACAGATAATATTCAGGGTTGGCCAGAGTGCAGTGAAATAGACTATGCTGTACAGTGGTGGGAGGAAAATTCAGTAAAATAATTAGAGATAGGTAATTCTCAGTTATATATTAAGAGCCTTAACATTATTCATATTATTTCATTATACCTAGGAAATTCCTACTTAGGAATTAAATTGCAAATAAAGAAAGAGGAGGCATTTTTGTGGAGATAATAGGGAATTGTTTATAATAATGACATGGAAATAGCACAATGTATTTCAAAAACAGCAAATCTATTATATATTATGTTATATAGTATAACATATAACATTAGTATAATTGGTAGAACGAACAATGAATTGGTCATATAAGTTTCAAATTGTTTGATAAGATGCTAAACCCAGTTCCTTCACTGACCAAAATTTTTGTCATCTATGATGCCATTGAAATGTTTTTTAATTGTAGTAGTAGTTGTTTTTTTCCATTTAAGGGAAACTGAAAAATCTTAATTCCATTTTTACGGCAAATTATCTATTTTCCTGATTGCACTTTTGACTTTCAACATGGTATCACAGCCACCAGGTTCCATGAATTATACAGAAATGGTTTGTTATATAGACATTACACTCAAATAGGTAACTAGAACAGCAATTGGTGCTAAAAATTGAGTGGTGCTGTAATATAAACCCAAAAGACTCAGCATTAGTTTGGAGACAAGAAGGCAGGTGGAGGCCGGGAGGGCAGCAAGGAGACTCTGGGTGGAGATAGGAAGAACATAAGAAAGCTGTTTTAAAGAGCCAGAGACAAGAGGACTCATGAAGATAATTGTCAGAATGGTTAGCCTGACCAGAGCCTGCAGTAACTGGGAAGACAGAGAATCTATAATAATAAAAGCGTAATATGCGAATTAGACCAGTCAGCTGACTGACCTTCAGGAGGAAGCCGGGGCTGCAAGGGCTGAGCCCCTTGCACGAATTTCATGCATGGGGCCTCTAGTCTACCTATAAACTTGTGGTCCAGGCTGAGCGGGTTTTAAGCAAAGAGTTGACCATGTTACTTGTCACCTCTTAAACACCTATAACCTGATATTTAAGAGAAAAATGAGCAAAAAAAGAACAACTCATTTTTTTTTTCAAGTATGATGTATCAGATATATTTCCAACCCAGGAATTGCTGATTTAGAAAATAAAAGTTTCACATTTACGGTATCTCCAGTTGTCAAGAGATTTTCCAAGTAAGACAATGTCTCAAAGAAAAGATCAAATTCAAAATGCTGTCTGCTAGTCAAAATCAAATCACAGAGGTAGCTCTAAGACACCTTGTTAAGACCTCAGAAAGATTTCAGATTTTCTGAGCTATACAAAGGTTCTAACAATCTTAAAGATGCCCCATGGCATCTTTTTTTTACCTTTCATGCGAGAGAGAGCAGCCCATCTTGAAAAGATTTGTGGGTATGTATTTTATCTACAGGGATGGGATTATAATTTGATAGATAGAAATCACGTACCATCTGTTAGAGCTGTAGCAGCTTGGAATAAAAGAGACAGAAATAGTTCAACTAACAGCTTGGAACACCTTGCTCTATTTTAAAGTGCCTGCCAGACTATTGTTAATCTATACAGCTTGGTATTATTTTCAAATAGTAATAACAATACAGAGCAAACTATTATAGCTCACATTTATTGGCAAGTTTTTAAACACCAGGTTTTGTGCTAAGGATATTTTATAGAACATCTCATTTATTCCTCCGAGTTTTGCAACTGGACAAACATTTTGATCCACACCTAGATTGCTGTCCCAAGAACCTCATCAGAAATGGAGATGACATATCTATATGTATAATGATTAGAGTGGCATCATTTGTAAGAATAAATGGAGAAACCTCATGGAGAAACCTCAAAGTCTTTTATTAATAAAAGATAAGTTTTAAGAATATTTTATATAATGGCTTATAATTCATCAATTAATTAAAGCATATGAATTAATGTAATTATTGCTTTCATTTAAAATATGGAAACATTGAGGATCTGTGAAGTTATGCTCTCTAAGGTCACACAAAGTTTAGCTTAGTTGGTTACAGCATCATCCCAATAGGCCGGGTCAGGGCACACACAGGAATCAGCCAATGGGTGCAGACATAAGTAGAACAACAAATCAAGGTCAGCTTCTCTCTCTTCTTTCCTCTCTCGCTTTGAACTCAATCAATAAGCAAAAATATTAAAGTCGCAAAGAGTTTGGCAGATGTTAGATTTCAACCCAGGTCTTATGACTTTACTCCCAAACCCTATAAGAGTATGCCTATATTGGATCAAAGTACAATTTATATTTTAAAAAGTGAACCATACTATTAATATCCTGTGCATTGGAAAACTTCACTCTGCAATAGAACACATCTGTCTTTTTATGAGACTTACATGGGTACATAGCCTTAGATATGACATGCACTCAATTTCTGGGTGTGCACTCTGAAAAGACTATGAACTTTAAGCTCATCTCTAACCAGACAGTGAATGCCTGGGCCCCACTTGCGATCATATTGCCTATTTCTAAACCAAGGAGCATTAATCTGGGTTCCAGATGACAAAGAGAACAGGTCATAGGAGGCATCTTTTATGTGAGGGAGGGCTTCCTGAAACCCAGACAACCTGCTGGCTTGTGCTGAATAAGGCAGAGCTTCACCTGTGCTATCTTCTGCATCTACTTTTACCACAAACTCACTTTATAATTTTAAATAAATGCCTATAGACTTTTCCTTTGTTAAAATAGAAGGCAGAGGAAAAAAATGATGAGACAGAAAAAAAGACATTAATGAAGAGCTATAGCTGAGATCTGAGGCACATACAAAAGTAAAAAAAAATCCTAAGTTATGGTTCCCATAGCAACTGCAACACAGTTGGATTTCACTTTTATGTTAAGTAAGCTTAACTTGAGTGGGAATGCAAAATACTTTCTCTGAGCCAAAAAAGAAATCATGGAGAACACAGAGATATTGGTCCAGACTCCATTGGCTTCCAAATATGTCAAATTTTTAACCCTCGTATATATTAATATGTTCACATTGAAACTATAAATTCATTTGTATTAATTTAAACTATCTTTATTCAATTTTAAAATATGATTATTTAAAACAGGAAAATTCCCATTAAATCTATTATGTCAGAGGCTGTGACTTTATACTTTGTAAACACAGGGGCATAATTCTGCTTTTAATTACCAAAGAAAAGTTGATGTAAGTATACTTTATGAAACCAATTGGGTTGCGTTCATGTCATATGCTTTAAACTTGACATTTTCAGCTACTGTAGATGCCATTTGAAACTATGAAAACAAACATACTTACTTTAAGAAGAGGTTATGCATATAAATTTTTAAGACTTTTTTTTCATATATTTCTCTATTTCAGCAACATTTGAAAAAGACAGGACGGGTACTTACTCCTTTTATGTAACGAGGTCTATATTGAATAGTTCCAAATAAACCAAGAATGACGATAATAATATGTACAAAATTTGCCAGGATAGGTGCCCACTGATATCCAAGGAAGTCAAATATTTGCCTCTCCAGCACACAAACCTAGAATAGCAAAACAGGAGACACAGATGAGCATGCTGATGAAAGAAAGCATTGAATTTCACTGACACCATGATTAGCAATTTAACTGTGGTACCCCTATCTGGCATAAGTCTTTAGCAGTTTGAATGACATTTTCAGGTCTGTTTCAAATGAAAACTATGGGAGCTGTGGATCCATAGACACTAACAATCCTCTCAGGGTTGAGTTTGTGGAGGCTTCTGACAATACTCACAAGATGTCACCCGTGCAGTCACGGGACAAATTATATTGCCATCGTCACTGTCAAGCACTTGAGCTCCTCAACCAGAAAGTTCTTTGGGGAGTCCACAGGAAGGGTTTGTGGTTAGCATCTGCTCAACGTCCTTACATAAGGGAAGGGAACAAAAGGGCTGATGTAGAAGAAAAAGAGCTACTAAGTCAAGGGGCCTGAATTCTACACGCAGACCTGCCCCTAAGCATGCGCAGTGACCCTTCTCTGGGGTCTGCCCCCTCATCTGCAAAATGCAGGACTCCAGCGAATACCTAGGGTCCTTCTCACCTGAAGAGCTTCGGATTATAAATCAAACATGGCTATTTGTCATACCCTGTTGGCTACCGTAACCAAGTAAAAGGAGGGCTCTAAAAGAAAATTAAATAACGGAATTAATTTTCTATTTCAATGGAAACAAAAATAAAAGTAAAGCATTACTGTTATAAAAAAAAAAAGCAAGGAAATGAAGTCATTTCAAACGCTCCTGCATGCATCTGTGCCTGCAGTTTTACCATGAAGACACATGTAAATGCGCAGTCAGGAGGGAAAGGAAGCCAACCACCCAAGCAACCAAACAACCAACAAATAAAAAAATGAATAAAACTAAGATAGGCGCTAGTCCAGAAGTGGCATTTTATACTGAAAAGTGAAACCTGGACTGATGGCAAGTCTCTCTTTAGATCTAATGAAGCAAGAGGGGAGGGGTGCCTTAAACCCAGCTTGATCCTTCCTGCTTGTCCCAGGTGGAATGACCATCCACTTGTCTGTCTGAACTGAAACACTGGAAAGCACCTGATGTTCCAAAGATTCAACCAAACTTTTTAACTCGGGCTGAACTCGGGCACATCATTTGTAAAACCCCCGTTACCAACATCACACTGCTTTCAATTTAATTCTTGTCAGAAGGACAACCTAATTCTTGAAACTGTTTTAAAGAAAAGAGTCAGGGGGAAAAAATAGATACAGAGGCAAAGATAGATGCAGACTGTCAAACTACAGCGGGAAGGCATGGGAGATTGGGGAGGGGCTGTAAGAGATCAACAGAAGGACTTGTATGCATGTATATAAGCATAACCGATGGATACAAGACACTGTGGGGGGACAGGTGAGGGCATGTACTGGGAGTAGGGAAGGCCAGGAGGGAGGGGGGAGATCAATGGGGAAAAAAAGGAGACATATGTACTACTATTTGTGATATTTTAAACAATAAAAACAATAAAAACAATAAAAAATATAAATGAAATACGTGTAGCTTCGTTTAAAGACCGCTTGAATGATCATCATTCCCACTGAATTTCTTTAGCTGAGGTAGCCCATTTTCCCATCAGGCAGTGAAAGAGAGAAGAAGCTCATGACAACTGTTTGCGCAGCACCTGTTTTTCCGAAGGCACACTGGGTACCATGGTCAAGGTTGCCACAGAACAGCCCTGTCTCGTCAAATCCTCATTTTCATGTCAAGGCTTACAAAAGGAACAGCTCAGTCTGTTCCCGCCTGAATATAAATCCACAAAGACCAGAAGAGTCCCAACCGTGGAAAGGAATGTTCTAATAACCAGACTGGCATGGAGCGTGCACGCGACCCCAGACTCATAACCTTGAACTGCCTTCTGATGACACAGTCCTTCAACTGTGAGCATGCAGGGAATACTTCCTATAAAGAGACCCACTGTGATGCTAGGTGGTGTTACATGTGTCTGGCTGGAATACATCAATGGTGTAAAAAAATAGGTGGTGATTCTCAGAGCACCATTGCTAATCATCTATGTAAAAGCCCTTTCTAACAGAGATTTCTCTTATCCAGAGCCGGTGAGTAAATCGTGAGTAGGGATGTAAAACAGCAGCAAGAAGAATCTAAACTATAAATTTTGAGCATCATAACTGTGGGGACACAACAGGGAAAAAGTATAGAGGATGAAGCACATCAGTCAAGCAGCGGGAAATCCCATTAATGCTTGAATTATGGGAGAAAATAGCAGTACCGTCGTTAATTATGAAGAATATATAGATGATAATATACTTGCGATGACTGCAAAGCTAAAAGAAAGTCACATCAACATTTATCAGCCTTTTGTTCATGACAGAACTAATAGTGTCACCAAATATTATTTACAAGGTTGCGCAGACTGAATAAGTTAATGTGTAATTCTTCACTTATAACATTTCTGCCATTTCCTCTTTTTTTTTTTTGATTGGGACTATTAGCCATCATAAGTAGCTTTATCATGGATTGTGTAATTTAGAGCTAGGACTGAAAAACTAGAAGATTCGATAAAAAAAATCAGTGAGTATCATAGCAGTGACTTAGAGAAGTATAGTTTTTTTTTAATATATATTTCTTTATTGATTTCAGAGAGGAAGGAAGATGGAGAGATAGAAACATCAATGATGAGAGAGAATCATTGATTGGCTGTCTCCTGCACACCCCCCACTAGGGATCGAGTCCACAACCTAGGCATGTGCCCTTGGCAGGAATCAAACCTGGGATCCTTCAGTCTGTAGGCTGATGCTCTATCCAATGAGCCAAGCCGGCTAGGGCAGTAGTTACAGTTTTTTTTCCAAAAACCTCTTCTAATAGGATGTGTTGCAATTATAAAATTACTGGGAGGGCTATAGGGCTGGGGGGAAGGTAAAACATATTTGCTAAACTACATTTGTGCTGGGCCTTCACACTGTTCCATGTCATGTGTTGTCTCTTTGATTCTGCACAAACACCAGGGAGATAACTATGAGTGTGTTATTTTTCACATTAAGAAATCTAAGAGGTGGTGTGGCTACGTGATCCGCTGAGGTCTGAGAAGTGATAAGTGTTAGAACAGAAGTATCAGTCTCTGGGCATGGTCCCTGTGTCTGCCCCTACTGTGTGGAGTCCAGGCACACCTCGTTCCAAAACAAGACGCTTTCACAGGTTATGTTGCTGACCTCTGCTTGTTACATGACATGCTACCTTTTTACCTTCTTTCTTTAGTCCAGAGGATGTCTGATCACACTTGTCAGATCATGACACTGTATCATCATGGGTCAAGGCAAACCTTTTATTCTTGGCTCATTTCATTTCCTTCTTTGCCTCTTTCAACCCATGTTCTCAGTCTTATCTCCCTTTCTCTCATTGGACCCTTGGTGTGTGTGTGAGTGTGTGTGTGTGTGTGTGTGTGTGTGTGTGTGTGTGTGTTATATTTTCAATCACCTGACTTATAAATATATGTACATGCCTTGGAAAATATGCTGCTGCTGAGTGTGTGATTTTCATATTAAAAATCTTATGGGTTAAGTCTCTTTCCTGCTTGTCTATTTTACCCTATAAATTGTGGGAGTTTTTGTTGTTTGGTTTCTGAACCCTAACCTATTATAAATACACTAGAGGCCTGATGCAGGAAATTCGTGCAAGAGCAGGCCTTCCTTCGCCCGGCTGCCGGCACTGGCTTCCCTCTGGCACCCGGGACCCGGGCTTCCCTCACAGCAGCCCTGGCATGGTCCGAAAGGTCATCCGGAAGGTCGTCCAGAAGGATATTCGGTCTAATTAGCATATTATACTTTTATTATGATAGATAACTTGGAGCTTTCCACAAAGAATTCTGTTCCCTTCCATTACTATCACTTAAGAGATTTTTTACTTTTTAAATATAAATAGGGGCTGATCTTTATCAATTATTTCTGGATCTACAAAGATATTTACTTTATACTCTTTTTTTAGATCATTAATGTGACCGACTATATTATCCATTTTTGTCATGTTCAGATATGACTTTTGATGATGTTTTATACATACTGAGCAACACAAAGCATACCTAAGGTACTAGTGAGTGTGTGGGATTGGGAATATGTGATGAGATGAATCAGACACTTTTTATGTCATCTGGCAGAATCAGCTTTATATTATGCGATATGCTAATATCTGAAACGGTTCTTAGGGCAGAAATTCTCAAAACTCTCAAGAGGGCCCAGGTGTAGCTGTTCAAATGACACCCTCACTATAGATCTATGTATTTGGTTCTGATCCACATCCAAGTCTATTCATGTGGCAAGTACATACAAACAAAAACATCCTGATATGGCTAACATTACCAACACACAGAAACACCTATGAGGAATGGGTTGACTGTATTTAATAAGGGATTTTAGGAGTTAGGTAGAATCAGTTGCTAAGTTCATCATTAGCATTTGCTATTTGTTCAGTACTGATTTTTTGTTCATCAAGAGCTCAGTGAAAGCCATACAGCAAAAATAGCTTGCAATGTTCTTACTTTCATATGGTATTGCTTTCTCATAGCAAATGACTTTCTCTAGAGATAACTCTATTGCTATTTTTGAACAGCACAATCATATTAAACATATTAAAGCTGCCATCTGGAGCATTTGAAATTTGTCAACTAGGTAAAATTGCAGATATATATATTTTTTTCTGAAAAGCTGATAAAGAGTCCCAAAACATGCCTCATATATCATTATCAGAGAAGCGACGGCTAGGTAGCTCTCAGCTTGGGTTTTAACAAATACTTGTATATCTTTGTATGGATTTTTATTCTGCGAATTCAACACGAGGAAAAATGCCCCTCCAATTCTCCTGTCCTCTCCGCATTTGAAGCAGTGGGTTAACAATGTAGTTACTATCATCAATGTGCCCTGCTTAGCAAACGCTGTATATCTAACTGGGTTAGAGTTGGGGGAGGGGAGAGGGCATACAAACTATCTCAGGGAACAGAAGTGGGTGCCATAGAGTCCTGCGCCTGGGGTCTTCCCTGTCTTCCTTCTCTCCTCTCTGCTCTTCCCCTGCTTCAAGGAAGACACCAACCCTTCCAGTCCACCGCTTATGTGACTGAAGCAAGGCAGCCCTTGGAAGATGTCAATCAAACCTCTCAAACTCTAGGCTATGTCTCTTTCATAAAATTCAATTTCATAAGGATGAGAGAGAGTGACAGCCTCACTTACTGACTGCTAAAGGGCAATCAAGAGTTGAAATGAAAGCAAGAATGTTATCAAGATCAAGACCATGCACCGGCAGTCACTGTGGCGGTGGGTTATATCAGGCATTGCAACGAGGAACACAAAACGCATAGTCTAGTTTAGATGCCTCGAGAAACATGTTAGAATAAAACTATTTGGGGGACTGTAAATGCCATGTCTTCTGTGCCCTTTAAAGAAGCCACCTTATTGAATTGAACACCAATATGGAGATTCTGTGTCGAAAAGAAGCAGTCATCATACTTGTTTTCCTGTCGACAAAAGGTGCCTGTGGCTGTCCACGGGGGAATGAAATAAGAGATGGTGTTCACGATCAGCTTTAAGGGTTCCACTATAGACTCCATTATTGTAGCATAGGTAACTGGAACAGGCTCAGAATGATACATCCTGTCAAGCTATGAAATGTATTTCATACCTTATGCTTGACAATTGGAAGCACTACAAGTATTCCTAAATCATATACCTGGTTTCTCTGTCTGCATGCACACACATTTTATATACACTAGTACTATTCAGAGCACTATTCCAAGCGTTTTACAGATAGAAGCTTATTTAATGAAACATAAAAGGTCATTTCCATTCTAAAGATGAGAAAATTAAGGCAGAGAGGTTAATTGCTCCAGACTGTTAATTAGTGAAGATGATTTACCCAGAATCCAAGCTTTGAACCAAAATCATATCACCTCTAAGTTAAAAGTAGTAAAATATTGTCCAGCGGGTGTGGCTCAGTGGTTGAGTGTTGACCCATGAACCAAGAGGTCCCAGGTTTGATTCCCTGTCAAGACTCATGCCTGGCTTGCGGGCTCAATTCCCATTGGGGGTCCTGTAGGAGGCAGCCAACCAATATATCTCACTCATTGATATTTCTATCTCGCACCCCCCTCCCTAAAAATCTATTTTAAAAAGTAGTAAAATATCATTGATAAAACATTCAATTATATTTCTTGTATATTTTAAACACTTGAAAAACAGACTAAAGCTATCAAATTTAACTGAGTTTGCAGAAAATAGGGTAAATAAAAACAAATGTGTGTGTATGCACATGTATAGAGAAATGTGATATGGATACGGATAGGGATACAGATATAGACATATAGAGAGCAACCCTTACATGAATTCAATGAGAAGCCAGCCACATTCCAGCCATATACATAGAGTTTCATCTAACAGATCACTCAAAATGTTAGAGAAAAAATTATGAGGGATTAATTGGTCAAAAAAAATCTTTAAACCATTTCTTTATATAAAGTGTCATTGTGAGTATTATATTAGGGGTCACAGAATTTAATTGACTTAGATTCATAAAAGACCTTAAATCATGCAGAACACATTTTGTTTCACATGTGAACAATCAAGTCAACAAAATAAAACTCGCAGTCCAGATTTTTAAAAAGTCACAAAACGGTATTTCTTGCTTTGCCTTTCTAATTTCAGGGTTGTTTTTTGTTGTGGTGGTGGTTGTTGCTGTTGTTTATTTTTTTGTCTGTTTATTTCTAGTCGAACTGGCTTCATTCGCTTCGCTGATAATCACATTTCCCATTTGGCTTTGAAGGAAACAATGCCAGTCTCAGACCTCGACCCCCAGGCTCCGCCTGAGCTCTGCCAGGCCCACCATTAGTCAGGCAGCTTAATTGCCTTGGCATCAGCACGTGTGGCACTCCCTGCCACTCTCCCATTTCCAGTGGCTCCAAGAGGATTGACCAGGCTTGCTGGTCAAGCAATGTGTAAGCCCTTGTCTGAAATTATAGTCCTGTAAATGCATAGAGAGTCAAGCAGCGTCATGGGGGGAATTAGAAATCAGCCTGGTCAGTAAGCACAATCGACTAATTATTTGCTCTGATGGTTTTCCTGGAAGAAAATAATCAGGAGTCTTGATAAAAAGCAAACGAAATGACTTCAACTCCCTTATGTTATCTCATTTTGAAATAAGGTGGCAATTTTAGGTTGTTTCAACGTATCCATTCTCAAAGTTCTAATTCTAAATGAGTCCTTGAAATCCAGTATATTTTATAATAATGATATGTGCTAGGAGTCCTGCATTAAGCTCGTTTTAATTAACTGATTTTGTACATTAACAGTATTGAAAATAGACCATAATAATAATATGTTTCTACTTTAATATATTTAGGGCTATCATAATTTTAAAATTATAAAGTGTTTCACTTTTTTTTTGTATTTTTGGAAATAATCATAGATCAAGTTATTTATTGAAAATTACAAACCTACACCTACAACATAGATATAATTTAAAGTTTAACTAACAGTGAAAATTACCTATCTTTCTATTAATTTTAGGATATTTGGGTACTAAAAAGGAATCAATCCCAATGGGTTTCTATGAGTGACAGAAATTTATATGTATATATCTAGACCTATTACTATTATCTACATGTCAATATCTATGTCTATATCTATCCATGTGTATAATATACGTACAATTTATATGTCTACATATTTCAGATGTGGACTTATCCCTATAAAACTGTGATATTTATGCAGTGACTTTTATCGACCTGTTATAATGTATGTATAATGACACGATTTATATGTAGACTCTAAAAATATTAAAGGTTGGAATAGTATTTTATTCACTATTTTAAATAGTTGGCATATAAAAATACAATCTTTATATTAATTACTAACCAACACTACAGAAGAAATAGACTTTTAAATACCAACTGGAAATTGAGGACTATGCTGGGCCTATTCAAGAATTTACCAAGTGGTAACCATATGAGGCAACGGTTAAGTTCATTACTTTGACTGTGGTAATCACTGCACAGGCATACTTACATAACACATAACATTGTTCACTTTAATGATGCATTTTATGTAAAACATACCTCAATATATCTAGAACAAAATTAAAAATTAAAATAATTTTCCAATACTGAAAAGGTACAAAAATAAGTCATTGCAACCGGCTACTGAGTGTCTATTCTCCGAGGACAATGGTCAGCAAACCACGGTTCAAGAGCCACATTCGCCTCTTTGGCCCTTGAGTGTGGCTCTTCCACAAAATATCATGTGCGGGCGCGCACGTACAATGCGATTGAAACTTTGTGGCCCATGCGCAGAAGCCAGTTTTTGGCTCTCAAAAGAAATTTCAATCGTTGTACTGTTGATGTTTGGCTCTGTGGACTAATGAGTTTGCCGACCACTGTCCTAGGAGGTTCAGTCTCATTCTAAGGTTACTGAGTGATGTCAGCTTTCACATTTCACAGTATAATTGATACTTAGTGATATTGGAGGGTCTATATCTATTTTATAGAGCAATTTCATCAGAAGTAACCAGCTGGTGGGAATAACTATAATTTTTTCTTCTATATAAGACTTATTTTTCATGAGAAAAGTAACTTATGTTTGCCCTCACAAATCAAACTAAGATTTGGAAATGGATATAAAAAGTTAAGAATCTTTCATCAATATTAGAAGTTTGATGCTATTTTCCCACTGTGGCTTATTGTTCTCCGCACTTCCAGGTAATGTTTAGAGTTTGACTTGAATAATTTGATTGGGCCTTGACAGAGGGCAGGGGATGCTGAGATGAGGTGTCTGTGTACTAGAAGCTCTTAAGTTTATAATATGGAAGAGGAGTTTCAACAAGTTGCTCTTAAATAAAATTTGAATGTGAACTTTTTAATACAATCCTTCAGTTCTGAATGGTTTCTCGGTCCACTTCCCCTGCTATAAACATAAATTGACATCCTGAAAATTAACATAAATTTTTATTCCGTGAAGCTGTTCTGCCTCGAACCCATATGAGCTGAGGAAATGCAATGTATCAAACTTAGAAAAAACTTCAAAGGCTAGGAGAAATATTAAGTGGTAGTTAGATCCCATCCACAGGGTGATCTATTTCCTTCACTCTCTACAAGGAAGACAGACTTTTATCAGCTCTTTCTTAACATTCCTAAAAATGCATCTGATAGCTCCTTCAAAACTGCCAGGGCATGCACATTAGACACGACAGATGCTTCTCAAATATGAATTCATTACTGACCAGGTGATACTGTGGACATCTGAAGAGGAGTATATCAAAGGGCTACATGTCTTAAAGAACCATGGGGACATACAACATTTGTTAAGCTGGCAGATGGTGTTGTCACCTGTTATTATAAACAAATGAAAAAGCAAACAGGTATTGTTGGATAGATGATATGATTTAAAAACCAGTTGTAATGTTGACCTTATCTGGGCTGTGTGTTTGACAGAAGGCTAGGAATTAACTGCATGATAAATTTTATTTTCTTCTTGACAAGAAATGCAACTTGTAAAATGTATGAACATGACCACATTGTGAAACTTGGAGTCTGCAGAGTGCCTCTACAGTTGACAGGTGAAATATAGGTATGGAGACAGGCAGGGTTGTCTCTGCAGAGCAAAGCCAGTGAAAAAATTTGCAACCTATAGTGTTCAGCTTTCTAATGACAAATTTTTATTTTCTATATATGCCACTTGGTTTCTTCGGTTCCATCCCAATCTGAATTCATAATAAAAATAAAATGGGAGCTTCATAATAACATGATTTAAACAAGTCCAGCATGTTCTAACAACAACAATAGCTATTCATATAGTCCTTATTCCACCCATTGTCTTAAGACCTGTTGTATGTGCACTAAATGTGCAAATATACAAAATGCAGTGATTAGCCATTATAATGATTTAGTATAGAAACCTTAATATTTGTATCTTAAATGGCTGTAAACATTTCATCTCCCTCATAGGCTTTATGCTTTTTGGATGAGATATTAATGACAAGCAACACTTATTAGGTGATTGCTATATATCATGAATTTTATACGCCTTGCTTAATTTAATACTTATAACACATCTATATTAAGTTTCATTATTACATCCATTTTACAGATGAGGAAACTGAAGCAATGAGTAGCTAATTAACTTTGACAAGGTCATGAAGATTATAAGTCAAATCCACACAGTTTGGATTGAGAGTCCACATTTCCAACCAAAACAGTGCACCGTGTGATATTCCACCATAGCTTGTTATTCGTCTCCTATTCTTTGGCCTTTTCCTTTTATAATCCATCCTCCCTGTGCCACCAAAACTATCTTTCTAAAATGTAATTCTAACCCCTTATTTCTTTATTACTTTCAGTGTGTTTTCACTAAATCCATACATTCGAATTTATTCTCACCTCCGAAAATATCCTTTAGCTTCTGACTGAAGTTTTCTTTCCACTCACCCATTAAGCTCTCAAACACAGCCTAAACTTTATCTTAAAATCGCAACCCATTTCCTCTCTTACTTCTACACCGTGCCCTACCCAGTGCACACTTCCTGGAACAAACTTCCTCCTCTTCACCAGACAAACAATATCCACTTTCCAGATCCTGATCAGACTTCCGTAAATCTCCTAATAGCGTTGAGTGGAGCAGCCTCCTTGGGGCTGCTTGCCCCTCATATTAACTTGCTATAGTCCCTTCCTATGGCGTCACAATTATTCGTTTTTAGGTCTTTCTCCTTCACTGGATGCTGAGCTCCTCCAGGATGAGAATGGAGTTTGATGCAGCCTTGGGTGATCAGTGCCAGCTATCGGGCAAATAGTTGGTCCTCGGCAGCCTTTACCAATGTCTACTTGTTTTTCATATGAAAATTATTTACGTCCCATATGAGCAGCAAGTTCAAAAGTTTAATTCAATAAACACTTATGGGACACTAACCTCTGGACAGCACTGTGGCGGGTACAAGCAGGTGTGACCCAGACCTGGCTCTGCCCTTAAAGAGGTACCAGAGTGGCCCTGGCATATTCACAGTTAACTCGACACATTCCACTAACATGGCTATGTGTGGGGTGCTGGGTGAGCACAGTAGAATGACAATTAGTGCTTGAGGAGGAGAGGAGAGAGCATGGATATTAAGGCTGTAGTCCTCCAATTGTTCATTTCAACCTCCAATACTAATCAAGCATAATTCTTTCCATTTAGCAGCTTTATTCACCAACGTCTTGGTAACTATAACAGTCAGCTAGATTGTTATTTCGGTAGCTACTTTATGAACTGAGGAATCCAAAGAGGTAAAGCTGCTGTAACTGTTGGAGTGTTCATTCTTTGATAATCCAAAATGGAAAATGGCTAGTTGTTTGCACATATTGTGATTTGGCAAACTTCATCAATTAATGCTGTCAACATGGTTAGTTTCTCCTTGTAATAAAAAAAAAGAAGAAGAAAAGGAAAACAAAAAGATAAATAAAACAAACCCAATTGGGCCACAGATTGGTTATTTCTGAAATATTTGTAGATTACATTTTGTTTTTAGAGTTTTGGTAAGAGACTTGAACAACCACAGCATCAGAGTTAATTCTTGATGTGTTCCTTCTCTGTCAATGTTCTAAAAGTCTACATATTTACAAGTTCTATTATGGCTTCTGAAACACGAATTTCTTGAAAGTAGTTCTCTGGTTCTTTTGTTGTTGTTGTTGTTAATCTTCATCCGAGGATTTTTTTTCTCATTTATTTTTAGAGAGAGTGGAGGAAAAAGGGGAAGAGACACACATCCATTGGTTGCCTCTTGTACTCACCCCAATCAGGGCCGAGATGGAGTCTGCAAACCTTGACTGGGATCTAACCTTGGACCCTTGAGTCCACAGGCTGATGCTCTATCCACTGAGCCAAACTGGTGAGGCTCTCTGGTTCTTGAGGGTATTGTTATATTTGCCCAGAACTATATCTTGCACATATTACCCTCACCACAATTACTGAGTGTTGAGTGGAAATAATTACAAATGTAAAAGTTACAATTTCACCTCACAGTTCTTAGATTGCATTAAATAAAAGGAGAATTTATAGGATTAGAATTCAATGGGTCTTGACTACATTAAAATGTTCACTATAATAGCTCATAAATTAGAGAATTCTATGTGCCCTTGTTCCCTTGCAGTCTATTTTCGAGACAAAAGCCAGTGTGATCCTCTTAAAACAATCCCAGATCTTGTCACCTCTCTGCTCAAAATTCACCAATGGCTTTGCATCTCAGAATAAAATAATGGATTGAGTCCTTCCATTATCTGCTTCTCACCTCTTTGACTTCCTCTTCTGTGACATTCCCTGAACTCTTTCCACTACAAGCACACTGGGCTCCTTGCTGATTCTTGAACACAGCCGCCTTCTCTTGCTTTACTGCTTTTTTACAGGTTCTGACTTATCTGCCTGGAAAACTCTTTCCCCAGCTACCTGTATGGCTTACTACCTCATTTCTTTTAGTTATTTACTCAAAATTCATCTTTTCTTTGAGACCTTTCTAATCACCTTATCTAAATTTGATATCTCACAGTAACCACCTGTTTCAAACCTCCCATTTTTGCTTTATCATTTCTACTTAGTAGCTACCATTCTCTAACATGTTATGAATGTTACCTTCTTATCTTCCTTATTTCCTGTCTTCCTCCACTAAACTGTGAAAACTCCACAAGGTCTGGAAACTTTGGCTTTGGTTTACTATAATACACTAAGTAGCCAGATTACTATGATCTCTAAATGCATAATAAACTGGCCACTCAGTATATATATATATATATATATATATATATATATATATATATATATTAGAGGCCTGGTGCATGAATTCGTGCATGGATGGGGTCTGGCCAGCCTGGGAGGGGACATGGGTGATTGGCCAGTCTGCCTGCTGATTGAACTCCTAGTTGAGGGGACAATTTGATATTAGCCTTTTATTATATACATTATACACTGGGTGGCCAGATTATTATGCGTTCAGAGATCATAATAATCTGGCCACTCGTTGTATATCGAGTGTCTAGAATAGTGCATGACCTAGTGCGGTGGTTGGCAAACTCATTAGTCAACAGAGCCAAATATCAACAGTACAGGGATTGAAATTTCTTTGGAGAGCCAAATTTTTTAAACTTAAACTTCTTCTAATGCTACTTCAAAATAGACTTGCCAGGCCGTGGTATTTTATAGAAGAGCCACACTTAAGGAGTGTGGCTCACAAGCTGCAGTTTGCTGCCACAAACCTAGTGCAAGTGCTATATACATATATTGCTGAAAAACTGAATGAATCTCAGTAATGATGTGTAATATTTAAAAAAATGAAGTGTTAAAAATTAGGAAGGGTCCTAGCTTGCTACTGTAGTGACTTATAAATGCTATTCTAACTTTAAGCAGCTGTGTGATCATGATTAAAGCTGGTTCACTATCTTTAACAAAAATCACTAGCAATGAGAATCAATAAGTAATATTAATCATTCATCTTATTTATTTTATACTTTGCTAGAAGACACAAATCCCTGAGGATATCTTATTTGCAGAATGAACCCACAGAACTTTATTTTTGTGCATAAGCTTGAGGAAATATGAAAAAGAAGAAGACCAAGTGTCCAGAGGAAACATCCCACCTCAGGCATGCGTGATCTTTAATCTAGGCTTGCAAAGTACTTTATGAATAATTGAGAAAATGTAAATTATCCAATTACCCCAATTTTCTCATAAATATCATTAAAGGAACTTCCATTGATATCACAATGCCTTAGCAGTACATAACATACTGCAATCTTGCCCGGAGTGCACAGAGGGAAGAACTCCCCAAATGACTCAAGTTAAATTTTTTCACCAGCAAAGAAGAATGAAAGTTTAAAACAGAAATGCATGCTCTTTTTGGGTGGGAAGTAAAGAGTGTATCCTTTGCCCACCTGATATTCATATCTGCTACATGTCCACTATTTGACTTTTAAACAATTCTGTGTAGGAGCAACTATTTTTCCTCATTGAGAGTTGAGAAAAAATTAGTGCCCAGAAAGTTTACTAGCTTCTCTGAAAATCTGTTTCCAACCTCCTTTATCATTGCATCATACAGTTTCAGGTTTAGTCAATATGATACTACTATATATTAATTGTTTTGAGTTCCCATGTTGCTTTCCAAGATTTCGTGCATGTAATGAAATACAAAGGCGAGAAAATAAAGCCTTTTGCAAAATTAGAACTTTAATCATTTAATTTTTTTACATGGATCTAACTAATGCTTGCACCAAAAATAACAGAATGAATTAAATCAAATCTTCCATGATGCAATTTCTGATCCTCATTCCCTTTTGAAATAGGCCATAATGAGATAACCAAATAAGGCAAAGATACAGATGCACAGTTCTGTGAGGGCCAACTCTGTAGTTATGGTTCCTGAATTCCAAATCCACCTTTGCTGCTTAATAACTGTGTGAATCAGACCAATTGAGTTGCTTTGTCAATCCTTCATTTCTTTTAATCTTTAAAAGAAATATCACAGTAGCACCTATCTCCTATTACTGTTTAGAATTAAACGTGTTAGTACATGGCAGTTGCATGGAGAAGTGCTGGCATCCAGTGAGTGGTTTAAAAGAAGGTACTATCTCAAATTGGCATTTTCTCTCAGATCTGGGAAGGATAGAATTTTCATGTGTTTCAAATGGACTTCCATAAATGGTTAAGGAAATTTAAGGAGTTTTAAGGGTATCCTAATAATTTTAAGTTTATAATCATGAAGACTCCAATGAAATAGTGTATATTCCAAGAGGAAATTCACTGTTCTGAAAGTAGAGGGTGAATAAATTGTTTCCAGGTAATGCGCAGGGCAAATTGCATTCTCTGAGCCCAGAAGAGCAGTGAGATGTTTGGGCAGCCTGATCTCTGAAGCAAATCTGAAACCACAGACTGGAAAGCTGGCTCCAGCAGTGAGAGGTTTCTGTCAATGGAGCATTTCAAAAAGAGCATGCAAGAGCAACCAAGTCTTCAGGGTAGAGATTTGCAAAGAGTGTTTCACCCTCCGGTTAGTTGACAAGAGCATAATGGAGGCGATAAAAATATGTTAGCTTAAACTTCAAATTTTGTTACTCTTTTGCTTTCATCCAACTTGACAATGGAGTGGTTTTTGGGTGACCAATCTGATGAGGGATGTGGAAATGGATCCTCTAGAAAATAAATCCATTCAGTGATAGAGCCTAGAACTGTGGTTGGCAAACTGTGGCTCGAGAGCCACATGCAGCTTTTTGGTTCCTTGAGTGTGGCTCTTCCACAAAATACCACAGCCTGGGCGAGTCTATTTTGAAGAAGTGGTGTTAGAAGAGGTTTAAGTTTAAAACATTTGGCTCTCAGAAGAAATTTCAATCATTGGACTGTTGATATTTGGCTCTGTTGACTAATGAGTTTGCTGACCACTGGCCTAGGAGAAAGGCACTGACAATCTCAGGCACAAGATTTTATTTATCACTACTAAAAGAATGCATTACTTTTGTATATTGCCATGTATCATTTCTCATCTAATTTTTTATCAAGGAAAACATGCTAATTGAGGTACTGTTTATCCCAGGAAGAAAGACAGTCTGGGAGAAAATGTGAAGGTGAATTCTATCCTTTTGAAACACCTGCATGAAAATTCTACTTGCTAATGTTTATTAGGGCCTATCCTAATATATAGAAACCCAGGGTTTGAAATGACTGAAGGCTCGACCAGCCAGAAGTCAGTCCTGTGGGCTTGATGACCCAGTTCTGACTGCCAAGGGGGTTGTGGCCTGGAGAGAGGCCTGGAGAGAGAAGCAGAGTCTGACTCGTAGCTTCTGTGGCAGCTGTTGATCAGCCCTTGCCTTCTCTTCCTCTCTGGGCCTGATAAGCAGCCAGGCCTCTCTTTCTCCCTGGGCCTTCAGTGAGGGCAGCTGATCCGCCCTGCCTCTCTGATCAGGCCTGGAGATGCTGACTGGCATAGAAACCAACCAATTAGAACCAAATCTGGGTTAAGAGCAAGGAGCCAATGGCTGCCTAGGAGATGAGCTTTTGACACTGACTGGCATAAAAACCGGCCATAGAACCTAATCTGGGTGAACTGCGAAGGCACAACCTAAGGTGGGGGCCAAGAGGGGTTTTAGGGGCAACAGCTGTTTGGTGTAAGGTGTAAGAAAGTAGTTCAATTTTTAATGACTGGTTTGGCAGCACAGTGCATATGGCTGGCTATCAGTCCAGACATAGGGATTACGTATTTTTTTTTTCTGCCAAGAGCATCTCCTCCTGCTGAAAAAGGTTCCCCTCCATTTAAGCAATCCTATCCTATATTATAAAGAGGTAATATGCAAATTGATCATCATATCATCACAAGATGGCGTTGCCCACAGGTGGGCTGCTCCGTGCACGTGCCACTGGAGTCCTGTCAGCCCCACTGGAGGCCTCGGGTCCTCCTGTACCCCTCACTGACTGACAGCACACCCAGGCTCCTCCAATGAGCTGCCCTCTCTTCCGCCCTTCCCTGAAGCTCAAGCCTGCCTGAGGTGTCCAACACATTGGAAATTAGAACTCATGTCATTGAGAGTACCCTCCCTTCCTCAGCCAGGGCCACCTGCTCTGTGCACCTGCCGCCAGAGTCACCTCAGTCCCACTGGGTCCTCCTGCACCTCCCACTGACTGAGGCTTAGGCAAGTAGGACTGGACAAGACACAGTTTTACACCTCGGATGGCGGGTGTCGAGCTGCCCTGGGCTGGCCCGAGGCTCGGTATTTAGAACCTGCCAAAGCTTGCGCTGCCAGCTGTGGCAGCAGCAGAGGTGTGATTGCCTTCCCCTGATCACCAGGTCACCTCCTGCACCTGAGGGCTCCTTGACGGTGAGAGGGGGCAGCCCTGGCTGAGGGATGCCCCCCTTTAGAGCATAAATTTTCATGCACTGGGTCTCTAGTCCTATATAAACTATCTATACTAATAAAAGGGTAATATGCTAATTAGACTGGGTAAACTGGCCATCTTCCAGACGTCCAACTTCCTTCTGGACAAAGCCATGGTGGTGGGAGCTGAGGTAGAGAGGGCAATTATGAGCAAGATCAGGCCTGCACAGGGGAGGGCAGTTGGGAGCAATATCAGGCTGGCAGGGAAGGTCATTTAGGGGCAATTTGGCAGGCAGAGGCAGTTAGGGGCAATCAGGCCAGCAGGAGAGGGCAGCTGGTGTCCAACTGCTGGCAGTCAGACATCCCCCAAGGGGTCCCTGATTGGAAAGGTAGCAGGCTGGGCTGAGGGACCTCCCCCCATGCACAAATTTCATGCACCAGGCCACTAGTCTGTTATAATATAAAGGGAACCTGGAATACCTAACCTCCTCAAGAATCCTAAGATGTAGGCTATTATGTTGTTGCACAGATAAAGAAACTGAGGCAAAGATATTTTAAGTAAATTGCACAAGACCAAATACTAGAGGAGAGTTCTGATACTAAGTATTTTTGAATTCTAAGAATATATTAGTATACTCTTTTTTTTTTTTAAGAATATATACTCTTGCCCTGACTGGTTTGGCTCAGGGGATAGAGCATCAGCCTGTGGACTGAAAGGTCCCAGGTTCGATTCAGGTCAAGGGCATGTACCTTGGTTGTGGGCACATCCCCAGTGGGAGTTGTGTAGGAGGCAGCTGATTGGTGTTTCTCTCTCATTGATGTTTCTAACTCTCTATCCCTCTCCCTTCCTCTCTGTAAAAAAATCAATAAAATATATTTTAAAAAAGAATATATACTCTTATTAGTCAAACCAATCCATTAAGAAAAAATATGGAGCGGTGAAATGTATGATTGTATGTTTTCTCATTTCCTGGCAGTGATGTTGAAGTTCCATTGAAGTTTAAGGATTGTGTTTCCATCTAGTTCCTGGGTTACCTTTCTGTGGGCTCTGAAATGGCAATGGTGTGGTTACATTTAAGATTAATCAGACTGCCTCACATTCTTCAACAAGGCCATGAATTATACATAGGCTTGCAGGGGCTCTTTGTACTATCTCATTTTTCACAGAATATGTGAAAGAAAGGTTCCCTTCATCAGAAACCAATGCTGTTTTCCTTAGATATACCTGTGACCTGTATCTGTGGGTGAAGACCTTCTGGGTTTTTACTGCAGCAAAATATCCCGACCATCAAATTATTTTTTTCAGAGCCAAGAACTGAAGATTCCTTTCTGTCAAAATGACTGGCTGAGAATAAAGCACCATATCGTTACTACAGGGGTAATTAGCCTTGTAAAAGGTGACTTAATGAGATGCCTAAAATGAACTTTCTATCCCACATCCGTTTGGTCCATGGACAGGAGCTTCAGAGAGACACGATCCTGCGCCTTTACAGTTATTGAAGGTTTTGAAGAGCAGCAGACTGAGCAAGGAAATGATGCCCAGGAGACACGAGCACTGCTGAATGTCTAAAACACGGGTAAAGGAAAAACAGAACAAAATCTGTGGGGTTTCTTTTAAAAAAATTTTTTTTTTTTTACTGTCCTTACCATTATAGATGTTTGCCCTATCCCCTGCTTTGCCCACATTCACCCAGCGCCCAGCCCTCACTTCTTCTAGCCTTCACTACACTGTTGTCTGTGTCCATGGGCTATGTATGCATATATGGTCTTTTGCTAGTCTCTTCACCTTCTTTCATCTAGTATTCCCTTCCTAACCCCACCCCCACTACCACGCCCCTCTCACATCTGTCCCTGGGATCCACGTCTCTGGTTCTATTTTGTTCATTCGATTTCACCTATCAGTGAGATCAGATGGTATTTGTCTTTCTCTGACTGGCTAATTTCACTTAGCTTAATAGTTCTCACCCAAAGAACAAGAAAGAATATTTTTAATGCAAACATCTCAAAACTGACTATCATTCAATGGTGGTTTCAATTACTGTTTAAGCAAACAGAGCTCCGTGTGTGTGTGTGTGTGTGTGTGTGTGTGTGTGTGTGTGTGTGTGTTTGGGGGAGGTGATATCCATTCACAATACTGATTGTGACTGGCTTTCTCTCATTTATTATTCCCTTTGTCTTATTTTCTGTTCATCACAAATTTACAAAATGGAAGCTTTCCTTCTATTGCGCTGTGACTGGCTGCATGAAAAGATAGCACTCTTGCCTGGCTGCAGGGGCTCAATGGTTGAGCATCGACCTATGATGGTCACGGTTTGATTCCCAGTCAGACTCAATCCCCAGGCAGGTGTGAACAGGTGGCAACTGATTAATGATTCTCATCATGGATGGTTTTATCTCTCTTTCTCTCCTTCTCTCTTCCTCTCTGATATCTATCTATCTATCTATCTATCTATATTTGTGAATTTTTCATATTCTGCTAAGGATAAAAAATACTTGTCTAATTTCAAACATTTGTTATCTATCTATCTATCTATCATCTATATATATTTAAAAAAAGACAGAATCCTCTGAGAGATAGAATGGTCACATGGTTATCCACAGCCTCACCTCATTAAAAATATCAGCATGAATTAACACGCACATTTTTGTTACCGAGGAAGGCAGTAGACAACAACTTTGCCTCCTCCCACCCCCACCACGTTGACGTTGTTCTAACAAATGTTTGAAATTAGACAAGTATTCTTGATCCTTAGCAGAATATGAAAAATTCACAAATACCGGTCTATGAGCGCATAAACATTTCACCACTTCCCAAATATGCCAGTGTGAAATGGCTGTCATAAATACAAATGTTCATAGCTGTACACAAGATGGGGCCAACCCCATTAGAGCAGCAAGCCTTCTTGCATTTTATCACAGCACTAAAACATCCAATTCCTTCCCCTGAAAAAGCACCGTTAGAGGCATTATAAAGAAATAAGCCACATTGCGGTCTGGGCAATTATCACTCTGGAGGGAAACACAATGATGCAATTGAACAGGAATAGCTATTTAGACAACTGGACTCTACTTGGTCACTATCGGAGCCAAGGGGCCTCATTCATCACCTGGCCTCAGTTTTAGGAGCGTTCCATTCAGTGCGAGGTCTACAGCAGTTGGGGGACTGAGCAAACTATTACTGGGCAAACCTATTACGCACAATAAAAAGCTGGCTATAAACAGAAGAGACTGCATTAGAGCAATAATTAGAGAGGTGCGTGAGGAGATGAGGCACGGGCTAGGTTGTACTTTTGTTGGTAATGCTTTCCTTGTTAAAGCATTTCAATATCTACTGTTCATCTTGCTCATTTCAGCATCTAAGGTTAAGGATGGAAAATCAGTGCTTAGCCAAAAACGGCATCAAATTGTAGCATCCTTTTAATGATGAAAGAATGTCACAGGGATTCCAAGTCCATCATGCAGGTCTTCATATTCAAAACCAGTATTTAGGGTGGCACCATAGTTATACTTCGAGACTTTCATTTTTTGAAAGCTCCCATTATTTTGGCTTTCATAATGAAACAAATGAACCCACCACGGGAGAAAGGAAGTACAAATTAATATATACAGCACTGCCACACTCTCTAGCTCCTTGAAAATAAAAAAAAATAAAAAGAAAATAATTCACCATTTCCAAAAAGCAGTCTCTTTATAAAACAAAGTATAATATTTGGCATATGTTTGTCTCCCAGGGATGCCTTTATACATCAGCTACATAAAACAGAACAAGAGCGAGAATTGGCTAGATTGTGAAAACTGCTTCAATGGAAAATACAGCACTTAATAAAATAACAGCTGCACATAAAAACAAATATTAAAGAAAAGGATATAGAAAGACATTTCAGTGTCGCAGAGTAACTTAACAAATACTAGCAGAAAACAGCTAAGCTACTGCATTCTTTCCAGTAGCGTCTACAGTTCATCATGCAAATGTTATATATGGTATTAGGTAGTAAAGAAGGCTCACTTCTGACTTTCAGAGTAAATAATAGTAATGATATGAACACATATACATGTGTGCGTGCACGTGCACATACACACACACACAACACACACACACACCCATACCTCACCATGAAAAGGGTACTACTGGATTAAGGAGAGGTATAAATAGCCTCCAAACTAACAAACTACCCTAGGTGTGCCTTATATATATTATATATGTAATAATTGTTAAAGAAAAATAGAATTACTCGATTTAATCCATTGACTCAGATGAAATCACCTACAATTGAACATATTAAAATATAGCCTCCCAAACTTGCCATTCAGCAATATGTCTCTAGTACTCAGTGAAAAGAGGGCAGCTACCCTACAGAACTACATATATAATGTCTCTTTTATGGTTCTTAATTTTAAGTACCCAGAGCAGGACATATAAAAATTACTCATAAAAAAACAAGTAGGAAAAAAACAACAGCTAAAGCTTTTAAAACTCAACATTTCTATTCAAAGTATACACTATTTTACCTTGCATACGAAGTTGAAAACTGGCAGGCCCAAATATATACATATTTGTGTGTGTGTGTGTGTACCATACACACATATACATATATACATACATATATATATTTTAAGGGAGAGGGAGATATATATAATCAATAATGAGAGAGAATCATCAATAGGCTGCCTCCTGCATGCGCCACACTGGGGATCAAGCCCACAACCTGGGCATGTGTCCTGACTGGGAATCGAACAATGACGTCCTGGTTCATAGAGCAATGTTCAACCACTGAGCCATTCTGGCTGAGCTAGTTCTCCATGTATTATAAGTTATTTCTTTATCAGTATTATAATCTTGCTTCCATAATAAGTGCTATCAAAAGTGCAACACCATTAGTGACTCTGTCTTTAATGGACTTAACATTCTGATACATATGAAATATACCAATCATAAATATACACTGAGTGGCCAGATTATTATGATCTCTGAATGCACAATAATCTGGCCACTGAGTGTGTATGTGTGTGTGTGTATGTGTGTGTGTACCATATGTTTGTGTGTGTGTATGTATATGTGTGTGTGTACCCGGTGCCTGAATTCATGCATGGGTGGGTCTGGCCAGTCTGGTCAGGGGGATTCATTCATGCCTGCCTGCTGGTCGAACTCCTGGTCAAGAGGACAATTTGTATATTAGCCTTTTATTATATAGAATATACACTGAGTGGCCAGACTATTATGCGTTCAGAGATCATAATAATCTGGCCACTCGGGTGTGTATATATACATACATTTTGCCCTTTCACGCTGGTGATATTTTTTTTGAAGCTGTGACGTATTTTCCATAGATCAAGTATAAAAGCCCAGCCAGAATTGCGCTATTCAGAAGGAATAAACCAGTGTGCTTTCTCAACAAAGGTGAGGAGACATGAACACGTGATTCCAACCTTCAGGATTTGTAAGCCTTCTGTAAGCTAACATACAAATTTATTTTTAAAATAGTGTTTAGATGGGAAAAAATGTTTGAAGAATATAACAAAATGCACTCTACACTTTATGCCTTGGATAGAAAGTAGAGAACAGATGGAAAATTCCATTGTGTGCTTTCCTTGCCACCTGTCACCCGCTGAATGCTAGCCAGTATTACAGCTTCACCTTATTAAGTCGCATGATGGAAAAATGGCACTGCTGGGGAACCACTATTCTTGAAGTTAATGATACTTAAAGCTTATAATAAGTATAACAATATAGATTGCACTTGTAATGAAAACTTGGCAATCCAGCATTCTTCATTTACTCAATACAATATGAAACATTTATAACTTTTTTTGTTAGTTATTGAATATGATTTATAATTTATAGTGGCCACTCAGCTACATGTACAGTTAGTAAAGCTTACAAAGCCAGACTCTATATAAGTTTATTACCTCAAGCAGACAACATTAATGGAAGGTGAAAGAAAATGTGTAACAAAATTGAACAGGATGTGAACGGCTAAATATTATCAGTACGTAAAGAAACAAGCAATACAACCATATTGTATAGTGGCTATAAGACTTGGGTCATGATGGATAATTGAAGGAAATAAAGTATAGAACTCACCTGCCTAAGGAGAATATAATATTCACAGTAGAATTTAGTACTTGATAATGTACCTCTATTTTGAGCTTTCTAGCTGTTTTACTTAGAAATATTCTTTTTACCTACCAGATCTCCTGGTTATTTTTTTTTTTTTGTTAATCCTCACTCAAGAATATATTTCCACTGATTTTTAGATAGAGTAGAAGAGAGAGGGAAAGACAGAGAGGAAACTGACTGGGAAAAAATAATTATTGGTTGCTTCCTGCATGAACCCCAACCAGGACCCAGGCCAGGAACAAGCCTGCAGCCAAGATACATGCCCTTGACTGGAATCAAATCTGGGACCCTTTGGTCTGCAGGCTGAATGTCTATTCACTGAAACAAACTGTCTAGGGCCAGATCTCCTGTTTATTAAAGGCATATTGATGATTTTAAGGATAGAACTAGCATTGAGCTGAATCCAAACAGATGATTACTAAAATTATGTTGAAATAAATTTTTATTTAACTAAAAAAAAGGACTGTGACTGGAATAACAGTTTAGAAAAGATTTGCATAAAGTGAAGAAGAACTAAGATTTGGTAACTATCACTGGAGCATCAGATTCAAATGATGCTTTAAAGTGAGAAATGGTTAGACAAATCTGATTCTGAAAAGTCAGTCTGCAAGGACTCTGCACATGAAAATACCAGACAAAAGGAAGAGCTTGAGAAAGTGAAAAAATTACTTGATGGAAGTTCGGGAGAAGGTTGACTTGATGGAAGTTCAGGGTACATACAGACATGACCTAAAGTTCAGGATAGTGAAGAAGGCAATGATTTATAAAGCCTAAGGTATAGAGAAAAAGGTAAGTGATATTAAGAATTGACAATCCAACGCAAATTTGTGTCGGTTAATAATACCTGAAAGATTTAGGGATGTTCATATAGAATAGTGAGAAAGCATATAAATAAGTTTTATATCTCATTTAGTTTATTTCAGAATTTTTGAAAATCCCTATATTCTCGCTGGTCATTTAGATTAGACATCACATAAAAATAACAAGGTAATACATTACAAAGGTCTTTGGGGGCATAGAGCATTAAATCTATATAGAGTCAAAATATGGCATATCTTAAATTTGAAGACAGTAAAGATGACTTGCTTAGACCTATTTTCACTCTGTTTCATTATACTAGGTAGTGCAGTTAATAATGCAGATTTTTTCAATAGATAGAGTAATACATATGTTGATATACATGTGATTTGATATGTATGCTATTTTGTTGTATTGACAAGATTCAAAACTTTGTATGTCAAATTTTATGAAGGTGTTAACATCATAGATATTTTTACACTTAAAAATGTCGAATTTCATGCAAAAAAAATAGCATTTGGGGGAAGTTTTAATTCATTACTTTATTTTGAAGAAAAGTGCTGCTATATACTTCGGGAAGCTTTTGGTGAACATGCTCATTTCGAGATACTAGCGGACGCTGTTTTAAATGCTTTCAAAATGATGATTTCAAAGTGAAAGGCAAAGAAGGTCAAAAAGTTTGAAGACCAACAATTACAAGCATTATTGGATGAAGATGCATGTCGAACTCAAAAATAACTTGCCTAAAGATTAAACGTTGCTCAGCAAACAATTTCCAATTGTTTACAAGCAATGAAAAAAAATATTTTAAAGGAAGGAAAATGGGTGCCACATCAACTGAACCAAAGACAAACAGAAAACCGAAAATTCATCAGTAAAATGCTGCTTCAACGGCACTAAAGAAAGTCTTCTTTACATCGAATTGTGACTGGCGATGAAAAGTGGATTTATTTTGAGAATCCCAAATGCACAGAATCATGGGTTGATCCAGGTTAACCATCAACATTGACTGCAATGCCAAATTGCTTCAGAAAAAACAACAACAATGCTCTATGTTTGGGATCAGGAAGGTGTGGTGTATTATGAACTTCTAAAACCAGGTGAAACCATTAATACTGATCACTACTGACAACAAATAATTTGAACCATGCTCTGATCGTGAAAGGATCCGAATAGGCCAGAAGACACAGCAAAGTAATTTCGCTTCACGATGTTGCATCATCACACACTTCAAAACCAGTTAAAGACACGTTAAAAAAATCTTTCATGGGAAGTATTAACCCACACGCCATATTCACCAAACCTTGCTTCTTCAGATGACCACTTGTTCCGATCAATGGCTCACACACTTTCTCAGCCACACGTCAAAGCGTAGAAAGAAGTGAAAAATTGGGTCTCTGAATGGTTTGCCTCAAAAAAAAGAAAAGTTCTATTTGGAACGGTATCCACAAATTACCTGAAAGATGGAGGAAATGTGTAGCTAGCAATGTTTCTCTTGGAATTCTTGTGTTTTCTTTGATTACAAAATCCACATTATTAACCAGTACATCTAGTGTATAAGTGTGAACTCGGAGGAAAGAGTGACACAGCCCAGCAAACAAGCATATCCCTAGTTCTGTGCCAAAGCCTTGGAATGGGAAGATGGGTCAGCGACAAGATTTTACTCATCTCGCCTTGGCCCTGTCAGTCGCCATCAGGATTCACTGTAGGAAACAGAACAGCAGAACTGGGACACCTGGATACACAGGTGGGAGAGCGCAAAATCCATCATCATGTCAAGGAGGCGATGAATCCAGCCAATTGTGCTGCAGTGCTAGGGCAGAAAATGTCATGATGGGACCCAACATGATAGTTTGCGCAGAGAGTTCTCACAATTAAAACATGGATATGAAGAGAATATATTAAGTTTTCTCCTAAGAAGACATCTTTGTCCTCTAAGATTAGCTCAAGAAGGTTCATTTACAAGGCCAACACTACAGCCTAAGAGGCAAAGTGCAATAAATATTTTGAAGACATGTGCTAACACTATAGGAGGTCATAAGCCTTCCAACCGATAAGACCAAATCGATCTTTCTCAGTTTCAGATGGCTTCCAAAGTATCCCTGCAATACCACTTCTTTCTTTTCCTGTTTAAAGCTACCCCCTCAGTCTATATTTTTTGTTTTACTACTGTAAACAATCATTATAGAGAACTGTAACCTTCCCATTTCTACCAAATAAGATAAACTCTCATAATTTAGTTACAAGATGGGAACAGTTTGTGTGGATTCTTAATGTGTACAATAAATAAACTGAGGGAAATACAGTATGAGCAATAGAACATATTGAAAGATAGTAGTTCATCTTCTCATAACAGAATTTCCCCCCTTAAAAGTCATACAATAATACAACTAGAAGCACTAGCACTGAAAATTAGAGGATATTTTCTATAAGTATATTTCAGAGAGAAAAAAACGACATAGATTTAACCAGGAAAGGAAGAAATACAGACTTGCAAATATCTAGATTTAGAGAGCTATCTATGTAAGGAGAAACATAAAGTTGGATTAAGGATCAGTGTCTCTTCCGTGTAAATATTTATTTTTTATTATGCCCAATTTCTAAGGATTTGATCAGTTCTTATTTCCAATCGACTTATACTTTCCATTGAGCTCATATATATTTTTTTCTTTACCTCAAATATTCTATTTATAGTTCTGTCTTTCTTAGCATTAAGGTTTGTCATGATTTTTTGTGACTAATGGTCTATTATAACTCTTCTCCATATATTTCCTTTCAAACATCAGTACTCACTAATCAACATTTCATTCCCTTGGCATTTTCTAGTTCATTCAACAAATCTTTTCAGATGAGGCCATTTTATAGTTCACTGAACAACCTTTGGAGGAAATACCCTTGAGGTATTTTGTCCAGTGAAGTCTAGTCAGTTACACTCAGAGGAAGAGTTGGGCTACTAGGCTGCTTGAAGAGGCTGGAAAATTGGATGACCCCATGGTTGGCATGTCTAATACTAAGGTGAGAAATTAGACATGGAAGGAAATCAAACATTTGAATGCTGATAGGTTTAAAGAAGGTTATAAGCTCTTGTCTAAATCATATACCTAAAAATGGAGTGGAGGAGTTTTGGTATCAAAATGTTATATTGTAACTAGTTATGAGGTTAAACAGGGAAGACAAAAATGGTAGGGTTTAAGAAATGAGTGTGTCTTTTATTTATATATTTTTGAATATTCTTTCCAGATACATATTTGTTTATATGTATGTATCTGAAAATACTTGGAAATAATGTGAACATAATATACTATTAGCACATATATGATATGATTTTATACATTATATGACAACTTCTTAGTGACATATTTTTTAAGGTTCAGACTTGAAATTGTCCTACAAGTAGTCCCTATACCAGTGGTTGGCACACTGTGGCTTGCGAGCCACATGCAGCTATGAGTTTGCCAACCATTGCCCTATCCTATGAAGACTAGGTAAAGTGAAATTTCAATTTGTTTGGGCTTACCTGATACTGCCACAGTCATATAAATTTATCTTCATTCACTACTTATTAACTTGTACTATGTTGGCATTCCCCAATGTTTTTTATTTTTTGTTACTTTTCTTCCATCTTCTCTGCCAGTCAGGAGATTCCTACCTTTAAGTAATCTCATCTGAGTGAGGCTAGTGTGGAAAATAGTTTGAAATGTTCTGAGCACCTCCTTATGACTACATATCTTCTCCCAACTTTGCGCCCAACATGACTTAAGAAACACACCTTCAATTCTGCTCTATTTATAATATCATTTCTCAACTTGAAATATAAGGCTTTGCTTATTGGAATACCTTTCCCTATGTTTTTGTGAAAAAAGCTACACATGTTAGAATGTATGACATTAGACAATAGATACTATGTATATCTCTCCACTGTATATTACTTTGCATTGTTGAATAGTTAAAACTTTGCTGCATAGTGAAGACTAATTTCAGTTAAGTAGAGTAAGGTCTGGCAATAGATCTATGTAAACAAACAGGCAAGGAGGTAGGAGAATTATTTTCTAGAATGCAGGTACTCACACGTACTAGTACTATAAGTATATTAGAGGCCTGGTGCACAAAATTCGTGCATGGGATGGGGAGTCTCTCAGCCCAGCCTGCATTCTCTCTCAATCCGGGACTCCTCAGACATTCCTCTTGCAATGTGGGGACTGCTGGCTCTTAACCGCTTGCCTGCCTGCCTGATCACCTCTAACCACTTGCCTGCTTGCCTGATCACCCCTAACCACTCTGCATCCCTGCCTGGTTGCCTCTAATTGCTCACCTGCCTGCCTGATCACCCCAACTGCCTCTGTCTTGGCCTCCAGAAGGACCTCTGGAAGGTCATTCGACTGTCTGGTCTAATGAGCATATTATACTTTTATTATAGATAGCAGCATATCAAGGCTAGAGTGCAGATTGAAGCAAATGGAAGCCAGGTAATTCTCCACTACCCAAGTCTCATATATATCTTAGGTCTATTTATTTGTCTCCCACCACCACAGCATTACTTGTGTTCCATGTTGGCTCAGAAGGCCCACCTACTTTCAACTCTGAGCATTACTTTCCATGATCTGAGAAGTCGCCGCTGAGCCTGAGTTGGCCACTATAAGGATGGACTGGGGAAGAAGGTGCATGGGACATGAAGTCTACCCAAAATACAATTCATCAACAAAAAAAGCAGATATAAATAAAATGTGTGACATCTTTGGAAAATTGTGTGGGTTATGACAATTTCAGAATGGTCTCTAAGCCTAAGTTTATAACATTAATATTAATACCACTCCTTTAATTTAAGGGTATTTAGATCTGCAAATATTCTAAGTGTTTTACAATAAAAAACAGATTAAAAGATTAAATAGTCACAAAGCTTACAGAAACACCCAGGCACTGAAATCCTTAGAGACATGGATGCAAATGTAAATGCCAGCTTCAATATTAGATGATTTTGCAAAACAGCAAAGTTATAACTCTACTTTCTTTTAAGTCAAATGCATGAACCATCTCACAGAAAAAGGCTCATCTACACAGGAACGAAAATGCAGGGAAAGTCAGCCCGTAATCAACATAAAAAGGATCCAAATAGAAATGTGTAATCAAGTTCCTCTAAGTGCCATAAACACACTCGATAAGAATGTCTGCTTCAGGCCATCAGCTTTAGAATATTATTAGACTGTGTTTCCTGGCCTTTGGGAGAGTAGCAATGGTGAGCTTTCCCAACTTGAAGAGCCATTTCTCTCAAAGAGCTAAACATATAAGAATAAAAATGTGTGGTTTCAGCAGCTTCACCTGTGAAATGGAGGTTATAAATACTCTATTTCTATTTCTTACAGGGTCATTGGGAGAAGTCAAAGATATTTGTACAGTGCTTCCTACAAAAAGACACTTGTGTGTAAGGGCTAAATCCTTCATAAGTAATAACACAATAAATAAAATGGAAATACCTCCCCAAATACCTCCTAAAACCTCCCGTGGCAGATTTAGTAGCATTACTGAAAATAATTCTTATTTCTTAAAAGTAGACACCACACATTCTCTGTGTCAACAAAGGAAAGAGTTGGTCCCTGTGACTGACCAAAGTCCCGACTCTTACTGTTCAACTAAGGAGATGAAGGAAAACTTCAAGTCAAAAGATAATAAAATAAAAATGTTTTGGAACACTTTTGCAGAAAAGACACATTGTTTAAAGAAATTGCACTTCTTACAAATTTGTATATTATGTAAACTATTATGAGCAACAACAAAAAATTCTGATCGTAAAGGATGTAAAATTCAACTGACTTACTACTCAAAATAACTGGGGTTCTTTTACAAACTTTTAATATATTCAACAGTTCCCAGAAGACTGCCAACTGTCAAACTCACGTAAAATTAACTTTTAAAAAACCTCACAAAATATTCACTGACCTATTAGCTTACATAAAAATATTAGTTATTCCAAAGCTTTGCACAATAACAATCTTTCGTTTCTGCTGGAATTGACAATATCCATTCTCTCCTCTCAGACCTGACTTATTCTTTGATGCCTTCAGTTTCCATAGTTCTGCTTTCCAAGTCACCCAACGTTTTATAGTAAACAGAAGGTACAGAATGTAACTCCATCTGTTTCCTTCACAAATGGCATCTGCTAGAATGACCAGTGTATAAACAGCAAGACAGAATCACTCATCATTCCATATACCTCATGCCACCAGAGAACAGAGCTTTGTTTTGATAAGAATTTTCTAGACGGTGTGACAAAACTCTTCCTGTGTCTCAGAAGTATTTGCACATCTGGACAAGAATTTCTTTAATCAAAATGGAGAAATTTTTCTACAAAATAGTAGATGCTTATATTTTTAGGGGTATGATATATAATTTAAAGTAACAAATAGAATAAGATTATCTTAAATTTTATATATGTATATGCATATTTTACATATTCAATTTTATTTTAAAAGATTACTATGATGAGTGACATAGCAGAAGCTTTGTGATGTCATAAAGGTTCCAAATGAGAATTTATAGAGAGTTAATTTACTTTTGGACACTTGAGCCAAGATAAAATTAAAAATAATTTCAAAATATTTTCTGTGAGCAGCAGGGATATCTTTAGAGAGATGAAAATTAACTTTAAAATGGATTATTTTACAAAATGGAAGCAGATGGTAATAATCAAGTAAGATAGAGTTTAGATAATCAGGAAGAATAGTTTAATATGAAACAACAGATAAATATAAGATATGGTATTAATTTTGCTATCACTTTATACCACCCTTAAAAAGAAACAATACTATTAAATGTTTCAATTATTCGTTGAGAAAGTCTGGTTTCCTAAAAATAAATTAGAAGTATTTAAATTATAAATTCAACTAAGAGAAAACTGATCAAAACAAAGATTTGGAAATATTTTAGTTAAATTCCTTATAATTTATCTCCACTTTTTGTGAATATACATTCCTTAACACAAATCAATCCATATTGAATTCCCAATAAACATATACAGAATGAAAGATTGGGTGAATAATTAGATTGCTGTAGCTATTGTGTATGTGTGTGTATGTGTGTGTGTGTGTGTGTGTGTGTATGTGTGTGTATATATATATATATATATATATATTAACATATAGAGTATGTTTTTATTTTCTTACTTCAAGGTCCACTATACTACTTGACGGTAATATTTAACTGAATATAATGAGAAAAATAGCTTGTACTCTCAAGTAAACCTTTATTCCTATCTAAGGAATGGCAGATCCCAAAATACCATAACCACTAGTCACAAACACGAAAAGGAACTGTTCAAACCTAAACATTGAGAAAAGTTTCAAGGCTTATAGGGATTTCAAAAAAGTGGGAGAGAGACCATCTTTAATGCCAATCCATGTCTTTGGGAAACAATTACTATATAATATTAAAAGACCCGGATTCCTAAAACATTTGGACAGAAAAGCAATTGAAAATAATTTTCTAGATATGCTTATTCTTGGCTGAATGGTAGGAATTTGAAATTCCTATGCCGGTCACCAATTAGAATTGCAATATTTTTTTTCCTCCAGAAAAACATCTCCCAAGTAAATGTATATAGTCTACTAATATTTCTGGGAGTTACAGATTATTTACTAGCACTCAGAAACAACACAAAAGTGAGAAAATATGTAATTCTCAGGTTTCATTATCTTAAGCTACATAAACTGATGTTTCAAAAAAGATACAAGAACAGCCTTCATTAATTAATATATGTTTGTCATAGCAGATTTGGGTCAAATGATTTGAGTTATGGCTATGCTTTGGTACAATTGATATAATTCAATATATTCCCAACTTCATTTATGGTACTAAGAGTTATCAAAGGACCAGAGTTAATTAGTTTAAGAAAAAACAATAGTCAGGAATACCTTGTTCAAAATATAGATACAAATATATATATACACATGTATACATGTGTATGCATGTATGTAGGTATGTGTAAACACACAAAGAGGTGTTAGCCCCTCAACAATCTCTTGTTCTTGATTATGACAGATTGGAGTACCAATAAAAAATAAACTCCAAAATCCTATATTGCTAAAATTACAGTTTTACACCTAAATTAGACTAACAATACTATATCCTCCACATGTACCATCCCATTTTAAATAGTTTCCCTTTGCATTCTTGTCTGGACATAAATATCCACAGGCGGTAAATACTCTGCAGATCTCAATCAGTTCATTGTCTTTGTCAGCTAATGATAGGTGGTAACTATCCGGCGTCAGCAGATGATTCACTGGAAACAAATGTTCTAAGTAAATCTCAGTAGGAAGAATGTCTAAATGAGTCATATGAAAATAATACAATAATGAGTTCAATTTGTCCATGCAAATTGCTAAAATAAACAAGACAAGTAACTGATGTTAACTTTGTAAGTATTCTGTACAGAATCTTCAAACTGGTCCAAATAAAAAACTGTCGCCGACCAGTGTGCTCGGCAATTGAGCATTGACCGAGGAACCAAGAGACCTCTGGTTTGGTTCCTGGTCAGGGCACATAACTGGGTTGTGGGTTTGATCCCCAGTAGAGGGGGGGGGGCATGTTGGGGCATGAATGATGTCACCAATGTTTCTATCTCTCATCAATGTGTTCTCTCTTATTAATGTTTCTACTTCTCCATCCTATCCCTTCTTCTCTCTAAAAATCAATAAAAACACATTTAAAATAACAAATAGAAAACTGTTTTAAGTCCCTTTAATCTGTCAATATCAAGCCCTAAGTAGAATCAAATTACCAAGAAAAAAACTTAATGAAATTACTGCACATCTATAATAATAAAAGCATACTATGCTAATTAGACTGGACAGCCGAATGTCCTTCTGGATGTCCTTCTGGACAAAGCCGCGGCGGTTGTGAGGGCCAAGGGCAGGCAGCCATGGAAGCCAACAGTGGGGTGATGGGGGCAGCACCTTCCTGGGTCTGATCACCCCCAGCAGAGGACATCAGTAGGGCATCCCCTGAGGGCTCCCGGACTGTGAGCGGGGGCAGGCTGTACTGAGGGACCTCTCCCCCATGCCCAGTGCATGAATTTCATGCACCGGGCCTCTAGTGTGTTTATAACAAAAATAACTCGTGTATGACAACAAAGAGTGCAAGAAGGGTGACAAAAGGATATCCAACTGGTAGAAAGGTTTGCATCCTAGATTCTATTCCCTTTTGCTTTTCTGAGTTTGCTTTAGCATTTCCTCCTGCCTCTCCTGCATCACCAATTGTTTTCCTCTTTACTAGATGTTGCCCATTAGCATACAAACATGACCATATTTCTCCCCGCAAAAGAAACAAGAACAACCACAAAAAAGCCCACTCTTGTTCCCATTATTCTCTTTCTCTAGAGCTACACTTCTCATAATTGGCCATATTCACTATCTCCAGTTTCCTTCTTTCTATCCTCTATTAGTGATCAGTACACTAAATTTCTCCTTACTTAATAAGTTATTTGGTTGTTTTATGGATGCTGCTCTGGACATTGCATAAAAACGAATGTATATTAAAACACTCACTTGTTTCATCATATTTATCAGCCATGCAACTGTAAACTCACACTAAATTGAAAATACGATAAGAATTTTCATTTACAGATTACTTATATTTCTATTTTTCATTTTTGTAAAAAAAAAAACACTCCACAAACAGAAAAACAAGTTCCATGTGCAATGCCATTTATTTTTAAGCCCTAATTATATTTAAATTACTCTTCAACTCTTACTGCATTAACATAATTGTGTGTCAACTAGCAAGATGTGCTTATTAAATGAGGTATATTTAGAACATTCTGCAAGTCAATAATGCTTTTTATATATCATTCTGCCAATTATATTTTACTAGAAGAGTTCCTCTTTTTTCCCTTTGTTTCCCTGAAAATGTAGCTTTCTGAAGTTTCAACCAAGCTACTTGCCTATTCTTATCCATAGAAATGGTATTTATGAAGCGCAATTGATTTAATTTTATGTATATCTTAGAAACTATTGGCATGAAGACTAACTCAGTGTAAATATGAACTTTACATATGTACCTGTCAGCAGATTTCTGCCAACATTGCAATATAGCCTTTTCATACATGACACAATTGTAGACTAAATACAGTAGAATCATTTACTCCTGCAGATGAGACTATAAATTGGAATCCTAAGATAAAGTGGTCTAGCTACTCATGCTTTCATAGAATCAAATGTCTAAATAATTTTGGGTAAACTCACAAAACAAACATAAGAAATTTAGAAGTGTGTATTTTTATCAGTGTTTAATTTCCCAATAAAATAAACAAAATAATGTAACAACTTACAGATGGTTTTCACTGTCACCAAGAAAAGCCCTACACAAATTTTTCTACCATGAATGAAAACAACAGGCAAATAAAACAACTGTTATTTTAAAATCTAAAGTGTTTTAACTATGCGGTTATGCTTTAAATTTTAATTATATGCATTATCAAAGCTTTTCATTTTTATTTTTAAATGTTTATCTCCCTCAAGTAAATACTTAATCCTAATTTAAAACCACAGGTAATATTAAAGCATATGCTATAAACAACATTTCCCTACCTCACTCCTTTTCAATTCCTAATCTGCTTCCATAAACCACCTCTTTCAAGTGCTTTTATCTCCTGATATAACTACATAATTATAAAGAATGGGCGTACACTAGCATTTCCTGATATTAAATTTAGACAACGCCTATTACTTCATTTCTTCTTACTTTGCTTCCCCTGCTACTGTTTTCTTAGTATGGTTGAATAACAAATTTTTGTCATCTTAATGTTAACTTAATAAATTTTATGTTTTAAGTACCCACTTACCAGGCCAAATGAAGCAAAATGCAGTCAATTCTTATTATTAACAATAGTTATATTCTATAAAGTAGCGGCAAAAATTGAATTAGTAAATATTGACCATTGTAAGCAGCTTGTCATAGCATATTCATCAATTAACTAATATATAAACTTCTTTTATGTATTTCTAAAGACACCTATTTAATAATATTGTTGAATCATTAATATTAAAGTCACTTCTGACAGCACTTATAGCTTATGCTCAAATGAATATTATCTAACACCAGCATAGTGCCCCTGAGGCCCACCTCAGCCTTTTAGCACTTTGGAATACTCAACAGCATGTCAACTCTATAATTTGAGCTCATCTTAAACAGTGAAATCACAAACAAAATGTACAAAAATTATAAAATCATTTACATCCATGTATCTGTGTGGTGGATAATGTTACATAATGGAGAGCTATTTTACATTTTACATTTCTTATCAAATTCATATTCACTGACATCACACCAATAGCTTGAAATTAGCCATGTTAGTTGGATGTACACATGGAAACTGGAAAATTCTATAAACCAGGGCTTAATTTTTTTTTATCGTCTGGATTTAACAATGAAATGGAGAAATGTTAACAATACTAAACTCAAAATGTTAGCATCTCTGTAGCATTGCATTGTGAATAGTATAACAAACAGAGGAAGCATTAGTCTACCATTTAAAAGTGTACTGGTCATGTATCATAGAAATGTACACTTGAAACTATATAATCTTACTAACCAATGTCACCCCTCAAAATTCAGGTTTATTTAAAAAAAAAGGCTATTATCCAATTTAACAAAGAACTCGGTCACATTATTGCTCAAACATTTAAGTTCCCTTATGTGTGTATGTAATAATTATTTAACTTTCATCTTATTCATGTAAATGTAAATGTCAATCCCATTCATGTCAGAAATATACTATTGCATCACTAGCAACAACAGACTGGCTAAAGATACTTAAATTTGCAAACATCAACAAAAACATTTCTAAGAACCAAATTACTATATGGGTTTACAAAAAAGATATTACATATTTTATTATTTATTACATATTTGTAAATTGTTTTGATAATAAACTTAAGTACACATACACATGTATAAATCTTTAGAGAGCCAGTTATTAACTATTTAGCAGTAATACAGGAACTTTAAAGCTTTCCCCCTTTGATAATGTTGTAATTTTTATAAACACCATGTTCAAAAATGTGTTTCTCTCATCTACTTTCAGTTCTTACTAGTATTTATTCTCTTTGTTCTAGTGGATGTGGTATTAATTTTAGGGTTCTTATTTCTTTAATTTTAATGGAGATTGGTGAGGGATGATTAAAATAAAATATTTGTTCAGAGCCAGTTTTAACTAAGAATCCTATAACCAGTTTAATTTTAACATACCTCATTCATTCATTTATTCAGTTACTTGACAGATCTTTATTGAATAACCAAAATAGATCTGTAAAACAAAGAATCTGCCCTCAAGAAATCCAAAACAGAGAAAGGATGGAAGTATACAAATTACTCTAATAAAAGGTAAAAAGTGATACATGCCATAAGAGATACAGACACTGTGCCAGGAGAAGCTCAGAGAAGGTGGTTATTGACAGCTGGAAGATCATTAAACATCTCATTAAGGATGATATGATGTAAGAGCTAAATTTGCAAAGACAGGTAGGACTTGGATATGGAGGGAAAAGACCCACAGGCAGAAGGCATTATTGCTTAAATCTGCTTGAATAAAGGCACAGAAATATGCAAAGTTATCTAATGAATTAAATGTTGAGCAGTTCAACATCCTTCATGAATGTGCTTAGAGGAGAGCTATTAATAAACTGATTTTATACTCTTTCCTTGATGATTCAGGAATGTCTGTCCTGAAGTCTTTACTTCTCTAAAGAAAACATACTTAAATTTCATGATTTGGGGTCTAATAACTAAATCAAACAAAAATTCAGTGAAATAATTAATCAGAAAACTGTATATAACCTTAAACACTGGAGGGGCATTTAATTCATGGTACAAGTCATCTATCTATTATCTATCTATCATCTATCTATCTATCTATCTATCTATCTATCTATCTATCAATCATCTATCTATACTACAAGTCCAGTGTATGAAATTCATACCGGGGGGTGGAGGTGTCCTTTAGCCCAGTCTGCTTCCTCTTCAATTTGGGACTCCTTAAGGGATCCAGGTGGGATCCAGCCTAAACAGGCATTCTGACATCCCTCTCACAATCCAGGACTGCTGGCTCCCAACTGCTCACCTGCCTGCCTTCCAGATTGTCCCTAAGCATTTCTGCCTGCCAGCCTGATTGATGCCTAACTGCTCCCTGCCAGCCTGTTTGCTCCTACCTGCCCTCTCCGGTGGGGCTGGACACCCCTAAATGCCCTGCCCTGTAGGCTTGATCACCCCCAACTGCCCTCCTTTGTAGACCTGGTCCTTGCCAACTGCATTCCCCTGCTGGCCATTTTGTGGTGGCCATTTTGTGTCCACATGAGGGCAGGATCTTTTGACCACATGGGGGCAGTCATCTTGTGTGTTGGATGGATGGTCGATCTGCATATTACTCTTTTATTAGATAGCATAGAGGCCTGGTGCATGGGTGGGGCCAGCTGGTTTGTCCTGAAGGGTGTCCTGGAATAGGGTTGGTGTTCCCTTGGGGTGTGGGGTTGCTTGGGTGAGGGATCTGTGGTGGTTTGTAGGCTAGCCATGCCCCCTGGTGACCCAAGCAGAGGCCCTGGTATCTGTGAATTATTTATCTTCTATAATTAAAAGTTTGTAGCCTGGAGTGGAGCCAAGCCTTCTGCTTGTACAGCCATTGAAACTTTGTTGCCTTAAGAGGAGGCCTGGGCGAGCCAGGGTGTACAGAAAGCTTGGCTTCCTCCATCACCAGGGGCAACCCAAACCTCCCTCCTGCTCTCTCTGTGGCCATAGCCATTTTGGTTGGGTTAATTTGCATCCTTGCTCTGATTGGCTGGTGGGTGTGGCTGGTGGGCATGGCTGGTGGGTATAGTGGAGGTATGGTCAATTTGCATAATACTCTTTTATTAGATAGGATATACACACACACATAGTTTTGGCAGAGAAACTATTTTGAAAATTTGAATCCATATTCATACTAGATATTTTTTTTAAAAAATGTACTTGAATTTTGAACTTTAATAATGTAGCAAGACAACAGTTCATGATTTAGAATGTTGGAGATATATACTGTTGAGTTTCAAAGTTCACAAATAGCTTGTTACTGATACCAACTGCTTCTTTGACCAAATGGATCTGCCCAAGGCCTCATGGTGATGTGTCTGCCCAGTAGCAGCCAGATGACCACCCTCCCCCCAAGTGAGATGCCATGAGGCAAACTCTCCAATGCCCCATCAACTAGTACACTGCTTTGCTTCAAGTCTGACCAAATTATGTTAAGCATTATCTCTAGTGATGACTGTTTATGCAGGCCTCCACACTCTTGCATTTTAAGGCTATCCCTTTTTTCCCTTTTAACATTTCAGTAGAAAGCACTAAAATAGGTTTTAAAAGAGAAACAAATATTACCTTTTAAATAAATGTATTGAGGGGAATTTTTAAAATGATACTTAAAATTAAACCACAAATAATGGAAAAGTGACTAGTATGAATGGTTTAGGGACGTTATTGCAAATGCCACTCAAGAGCTGCAATGGTCTAAAAGTCTGACTTAGCTGGTTTGGCTCAGTGGATAAAGCCTCGGCCTGTAAACTAAAGGGTCCCGGTTAGATTCTGGTCAAGGGCATAGGCCCAGTTTGGGGGCTAGGTCCCCAGTAAGGGGGCATTCAGGAAACAGCCAATCATCATCGATGTTTCTATCTCTCTCTCCTTCTCCTTTCCTCTCTGAAATCAATAAAAAATATATATATTTTTAAATAGTACAAAAGTATGATTTTACGTTTACTTTTTAAAAGCAATGTATTCCCATTATTTTTCAAAGCTTATAAAAAATAGTCATATCCCAGTCTATAAACTGTAAATCTTACAAAACTAGATTAACCTAACAAAAACCATATATATATATATATATATATATATATATATATATGAAAGGCTAAGTGACGATCGCATCTGAAACAACTGAACAAATGACTGAACAGGCTGTGAGGGGTGACCAGGCTGTCAGGGGGTTAGTGAGGGGCGACCAAATGACCAAGCCGCAGGCTGTGTTAAGATACCAGGCCTGAAGGGAGGGGGTGGGCAGTTGGCGGTGACAGGATCACAAGGGGGAGCAGTGAGGGTTGACTAGGCCAGTGGGGGAACACTAAAGGACAACCAGGCCAGTGGGGTATGGGCAGCTGGGGATGACCAGGCCAGGGGGGGAACAGTTAGGTGCAATCAGACAAGCAGGCAGGTGAGCAGTTAGGAGTCAGTGGTCCCGGATTGTGAGAGGGATGTCTGACTGCTGGTTTAAACCTGATCTGCACCAGATTAGGCCTAAATTGGCAGTTAGACATCCCCCGAAGGGTTCTGGATTGGAGGGGGTGCAGACTGGGCTGAGGGGACCCCCATTCATGAATTTCACGCAATGGGTCTCTAGTTTCAAAATAAAAGGAAGCTGACATAATGGGCTTGATTAACATTGTAGAAGAACAATACCATTCATCCAAAGAAAGAAAAATATATCAAACTGATATTTGGAAATGGTGAAACATTTGTGTCTTGGGCATTATTTAAGCAAAAACACACAACTTACTGATTTTAGTATAGTTTCTGCAAAAATATTTTGTCACTGCACAAACAAAAATCCAAAGATGAATTGGATTTTCCTATCTAAATTCAAATGTTAACTACTTGCTGGCAAATCATCCTGTTGGCAGCAGGCTATTGTATGCACCAAGACCTCAATGAAGCCCTCAGTCATGTGTGCAGAGGGCAAATAAATCCTAGACATTTCCATGATCTAGGAAATCATCCCACCAAAACTTGAAAGGAATTCATTTAAAATAAACTCTTATCTCATCACTACTCAACTCAGTGTGATAGTGTCCAAAAAATAGCAAGTGCTCTGAATTGACAGTCATTTCTATGATCCCAGAACAGAACTACGTAGGGTCAGAAAAACAGGAATTTGTTAGGAGATATTGTCATGACTTAAAAGATCAAATATATTTTAGTTCTGTAACATTTTCTGAATACTTATTCTGTTCAAAGTTCTTTGAAAATATATTTCCCCTATGTAAGGACATTATATCCTGTGAGAAACCAAGTACTTTCATTAGAAAAAAAATGTGTTTTTTTAATGAGAAGAGTCAAAGAAAATTCAATAAATATTAATCAGCCTCTGATATTTCTATTGCTCCACTAATATTTAGCAAGTGTCACCTTGTAATCATAGTCTAAATTATTTTCCCAATGCATTCAGGGGTAGTATTATATGTCATAGTTTCCATTCAAATACAACCTTCAGAAAAGTAACAAAATATATAATAGAAATAAAGAGATTTTAATAAAATTATGTACAGGATAAAATAGAGTATAGGGTAAGAGCATTATATAATACTTTTGGGGTTGTTGAACTTTATCTACTAATTAAAATTTATAAACTTCAAGTAAAATGTAAATACACATATCACTGAGTCATTGAACAAGCTTGTTGAAATCTCAGAAAAAATCATAAGCAAACAAATCAAAACAGAGTGGGGCAAAAGTATATTTACAATTTTTCATGTGAAAATAATACACTAATTAATAAACAATAATAGAAGAATAAACTCCTTCATGTACTTACTACTATAAAACTACTTTTGCTCCACCCTGTATATAAAGACTATTTAAATTTAAATGATTCATTTTTCTGGTATAGAAATAAAACCTTAGATTTCACTAGAGGCCTGGGGCATGAAATTCATGCATGGGGCGGGGGTGTCCCTCAGCCCATCCTGTACTCTCTTCAATCTGGGACCCCTTGAGGAATGTCTTGCTTCCCGTTTAGGCTTGATCCCAGTAGGGTTGGGACTAAATGGACAGTCAGACATCCCTCTCACAATTCAGGACTGCTGGATCCCAACTGCTCACCTGCCTGCCTTCCTGATTGCCCCTAACTGCTTCCTCCTGCCAGCCTGATCACCTCCTAACCACTCCCCTGCCAGCCTGATTTATGACTAACTACCCTTCCCTGAAGGCCTGGTCACACCTAACTGCCCTACCCAGCAGGTTTGATCATCCCCAACTGCCCTCCCTTGTAGGCCTGGTACCTCCCAATTGCCCTCCCCTGCTGGCCATCTTGTGGTGGCCATCTTGTGTTTACATGGGGCAGCCATCTTTGACCAAATGGGGGCACTCATCTTGTGTGTTGGAGTGATGGTTAATTTATATATTACTCTTTTATTAGATAGGATAGAGGCCTGCTGCATGGGTGGGGGCCAGCTGATTTGCCCTGCTGGTGTCCCAGATAAGAGTGGGGGTTCCCTTGAAGCATGGGGTGGCCTGGGCAAGGGGCCTGTGATAGTTCACAGTCTGCCCAAGCCACCCAGTGACCCAAGCAAAGGCCCTGGTATCTGGGATTTATTTAACTTCTATAATTGAAACTTTGTAGTCTAGAGGAAGGCCTTGGCCAGCCAGGGTATGCAGGAAGCTTGGCTTCCTCAATTGCCGGTTAAACCCAAGCCTCCTACTCACTCCGTGACTGCAGCCATCTTGGTTGGGTTAATTTGCATACTCAATCCTGATTGGCTGGTGGGTGCAGCTTGTGGGTGTAGCAGAGTGATGATAATTTTGCATATTACTCTTTTATTAGATAGGATTGTTTTAGATCTTATCATATCAGTAGGCCTCACACAACCTAAATTTCTGTCGAAGAATGTAGGGTATTTGTTTATTAATACATTTTAATGCATTAACAACAAATACTGTCACTACTAGCTGAACTACATTAGGTACTTAGTGCAAGGCAAAGATTGGACTAAATCGTGAGCCCATACAAGTACATTATAAAGCACGTATTATTAATATTAAATTTTGACAGACCAATCAATTGAGTCTGAGATGCTAAGTAAGCTACTCAAGTTCACACAGCAAGCAGGCACACAATATAGCAAGAATTTGAATCAAATCTTTTTCAATCTACAACTTGAACTCCTGTTCTCCACACTGTACTTCACAGTTAGCACAGGAACAAGACAAAATATTACAAAGATCTGTTTCTGGTATTTTTACTATAAATTAATTAAATTACTCTAAAGCAAGTATCCAAGGCAATGCTTGTTATCCAGTGAGTCAGTATGGAATTATAATACATGGAACACAATTGTTATATTTAATATGATTAATATTTCATTGTTTACAATTGAAATTGGGCAAGTAATATGCATATTATTTGTACTGTGTTCTGTATTTGTTGCTTACATTGTTGTCCTGGTAACAAATAAATATTTATGGACTTTACTGCAATCAAAACAAAATAGGGCTTCTTTTATGTAGTGTAAAACAGCTAGTTTTTTGACCCCCGTCTTTCAAAAGTGATAAATTATGCAATTAAGAAAAATCAATTTTTAAATTTATTTAGTCATTCTTCCCTAAAATATTTGTTGAGTACAGTTATGAGTCAAGCACTATGCAAGGCATAAAAAAAAAAACACATAATAAATAATGCCCTTGACAAGAAAAGTACTCTTAAGAAAATAAATGGAACAATGAAATGAGTGCTATAGTAAATATATAAAAATTATGTGGCACAACTGAGAAGGAAGTAACTAACAACATATAGCGAAACTGAATGAAATTGTTAGAAATTATTTACTCGCTGAAAAGGTTACCAGTTTTCAAATAAAGTGTAGTTCTTTCAACTATTAAAGTTCAAATATCCTTAAAATTAAGAAGAGATTGGGATGAAAATACCTTACTAGAGCGCCTTTAGTAGATTTAAAATAAAATTCTGTATGGTTTTAAAGTGATATATGGTTATTAATTTATTCAGAGAGCATTTTTTGAACATTGGTGTGAGCTAAATTATATGTATAATTTAACATATTTTGTTTAATGAGAAATATGCTCTCTGACCACATATATTTGACCAATCCATTGAGTATTAGTCCCACATTCACAATTTTTTCTTAATGGAGAGAGATGTTAGATGTTACCCTCATATTCTGAGCCTAAAGTAAATATCATCATCATATCACGTAAGCAGAGATCCAACTTATTATTTTTGAAATCAGAAGTCAATCTGGCCAACTGATTGTTAGTCACTGGGCTAATCTTATTTTTTATGGACCATTTCTGTTTCCTATAATTTAAATTTAGCTCCTTTAAGATAATCTTTAAAAGGGTATGTTAGAAAAAGAGCATAAAAGAAGGCATGACAATTTGTTAAAAATGAATTCTGAGCAAAAATAGCAATATGACCCTGAATAAAAAAGATAGGAGATATAGTCCCATGGAAATAATATATTTCTGATATGTGAATGATGAGTCAAGTTGAGTAAAAAAGAGTTATAATAATAAAACTAAAGAGAAAAACAATATAGGACTCAAGAAGTATTTACCCTTTTTCTAAGTACAGTATAGTAGAAGCCTGTAATACAACAATTCTATACATAGGCAGAGCCTTTTATATTGAACAAACTCTTAACCTTTGTCATTCTTGAGACTTGGTTTATTCCAATCATAAAAGCTTTCTGATTTTTAAAAGTATCTGTATTTTCTAAGTCAGAAACTACCTCAAGCTTATTTTATGTACTTGTTCTTTACCACAGAAAGATAAAAATTGACTATATTAAAACCAAACAAATATACAATGAAATTACTAGCACAACATATGGTTAACTCCTTGGGCATGGGCTAGTGCTGAAAGGTGAGAGGACAATAAATAAAACAACACCTACAACTACAATTGACAGTCAGAGACAGGAGTGCTAGAGATGCTCAGAAACACTTGAAAATGTAGTGCCAATTATTGTAGTTGGGAAAAACTGTAGGGGCGCATGTATACACACACACACTTGTATATTTCCAGAAAGGTTTCTGGACTATGACCAATTATGGCTATCTACTCCAAGAAGGTCAGACTTACATTTTTTTTAGTGCAAATATTTGTGTTCTTTGTAGAATACTTTTACATGCATACTAAATTCTATTACAAAAAGAGAAAAAGTTAGAGGTACTGAAGGCACTTTTTGCTCATTAGACCAGGTATTTTAATGACAGACAAATTTGTATAGCATCCAGATATAGTCATACAGGAAGGAGGACTGTTGTGGATTATCAGACTTCACTCCTCTGCTATCTTTTCAATAATTTTCCTTCTTTACTTTCTATTGTGATATCCATGCACTTAAGAAGATATGATGTCATAAAGAAACTGCTTTAAATGTAAATACTTTTAGAAGACTCAATTGAAGACACTGGCCACTCAATGGGAACAAGAATGTCAACAACTTAGTTTGTAGGTTTATATAAAGACTATAAATTGAGAGCCACAGTTTATTTTGATGACTAGGTTAAAGGACATGGAAGGATTAGTGAAAATAAATCAAACTCTTTAAACACTTTTTAGAGAGATAAGCATGAAGTCAGTGGCTTGGATTCTAAGCAGAATAGGATTCTGAAATGCATGAGTTAACACATAAAGATCAGGCAGAGAATTGTCAAAGCATTATATAAGAATCACGTCAGACTCTGCCAATGAGATGCCAACGAAAAGATCTTTCCTAGCATCCAGGACAGTGCAGAATAACACAGAGTATCCTATAATTGCTTTCCAATATTTTAAAAACTATCTACAATTTAAAAAATTCCTGTAAAAGCGAATCATTGAATATATCCAGATAAACTATGGCCCTGTCTATAAATATGGTCCATATATTAAATTCATAATTACCTTCACTTAAAATGGTATCTGGCCTATGATCTATACTCAATATACCTTTTGGGACATATTCAAATAAACTGACTAATAAAATACAATGTATAATTATAAAATTGTTACCTGGACTGTTTCTTTTTTATTTTTATTGTCTATAGTGAATCAATACCATGGTAATAATTTCATTAAAGTCCTAAAATTTGATGTATAGGTATTTTTGTTTTGTTTTTACTTTAGGGATGGAGGGTAAGTGCTGGATATGTATGATACATAAGTATAATGACATAAAACATTTTTTCCATAGTATTTCCTATAGTTAGCAAGCAGTGTGTAAGCTTGTAGTGTTAGGCTATAGAACTCCACTTTCCAAAAAAAATATTCCATGTTAGTTGCACCTGGTAAGCTTAGGATAAAATTTGGTTTTAAATATCATGATTTCCAGAACATCCTTGTCCAAGAGAAATTTCATCTTTGTAACTGGAATATGCTGGCAATCTAATCATGAATAATTTTTTGGAGTCACATTTAATAGGATATGCTTCCTGATTAATAACATTCAGCGGCTTCATCATCACATCCCATTATTAGTATACTTGCTCCATGTCTTATATGACTACTTACCAGTGAAAATAAAAAAGAATCAGGTATCCTCTTCAGAACACGTATATGTAAGTAACATTGTTCATTATTCTTTATCCTGATTTTTCCCCTCTACTAATTTTCAGTGATTTACTACAGTGAACTTTCTACAAGATGCAGAATGTCTCTACTTTAGAGCTTGGGTTTCATTCATATGCTCTCATTTGTCTTGAGACAAATATAGATAATGTGTACATCAGCAACAGATTTTTCTTTAAACAGACATAAGATTGTTGAAGTCTGTATTTTCAGTACAATAAGAGTGGTGGGATAAGGATGCCAGGCCAAAAAGTGAAATATGTAGATGGTTTGCACTGAATTTATCTTTCTATTGAAATGGATGCTGAGTAGTATGCCCACCACAAAACTATATTGATCTCCTGCTGAATGCTTCCTTATGATCTACAATTAACTCAGAAGTGAGGCAATCCTTCTGCCAAATCATTTAGCAGGTTTATTCCTCTATTAAATGTTCTGACTACTGTCTTAAAAATGGGCTCATTTTATCACTTTTTGGATATCCCATATTTCATGGTGCTCAACCTATGAAACTGGTACTTAAAACATATTTTAGAAAGAGCTCAGCCAGTGTTGTTCAATGATTGAGTGTCAACCCATGAACCAGGAAGTCACGGTTCGATTTCTGGTTGGGGGTTTGATCCCTAGCATGGGCATGCTGGAGGCAGCCAATCAATGATTCTCTCTCACCACTGATGTTTCTTTCTATCTCCCCCTTTCCCTTCCTCTCTGAAACCAGTAAAGCTTATTTCAAAAAGAAGAAGAGGAAGGAGAAGGAGAAGAAGAAGAAGAAAAAGAAGAAGAATGTAATGTGAGTGGTTATGATTTGCCAAGACTTCACATTGTGTCTTCTCTCAAATTTTATAAACTTTGCAGAAGATGCTTGCCTACTGCTTTTAGAGGGCATAATTCATCTATTATCTGTTCTTTTATTCACCTATTCAACAATACTGTTTATACTTAAAGTGCTGGTCGCTCTATCAGGTCTACAAAGAGAATTGGACCTAGTCTCTAACCTCTAAGGACTATAGTCCAATTGCTATGGAAACTGGAAGGGTATCACTTAGCTGGTTCTTGGGAAGAAGGAAAGTTTCACAGATGAGCTGATGTCTCAAGTGGCTCACAGAATAACAATATATTGATGGGTGCAATTGACGTAAAGGATTAATATGTAATATTAGGAAATAATCACATTCTTCTTGTTTAGGGACATTCCAGTGCCTCTTAAGACAAAATAATTACAAGTTAGAAAGATCATATTTTTTAGGAATATATATCTTCCAGAGCGTCTTCAGTCATACCATTGCCATTCTGCTAGCAAGTAAAATTAGTCTGGGATATTTTCTACAGGTAGTATGAAAATGATAGCTATACATATTTGTTGATAAAATCTGACCACATGTAAAATATGCTTTTAAAAGTTCAAACGTTGTTCCAGAAAACAATACCAAAGAAAAATTGGTATGCAGAAAAAAAATTATTATTCTGTAGAGTGAAGTAATGCTTCTGTCACTTTTATGAAGAATAAGGCAATGTACTTTTGGTTCCAAATGGAGAACTTTTTTTTTAATCCTCAGAAGGATATATTCTACTAATTATAGAGAGAGTGGAAGAGGGAGACAGAGAGGGAGAGGGAGAGAGATCGGTTGCAGCAACCTTGGTATGTGCCCTGACTGGGAACTGAACTGTCAACCTTCTTTCATTGTATGGGATGATGCTCCAACCAACTGATCCATACTAGCCAGGGCCAAATGGAAAACATTTTGATTAAAAGAAATAACTTAAAAATATAGGCAGGCCACTTAGCTTCCATTAGATGATTATTCTTTTATTTTTCCCATCTTTGTAGCACATGTTTGAAAGAAAGTGAGAAAGAATATTATATCTCTGTGTATGCACATAGGAGTAAAATGTTACCCTTCAGCTTTTTCAAGATTTTAATTATGAGAGTAATTATGTTGACATAATGTGTGAAATGTTGTGATATTACATCTTTTAATTATTTAGTGATATTGACAGAGCAGGACACAAGTTACAGATGTGACTATGTTTATGTTTACTAACAATTGTTAAACATTACTGACTTTTTTATTGAATTTCTGGTGTGACATTGGTTAATAAAATTATACCGGTTTCAGGTGGAAAATTCTATAACACATCATCTGTATATTGTATTGTGTGTCCATCACCCCAGGTCAAGTCTTCTTCCACCACCTTTTATACACGCTTATACTGTCCTTTTCCTCCCCTACCTCCTCTCCTTGAATTTTTTTAAAAATATATTTTATTGATTTTTTTACAGAGAGGAAGGGAGAGGGATAGAGAGTTAGAAACATTGATGAAAGAGAGACATCGATCAGCCGCCTCCTGCACAGCCCCCACCGGGGATGTGCCCACAACCAGGATACATGCCCTTGACCGGAATCGAACCTGGGACCTTTCAGTCCTCAGGCCGATGCTCTCTCTACTGAGCCTAACCGGTTTCAGCCCTTTAAAATTTTAAATTATATTTAACAACTATAGGCAACTAATAAATTTTAAATTATATTTAACTTCTTCTGTTAGGATTCCTACTAATTATAATCATTGGAAACTGGCTTGAATTTTAAAACTAATATATGTCTTAAATATTTTATTCTTTAAAAATTTTGTTATTGATTTTTAAAGAGACAGAAGGGAAAGGAAGAGAGAGAAATATGGATGTGAAGGCAAAATATCTATAGGCTGCAGCCTGCATCCTCCTACCAGGGAATGAGCCTGCAACCCCACAGTCCTGCAACCAGCCAGCAACCTCTCAGTGCAAGGGAAGCTGCCAACCACTTCAGCCATGTCAGTCAATCCTGATTCTTTATCTTACCAAAAAGGTAACTAACTCATGGGTCACTATATTTAAAAAGACAAATATCTTGTGTTGTTGTTTTTTAAGGTAAACTTTATTTGATTGAGCATTTGGTTCAAATATTTTTTGGTGTTGAAAAGCAACTGAACAATTATTGTATCTTCATTTTGATTATGTTTCCATCTATACTGAATCTAATCATTTAAGCATCCTGCAAGTATATGTCTTAGAGCAAACAAGATACCAAAAGAAAAGGATCTATTTGCAAATGTCTTAGTATATGAAAGAGCTAGTTGTTTTTTATTTTGTTTTATGCTGAAAATTCTGTTATGTAGGTATACAAGTTAGATAGGGAAGTACAGTTTTGTCTTTGTTTTATTCAAAAATTCCTATACCTTTCCAAGCCCAAACTAAACTAAGAACCACTGCTGACAGCCAACTTTGACCCTGTCCTTGTGATCTTCTTGGCAACATAATTTGCACCCTGTAGCAATGGAGATGACTTTCTCCTATGACAAGACCGTGCTCGACACTGGTTAATTAGCACACAGATGGCAGGGAGGCTGCCCATGCTACCCCCTACCATACAAACCGCACATTTATATGCAGCACACACTGCAAAGTGGAATATTTGCACAAGTCGTATGGCAATAATCAGGTCCTCACTTTTGAAAGTTAAAATAAAAAAGAAGGTAATGATGATGAACTTCAAAGTACAGTGCACTCAAATAATTGGACAAGCTTCATTGAGAAAAGACGAGGCGTAATTTATTGTGCCATTCTAATTTAATTCTTAATTCTTGGAAAAGGAAATGTACATGTGAAATTTATCTGAGAGACTTATGAATTGGCTGGTGACATAAATGCAGCATGGTTTGATACTGAACTCAACAGAGCTGGAATCCCTAGCCTAGAGCGAAACATTCTCTGTTTCTTACCCCATATCCGACACAGACAGGATTTGCCCTAAAACCCAGGATGGCTATGAAAAGTTTAAATATTTATGTTCTTATAAAATATATTCCTCAGTTTAAGGAAATGACTGCAGGCATGGGTTCAGAAGTTTTCTCCTGAGCTATAGGTTGCCTTAAGCAAGTAAAAGTAAATAAGAAGGTGGTGAGTGTTCACTGAAAACTTATTTTATAATTCACCTTTTTTCAATGTCATATGGATGTGGATAACCAAAACCTGGTGGAGCTTATATAAAATAGGCAACATTTAAATCTTGGTCATTTGTGAATAGGGTCTCTTCTTTCTTTTTTAATGAACTTTCCTACTATCTTCTATCACTAATTAAGTTTTAAAAAATCATTTAAAAGCAGGCATCAGAATAATAAAAATATTTATATACTTCAAAATTTTGTATTTCAAAACTATAGTTCTCCTTGAAGATGTGTTTGTTTGGTTTACCCAAATTGAGTTTGAGTCATCACTAATATTATGAAATATAGAGGCCTGGTGCATGAAATTTGTGCATGGGTGTGTGTCCCTCAGCCCAGCCTGAACCCTCTCTAATCTGAGACCCCTCAAGGGATGTCCAACTGCCTGTTTAGGCCCGATCCCAGTAGTTTTGGGCCTAAAAGTACAGTTGACATCCCTCTCACAATCTAGGACTGCTGGCTCCCAACTATTTGCCTACCTCCCTTCCTGATTGCCCCAACTGTTTTTGCCTACCAACCTGATAACCCCCTAATCACTACCCTGCCAGTCTGATGGATGCCTAACTGCTCTCCTGCCAACCTGTTTGCCCCTAATTGCCCTCCTCTGCAGGCATGGTCACCCCTAACTGCCCTCCCCTGCAGGCTTGATTGCCCCCAACTGCCCTTCTCTGCAGGCCTGGTCCCAGCTATCTTGGTTGGGTTAATTTGCATGGTCATTCCTGATTGGCTGGTGAGTGTGGCTTGTGGGTGTAGCAAAGTGATAGTTAATTTGCATATTACTCTTTTATTAGATAAGATGCTTTGGTGCACTATCTCAAAATAATGTCTGAGCAATTAAACCTAAAAGAACTATTACTTCACTATTGAAACACCAAGTTGATTTTCAGATTATTTATTTTCTAGTTATCTTATTCAAATGCTACAGGAGCATTCCATATTATATAAATATATTAAGTGTGATCTTTAAATAATTAAGAAAATTAGATTCTTTAGTAGGAATGCATATGACTACTATTCCTTTCTCACTTATTTTTTACTCTGATAAGACCAGACTGACCTTTCGGTAGGTTTTCTGGAACAGTTGTTGGGACTGACTATATTTTCATGCTTCCCTGGCAATGACACTTTTCACTTTGAAGATGTCAAATGAGGAGAGGAAGCATCACATAATTTAGGAGTGAGAATGAATGTGAGCACTGAGCACTGGCCATCCTTGAAGCAGAAAACGTAATGTGCATTCCAGACAAGAAGTACACTGCAGGGGGCAAGGACATGGGACCACAGCCAGGTCTTACATTTACCTTTCATAATTCTTTAAGAGATCATACCACACCAACACTTTTGGAAGGAAACTCAGTACTAATGGAATGGATATTACTTTTCCTCCCCTCACCCCCTTTTTTCAGTTAACAATGATTATTTTCAGCCACTTTTTAGGAAATGAAGTGTCAATGTTACTCTTTGTGTCAAATTGTTACTCTTTGTCTAAATTTTAATCCTGGCATGTGACGCAAATTTTAGTAGGAGGCTTTGAGAAGTAAAATCAGACACAGCGGTGTTGCTGGAACAAATTGTGGGTACTCCACTTCATTATTATAGAACAATGCTGTTTAGAATGTATTGGGAGGTAAAAAATAAGATTTCATGAAAACTCCTTTGCAAGCTCCCTTCAGTGGTGCTAAGCTAGGGAAGGCAGGAGCCTGAAGAGGGACCCCTAGATGGCGCAGGCATCTGGAGGAGGTGGGCAGCTGTGGAACAGGCACAGAATGCCTTGCAGTTCCCTGGACCCTTCTCTTAAGCAAAGCGAAAGCCCTAAAAACATAGGGGAGAGATGGTAAGATGCGATGTAGCTGTTCCCCACACCAACACAAGAAAACCTAGGTTCATGGGAAGCACAGAAAACCATCCTGGATCTAAGATCCTATACTTACTCAAAACCTCGATCTATCACTGGGGGAGAAACAGAAACTCGCAAGCAAGGTCCAGGACAACAACAGATAGAAGGCAGAGAGTTTGACAGCCACGTGGAGGAGTAGCAGGCAAGCTTAGAACTTTCCACCCAGAGCCCAGAAGGCAAGTCTTTCTCAAAACTGTGGCTTGGCCAGGACCATAGAGAACCTCTATTTCCCCCATCAGGCCTGGTATGTGATACCAAGCAAGAGTGATCTACTCCTGGAAAAGGGAAGAGTATTCACAGGTCCACCTAAGCTCCTTGTGGTTTAGACCTGCAGGGATTGTAGCAAGCTGAAGGCAAAAGGATTAGAACTGAAAACAACAACAACAACAACAACAACAAAAGCCTCCATTATCCCTGCTTCAACACAAAATAAAGGTGGTCTGTCTCTGGAGAAATTTCAAACCTGCAGTGTACCACCCAGGAACAGCCATGTTAAAACCCAACCCCGGTCAGCTCCTGACCAGAGTGACTCCATGCCCCCAACACTGGAGTGAATTATGGACAGTGGATGATGATGTATCAGTGTTGGTTCATCAACTGTCACAAAAATGTGCCCTCCGGTGTGGGATGCTGATGGTGCAGGAAGCTGTTTGTGTGAAGGGGATAGAGGGTGGGTGTGTGGGATCTCTCGCTCTATCCTCTGCTCAGTTTTGCTATGAACCGAAATCTGCTCTCAAAAGTAGTCTCTTTTAAAAAGAATTTCAAAAATTGACCACATATGTAAGAAACAGTGGCGTCTGAGTTGGCAAGGTAGGAGTTGTCAGAAATTAACTCTCTTAATGTCCTAATCTTACATGAAATTTTTCTTGTCTGACGCGCTGTCATCTCCGAAGTGGGTCTTCTCTGGTTGAATTTTACACTGCATCTCTTACCACTGTATGTGCTCATTAACAATCTGGGTATATGCTTATTAACAATTTGCAGCTCCGAACACATTGCCATACTAAAAATATTTAATGCAAGAGGAAATTCAAAATTGTCAATTACAGAGCCACTGTAAAAAGAACGCGTTCTTCCAACAAATGTCTTCAACAAACAACCTGCCAGACTCGTTACTATTTTAAAAACAAAATATGTTCTAGTATGTTCCAAACAGTTACGTGATGTGAAGTTTTCAAAGTCAAATAAGAAATGCAATCACTCAAATGGTTCTTCTCCGTGCTGCCAAACATCTACATACAGGGCTGAATGGCTCACTTCTCATCTGCGTGGTTAAAACCATCGAACATAATCACTCACATTTGTGCTGCGCTTTATAATTCACATAATGCTTTATACACCTCCTCTCCTCTGAGCCTCAGGATAACCTGGCAACGGCTAACAATTAAGCCCATCACTTAAGTGAAGAAACTGAAGTTTGGAACAAATAGGTCCCTCTGCTAACTCCTTCTTACATCACAAAATGGAGAAGGCCTCCTTGAAGAACAAGCCACCAAAGAAATAGCCCGCATGGAGTCTAGAGGCCAAGGTCTCAATTTGTTTACCACTGTATTTCCACCAAAGACACACTTTTATGTGTCTGTGTGCGTGTTTGGGGGAAAGGAGACAATAGTGAATAAACTTAGCATAATGAGCGCTTTTAGGAGACCTGCCTCTGATTCACACTGTTTTTAGTGAAAGGAGAAATCTACAAAAGATAATACAGACATCAAAGTACCGAGTGTCCACAATGTGAAGGCTCATTGTGTTCCTGACATTCTGTTTTACTGTGTCTGAGCTGGGAGAACAATGATGAAAGCTTCCCTCTCTCCCTCTGTGTGCAGCGTTCTAAAGGGCAGTCATTTGTACAGAAGAGGAAAGACATGCTTGTTTCTGGCACTTTGCCATTATTAATTTGTCCCAGGACAGTTTCCTATCAAGTGTTTTGTGTTCTTTTTAATAGGTATAACCACATCTGCACAGTTAGCAATTGTTTTGGCAATATTAGCCGGCAAAAAGAATCTTGGTCTAATATGGAGTTCCATTTCCACCCATTTACATTGACAATGGACACAGCTGGCTCCGAGCACAAACCCTTCAAAAACTCTTCCTATTTTCACGCTAAAATGAAATATATATGAGTGGTTTATCATATTCTCAGCAATCTCATGTTTGTTTCTTGGGTGATTTCTAATAGCATAAAATGTGGGTTTTATGTGTTTTTTTTTTCTTCTCCTTCATGTAAGTACCTCGATGCAAAAAAATTCCTACTGGTGTATATTTTTAGTTGACAACAAAAATGATGATGTGTTTGTCCTGCAAAAAATGAAATACTAAGAAATCTGATGTTTACTGAAAATGTTTCTCCAAATTACCATAAATACTTCAGAAATAATGCTTGTCATAGTTTGTCTGGGGCTCTTTGTAAGTAGCTGTGTTTCCCCTCCTCACGCTGTTAGGGGAGGAATCCAGACAAAGTTGAAAGATTTTCTGTAACTGTTAAATATTTAATTATATTGAACCTGGTGTTTAAGTATGGATTTTGATGACTTTGAGAGAGCCATTAAAAGACTTGGAAACACAGCTATAAATTCTATCAAACTACTGACCAATAGGTTTACTGGCAAATATTAGGCTTACAGTATTCTCTGTGGGCCTAGTTTCCAGAAAAAAAAGGATAAAGTTATATGAGTATCTCAAATGTATAACATTTTCTATTGAGGGAATAATTTACTACAAATGCCAATACATAATGTGCTAGGTCAAATAAATAAAAATCCATACATTGCTTGTGATGGTTTTGTAATGTGTTAAATTGGCTAAGTTACAATCCTCACTTAATCAAATATTAATCCAGGAAGGTATTGTGTAGATGTAATTAAAGTCCATAAGCAGTTGACTTTGACTAGGGAGATTATTTTCAATAACCTGGTAGGACCAATTCAATTAATTGAATAGCATCACTGAAGACTCCCTGAGAAAATAAATGTCCCCTGTGTATAGAAGTTTCAGCCAATGTCTGAAAGTTCTAGTCTATTCTTCCTGAAAGCACACCCCATAGAATTCAGACTTCCCTAACCATCCCCCATAATCAAGTGAGCTAACTTTTTGCAATACATCTACTGGGTTTACTTCTCTGGTTGAAAACTAGCACATCATCCTAGGACTAAAATTCAGGGAAAGCATAGTCAATGAGTTTTATCATGCTTTTAGCTCTTAGCTTTGTTTTCTGAAATTGTTTCATATTATTTGTATGTTACTTGAAATAAAGTAAAATAATACGGTTATTGAATTTACAGTGAGAAAACTGGAAAGCCATACATATCTTTATCCTTGGTTCTAGACACAGGAATAGGGACACATATTCAATTCCATTTGGAAGTATTTCAGAGTCAATGGTGTCATTCTTAGTGAGTGAATAATGTCTTGGTGAAGTAAAGGAAGTAACTAAAACAATCTAGGTTATAGTTAAGGATATGTGGATATTCCTTGACAGAGCGGGGATCAAAATGGCTTAGTAACAATTCTTAGGAGGGTCAAGGGGAGAAAGATGATTTGGCCTTCAGAAATTCTGACTCAGACTGCCTGCAGTGGAGCAAAGACATTCTATTTTTAAGCAAATGCCATTGGTGATTCTGATGCCAGCAGTGCAATGATTATAACTTAAAGAGTCATAGCATCATAGCCGCTGGTTTTATATCTGAGTTACAAGAAAAAGCCTAGAGATTGCATTAATTTTTTGAGAATTTTTTTATACAAGTGCTATTGTTCTTGGTCATTATTTTCACTTTCCTTTACGTTCCTAGAAATATACTTTGTGGTCTCATCAGAAACTACACCATCTACCCGTTTGGATGATGGCAGTTATAACAAACAAAAGAGCTAGAGAATGGAGTAAACCTTTAATGAAATGCCAAGATGGTTTTACCTATCCATAAATTAAAAACAGTACATTTTTTGAGGATATATAATAAAAAACAGCACATTAGCAGATCCTGTTGGCTGTTTTTTCAATCATCTTAGAATGACCAGTAAGTTAAAAAATATCAAATCAAATGCCAGGCAGATCATGAAGTCATCTCTAATCCATTTACATTAGGCTACTGAGAATTATCAGTAAATCTAACACTACATTCAGGAAAAGATTAAAGGAGAATTCTAATAAATAAGCCAAAAATTACATAAGTAAAAGGAGGCAATCGTAAAGGCTTTTCTAGATATCTATGTCCCAAAGAAGCTATGTGGAAAGGCAAAGAATAGATGAAGCCCACAAACAGCTCCAGGAAAGCATTTTATCTTCAGTAACTGTATGAAGGCAGTTTTATTAACAACAAAACAATTAAAAAATGAACAAGCCAACAATAACTTTATCCAGTGCTTGTTTTTCTTTTCTTGTCAGTCAAAGTATCTTTTATTTTTTAATAAAAAGGAATTAAAAAATCAGTCTTAATAACATCTAACAGACTAGTTCAGAAATTCGTAGCCAGGGACTCAGTGGCTCTAATGTTTACATTTCTCATATTCTTTCTCAGATAATCAAATATTTCTTATTGCCAAGTCTTCCAGAACCTTTTATCTACCTCGTAAAAAAACAGATACATGGATTATCCACAGTGGCATAGTAATTTTGCACTACACATATTTTTAGCATAGTAATTTCAATGAAGTATTATAATGGGGTAGTAGACACATTTATATTTGATAGATTTCCTAAAAGTAGGTATGTATTTAAAATGCTTAATTTGGCAAGAATTGTCAAAAAACCCTAATAATTATATTTTGTTTTTGAGTCTGTATATGCTTAACGATACAAGCGACAATCATGAAAATATCATGTTATTCCCTCCCACCCTTTCCACATGCCAAGTAGCAGATCCCTCCTATGCTGCCTGCCTGCTCCACTGTTTCCCCTGAAACACCCTCACCTTCACTATGGAGACATACATTTGCAATCTCCTTTTTTCCCAGCTTCTCCTGTACCTAATTTAGACAATAAATGACTTAAATGATCATAGAGTGTAAGTTTTATTTGTCTTTCAACAGAGAATTATAATCTAGGGGGAAAATGCTTTCCATTTGCATTCTCATATTGTTTTCCTATATGATTTGAGGTTGGTACTGCTTCTGTAAAATATCTAATACTGCCATAGAAAGACCTCACAATATTTAATTACAAACAAGAGGAGCCTCAATAAACAAACAGATGTCTATATTATTGATTTCAGAGAGGAAGAGAGAGGGAGAGAGGGATAGGAACATCAATGATGAGAGAGACTCCTGCACGTCCCACACTAGGAATCCAGCCCCCAATCCCAGCACATGCCCTGACCCCCGATCGGGATTCACACCATGACCTCCTGGTTCATAGGTTGACACTCAACCACTGAGGCACACTGGCTGGACCTTTAAAAAACAAACAAACACACAAACAAAAACAAGCAGCTATGTTTGTTTAACTACATAAAGAAACTGGACAACTCTGGACTATTTTAAGAGCTTTCACATGCTGTAAACAAATAACAAGTATATTTATACACTCAAAATGCCTATTGTTTTAAATATATGAAGGGAGAAAAACTGCTACAATCCTGAATTTCTAGAATAACTTCTTAACGCATAACGGACCAGTAGTTTTATTGCTAGCTTTACCCAGTGGCCAGATACGTTTCTATTGAGTACAAGAAACCTCTTACATAAATGTTAAAGGTGCGCTTTGAAATTAAATGCCCATTATATTTTGAAGTTATTTATTACATGTTCTTACAAGCTAATATCTTTTTAAAGTATGATACTTTGTAAAACACTGTGTACTATGAAGCGAGAATTCTCTTGATCCGTCCTCAATGTGTTAGGTAAATGTGTTCATTGAAATCGCATACAAATTAGACTTTTCAGATCTGTTATAGAAGCTATTAGTCCAGAAAAATAACACAGACCTTAGATGTAATCTTTTAATGTTCATTATATACAGTTCATCTTTCTTTGAACATAAAGGATATTCTTTGTATCAGCTTTTTTTTTTTTTTAATGATTCGATGGGAGATGTTCTTTTTTGTTAGGATCCCAAGGGTTTTTGAACCTGACACATTGTACTTCTGTGACTCCTACCATTTGAAGAATTCCTCAGAGAACTAGAACTCATCATTTTAAACTGCATGAAGTGAAAATTGACAGTTTTGTTTTAGATAACAGTTCTAATGAAATGAATAATTTGCTGGAACAAAACTATTGTCAGATGGCATTGGCAAGTTCCCTAATGTGAATGAGTTCACTTCAAGTTGAGGATATTAAACACAGTAACATTTTGCCATGAATTTCATTTCCAAAGTCAAAAGCGCCCTGGAATAGCCCAAATATAAATATGTTTTACATTTCCATTGCAATATCGGAAGCTAATGAACACAAACAGAGTAAATGATGTATTTCAAGATATGGGAATTAGTATGTCATAAATTTTAATATGAAGAGAATGCTTTCCTTTGTTCGTCCAACCAATGATAGAAATAGATGTACACTGTGTAATAATTAACTCAATTTTCTAGTAATTAATTCCCTTGTCCCCAGTCTACTGCCCTGTCCATTAAAATCCATGGTTAACAGTTGTTGAAGTAATATAATGTGTAAGTTTATATTTAACAGGTTTACTTTAGGCTTTTCCTATCCCTTTAATTTTAGTACTAAACAAAAATGCTGTTTGTGTTTAGATTCCACCCTCTCCCCCCAATATTAAAAGGACAACTCTTTAGGCCTGACTGTAAAACATATAAACCTGTAAAGGTTGTTTCTCCCCTCAGTCTTAAACCAATCAGTTATGAAGCAGTTTGTAAGCATGGATATAAAATAAAGTACAGGGAAGTGGCTGAGGAATGATTTAGGAGTCTCTGAAATGTTTAAGCTTCCCAGACTGAGATAATATCTAGTTTGCGGAAAGTCTGACAGCAAAAGGAAAGGCTGAACATGGACGCTGAAGAGAAGGAAACATTTTAAGACCAGGATGCTTGGCCTATCCCTAAAGTAGCCGTTAAGTTTGATAAGTTAGATTCATTTTAAAATCTGTACTAAAACAGTGTCTTCTTTGCATAATTTGAACATTTTCTCCCAAGAGACAATGACTTGTCATCATTGCACGAGCATCTGGCTATTTCTTAGTATCTGATGAGATCTTCCTTTTCTTGTTTTGATGATCTGACAGGATATGCATTAGGCCAAAGTACAAATAAAGTCATTATCAATCTGTACGTGCGGCGGCAGATGTCTCTATTCATCACTATTGCTACAGCTTCACATGACAATCAAACGTGCATTTCTTAAACCATTTTCTGTACTGAAGGTGACAGTGTAAAATTCCAATCTCGAAAAAGTAACAGGGTTTTCTAATGAGATACATGCAACTGCAAATGAAATAATCTATCACATTCTGGTATTTTATAGTTATGTGTAAAAAGTTTGGAGAACATGAAATTCCTAGATGAAACCCAGCATCTCAGTTAATTAGGAAGGACATAAAATGAACTATTAAAAAACCATGAATTGATGCTACATCAGTAATCTACAGTTTTTCAAAGAAAAACAGACAGTGTTCAAGAAAAACTTTAGGGGAGATTTTAAATAACCATCAGCATGAAAATTTATTATTATGCACCATTTACTAAGTATAAACTTATATCTTCGGAGAATAATGAGGCTATTTTGTACAAACCAACAGTTAATTATGCCATGCAAGAAACATATTGAGTGATAACATTTTCAAATGTAATATGCTCCACACAGAGCCTATACTCAACTAGTTATATGTCTGAAGCTTGTTAACATAATTTATATCAACTTGTTGCTATATTTTTATTAGTAATAAAGTAATTATAGAATAAAATATGCACTAAATTAGTAATAAACAATCACATTTATATTTCTGCATGAGTATTTAAACAAGATAATGGTGGTATAATTACTACTCTCCTCTTAATTTGCTTAGAATTGCAAGTTCTCATGTCTATTTTCTTCTTACATTATTTTATACCTATTCAGCCTATTTTATGCCAAGAACTTAAAAACCACACCAGGATTTCTAATTGTTTAACCACAGTGAAAAGTTCCTCAGGAGTTTTCTACCTTGGCACACCTCAGAGGGTAGACTGTTGTAACTCTCAATCTACATTTTCCAAAGATTTACAAAGGTCAGGAATAAGTGGATCGGTGCTAAAATGAATTAATAATTACTTCCTAATCCTGCAAAAATATCTCTTTCACATATTCAACATTTTGATTCCAGTTATGTCTAGGTTTCATATTTGTAATAAACAACACAGAATCTACTGATAGGTATTTTTGTAAACACTAAGATAATAGAGTATATTTTCAGAGTTCTCATAAAATGAATTTTTTTCCTATTGGTATTTGCCTGATCTACATTTTCCCTATAATTTTTAAAGGGCTCAGAACAGTGCCTGGAATAGATGCCATTATAAATGCTTGTTAAACACAATATAATAACCATCTGCCATCTGAATTACTTTCTCAAGCAGGCCTATTAGTATGAAGTCCAAAATAATAAAATGTGTACATAGACAAATCTCCTCTCCTATCTTACAGGAAGCAAAGTTGGGGAATTCATTGGCTTCTTATCAAGCAAAACCACCTGGAACTAAAAATTTCCAAATATAATACGTAAGTAAATTCACTTTTTATAAAATATCACTTGGATATTAATAGTAAAAAATATCAATCCAATTCAGCAAATATTTATGGAAGAACCCTATGTTCAAAATATTTTATTGGTAGCTTTAAGTAATATTTAGCTGAAAAGATGAGGTCCTTTTCTATGGTATAGTAGACTAACGATTATAGGCTGTCTTAATTCATAATGAAATAGTGATTTAAACACTTAAAATTATATAGTGATTCATTACAATAAACTAAATTGGATTTTCATATTTTACTTAGATTACTCTCTATATAAATCTATCTCTTTACCTACCTATCTACTTATCTATCTACCTACCTATATCTATCTATCTATGAAGGCAGAAATAACCCGAGGGGACAAAGTGTCATATGGGGCAGTAGGAAGTTTATTCATAATTTGTGGCTCTAAGCTCTGCAATATTTAAATATCTTGCTCCTCTAAATCAAGTAGTATCAAGCTCTCACAGAAAATAAAAGTTCAGTGACTACCAAAACTAGACCTAGTTAATTATTTAAAATGACAATCAACATCCTAAAGTGCCATACATTATTTAAGATTTCCAATTGAATAGTACTTTGATTCTAATAAAATATGTGTTTAATGTTTGCATATTGCTTCCCAGGGAAAGAAACCAATATAGCAGTAACCATTACCCTCAGAAATTCATACTGTGAATACAAGACCCAGTGTACAACCTACCTGAGGGTAATTGGTGACAGCGAGCAATTATACCTTTAGTACCACATCACTCTCCCTTAGGGTTCTTCTGTTTTCTATTCACTGCCTTTCTGCTTCCTTGCTTCCTCCCTTTTCTGCTCAACAGTAATCTTACAACTTCTCTGGTCCTCAATTTGCACTTTAATTATAAAAGTAATTGAAACTACATAAAGCTGTAGGTTTCTGTCAATTGTTTTCTCATGCCTTTATTATGTGCTCCCACGTAAGACAGGTGCTAACTTAAAGTCAATGTTTTTGAGTTCATCTCTTTTTAAATCCAAATCCCTCACTGTTTGCATATGAGATAAATGGATAAAATGTCCACTTTCAAATGAGGCAGGAAAGGTCTGCATAGCCTTAATTAATGAAGTTTTCTCCACCCACCTTCTGATATATGCCCAAGTGTAAAATTCACCGGTCTTTACTAAGTTGTGCTTAGGTCTGATCATAGTTTGGCTTAACTCCTCTCTGTAGCCTGAGAGCTTAGTATTTTAATGACTCATCTCTGCTTTGAAGTTATGATCTAGAAATATATTTTATTTTTATTTGGAAGGCAATACCATAATAGTATTTGCTATTGTCAATCACGTTGTAGTACCTATGTGGTTTACCAACTGTGTTAGATCAATGACTGAAATCAAGCAAATGCACATCCCTCTCAACGTAGTACTACTATGTCGGGTGCAGGTTACTTATGAGTTTTGGTTTTGTAACATATTCAAAAATCTGAATCCATTCTTTGCATTCAAAATTTGATCTCTTCTTTTTGAGCATATTGTGTTCAAAATAGTTCCAGAATTACTATTCCTACCCAAATTAGCCAGTCATATAGAGAGCATAACTGGCCAGGTAAAACACTGGCTCTCTAATGGATTAGGTCTGTGACCTTGAGAAAGTTACATAACCTAACGATGCCTTAGTTTCCTTATTCAATACATGGAGGCTATGTAATAGTATCTGTCTCATAAGGATGATATAACAATAAAAAGGTAATCGATCAGACTGTCGAACCTCAAAGGGAAGGTAGGAGAGAGTAGGGTAAGGGGGAGAGATCAACCAAAGGATTTGTATGCATGCATATAAGCCTAATCAAAAGACACAGACAGTAGGGGGTTGAGGGCATGAGTAGGAGGTTGGAGGGGCATTGGAGTGATAAGGACACATATGTAATACCTTAATCAATAAAGAAAAATATAAAAAAAGTTAAACTCATATCTGGTATGCAACAATCTCTAAAAAAGAATTAGCTTTTATTATAGTCCATTTTCTCAGGATGTTCTTTTCTGATAATGATTATCTGAGTCACAAAGAAGGGTGCCAAGAGGAGCAATGTCCAGAATTATGGCAGGATTACAACAGAAGTGTCATTCTTAAGGAAATCACTTGCGTCAGGAACTGCCATAATCTAAACCCACATTGTAGCAGGTCTTGCTCAACTGTTTCTACATTTCTCTTGTAAAAAAAAAATCCAAAACTTATATATAATTTATATTGCTTCCATCTAGTCTTCTTGGATTTACTTACTTCCAAGGATCACCAACGCTGTTCAGATTTTTTTGTAACGTTACTGACAATTTATGACTTGCAATTAGTTTAAAATTCTCTTTCATTGACAACTAAAAAAGTTTTCAAAATTATTTTGGGGAGCAACTTGATATTACATATGTTTTATTGTACCAAGATAAAACTTTTAAACAGGTGTTAAGCTGAAACAATAAAATAAAGTATACATTTTATGCCACTAAGTTTAAAAACTATATAGAAAAACATGCTATATAACAAAAGGCTAATATGCAAATTGGCCTCTCACCTGGGATTTTGACCAGGGGGCAGAGCCGGCTGGCCAACTATTCATGGCCTCTCCTCTTGTATGGCCCAGCCCAATCAGCCCCAATCGGGGAGGGCTGGCCAGACCCCACCCATGTACAAATTTGTGCACCGGGTCTCTAGATAAATACTAAAATACTAAAATATCTAGCATACTAGAAAATACTTTTATAAGATACAAGTTAGACAAAAGGTAATGGCTTTAATATTAAAACTTGCATATTATTTTAAAAGGCAAAATATGAACATATACAAATATATGAATGAGAAAATGATGGAAGAATACATACAGGAAAGGAAGGGGTAGTCAAAACCATAAAACGAGAAAAAGAAATAAAATGTATCCAATTTAGAAATAAAGAAGTAAAAAACTTTTTTTTTTTTGGAAGACATGATCCTATACATAGTAAATCCCAAAGAATCCACACAAAATACAGTTAATCCAGGTGTTAATAAATGGTTAGTCCTGAAACCCAAACTGTGGACTACAGGATTTCTGGTGAGAGAGGAGCATGAAGCAGGAGACTCAATACTTAAAAAAAGTAAAAAGCAGATTATGATAACATTAATCTGCACTTGTGATGAGAGAGAGAGAGAGAGAGAGAGAGAGAGAGAGAGAGAGAGAGAGAGAGAGAGAGAG
>JAAGEH010000018.1:4640668-4759402 GCA_011751065.1 Lasiurus cinereus | reverse complement strand
GAGAGAGAGAGAGAGAGAGAGAGAGAGAGAGAGAGAGAGAGAGAGAGGAGACACACTGGGGAGAAATATTCTTGTAGAGTAACAAGTTCAGTTTATTTAACAGATTAAAAAATTATGTTGAAAACCAGTGAGGCCACCCTAAAAAAAAAGTCTGGAATGACAAACTAGAGTTTGGAGTTCATTCTGTCAACAGAAGTAAACACAAAAGATTGGAGGCATGGGAATCCTTCTATTATCAACTTCCAATTGTATGAAGTTAATGATATATAAACAAAACATGTACCTACTAAGTGGGTGGTAAATGAACTGTGTGATTGATCAGATCCAGATGTATGCAATTCTCATTTTTCCTTTGGGCATAGGCAGTCTGTATTATGTGGGGCTCCTGTCATATAGTTTAAGCACATGTTTTAACTTTTGAATATCTTTGAAGAGTTCAATCATTGAGGTTTATTGCAATGAATTAAGCAAATCTTTAATCTCATCTGTCTTAATACTGACTTGGGCTACTATAACATTCCTTGTGTGAAGCATTATATTGCTGTTTTTCTACAAATGGCAATGCCTCTTTATAGACACGTTGTCCATTATGTGAGTGTATAGCTGTCACCCAGGCTGAACGGAAGATGTCGACAAGCACTTCCCAGTTGTCTGTTAGATGAGAGCCATATAATAATGGCTTCTTAATAGAATTCTAAGTGCAAGGAAAATCAATTGTGTTAATACCACCCAGCACCCACATTTTAATAACCTAAGTTAAAATGACACACATACAAAGTTTCCCATTTACTCCCTTCAACTTAAAATGGCCTATTTTAATAAGTCAGATACAGGTACTTGCAAAGAGAGGAATCATTTTACTAATTGGAATTATTATTAAAACCCCCAGATTTAATTGCAAATTCATACATACATGGCTTTTCATTCTTACTTAAGCGGTGACATGTAAGTGGTCAAAAAGGTGCTAGAGGGATAATGTCTCAGTAATACTAATAAACTGCAAGGACCTTGTAGGAGAGACTAATTAGTCATTTTGCCTTCCTCCCGGGCACCACGCTTACCTACATTTATCTGCTTTCCTTGTTACTTGGTAGGATCATCCTATATAATAAAAAGCTAATAATGCAAATAGACCGAACAGCAGAACAACCTGATCAACTGAACAACCGAACAACCGGTCGCTATAATGTGCACTGCTCGCACCCACTGCTGGTGCCAGTCCCAATTGCTCCACACTGTCAGCAGGTGGAAGTGGTGGCAGAGAGAGCGGGGCTGTCAGCAGACAGGGGGCCATGAGGAATGGGTGTGGTGGGAAGGGTTGCAGGGGGTGGGGGCATGGAGGATGGGCTGAGCCCTGCCACTGTGTTTACTGCAGTCTCACGGCCCACAGTTCCATTCAAGGTGCACAAATTCATGCACTGGGCCCCTAGTATGATAATAATCAAATATGAGCAGAGTGGCACTAACTTTAGGCCTGGCCCATAAACATTTCCTAATTCAATCTTCCTCTCATTCTCTTTGTCCTTTCCATGGTTGAATGGACAGGACTTACAGAAATTAGGTAAGAGTAGTGCGAATAGGGAAAAAGATGCTAGATCCCAGAACAACTCTGCAGATCACAGTATTGTATCCGCTCCAAAAAATAAACATTGATTGTGTTAAGTCACTAAAATTAAGGGGTTGCCTTTTATAGCAGTTAGCTAGTCCTGACCATTAATGACTGCAAGTGTAAGGGTATGTATTTTTTCACTTTCTTTTCCCTGAATCTAGAAATGTGCCTTGGATTTAAAGAGGCATTGGGTAAAGTTTGATTTGAAATGATGAGTAGGCTTCACTGGTTTGGCTCAGTGGATGGCACATCAGCCTGTGGACTGAAGGGTCCCGGATAAAATTCTAGTCAAGAACACATGCGTGGATTGTGGGCTCAATCCCCAGTATGGGTGTACAGAAGGCAGTCAGTCAATGATTCTTTCTCATCATTGATGTTTCTATCTCTGTCTCTCTCTTCCTTCCTGATATCAATAAATATATTATATATATAGTGAAGATAATCCTTTGAGTCAAAATCTGCTTTCATTGTGAAGTTGGGATGGGTAATGTCTCATCATGTTTCCTTCCAAAACCAAGATTCTGTGATAGTCCATGAGTTGAGAATTCTAATTATTCTATTTTTTTGTAGGGGGAGAGGAAGCTGTTTTGTGGAAGCTTTCCTAAGCATACTTTATTTATTCAATATAGATGTCATTGTGCACATAGAAAATATTTTTACATCTTATAAATTCCCATGCTAAATTTCCTTGTTTAATACAGAGTGGGCTATAATAATATTAGAATGTAGAAATAGGAAATAGTTACTTCAACATAATATTCCTTCTTGCCTTAAAATGACCTGATAAACAAACTAGAAATAAATGTAAACAGAATAATAAACTTCAACCTGAAAGTATTAATCTCTTACTTTAAATAGCAATCATATAGAAACCAATAATTGATTATCAAGAAATCACTGTCAGATGACCTTTAAAGAACTGAGGTATGGGAACCATTCATTAATTTTGATGCTAATATATATTGATTCATTGCTTTAACCTTGAAATACTAAAATAATAATCATATCATTAGGAGGAAAAACATAGAAATAATTACCCCATACTTTCAGAGTAAAGAAGATAAAATGAGATCTGCTATCAACATTTACTTAAATTCAACTTTAAGTATACTTTTAAAAAGAGTTGATTTTTGTAGCACTGTTATCAAGATAGAGCCCTTCTTTTTGGCCTTGGTAGCTTTCTATTCAAAATTTCTGAAAAGGGCCAATGAATATTTTGCTAACAATCAACTTAGTATTTGTATACATAACTTTTTTGTTGCTTCTTTAAGGATCCATTTTTTATGACACTTAATCCTTAGAGCTTTTGAGGTAGGGAAGTTAGCTTACTTTATAACTGCAACTAGAATATTAGCTTACCATTGCTAGAGAGTGAAAGACAACAGCACTTTCAGTAAAATCAATTATAGAAGATAAATGAATCCCATATACCTGCTTCCAACTGGTCCTGGCCTATGCTTGGGTTGTCAGGGGGTATGGCCAGCCTTCAAACCACCACAGGCCCCTCACCCATGCCCCAAGGGAACCCCTATCCTGATCTGGGACACCTTCAGGGTATACCAGCTGGCCGCCACCCATGTACCAGGCCTCTATTCTATCTAATAGAACAGTAATATGCAAATTTACTGTCTCTATAACACAGAAGATGGCTTCCCCCATGTGGTCAAAGATAGCTGCCACCATGGGGACACAAGATGGCAATCACAAAATGGCCATTTTGTGATTGTCATCTTGTGTCCCCATGGTGGCAGCCATCTTTGACCACATGGGGGAAGGGAGTTGGGAGAGACAAGGCCTGCAAGAAAGGGCAGTTGTGGGCGATCAGACCAGCAGGGGAGAGCAGTTTGGAGATCAGGTCTGCAAGGGAGAGCAGTTGGGGGCTACTGGGCCTGCAGAAAAGGGCAGTTAGGGTGTACCCAGGCCTGCAGGGGAGAGCAGTTGGGGGGATCAGGTCTGAAGGGGAGGTAGTGGCCTGCAGGCGAGAAAAGTTAGGGGTGACCAGGCCTGCAGGAGAGGGAAGTTGAGGGCAACTGGATCTGCAGGGAAGGGCAGTTTGGGGGGATCCAGGCCTGCACAGGAGGGCAGCTGGGGGCAATCAATCCTACAGAGAAGGGCAATTAGGGGTGACCAGGCCAGCAGGGGAGGGCAATTAGGGGCAATTGGGCTGGCGGAGGAGCAGTTAGGCATCAATCAGACTGGCAGGAGAGGGGTTAGAGGGTGATCAGGCTGGCAGCAGAAGTGGTTAGGGGCAATCAGGAAATCAGGCAGGCAAGCAGTTGGGAGCCAGCAGTCCTAGATTGTGAGAGGGATCCCAGATTGGAGAGGGTGCAGGCTGGGCTGAGGGAAATACCCTTATTATATACTAGTGGCCTGGTGCATGAATTCATGCATGTGTGGGGTCTAGCCAGCTTGGCCAGGGGAGCGGACATGGGCAGTTAGCCGGCCTGCCTACTGGTTGAACTCCTTGTCAAGGGGACAATTTGCATATTAGCTTTTTATTATAAAGGATATACACTGAGTGGCCAGAATATTATGTGTTCAGAGATCATAATAATCTGGCCACTCAGTGTATATGCTAATACATACATGTTGTGTATCAAATGCATGTTAATTGAATATTATGCATATCTTGTTAATATATGTTTAAATGAATGCATAGGAAAAAGCTGATATTAAGGCATGTGAAAAATTAATTCAGTCACTTTTAACCTATATTTAAAGGCTTGTCATGCTTTTATAAAATGAGAGCACTTCCTAATATCATTGTGTATGCATTTTATATCATATTATTAGATAATAGGAAATATACCATTTTGGGGACTAGACTGAAACTGAGAGCATTTTAGAAGAATGTTAGATAAATTCAGATATCATATTCCTCATTAATTATAAAGTCAACTGGTTTGAGCCAATATAACTGTCACATAGCCATTACTAGCAAATAAAACATTTTGAGGATACATGGATGTAACTTCAAAAGTATATGTGGTATAACATAAGGAATCAGGGGTTCAGCCAACTTTTATTGTATCTGAATTATTCCCATACTATGTATTTAACAACAGAAAATGATTCTTGAATATTAAAATAAAGATGGTTGTTATAATTGGCTTAAAACCTAGCAAACAAGTAAAAACAGATGGATGTGCACACATATTTTCAAAAGCACCAAAAGGAAACTAAGCAACGATTCCCCATGCTTACACAGCTGTTCCTAGGCTTTTGAACTTTTGAAGTACAGTTTAGATTGCAACCAGGATGTTCTATTATATTTACTCTATTCCAATGTTCTCTTCTTTTCTGTCCTATCCTACTCCATTTCAGTTCACCTAGAAAAATACAGAGTTTGATACATTTAATTAATTTCAAAATTCAGTAATGGGTTTTATAAAAGTTTTAAAAACATAGTACAGCCCTAGCCATAATGGCTCAGTTCAATTCCCTGTCAGGGCACATGTTCAGGGTGCCAGTTCCATCACCAGTAAGGGTACGTGCGGGAGGCAACTGATCAATGTTTCTTTCTCACATTGATGTTTCACTTTCTCTCTTCCTCTCCCTTTATCTCTCTAAAATCAATAATAAAATATATATTTAAATAAACCCAAGCATAGTACAGATTTTTTTAAGTAATTCAAAAGCTAAAATATTAAATTAATACTAAAGTCTGTGTTCTATAATAAAAAAGACTGTTTCATTTCTCTAATTAAAGTGGTCCTATCTTAGGAAAAATACATTGCTTTATTTATATTAGTATTATGGCAAATATCTTATTTTCTAATTGCCTAAAAAATACATCACATTATGAAAAAATTTTTCTATGAAGTACATTAATAATCTATAGAAATCACTTTTCTAACATATACAGGGTGTAGCAAAAGTAGTTTCACAGTTGTTCGTATAAAAATAATACAGCAAATAATCCTATATAATAAAAGCCTAATATGCTAAGTGTCCAGTGACTGGTTGACTGTTCAACCAATCAAAGCATAATATGCTAATTATATGCTAAGGCTGCTCAACTGCTCACTATGATGTGCACTGACCACCAGAGGACAACCAGTAGACCAGTTGCTATGACATGCACTAACCTCAGGAGATAGATGCTCTGACTGGTACATTAGCTTCGTGCTGGTGTCCAATTGATAGGGACTGTGTGAGATGGGGCCATACACGTCCTGGGCCCTTCCTATAGTCTCTCCCTGACCCCAATTGTGTACTGGTGGGGTCCCTTGGCCTGGCCTGCACCCTCTTTGCAATTTGGGACCCCTTGGGAGATGTTGGAGGTCTGGTTTTGGCCTGATCTCACAGGCCACTCTCCTCAGAGGACTCCAGAGATGCAGGACTCATGGCTGACAAGCACTGTTGTGGAGGCCTGAGACTCTCCCAATCAGGACTTACTGGGCATGAACCCATGGCAGGCACAGTGGGGCCGGGATGAGCAGGAGCAGCAGGTAGGAGCTTCAGGTGTTGGACTGTGGGTTTCAGCCCAATTTCTGCAGGCCACTCCGAGGGCCCACAAATTCGTGCACCAGACCTCTAGTATAAGAATAAACTCTTTTGTGTACACATAATTGTAAACCTACTTTTGCCCTACACTGTCTATTTCAACTTATGCCAAATGTTGCCATTTCACTTCATATTGCTTTGCCCAAATGAAGAGAGGAAAATTTCTAGATCCTAAAATTGTAATGACATGCTAAATATCAGCATCCAGATTCTAAATCTCAGGTATCTGACAATAGAATTAGCTCTCAAGACAAAAAATAATAGCTAATGACAGAGAATCTTCTTTTAATTATTCATTTGACAAATATTTCTAGAATAGCTGCTACCTGCCAGGTACTACTCCTGCTATAGGGAACAAGACAAAGTCTCCCATAGAGATTAGGGGAAATCGCACAGTAGAAAAATAAACAAAGGAATATTTAAAAAATTCCTTGAGAGGGAAAAGGAGGGAGGGTCAAGAGGGAAGTAGAAATTACTAGATGAAAAGACCAGGGAAGGTCATATTTGGATTGAGATATGAATTAAATGAGCAAGCTTAACAGAAAGGGAGATGCTGCAAGAGGAATGGGAGAAGCCTGTCCTTAATAATTTGGTTGAGTTCCCACATTCTTCTAGAAAGTCCGCCTGCCCTGCAACCCTCAATGGGCAGGCTATGAAAGGAAGCAGAGTTTTCCACCCCAATACAGTGGTACCTCAAGATACGAGTGCCCTAACATATGAGATTTTTGAGATACGAGCCATCGAGCAAGCGGTTTTTGCTTTGAAATACGAGCAACAGTTGAGATAGGAGTAATCATGAGGATCAGCCGGCTGCACACGACCCACCAGTTTACCACGACCAGTGTCTCATAATTTCCCTCGCCTCAAGGTTACGGAACGAATTAAACTCGTATCTCAAGGTACCACTGTATATGCCTCTTAGAATACTGATTTTAAGCTGGTTACTGGGAAACAAAAGATTCAGAAAAACCTGGGACCTTCCCTCTGTCTAAAAGGAATTTACAGAGGACCTGCTCCAAGAAGGGAGATACCACCACAGATAACAAGTGTGATAGAGAAAGAGGAACCCAGCAAAGCCTCGTTGAGGGAAGGCTCTCTGTGCCCCACTGTTGAAGATGGCTCAGCAATCATCTGTTGACCAAGCATCTGCTTTCCTCTGGCCACCTTAAGTGCCATCTACCCTCTGAGGTTCCAAACCTCCTTAGCTTTAGAATTCCATATAGACCGCAACTGCCTAATGCCTGCTGAGGTATCATTCTTATGGCACTCTGGCATGTACATCCCTAATACATTTTGGACATTTTCGCCTATTAATCTATCTCATTTTAATTGGATTAGCCTGGTCAAAAGAACTTAGAAGGTAGAAGAAAGTTATTTTTTTTATACTTCCAGAGCTACTAAGGAGATTAGTTTTAATAAATGCCATTGACAAAATTTAAAAGAGGTTGTTGCTACTCATTATTAATTATTCTGCTTGATTCTCCTTTCAAGATAAAGTGTTGGTATCAGAGCTCATTTCACAATACCTAAATACATATAATTCTAATTGGTTAACGAATTAATATTTTTCAAAGAATGGCTTATGATAAGTAGATATTTATTCATAATGCACTGCCAAAAATTAAAAAAAGAGAGAATAAAAGCAAACAACAGATTTTAACTCCTGTCACTTACATTACTTATTATTTATTTTCTTACATAAGAGGAAATTATCTGCAACTCCTAGGTGATTTAATTTTAACAGTTTTTAATATCCCATGGACAGCCAAAAAGTTCTCTTTAAAATTTAAAATTCAGTATACATACAACAGTATTCTTCCTACCCTGTCACATAATTCTGGAACATCATTTGAGCTATAACAAAGGAGAGTTAAAATAATCCAATTGCCATCACAAATGCCAAACCCTTTTGAGAAATTTAAAGTATGATTGCTCTGACAGCATTTTTACTGGTCAGCTGCCTGTGACCTATTTCAGGCCATTAGTCCCAGTGTTCCTGTCAGGCTGCACAGAGTTAGGGCCAGCATATATGGCAATAATAACTCAAACTGACAATGATGTAATATGATCTTATGCATTATTGTTTAAAAATTTAAATGTTCAATTCGCACAAATATGATCAGGCAGGACAGACACTAATTACATTTTGCTTCAAACTCTTCACGGCTGCTTCAAACGTAATGACAGGTAATTTGGCACCGAGGCAGAATAAATGCTTGACTCTTCTGCGAGCACCAGAGGGATTCTCCAAAGAGATGGAAATGGTTAGGAGTACATCTCCACGGTCACATTTACTCTGGTAAACATGACACTGCAATGTTTCAGGACTCAAATTAAAATGGCCAACTAATTAAATAAAAATAAATGAATCTGTGATGCATCATTGAAGTCAAAACACATGGACTGACTTCAAGAGTTGGAGGCTACATTTTAGTAACAAAACATTTTCAAACACCCGGCATATTGAGAATATGGAACAAAAGAGAACACTGAATAAACTTCAGAATTGCATCCTTTCATATTTTGTTAGTACTGAAGGTTTAAACTCATAGAGTTGAATTTTTCTGACCACTAGCAACATTTTATTAAGCCTATAATTAATGATTTTAGTATTTCCTCAAGACACATTCCAATTTCAATTTGAAAGAACTGTAAGTTAAAAAAAGCTTTTTAATATAGCTAAAACCATATTTTTATTTCAAAATATAAACCATGGACACAGGACATGGGCTATTTTTGAAGTATTCTTTTTCACTAATAAGATCCCTGTCCTAAATTCGTACCCTTCATGAAGAACTTAGATTTTGTAAGATATTAATGCTAATCAATAAGAAACATCTCTAAGTATATATCAATAAAAAGAATGTCAGTGAGAGATTTCTGTTGGCCTCTTTGAAAACTGACCTTCACTGTTTAATAGTTTTCTTATGGACACATTTTAGATCTATAAACAAGTATCAAGCAGCACTATTCCTTAGACTTCAAGCATCTGCACCACGAACTCTTACAACACTTGAATGTTTTCTAACTACAGTAGATTTCTTTAATCAGGGAAGAAGAAAAAGAATCATCTACTTATTAAAAAAATATATTCAGGAATCAAATTTTGAACTTATTCTAATTCACATAGATTAGTGAGTATTTTGTACAAATGAGCATGTGGTGCGACAAATGTAGATGCATCATCAATATTAATCATGCAAAGATCAAAGGCCGCCTACTTTGCTTGATATATGAATGTGATCAACATTTTAGAAAGCATTGGTGGAACACAGGTAGCATAAAAAAAAGCAGGATGCTGCAAGCTAAATAGTGTGCTATTGCAACACAGTCTTGGATAGCAAGTCTTATTTCTATTAGTTTAAGAATATTACTATTTAAATACGTAGTCATCAGTGGGAAGAGATCAACCGAAGAACTTGTATGCAAAACCCATGGACACAGACAAAAGGGTGGTGAAGGCCTGGAGGAGGGGGTGGGGGCAGGCTAGACGGAGTCAATGGGGGAAACAAGGGACATATGTAATACTTTCAACAATAAATATTTAAAAATAATAAACAAATAAATAGTAAAGCCATATGCATTAGAACTTTAACTAAAAGGACTTTATTATATCTGGGGAAGTATTACTATATTAAATGTCTAAACACAAGGAATTCTTAAAAAGTTACCACATTATTAATATCCCTGAATGCCACAATGTCAGGCCCTCGGTGTTTGCCCTTCATCCACTAAGGTTTCCTTCCCTAAGTTTCCCTCTCTTCTGTGTGTGGCCTTCCTGGCTCACGCAATTTTGAGTTTGTGATTAATAGTCACTATTGTCTTTTGAAATGAAGCCTGCACTCCCAAGTACCATAAACCTTCTGGAACTGGAATGGCTGAGCACTGTGGAATAGTAAGATTTTATTTGTAGCTAGCAACAAAATTTCTACTCCTTCTTCTGTTATAGACATGCATTGTCCAATTCCTCTGCATTGTACCATATTTGCAGCAATTTTTTTCTCGTTAATGGGATATAAAAAATAACAAACATCCATTCAAGCTTAATACTACCTCATTCAAAGGGTATCTACTGGATGTCACAAAAATATTCTGAGAAAATTAGATTTTAAGTGGATGACAAATCAGATAAATCATCCCACCATCCTACCTGTCCTTATTCCTATGGAATGTTTATGGCGTGCATCAGTACTAACATATATGATCCAACTAATCCCCACATAACTAATGTCACTGGTTCATCAAGGACACTGATGCTTAAAGAATCATCTGACCTGATTGAAACTTTGGAAAGGAAGCATATCAAACTTGCGACCTGAGGGCACATGCGGTCCACAGTGAAATTTTTGCGGCCCAGCAAATACAACTGCGTGTAAGAAAACATTAATGTTACCATTGCTCCTGTTCTATTTTATACTGCACTTTTCAAAATAAACCTACATTTCTATGAAAATAGGAGCTTGTGTTTTGGGGGGAATCCACATAAATTTAAGCCTTGTCCATTTGCCCTGTATTAGCCTTTGAGTTTGACATGCTTGTTGTAAAGGTACAACTGGGATTTAATGTCAGGTAACTCTGACCTCCTCAGAAAAGAAAATAATGTTAAAATATAACCTATTTATTTTTTATTTTCTAAGCTACCCCAACAAATGTGGAGTCCCTGTTAAATTTCAAAGAAGTTTAAACAAAGAGAAATGTCCTGAAAGTTGCTGTTCCCATATAACATGTCTTATGCAAGCTTACTTTTATCATTTTAATCATTATAAACTTTAGGTTTCAATTTACAAAGGGAAAACCTTGATGCCCTTTCTATTTCCAGTGGCATCATTATTATCCATAAAAAGCACTACAGAAAATTTAAAAGATAAATTGAGTTTGCTTTTGAATATTTTCTATTAGTGTGATAATTTGTATTTAATAGACAACTTTCAACACTCCCTTCAAAGACAATTTCATTTAGTGTCAGTTAAAAATGCAAATGAAAATAATTCATCAATACCATGAAATTATATATCTAAAAAAGTCCTTGTTGAGTAATTTTACAAGAGAATAATTGTGTCTTGGAATGAAAATTAAAATAAACAAATAAACAAAAATGCAAACATTTCCAACTTTTCATGAGAAACTCCTATGGAAAAGCAGAAATCTCATACATAAAACTAAAAATTTAACTGAAATTTGATTATCAATTTGGGATTTCAGATATTCCCCCAAAATATACAAAAACTTTCATAGACATACTTACATATATCACCCTTCTCCTGGATCTGAAATCTCTAGATCTGGTACTTTAGGATAAACATAATAAAATTACTATATTTGTTTTAACTAATCAAATCCAGTCATTCTAGTAACTGGGATGTATGCAAAAACATTGGTTTTAAATGAAAATTTATCTTGTCTGCAAATCAGATATGTATTTAAAATTAAATCTAATATAAACGCATACAGTATGTAACATATAACCATACATATATTTAATGTGGGAAGTAGAGTTGTTCCCAAAAATAGCTGTTTCAAAAGAAAACTTGAATATATTTTACTGGTAAAATTACTTTTATACCCTCTTGATAAGTTGCAATATTCAAGTGCACTTAGGAGTGATTGGGTCTTGGCTTGAGCATGAGAGTGGCATTGAGAATAGATTGCTACTCTTAGAGCTTAAGGTGGAAGAGAGCAGACTGTTTGTAGGTAAAGCAAGGGGCTACTTTTCCTACCTTACAGTTCTGTCCCCTTTTTGCTGCAGATCACCTCACCAAACGGAATAGATTTCCCTCTAGGTATATTATCTTAAAGAAAGACTCCTTTCCTGATGGCACTCATGGGATATGCAAACTAGGGTTGATAGCCCCTCCCCTGTCCCACCCTCTGCCAAATGAGCCTCATTGCTTAGTCAGAATAAGTCTCCTTGCCAACTTCCATCTCCCATGATGGCTTCAAAAAGAAGTAGGGACAGAGAAAAAATGAGACGGCAAACACTGGCTGGCTGTAGAACACAACACTCTTCCCTCACTGCCAGATCTTGCTTTAGTTAGTATTTGTAGCTACTGATTTTGGTCAGCTGTACTGCATGCATGGTCACACTTATTTCTATTTTTCTTTCAGAGGCATAATTTGGTATTGGACATCTATATATATAAAAGCCTAAGTGACTGGAATGACTGGTTGCTATGATGCACACTGACTACCAGGGGACAGACACTCAACACAGGAGCTGCTCCCTGGTAATCAGTGTGCTCCTCTAGCCAACTTCCCCAGCTGGCCAACCTCCCATGGCCCCCCTGCCACAGCCGGCCAACCCCGGGCTGGAACGAGGACCCAGGGCTGGGTGGCTGAAGATGTGACCCCTTTCCCAGTGGGGCAAAGGGCTTGCTCCCTCCTTGGGGCTGGTGGCCAAACTCCCATGTCCTGTCCTTCCCCCTGGCCAGCAGGCCCTAACCAGCCTGTTGCCTGCCCTCCATGGTGGTGGCACTGTGGCGAGGAAAGGAGGAAGGGGTAGGTGGAGAACTATATGGTGGTGGGGCACCAATAATGGCATTGTCAGTGCTGGGCTTCTGTTCCTTCTGCACCCACTCTGATGACCATCACCTCCTCTCTGGCCCCAAACAGCCCTGATTGCTGGCCAGGTCTAGGGACCCCACTTATGTGCACTGTGCACTGGGCCTCTAGTATCTAAATAAGTAAAATTTGAAAGGTGAAACTAGCCTCTAACTCTTGGTTTCTAAGGTCACTTCAAAGTCCCCCAAATTTTGATGATTCCACTATTCTAAGACCAACAGGTGAATTCACTATTCAAATTTGGTAAGACCCAAATTCTTCCATTTTTTCCTTGCCAAATATGGGCAACTCTCTGTGGGAAGGCATTTTGGAAAAGTGGCAAAAGCAATGCACAATATAAGCATTGCTGGGGGGAGGAGGGGTCCCTCAGCCCAGCCTGACCCTCTCACATACTGAGGGGAGCCCTCAGGGGATGTCCTACTGAGACAACTGGGCTGATCAGCCCCATCACCCCACTGCTGCAGCCACTGCCAATCACCGCAGCCACTGCCAATCACCGCACCCACCAAGGTGTTTTCATCAACATGGACTCTAGTCCCTTCACCATGAAAAAGGTGAATTTTCTTTGGTCATTTTCAAGATGTGTCTTTTATAGAATATGATATTTCTTTCTTTCTTTTTTTCTTTATCCTCACCTGATTTCTAGAGATTATAAAAGAGAAAGGGGAAAACAGAGAGAAACATTAAAGTGAGAGGAACACTTTGATTGGTTGCCTCCTGCATGAGCCCTGACCTGGGCCCCAGCAGGGAGGAGCCTACAACCTAAGTACACGCCCTTGATCGGAATCAAACTGGACTGTGTGGTCGGCAAGTTTAGGAATTATCCACTGAGCCAAACTGGCAAGGGCAAGATATGACATTTCTTAGCCTTCCAGCAGAAGACCTTCCTTTTTTTTCCAGGAGTGTGGTGGAAAAACCCTAGGTCTCATTTTTGGATTCTTATACCCAAGTTGCTAAGAATATTACTGGTAGCAAACAGGGAGCTTAGTCAATGAACTGTCAGAAAAGATATTTCCTCTGTAGTTCACACCTATTGCCTCTGATCTCTGGCTCCACCCTTGCCAATGCCTAAATTCTCCCAGCCTGGGTAGGGGCCGCCCAGCTCCCTCAGATCCCCTGCCCAGGCCTCAAGCCTCTGGCCCAGGCTTGGGACCTGGCAGGGGAGCCCAGCTCCCTCTGATCGCTGGCTCTGACTCTGCCCAGGATCCCCCTGACTCTGGCCCTTCCCTGATTGCGCAGGACCCACAGGGGTAGTACCTCGGAATGACCTGTGTGCTGAGAAAGTCCCCCAGACCCAGGCTGCTGGGCACCTATGTATGCAAATTAATCTCCATCTTTGTTGGGCTAATTTGCATACTCACTCTGATTGGCTGTGGGCATAGTGGAGGTATGGTCAATTTACATGTCTGTCTATTATTAGGTATGATTTGGCTTTGAATGCCCTTAAACGTTTTTACCATTCTTTGACAGAATTGAGAAAATTTTTCTTCAGGTAGGGTAATAAAGTATGAATACATAAGGATGCTAATTCACCAGTCTTTGTTTACAGTGAAATTAGCACAAATCTAAAAGATAAAATTTTGAAGGCCTCTGTTATACTGAACCCTACTGTATCTTCTAACAGAGACATGAGGACCTGGACCTATTACTGTAAGTTTACTGATTAAACTAATATAGATATGCCTACAGGGGAAATTGTATTAGAAGCGAGTGACTGAGTAAAAGACACTTTACCATAACCTTGTACTCTAATTGCCCTAAAATATATGAAGCACACACACGTGTGTCAGGATTGAAATCTTTGCCATCTCAACTAATCTCCATCCATGAGATATGTACTAATAACCCCACTTCACATATGAGCAAGTGATGATAAAGATCAAGTAAGTGGTCCAGCTGAAATATTAACTCAGGTCTCTCTAACCCCCAAACTATATGCTTCTTTTAAACACAGGCCAAGTGCTATTAAAGTAGCATCCTATGGGTTAGTACTATGCAATATGATAATTTGGCAAATACAAAAGAGTTCTGGATTATAAGTGCAGAGTAAATTAAATTTTGTTTTGTCCAACTGAATAAGTGCAAGATCTTCATTAGTGAAGAGGATTTAAAGATCAAGCGGGCTAGTCCTGGGTTCAATCCCGAGGTGCTCTGCATTTCTGAATAGAAAAAGAATAAAATAGTGAACGTTATAAGTTAAATTTGAGTTCCTAACTTCACCCTATCTATAACAGAACGTTTGAGATTTAGTTATATGGATTGAAAAAGACAGCATTCTGGGATTGGTTAATTTATTTTGACTTAACAGAATCGTATTGTACATTCACAATTTTAACCTGTCTCATTACAGTTTTCAGAGGGTTTATGGATTAAATTGTGCACCCCCTACCTTTCCCCTCTGCTGGTTAATATCTTAAAGGCCTAATGCCCATATCTCAGACTGGGACTGTATTTGTAGATATAAAAGCCTAAGTGACTGGAACAACTGGTCGCTATGATGTGCACTGACTAAAAGGGGACAGACACTGAACACAGAGCTTTTAAGAGACGATTAAGTTAAAATGAGGCTGTTAGGGAGGAGCCTCATCCAATCTGACTGTGGTTTTTACAAATAGAGATTAGAACACAGAGAGACACCAGGGATACCAGTGCACAAAGAAAAGATCACGTGAAAAGGCAGAAAAGCAGGAGAGAAGCCTCCGAGGAAACAAACCCTGCCTGCACCTTGACATGGAAGTTGTAACCTCCAGAAGTGTTAGAAAATAAATTTTGTATTTGCAAAGATATAGGCACCCCTTTGTTCATAGCAGCACAATTTACCATAGCTAAGATTTGGAAACAGCCTAAGTGTCCACCAGCAGATGAGTGGATTAAAAAAATGGTGGTACATCTATACAATGGAATACTACACTGCTATAAAAAAGAAGGAACTTTTACCATCTGTGATGGGCTGGAGAGCATTAGCTAGGTGAAATAAGCCCAGTCAGAGAAGGGTAAATATTACATTATCTCACTCATATGTGGGATATAATGATCAACCTAATTTGATGAACAAGAATAGATCCAGAGACAAATGGTAGGGGAAGATGGGTTAGAAAGCAACCAAAATATTTGTATGCAAGCATATTAGCATAACCAATGGACACAGACAATAGGGCAGAGGGCTGTGCCCAGAGTGGGAATGCGGGGAGGGTCAATTGGGGAAAAAGAAGTCATATGTAAAACTATAGGCAAATATATATATATATATATATTGACTTTGGGTGGTGGGCACACAGTGCAATTACAGATATTATATCATAGAAATGTATAAAAATATAGACTTGAAATTTATATGATCCTCTTCACCAATAAATTTAATAATAAATAAATAAATCACTGTGTTTTAAGCCACAGAGAATGGAATCCCTGGCAATCTCATAGGAGTTGAAAAAAATAGCTATATAGATATAGACTTATATTAGATTCTGTATAGGAATTTTGAAATGCAAGCTTTTTGCACAAAACTACAGATGTAGGTAGGTTGAGTAAAAGTAGACACAGATGAATCATTTTCACCTCTAATTAAATTTATTCTCAATGCTTATTCCACTTTAAAATGGTAAGCAGTTTGCATATATTAACATGCACAAGTAACAATCTGAAGTAAATCACAGTTTAAAAAGTGAAATAATCACCCACACCCCCATCAGTGTAATTTCCATTCACACTAATAAGCTCAACATAAATAATCTGAGAGAACAACAATCTTAGCTATCTTGTTAAAAGTCGTATATAGTAAAAGCCTAATATGCAAATTGTCCCCTTCACCAGGAATTCAACATTTGTTCCATGGAGGGCCAGGGCAGGGTGGCCAATTGGTTAAACAAATATGGATATGAGGCTCCTCCCCCTGGATGGCCCTGCCCTGGCTGCGACCATGGCAGCAGGCAGCCAGGGGAAGGGAGGCCCACAGGGACCCTACCCATGCACAAATTTCATGCACTGAGCCTCTAGTTAAAAATTTAAAAATTAACTCAAGAGACTGAGTTTTAGAGCCACTAATAGGAAGTGTGCAAACATACATACATGATTAAGAAGAGAGTGAGCAAGACATTAAAGGGAGAATATTTAATAAACTCACTCAATCACATGTCAGGGGTCACTGGCCCTTCACAGAGATGTCTGGTATGAGAGAAGTTTCCTGACTTGTGTAAAGGACTTAGATGAATGGCCTTTACTCAAACATGTATAGGCAAAAGGACCCTTATTCACAGAAATTGTTTTTGAAAAAATTGAAAATGAATAATTCTAGAATATCTATATCGAACATTAGGACCTTAGCTAATATAAGGTGAGCGATAACAGAAAATACAGAGAAGGGGAAAAACCATGTCCAGGACGGTTATGGGGCTATGAGGCAGAATGAAGTTTTCTTATATATGTAATTATACATGGCCCTTTATATGAAAAAGAAACAAAATGAAATTTAAGTAGTACATTACTTCAAGAAATCTTCCTACTGATAGCTTTGCTAGTTCAAGTAATGGCCAATTAAACTGACGGCTTAAAAGAACTAGTTTGTGGAAACAAAATGAACAAGCCTGGGACAGCAAACATGCATCAGCTGGCGATGTTTCAAAATTACTCGAGTTAATAAAAAAGTCACTTTGATTGCATCTTTCTTTGAGGAGCACAGCTTTATTTTTTTTTGCTTTTTTTCCTCCAGACATTACCTAATTAAACCTCAAAAAAATACATACATATATATATATATATATATGGTTGTGAAATCAACTCTCAAGGCTCTTTAAAAAATCTTGTTGGAAAAGCAAACCTTTCATGAGAGCATTTATTTTAGCCTTTTTATCTCTTTGTTCTAGGAAAGAACTGCATCTTACCACTGTTCTAGGCAGGTTTTGTTCCTTCCACTCCCACAATTGCAGCTTGCTCATGGCACGCAGCTTGTTCCCTAGAAGTGACCCGTCACCACCACGGGTCAGGAGTGACACTGCAGCCACCCACGAAGCAGCCCGTGCTGTTGTTTACTGTCCCGAGGTTAGTGAGGATGACCTGAACACTCAGAATGATGGATCCGCATGCCACGCTTTGCGGTGCATCTGGAATGAATGCTCATTGTGCTGGAAAAGGCTGGAGAATGCTTTCTACAAGTCCCCCGCCTGCTCCAGCCTGTGCTGCTAAACAGGTATCATGTAAAGAAGGGGGTGAAACATAAAGCACAGATAGACTGAAATCAGTGAAAACACAAGTAGTACCAGGCAAGACAAGACTTTGAAGCGGCAGCTCTAAACCAGGGATTATATTGTGTCCCATCCCCACCCCTCCCACCGAAGCTTATTTGCCAATGTCTGCAGTTTGGGTTTGCAAGACTTGGGAGGGGTGTGCTGGTAACATCTAGTGGGTAAAGGTGCTCCTCACCATCCTGCAATGCACAGGATCACCTCCCACAACAGGAAAATACACATCCCCACATACCAGTAGCACCGAGGTGGGGAAACCCCAATTTAAAGTACAAAGAACAGCCAAAATTGGTTTGGCTCAGTGGATAGAGATTCGGCCTGAGGACTGAAAGGTCCCAGGTTCGATTCTGGTCAAGGGCATGTACCTTGGTTGCAGGCACATCCCCGCTAGGGGGGCGAGCAGGAGGCAGCTGATCGATGTCTCTCTCTCATTGATATTTCTAACTCTCTATTTCTCTCCTTCCTCTATGTAAAAAATCAATAAAATATATTAAAGTACAAAGAACATTGAAAGTGCAATGACCACTCTACAAAATCTTGGAAGACATGTTTAGTAAAGATGTAATTTGGTGGTGATGGTACTTTATACTGTGAACTATATCATTCATACAAAGGAAGAGATGTGATCTATTTTTGGCATAAAGATGGCAATATAACTGATACCACTGTAACCATCATCCAACTGTAGAAAAGGATCATTAACAATATCCTAGGATTCTGTTTACTCAACTACCTAATCAAATGTTTCTTTCTTCCACAGCATATTCCTGATATTAATATTTCCTTTCTTCAATGATTTTTTCTCTATGTATGTATTTCTAAATAACATGTGTTCAGTTTTTCCAGTTTTGAACTTTTTAAAATGGAATCATAATGCATTTTTTATCTATATTTGTTCAATCTTCACTCGAGGATTTTTTTTACATTGATTTTAGAAAGAATGGGGAAAGAGAAAGAGAGAGAGAAATGTCAATGCAAGAGAGAACCATTGATCCATTGCCTCCCTTACACTCCCCAGAAGGAGATTGAACTAGCAACCTAGTTATGTTCCTTGATAGTGAACTGAACCCCCAACCTTTTGTTGTATGTTCCAACCAACTAAGCAACCCTGCCAGGGCTGATCTGTATTTTTGCTCAATATTCCTTTCTTGAGATGCATCTATGTAGATGTGAGTATATTTACTTTAATCAAAAAGCTTATTTGAATCACAACTGTTGATACTTTAAAAATATCGCATACTTTAATCACCTATGAATATATTTGCATTCTGTATCTGCTTAGGACTTTGATAAGTGCTCTGGAGTTTTTAAAGTTGTAAAATGTCCTCTGTGCTCCTAACAATCTTTGGAAGTTTGTAATGAAATAAAATTAAGAGGTTAAGTCATTTTCTCAGCACATAGAATAATTAAGTATGTACATTTTGGAATCAAAACACCTCAATCTGGATCCTTATTTTCCCATTAGCTTTTGATTCATTTTAACTAACTCTGTTTTCTCCTCATTTTTTCATTTATATAATTAAAAATATATAGTTTAGCCCTAACTCAGTGGTTGGCAAACTCATTAGTCAACAGAGTCAAATATCAACAGTACAACTGAAAATTCTTTTGAGAGCCAACTTTTTTAAAATAAACTTCTCCTAACACTATTTCTTCAAAATAAATTCACCCAGACCTTGATATTCTGTGGAAGAGCCACACTTGAGGAGCCAAAGAGCCACATGTGGCTCGCGAGCTGCAGTTTGCTGACCATTGTCCTACCTGGTTTGGCTCAGTGGATAGAGCGAGGCCTGTGGACTGAAAGGTCCCAGGTTTGATTCTGGTCAAGGGCATGTACCTTGGTTGTGGGGACATCCTCAGTGGTGGGGAGTGCAAGAGGTGGCTGATCGATGTTTCTCTCTCATCGATGTTTCTAACTCTGTATCCCTCTCCCTTCCTCTCTGTAAAAAATTAATAAAATGTTAAAAAAATAAAAATAAAAATATATAGTTTATCTACTTTATATATTGTTGGAATGATGCATATAAAATGTAAAAATAGTAATTGGGAAAAAATGAACACTGTGTAAATGATTAAATTTGCTATAATTAGAATATAGGCATTCCTTAATTTATGACCTAATTATTTTTCTTTCTTCCTTTAGGCGCAACATAATAAATTGGGTTTCTGTTCTTGAAAATAAAAATCATAAAATCTAGGTTCTTTATGAAAATAAAGAAAATTAAAATGCAAAGATGTTATTTCAAACATTTATTTAATATGTAAATTTAAGTACAGCAGCATAATGTTTTGATATCCAACTGTGTGTGTTTTTCCAGTTAATTTTTCCCTTCCCTCATCTTCTATCAATAAATACACTTCATTCAGGAAGAGCTGATAAAGTGAGAATAATAATCACACTCAGCTTTTCTACTCTTTTTAAAAAATATTTTATTGATTTTTTTAGAGAGAAGAAGGGAAAGGGATAGAGAGTTCGAAACATCAATGAGAGAGAAACATCAATCACCTGCCTGTTACACGCCCTCCAATGGGGATGTGCCCACAACCCAGGTACATGCCCTTAACCGGAATCGAACCTGGGGCCTTTCAGTCAGCAGGCCAATGCTCTATCCACTGAGCCAAACTGGTTAGGGCCGCTTTTCTACTCTTCAAAGAACTTGGAAGAGTATCTAGTAGAAGCAACAAATATTCTTAAATTCCATGGCTTTCCATTATGAAAGAATAAGTTGAGAAAACTTTCATTTTTGCTTCATTTCTGAGTCTTGTTAAAACTTAAAAATAGTAAAAAATGCATGATTATCTAAGAGATGTTTTCTCATCAGAAGGTGATGAGAATTTCCCTGCTGGGCCGAGAAAGAGTTGTGGTGTATATGGATTTCTGGTGGGGGCTCCCAGGCCCCTCCCACTGTCGAATCCCAATGTGGAGATGAGGCAAGATGACTGAGAGCCCACTATAGATCACAGTCAGTTTTGGGATCATTTCAGAGCAGAAGAGTTGTCCAGCACATTGTGTGATGTAACACAAGACTTACAGAACATTTACGGCTAATGGGACACCTACATGGTGAAATGCCATGGTCTGAGGAGCATTCCCAGACAGGGCCTAAACCCAGCCCCACGACATCCTCTACCAGCCGACACACTACGGGGAGTTATGCTCAGGATGTTGAAGCTTCAGGAGAGTTGTGAAATGGTTGAGAAAATTATCTGAAGAGACATTGAGACAAAGTGCAAATAGACCTGAGAATGGAATGTCATGGTGGGAATCAGTTAGATGCATCAGGAACATAAAGAGCTGTTTCAGATCTAAGAGGGTAAGTCCCACTTCGACAGAAGTCAGCATGAGAGATTACCAAAAACTCAACTGCAAACCCAGTTCCCACCTCATACACTGTTTGGTAAAACTCTCCTGAACCCAGAAGCTTCCGGGAGCCAGGGGGGAGAATATGCAACACAGCAGACTATGAGCTGATCCTGTCAATCCACAGTTGAATTTAAACCCAGAAGCAACAGGTTACCGTCAATGGAAGACGAAGCTAGAAAAGCAGACTCAAGCAAAACTGAACTTCCTGACCCTTAATTTATTTTTTTTAAAACATTTTATTGATTTTTTTTTTTACAGAGAGGAAGGGAAAGGGACAAAGAGCTAGAAACATCAATGAGAGAGAAACATCGATCAGCTGCCTCCTGCACACCCCCCACGGGGGATGTGCCCGCAACCAAGGTACATGCCCTTGACCGGAATCGAACCTGGGACCTTACAGTCCGCAGCCCGATGCTCTATCTGAGCCAAACCGGTCTTGGCAACAATTTATTTTTTATACTATTTTATAACTGTAGAAAATTCAATTCCACCACAAAATAAAATAAACTTTTATGGAGATTGTTTTGCTTGGGCTAGACTGGCTGACGCATTGTAAGCAAACAGTCCACGAAATTTAGAGCAGACAATACTTTATTTCCTTTGTAAATCCCCCTAAAATAAGCATAGCGATCTTCACTATTCCCAGGACACTAAGGTCATACATCTTGATGTTTCCCCCCATTTCTGATTCAATAAAGGTAAGTGGCTCCTGATATTTTTGAATGATAAATGCCCCGCACCGTTTCCCTAGAGGTTTAATTTCCAATGATCTCTTACTCAGCCAATTCAGTGGAATACTGGCAGCAATCTCACATGGCAATGGTCACTGCAAATGTGGTCCTACCTGAAGACTTATTATTCTCTGTAGGAAAGATTATAAAGGCTGAGGGGCCTCAGGTTGAACTGCCATAATCATGTCTCCACACTATTAGAAATATTATTAATGACTAGAGATGCATTTCTGGTTTGCAGAAATGACTTCATTATAGGAATGCTTGATGGTTAGGGTCAAGCTAGAAGGATAATGATAAAATCAAAACATTTTATATTATAGAAAGGAACTATCAATGCCCATCTCTTTTAAAACTTGTGTGTGTGTGTGTGCGCGCGTGCGCGTGTGTGTGTTGTAATTAAAAAAATGCTACAATTAAATGTGCATTACTTGGGTTGTAACAATATAATACAGAAATAAACATCCTTTGATAGAGCTGGATAAGAAGTTAATAATCAGCTAGTTCAAATGCCTCATTTTAGGGGTCAACTGAATAAGGTCCAGAGAGCATCCTGCCCCAAGGTCACACAGCTACTCAGTGAAAAAGAATATTCCCAAATATTCTTAACATTCACCCACTTTAGGGAGGAGAAGTGAGTTAATGTTAAGAATATTTGGGAATATTCTGGAGTGAAACAAGCAGCACATTTTCTGGACCATTCCAGAAAAGGAAGGCAACACCTCAATAACTGAGCTCATAAAACCCACTACTACATAGATCATGTCTTATTAATGTTTTTACCTGCACCTGGTAATGGATAGCAAATTGTCTCACACCAACAGAACTATCAACAACTTTTCAAATGATGAATAAATATGATGTGCATCATGAATTCATGCTTTTCAGTCATTCAGAGAACTCTCATTAGCTTTACAACCTACATACTGTGTATTTTACATTATTCTTGGTGCCAAAATAAAGATATTTGTACTTGTAACCATAGCAACATTTTAGATTATGCAAAATAAAGATCTTGAGGGCAAAGATTGATGTCTAATAGTAACTTGTGATGCTTTCTTGTGTTTCATCATTCCAATATTTTAATATATCTAGTTTTAGTTTAGAAAATTTCAGGGTTGCCAGTTTCCTTCTGAACTTTCTACTTTTTATTTCAATAACATGTACTTCCTATATCAACTAGAAATGTTGGCACCAATTTACAGCCAATATTCTCCAAGATAGTTTTCCAGAAAAAAAGGAAATCATTGGGACCTTTTTGTATCGTTTTTTGAGATACAAATCTTAACATTCAGCCACATGTTTTGGCTATAAATATTGTAACTTAATAAATATTACTTGAAGCCTCAACTTGGATTATGCATGAAAGAGGGAAGGGAATGGAAATACCCTGATTCTCCTAGGTACTACTATGGTTCTCTGCTTTTCTTCTTCATTCTTGTCAATTTAAGAAAGAATGAGATGAAAACGATTCAAGGTAATTTTCAGAAAAAAATGGTTTATAAAAATCATAACAGCTATTTTTATACATAAGTATCAGAGTAATATACTAATTTTAAATATGCATTAACTATTTTTTAATTCCTTTATTAAGTTATTAAATATGTGTCCTTATCTCCCCATTGCCCCTCATCCAATCAATTAACTTTAATTTTGAACTTTTTATCAACTGCAATAAGAATATATATATATGTGTGTGTGTGTGTGTGTGTGTATAAAATTTATCTTTTTTTTTAAATATATTTTATTGATTTTTCACAGAGAGGAAGGGAGAGGGATAGAAAGTCAGAAACATCAATGAGAGAGAGACATCGATCAGCCGCCTCCTGCACACCCCACACTGGAGGTGTCCCGCAAGCAAGGTATGTGCCCCCCGACCGGAATCGAACCCGGGACCTTTCAGTCTGCAGGCCGACGCTCTATCCACTGAGCCAAACCGGTCTCGGCAAAATTTATCTTTTTTTTTTAATAGGGCATCTGCATTTATTTCCACTGACATGGGGTTCTCTCCTTAACCATACTCCAGACTCCCAGTATTTCACATTCTCTGTATTACTTCATCTCTCCTCATCCTCTAGGTCAGTGGTCGGCAAACTCATTAATCAACAGAGCCAAATATCAACAATACAATTGAAATTTCTTTTGAGAACCAAATTTAAAATTTATCTTTATGGTTGAAAGTATTATAGATGTCTGCAGAGACATAGAAGCATGGAACAGACTGACAAATTTCAGAGGGAAAATGGGAGCGGGGGTGGGGGTGGGGAGAAATTAACCAGGAAATGTACATACATAAATGCATGGCCCATTTACGCAGACAACAGAGTGGTGAAGGCCTGGGAGGGGCAGGTGTAGGATGGAGAAGGTCAATGGGAAAACCCCCCACAAATAAGCAAAGAGAATATTTTACAAATTAAAGATCTATACTATTTTACTGAGAATTCATTTTTATCCCTATTAATTTCATGTGAATCCTTACTCAAAGGATACTGAATAACATAAACTAGATTTTCTCACCTGGAACACAAGAATTAAACTATTTCTCTTCTTCAGATAACTATTTTATACATTTTTGTATAAATGTAATCACAATCTCTTTTTAAAAGTCTTTCTAAAAGATAGGTGATTTTCGCCCTCAAATAATAATTCAAGGAAAGTAAAAATGGGCAAGAACAATGATCTTAAGTGCTAAATTTACAATATTCTACAAAAAGAGAATACAAAATAAAACCATTTAATTCACCTGTCAGACCTATAGTATGAACACTTCATTAAAACTGTTCCTGTTTACAAATGCCTGGAAATAAAGGCATTTATTTAAATGAGACATTTATTTAAATCTTTATTAAAACAGAACTAATATGTAGATATAAAGTTATTTTATATGTAATACAAATGAGAGGTATTTTAATAAGATGTACCAGTAACAAAAGAAATAAGAAACATTAATTTCAGACAGGGGTTATGTGTGTTTTTATCAATGATACTAATGATATCAGGTTATGATCACTGTATTTCATTTTTAAAGTTACAGTTCAAAACATGGTTTTGATTCATCCCATGTAGTGGAGCATTTGTTTGTCCAGAGTCCGACCCCTGTTGCCTGGGTAACAGCATCCTAATTCTACTTTGGGTAGCCAGCTTTCCTCCTCCCTCCCTTTAGGGTCCACTCCTTTCCACCAGTCCCAGCCATCCTCCTTGTAACAGATGAGCACCTGAGTGAAGCAGGCCAATTGGAACTGATCTTAGTCCATTGCTAGACACACTGAGAAGAAGTGATCCTCTTTTCACCGAGATTCATGAATGGAATGGAATGGAATTCATGTCAGCCTGAAGCTGACAAGGACCATAATAACTTTGTAGCCAGATTTTTCATATTGGGTCGCAGAAGGCAACCCCTCCATGAATCCTAGATGGTCTGATGTGATCTACATCTGGCTTTTCCGTTATATAAATCATTTTTCTTTTTTGTTTCTTGCTGCTTTCCCTTATTTCTTCCCACTCCTCTCCCTCATGCATTTCCTTCCTTCCTCTTTCCCTCGCTTTATTATTTTCCTTAGATTTTCACCTTTTGGGAAAGGGAGAGTACATATAATCCATGTGCAATAAACAAGACAAATAATAATGATAAAAGATCATGCCTTTTACTGAAAGATTTTGAGAAGTATTCACAATTCTATTTCAAAGTCAATTACAGTGGTACCTCGAGATACGAGTGCCCTAAGATACGAGATTTTTGAGATACGAGCCGTGGAGCGAGCAATTTTTGCTTTGAAATACGAGCAACATTTGAGATACGAGTAATCGCGTGGATCGGCCGGCTGCACAGGACCCACCAGTTTACAGCAACTCGAGCGTCTCAGAGTTTCCCACGCCTCAAGGTCACGGAATGAATTAAACTCGTATCTCGAGGTACCGCTGTACTCTGGCAGCAGACTTGCCCTGTGATTTAGGGCAATGTCTCTGCCCCAAGTCTGGCCACCAGGCCAGCAGGCAGTATAGGCATCACCCAGAGACTTCTTAGAAGCACTAGTTCTCAGGTCCTATCTGGAACCTCCCACCCTGGGAACAGCACCTAATTCCCGATGATTCTGTGTCACACCAGAGTCTCATCAGCACTGCTTTGGAGCGGTGGCATAAGGGTCAGGAAGCTACTCAGTGATCTGCATCTGAAATAGAGCCTATGCTATTTAGAAACAGTTGATGAGGGAGAAGAAAACAAACTCTCAAGAGGGAATGACTAACATTTTATGGCTAAACAGTCACTGTAAAAACATACACAGATGAAGGAGTGACTGTGAGTAAGAAGGGGGGAAGCAAGATTAATTTATGATTTAAAGATGAGAAGACACAGCTGCTTAAGCTCTGTGAATACACTGTCTGGGCTTAAATCTCAACTCTTGTCATTTCTTCCTTATGCTAAACCATTTTCTGCCCCAATTCGCTCGTTTCTATTATAGGGAAAATAAAAATGCCTACTCCTTATGATTCTTGTGGGGATGAAATAAGTTAGCACATGTAAAGTTCTTAGTTTAGGCCAGGCACATGATACCTGCTCATTAAATGTTAGCTCGAGTTTAGTTCTATAGTTATCTGGACCAATGTTCAGTAACCAATAGCTATGTGTGACAATTTAGATTTTAATTTAAATAAAATGTTTCATTAACTACATTTCAAGTACTCTGTATCCATTTAGATTACAGAACGTTTTCGGTATCAGAAAAAGTGCTAATGGACAGTAATGCTCCGAGCTGTAAGATTGTTTTCCGCAGAAGGTGAGGTAAAAAACCTGGTTTGTTATCTGAAAAATGACTCAGTTCTCCATGTCGTCAAAACATGAAATAGAAACCACCAACTTCTTTAGTTTAAAGACCTTATCCCTTCTCATGGGGCCTGCTGTCTCCTCCTGAGACCCTGAATCCCAGGTAGAAAGAAATATAAACTCAACTTGAACTTGGGCCTATTCACTGGGAGAACCTCCTATGGGAACCAGGTCTGACCCTCATGTATCTCAGTTAATGAGTATAACTTTGAAGTGCACAGGCTTCTCCCCACTGTTAACCAAACAACCTGCCTCAGTGGGGCAAATGTGTCCTTCTCCTTAATCCTGACCTATGTTACATGAGTCCATTTTGGAAAGTATTAAACAGAACACCAAAAGAGACATAAATCTAAGTGCATCCTATTATCCAATCTCATCTCAAAAGTCGCACAATTCATTAGCAGGTATTTTCATGTAGACATTCTACTATCATCTCCTATTTAATTCACCCTGGAACTCAAGGCCATAATGAAGCAGGATCCATCCATGTTTCCATTAATATCATATTTTTCTGAGCTCTTTCATGCAGCCTCTATTCTAGTTAGCCAGGTTTCCTTTCTGAGCCACGACTAAACCATGCTCATTCACATCTCTGCACATTTGCTCATGCTGTGTGTCCTGCCTGGAATGGCTGCTTTAATTCCCTCTGCATCCCTCCCCATCTCTTCATCTACATATACTCAGCTCAAGTCTTAGCTTTTGAAACCATGTATGAATAGTTCTCACATCATTGGTGCTGAAAATTATGTCTACAACACATAATTCAGAGTTTATATATATAATGAATATACTCCTTTCTATATATGGCATGCATACTCCTCTAATTTAAAAACATGTCATATATCATTATTTACAGTAGGAAAGCTGATATTGATTTTTGAAAAATAATACTGTACTGCACTTGTCTATTGTAATGGAGGACTGGGCAATAATAAATTGCTCAGAGCAGTGTCCTTGAGTAGGCAAGGACCATTCATCCACTGTAGATAAACTTCAATTACGGATAGGTGTTTAAGTGTGATTATGGAAGCTGGTGGAAGATTGTGATAGCTCTACTTTTCTTGGTGAGGCAAAGACCATGTTATCCAGGTGAGAGGGTAAATGGAAGAAGAGATGGTTCATTTTGAATAAACTCAGAAAGAAATTAAGTCTTCTGAATAAGGAGTAAGTAGAATGGTGTAAAGATAGGGAAGAGTTGATAGGTTCAGATTCCTTGTGTAACTGAAGCATTCTGGAGATGGAGTGCTAGAGGAAGCAAGGTGGAAGAATAGCATTGTGGCCGGAAATTAGGTTAGAATTGAGAATGTGGAAGGATGGCAGGATGTGATCGTGGCGAGAGTACCCAGGTTAGGAAAGGGATAAGGCCATGATTACTGGAGGAGATGGGGTCAATGAGGCCTCTCTGTGAAGCCTGACATTGGGTAGACCATCTATCTGATTGTTAAAAATCACCAATAATTAGGACAATCGTAACATTGAAAATACTGACAGTGAGCCACCAGTTAAACTCTGGCATTGGTCTACCAGGGATTGTGTCCTGGGTTTGATAAGTAAATATAATGGTTCATTTAAAATGACCGTATCTAACCTACAGCTGTGTGCTTTTGTGGAAGAGGAAGGGAGAAATGTCTGGAAGAGGCAATGGCAGTGAAGGATAAGGAGTATACCTACCCCAACCTGATGCCAGGAGTGTGAATGGGGACAGAGGAAAGAGCCACCATGTCCAATTGGGTTCAGCCTTGATGGAGGAGAATAGGAAGGTGAAAGAATACACTCAGAAGAGGGTAAAGATATATAGCTTTGCTAATAATTGTCTTTCGTGTTTCTGGTTAAAAAACACAAAAAAATGATATCTAACACTTTAAAGCATATGAAATAAGACTCTTACCTTTCTGAGGAGTAAAAGCTCTACAACTCAAATGTTCTCCCAAATTGTTAATACCTGTGAAACATACTATTGATATGTTACTTAGAAAGTGGAAGAATGAAAAACTTTTATTATAAAATTTAATTAAAAGAAATATTTAATAATGCTTTTTTTTATTCATAATAACCAGCTATTTTATAAGAATGGCTCTGAAGGGGATTCATGTGTTCCCTATTTAATTTCTATCAGCCCATACTTCTCCTCACCATCCCATTAGTCATCTTGACTTAACTGTGTTTCTCTTCTCAAAATATGGAGGAAATAAAAATTGATAGCTCATAAACATTATTAAAGAGTAATTTTAGATCCACAGAAGAGAATAAAGAGGAACAGAGAAGGGGCCACTGAAAGAAATGCTTTTGTGCAAAGTGAAATACTCCATACACTTGGATGCATGTATATGTGCATCCCACACACAGAAAACTGAGTTATGACTCAATCATAGGAAGCTGTTGTAAAACACTCATAAAATAACCAAATATACTTATACACATAACTTGTCACTGTAAGGAAATGACTTTTTTCCCTATCTTATACAGCCACTGAAGATTTAAAATTATTTAAAATGGGCAGTGTAGTAAATAGAATATTGTTAAAGTTAAAAAGTGAAATAATTTCACTATAGGTGCTATTCAAATAAGTACAGAATCCTAGTCTCAAACCAGTTTCAATGAAAAAGAATGTTTTGACAACACAATAGAATAAATACTAGGGGCTCACATCTATTATTTGAATAGTGCCATTGACTCCATGATATTAGCTCTGTTTATGTTTGAGTTATACAGAGGAAAAGATAATAGTGACACCAACAAGAATAGAAAACTGTAGACAAAGATAAAAAAGCTCAGACTCCTCCTCCTCCATACTTCCAAAGCAAATATCACCAGCATGTCTTGACTCAGAAAAACAATATTTACTAACTCATGCAGGAATGCATAAGGTAACCGAAGAAGAAAAGAATGCATAAAAGACAGACACAAGTTGAGAAATGAGCCTATCTGCAGAACTGAGAGGAAGGAATCTGAAAATTCATATTCTTTTCTTGGCTAATGTTTATATCTTGCACTATGCAAAGAATCAGGCTGAATGATTACATTTGGGAAAAAATGTAGTGTCTGGCTGGTGTGGCTCAGTAGTAGAACCAGGAGGTCACTGTTTGATTCCCAATCAGGACACATGCCTGGATTGTGGGCTCAACTCTGCAGGAGGCAATCCATCAATAATTCTGTCTCATCATTGATGTTTCTATCTCTCCCTTTTCCTTTCTCTCTGAAATCACTAAAAACATATAAAATATATTTTAATGTAGCTATATTAAAATGTGGAATTTATTTTCATGGCAAATTAGAGATTTTTCATTTTGAAATTCTAGATATTTTAGATGATTCAAGTTTTCATTAACAACTTCCTGTATCCTAACTGGAAATGTAGCAATTTACATAATCTTTGTAAGTGACATTAAAATTAGTGATTTATTGATGTAACTACTGAAATAAAGAAAAGGCCAGAAAAATGCATATATTGATAGACAGATGAAGATATTGCAAAATATTTTCTTTTCCAACTACAAACATAGTAAAGCACCTTTTCCAGTGCAATATTTTAATCATGTTTGCCATTAGAAATAAATAAAACGTGTTTTATAGATTCCCTTGGTTTTTCAATCAATAAATCATAAAAGAAATATGACAGCATATGGCTGCACCCTCCACATGTGAAAGGCAGTAATAAAGTAATTCCGGGAGGGCTGTGACCGTTTATCCTAAGTGGCCAGTGATATTGACAAAGCAGTATCCTGCCTCCTGAGAACAAGTAGACAATCCAATTAACCAGAGTCCAGGCTCGGATTTCTCTCTCTTACCATCTCTTAACATTGATTAGGTAATCAATTTTGGCTTCAAATGCACTGGCATCTCTTCGCAGTTTTGAGCAGTTTTTGATTCATCAACTATCCACAGGAAAACATAACACAGGCTCAAGTGCCCAGTCCCTGCTATTTAGGCAGTGCACGATCCTAGAGGTCAACTTTTCCTTATAACTAGGACCACAAAGTCACTATCAACTAAAATAAAATGATACTGCCTTTAATATGTGTCCCTCCCATCGTAGACATAGATCCTAGATAGTTTTTCTCATCAATTGCTTCATGACATACATAATCTCCAAAAGGACAGTCTTAGAAGATTTTTTAATAAATGTACAACAAATACATATCCATGCAACAACCTCTTGATTCTCATTACATGTCTAAAGGATAAAATCAGGAAATAAAAAAAAATCACAAGAAAAGAGTATTTTAAAAGTACTTTCTGTAGGAAAAATTACACACAATCATTGGTTTTTACATATTGGAATACATTTCTGGCTCCTTTTAATTCTCCCTAGTTCTTCTTCAGCTGCTTTTTCTGTCACCAACATAACTGTGCTGCCCTCAGAGCCCTCCCTGTTCCTACCCTCCCATACTCTGCACTGTCCTTCATTGCCAGAGCCTATCACAGTAGCTTCCCAGCAGGTAGTCTGTCCTGCGTTCCATACCTACGATTTGCTCAGCAGCACAAATTGTAAGGTGACCTTTAACATGTTAATCTTATGGTTATAGGCAGTGGATTTCAAGGCATCCTGGGCAAACCAGTGGACAAGAGTTTGCATTTATAGGTATAACTCTAAAAGGTCAAGCTCAAGAAGAAAAGGTGGCTTATATTTATCAAAATGAGTTTAAAATCATTGACCTAGAAAATAAGCACTATAAAACACATTAATTAAATCAATTTCTAAAAGTTCTATGCAATTCCTTTGTTTTCTTTAATACCAATGTGGATATCAAATACTTTTGGTACTAGAATAGCAAATTATGATGCTATAAAAATTTTTCAATCAAGGTTAGAGATTTATGACTTAAAGAGTTTTATCAATTTGTAATATTCTTATTGATAATTAAAAACCAGGGATTTCCGAAAATGATTTGAAATTATAGGAAACTAGAGGCCTGGTGCATGGATTTGTGCACTGGTGGATCGCTCAACCTGGCCTGCACCTTCTCCCAACCTGGGACCCCTCAGGGGATGTCAGACTGCAGGTTTCAGCCCAATCCCCGCAGGCCTGGATTACTAGTTATTTTTAGGAATACTAGAATTTTTAAGTGTTATTGTCAATGTAATTTCTATGATTTAACTTGTTCAGATTTGAAAATATCTGGAGTTACCTGAGCTCATGGTATTATCATATTAAAAATATAATGGCAGGCTAGAGGTATAATAATTAAGACCTCTTTCTACTTGCTGAGAAGTCTATATAGCAATATATTTTCCTTAAAACTATAGGTTAAAAATCTCGCCTCTGTGAAGTGAGTCTAATAACATGGATGAACATAAGTTTAAATGGTGTGAAATAATTATTTTACTTATTTAAACTATTAAATATGTGCTTTCTTATCTATTCAGACTAAAAGTTATTGTTCTTAAAATAGTGCCATGTTCATAGTGTCCATTTTAATGGGAAAGAAATAAAACTATATATACTGCATGATCTTAATTTTATATGAAAAAGTTACATAAAGAAAAACAAGATTGGCATTGCACACTAACTAGTTATAGATAAGTGTGCTATTCTAGATTACTTAAATAACCTTTTTTTATACCAACATTTCCCAAATTGTCTTCAATTACCATGAATCATTTTCAGAAAAACAACAAAAAATACATGTTATTTAAAAACACACACACAGTTTTTTTCCCCTGAAAGAAAATCATGTCTTGATTTGATGTAATGATAATAATGAAACATGAACATTTAGGTATGACCATGAATTCTTCAAATAGATATCACCCTGTAGACATAAGTGGAAAATATTACTCTGAAAAACTCACGGTTAAGATATTTGTGGGACAATATATTAAGAGATACCTAATGATGCCCATCCATCTTCAGTACCTGTAAATACACCAGAGGAACAAATAAGGCATGATTAGAGGGTGACCCACTTAAAGCCAACCCTAAATAATTTAACAAAGCTTTGAACTTGATACTTCTAATGAATATCATAAATAAGCTTCGAAGCATGCCACAATCTCAATTTGCTTCCCAAATCCACCAATCGCTGCTTTTCACCCAGCCACCTAGAATCAACCTCAACTTTTCCTTTTTTTTTCATGTTGATGGCAATCACCACATCTCAATCAGTCAACATCCATCAATTTCATCTCACCAGACACCATCATAAAATATATTTGAATTCTATGGTTCCTGAAATATGAATGCATCTTATAAAAACTGGCATTTTTGATATAATGCTTATCTTTGTTAAACGCTTTGATTAGCCCAGCCTGAGTGGCTCAGTGGTTGAGCATTGACCTCTGAAGCAGGAAGTCAAGGTTCAATTCCTAGTCAGGGCACATGCCCGAGTTGCAGGCTGGATCACCAGTATGGGGCATGCAGGAGGCAGCCGATCAATAATTCTTTCTCATCATTGATGTTTTAATCTCTCTCTTCCTCTCTGAAAACAATAAAAATATATTTTAAAAAAACACTTTGATTCCATCAATGGTGTATAATATAATTAATATCACCCTGATATCAATGGAAAGTAGCATGTAAACATGTATATATTTATGTTGGCCATTTATCTATACACTCAGTACTAAGGGTTAGCTAAGGGTGATAATATTTTATTATAAATATTTTGTGTATTTGTTCTTCACCAATTTACTGATAATGAACATCTTCTAACTTACTGAGCATTGTTGGACCTCAGTCAACATGTTCCCAACACTGCCTTATTTTTCCCTTAAATTATTGGAAGTGTGTACCTCCTGGGGAAAAACAAACAACTATGCACAAGACTCCAGGCAAAGGTGAATGGTTAGGGCATGAAGAAAGGGGGAATTGAGGTATATCTATTTCTTTCTTAAGCACTGCTAAATTTCTACCACCTTACAGAGAAGATTTCAGAAGAATAGAGATTTCAGGAACATTAGATTATGTGTAGCATTTATTGGTCTTTCTCGGCCTTTATTGCTTCAAAATAGGGAGCAGTTAGGGGCTAATCAGTACCTTCAGGGGCTGACGTAAGAAATTGGGCTGTCTTCAAAAACAATGTCATCAGATCACATAACGCTTTAAAACTGTGGAGTAGTCATGTGTCATGACCTCTTCTTTTTTACATTTTACTGCAATTAATGTGTAATGAATTAGCCAGACACATGTCCTGGGAAAGGGGAAAATAAAGATAACATGTACTTTTCTATTTCTGCTAAAGTTTTATACTGAAGAGGAAGAGTGATTCTCAATAGGAGGCTTACATATATTTACTGAGTGAAAGAAACATGGTCCAAGATCTCACTAATTTAGATATAATTTGGGGAGATACCTTCTGTCAATGCATTTATCCAACATAGTAGAGTCCAGCAGAGACCGAAGGACCTCGATTGCTTTACTTAGCAGCTGTGTGATTTTTCATCAAATTATTTAGACTCTCTGTGCCTCATGTTCATGTCTTGTGGGTCAGGGATAAGGCAAACCACTTCACCAGAATTTTGTGAGGATTAAAGGAGATAATCGTACATGCCACTGCCTATAAGTACTCTATGAATCTTAGCTATGTTGGTCTTTATACTGTTGTTATTCAGCAATATTATATAAAGTAGGTTCAATGATCAAATAATCAGTGAATACAATTACCCGAACTAGTATAGTGGATAATTTGCAACAAATGTTATCTAGAATGTTTGTCTTAAAATTACCAGATCTGTGGGAGGATCTGGAATGGTAAAGGGAATGCTTCCCAAATGGTTTTCTATGGGGAAAATGTGGCCAATAGCTAAGTGCCCACAACTGCATGGAGCATTAAAACTAAACTATGATTGCTTAGATGTTGTTGGGTTTTTTTTTCTGTTTTTTTTTTCTTTGTTAAAATAGAGAAAGCTATAGAGTGCACTCCTGTCATGGAGATTGGAACTTCACTTCAATATATTAAGGGATAATGAGAGGCCCTCAGGAAAGACATCTGGTTTCTCTGAGCAGCCCTAAGCATGTGTTGCTCTAGAATTCCTTTATCATAGAATTCCTATTAACTTCTTCATTTACATATTCTCAAAGATACTCCTCTCTGGGGTCCTAATGAGAACCATGCCAGTCATGTAAATATGAAGAAGACCAGGTATAGAAAAAGAAACTATAAGGCATGAAGGAGGATTTCCATTTCTTCATATAACTACATATGGAAAGCAGCAGGACAAGCAGAATTATAAATGGCAGCAGAGCCCAGCCTGAGCATCAGAAAGACAAAGTGTGCTGGTGGGAGCTGTGCAAACCCACGGCCACATGCCCAGCTAACACGGACCAATGATCATTTCCGTTCAATATTGCAGGTCTAAGGTAACCCGACCTTCTACTTCCCCTTTCTCCCCTAAAATCCATATTTTCATGTACAGTCACTTTTTTTGTTTTTTATATTTGTAGCATAGTTGCTTATGTAGCCCATGCTTTGCAGTATGTATTAAACATTTCTCTATGTTAGATACAGACCCTTGGACAACAATTTGACCCTTCTGGCATAGACTTCAGGGCCCAAACCCATAGCAACCCTGTGAGGAAGGAATTAGTTTGCCCATTTTCCTGATCAGAAGATCAATTTAGAGGTAGGTGAGATAACTTGGTCAAGTTCAGAGATATGGTAGGTGGAAGAGCCAAGACCCACACCTGACCCACCCCTCGGTCAAGTTCAGAGATCCGGCAGGTGGAAGAGCCAAGATGTCCCAGGGTGCACATTTATTAGGACATGTTCCATGTCCCACAGGTGAGCATATATTTGTGCATCCATTGGATGTGGAAAGTTGGGTGGGGAGGGGGTGGACATTAGCACAGATTGCATACACTCGTTCTATCTCTCTTATTCAGAAATGATGTGGCTCTTGTCAAAAGATTTACTTTTCAAATAAAGATGTCAATCAGCTATTTGGAGAATTGTATCAGATATTACCTTATGCGGTAATAGATTTTTTTCTCATGTCTTCAAATCCTTGCTTTTTAATGATTATTAAAATTTTGTCCTGACAAAATAACAGATACAGAGGAAACTCTAAAGTGAAAAAAGTCTTTATTTCTCTAAATCAGAAGTTGGCCAAGTGGTTCATAAACCAAATCTGGCTCACTGCCTGATTTTGTAAATCAAGCTTTATTGATACACAGCCACACGTGTTTGTTTACATATTGTCTATGGTTGCTATATGCTTCCACAGTCAAGTTAAATGGTTCCTGAATTAAGATCACATGACCTACATGACAAATGTATTCACTACTCTGGCCTGTACAGGACAAGTTAGCAACTTCTCCCCTAGATACTCTATTTTTTTTATATCCTAAGAACAAAATTAGACAGTTATAGCCCTCTGTCCTTGGAGATCATTATTTACAGACCCTCAGACAATTGCTTCTTCTCTCACCCAAAGGCTCACAATAAATATAGATAAAAATTTAGGCCAGGCAAACACCTACAGTAACTGTTACTGTATTCGTTGAGGATGTTCACCTCTTCATGGCATTCCCCATGAGGATAATACATCTACGGTGGGAGTAGAATAAATTTTTTTTTTTGTCCTCTTCGGAAATTATTATTAATAGCCACTCCAAATCTTGTAAGTAATTTGTTTTCTCTTTCCTTTGGACACTATAAATCTTAAAGCTAAAACTGCAGTTCTTACATTGCGGACTGCACCTTCCAACTTGCTAAACTTACCCCAGGTTTCACGGTAGCTTCCTGGTGTTGTTGCCTTTTTTTTCTTGACTTCTTCATGCACTCCATGCTATCGCAATGTGCGCCTTACTTGAGCCATACCTCATCGTTTTAAATTAAGATTGGACATAAATAAATGATGGCGTAAGCTATGTAGAAAATGACCTGAAAGGAAAGATGCGTGTACCTTCTGCCCCTGTCACGGTAATCTGCTCCCGTGATTGCATTGTTCCTTATCCCCAGGGTTCAGTTTAAACCTCTAGGAAATAATAAGGAAAGAAAATACCCTGACCCTACAAAGACCTCAGTTGCAAAAAAAATCTGCAGCTGTGCAGGTCTGTGTCTTGAGGAAAAAGAGACCTGCCTTCCCTTAGCTAGTTAGAACACCTCCTGCCTTGTGGTCATCTTGCCCTCGTAGTTTTAAGGACTTTTATAGAGAGCCAATGAGATTTAGGACGGAGGACACGCTGTGAGAGCAGCTTTATATGGCGATGCAACATAAAGTTGAAGGGGGGTGGGGTGATGCCAACATAGAATTATACGGATGCTACTAAAATCAGAATTGAGTAGAACACAGGCAGATGTTCAGGTCAACGCTCTGTCTTAGGACCAAATAAAAAACACATAACAGGCTGCTGAGCATTCTGCCCTGCCGCTGGCTTCCTGGGCAATCCACAGTGTTGAGAGAGATGCTATCAAATGCCTCAGAGAGATCACCTGGGAGAAACTGCTTCGATTTCAGTGTGCATATAAGTGATCGGTACTGCTGAACTCCATTCAGTAAGTCTCACTATAGATGCAAATACATTGATATTAGCTTTTCCCCTGTAGTTTCCTGGAGAATTGTTGTATGAAATGTGTTGTTGTTGTTTACCTTAAGAAAAACAGAATTCACTTTTAATTCACCCACCACCATATATCATAATGGGAAGGCAAATAATGAGAAAGGTAAGTAATTTAAACCAAGAAAGCATTTGGCACCTAATCACTATCTATACTAATAAAAGGGTAATATGCTAATTAGACCAGACATCTTCCGGACGACCTTCCAAACAAAGCCAGTGGTGGGGCTGAGGCAGAGGCAGTTAGGGGTGATCAGACTGGCAGGGGAGAGCAATAAAGGGGATCAAGCCATCAGGGAAGAGCAATTAGGGGGGATCAGGCTGCAAGAGGAAAGTAGTTAGGGGGATCAGATCAGTAGGAGATAGCAATTAGGGGGATCAGGCCAGCAGGGGAAAGCAGTTAAGGGCATCAGGTAGACATGCAGAGTGGTTAGGGATGATCAGGCAGGCAGGCAGGTGAGTAGTAGGAGTCAGTGGTTGTGGATTGAGAGAGGGATGTCCGACTGCCAGTTTAAGCCCAATCTGCACTGGACATCCCCTGAGGGATACTGGATTAGAGAGTGAAAGGGCTGCGGGACCCCCCTTCCCCAATGTATGAGTTTCGTGCATCAGGCCTCTAATAAGATATAAAACAGAGCTTCATGTCATTCCCAAGTTCCCCTGTAAATACTACCACTGGAAGTTTGTTTTTCAGTGTTGTTTTTTGAGAAAAAAATGTTTTCCTATTTCATTCATAAGAAGTAATGCTTAATTAGTAACTAACAAGTTTAAATAATATCTGGTTTTTATCATTTTCCCTTAATTTGATCTTTAAATACTGCCACTGTGCTAGGATTACACTGCTAGTTACATATAGTTAGCATTCACTAATTAGAAAACCACAACAACTTACAAGTTATCACATGTTTTGGTGATAGAGATATCTGCCTTACAGCTACTTCTTAAAGTGCTACTTCCTTTTTCTCCAGTAAAATCACTTACTGCTCAAATCCAGCTTTCTACTAGATATTCGCAAAAAACAGTGTTACTTTGATTATATTTTATAGCAAGTTTTTTAGGTTCTTCATAAGAGTCTGAATTAAAACATCTTTAATTCACCTATTTTTCAATGATAATGACCTACTACCACATAAGTTACAGCACAATGTCAAATTAATCAACATTACACACACATCTCAGAAGTGTGCCATTCCCATGATAGTCTAATATCACCTCAAGGAAGATCTCTTGGTAATAAAGATGAAATACACTGACAAAATCCTTCCATAAACCAGAAGGTACAAAAAGTGCATGAACTGCTTTATGACACAGCCAGAGGGACTTCTCAGAGTAAGCATGCTGCAGGCATGCAGATGGAGAAGTGAGCATACATAGGATTGCCTTATACAATCTCCATTTTCCTACAAATAGTCAAAAGAAATGGCCTCGGTGTAACATTTAAAAAACAACACTTTGCCTGAGTAACTGATATCATTCCAATAAAAACTTTGTTACTGATTTTGAAGAGCTAAAGATGCTCTTAAAAATTATTTAGGTAATGAACAACATAAACTGATGAACAAAAATAGAGCCAGAGTCATAGAAGCATGGAACAGAACATCCAACGGAAGAGGCAAGGCAGGAGAGATGGAGGAGGGGCAGAAGGAGGGAGATAAGAGATCAACCAAAGAACTTTTATGCATGCTTATGAGCATAACCAATGGACACAGACAGTAGGGGGGGGATGAGAAGGGCTGGGGAGAGGTCAATGGGGAAAAAGGTGACATATGTAATACTTTAACCAATATAGAATTTAAAAAATTATTTAGGGTAAGCACAGGCCCTTCTTTCTAACTGCAATAAAAATCTAATTATTTTATAAAAATAGATATTCCATAAAGAATTATATGCTTTAACTATATATTTCCATGTCAATTCGGGATACTTCAAAGACACATAGCACACAAAGCTACCAACATTATTTAAAAATAAAAACTATCAACAATATAAGCTAATTTTTTTGTATTTTAATATTTCTAAGATCAGGGTGGGTTTTAAAAATGAAGGCATGAATAGCTTTAATGGCAGCTTGCGACATAAAATAGTGATATCTTCCTATACAATAAAGATGTAATATGCAAACTGACCATTATACCCTCACACAAGATGGTCACCCCCATGTGGTAATAAGATGGCCACACCATCTCATCACAAGATAGCCAGCAGGGGCGGGCAGTTGTGGGCAATTAGGCCAGCAGGGGAGGGCAGTTAGGGGTGACCAGTCCAGCAGGGGAGGGCAGCTGGGGGCAACTAAGTCTTTTTTTTTCTTAAGGGAAATTTATGAAAACATCTGTTTGGCAACACTAAGATCATGTGACATGGTTTGAAATTCTCTTATAATCCTGGTCTCTCTTCCCTTGATAGTTATATGAGAGAGCTTGGTTTTTTAATGTTGCTTACCTATGCTAAAGTGGATCAGTCTTTCTCATTTTGGTTAATATTATTTAATGCTGATTAATGTTAATTATGTTTTAAGAAAACTGTTTCTGGGAAACTTTATTGATAAATATTATTGATAATCTAATTGGCAAACCCTTTACTAAGTATGCAGTCAACTAAATCTATTATGTTCTATATATCTGGCTTACTATTAAATCTTTATTTCCCCGGTGCATTCAATATACTTATATTTAACTTTTCCAAATAGTGATTCATTTGTCCCAACATGTTTCCAAACACACTGGCAATTTTGTCACTTAAACTCTTTTAATCCTGTGATGTGATCCTTCCTCCTAATATGGCATTGTCTAAATGGTCATTCCCCAGATTACTAACAACTAGAAACTTAGATACAATCAGTTTCAAGCATCTCACTCACCGAACCACACATTCTGTCCCCCTAACTCCTCAGCTGTAACAATAATTCCTCTGAGCAACACTGAGTGAGGTTCATCACACTCTGTTGAAAACTCAGGCTTAGTATAGGGGAACCACACCATCACTGGTTTCCTCTTTCCTCTCCGGCTGCTTCATCTCAGTCTTCCCTGCTTTCTTTTAATAGATCCAATTACAGAAGTCTTTGAAGCTTAGTACTACTTAGAATTCATCTCTTTTCTACTTCCACTTACTCCTTTAGTGATTTCATCAGATACCATGGCTTTAAGTAGTCAAATCTCTTCCATGTGTTTCTATATGCCCAACTACATTGGACACACTCAAGTCTTCACTAGAGTTGTGCTGCTCATTCTCTGCCAGCCACAATGCCATAGATTCCTTCGCCCTTGTCCCTTTTGGGCTTCCATCACTGTTAATATAAAAACACTCCATGCTGCCTTTATCCCCTTATAACCAAGCCAGGACACACTCACTGGCCCCAGTGGCTCAGCAGATTTCTATCAATTACACCAAACATTGCTGTCAACCAATCCACGGCCACAAGAGCTCCTGGGAGAGGCAAACACTTCCTGCCACTGTGCTAGGATTACACAGGCTTGCTTGGGCCTGTACCCAGATAGTGCTTTCTTGCTTATACACTGATACCTGCCTAGGTTGCTATACCTGTGGCCACACACCAGCTACCCCCTCCTGCTCACTATGTCAGACTTCATTCTTTACAGAGAACATTTCCCTGTCTGTAACCTTGGTTTTCCCCGCAGTACATCACAACCGCAGTTTACCGAAGATGTTTGTATGTTCCCGAACTTGAACTGCAGACACAAGCCAGGTTCCTCCACTGCCAGAGGTGTCTAAGTCTCCACGGGAATCAGGGCATCTAAGAGGATTGTGAGAAGGAAGCATTGCTTGTCCTTACACACTAGCCGCATGTCACAGCTCGGGGCCAGCGGGATACCCCGTTACAACAGAAAAATGCTAGCGGCATCCCTTGGCTATTATAGATTAATGCTGTGCGATAATTATAGAACTTAGCTGAGATAAAAAATAATCTCATTTAGAACAAATTAGTCTCACAGGTTTATCATTAGTGTGAGCACTGTATTTATTCACAAATCTCCAATACTATATTTTCTTCCCTTTATTTTGGATACTTTTTTTTAAATAAAGTTATTTTTTTAATATTAATGAAATATATCAATATCACATGCAGACAGATATATATGTGAATTGTAAAATTTTAGAAAATATAAATATTAAGAAGAAAATGTAAAATACGAATAATTTTCTAATCCATATATAATTAATTGACAAAGACATCACATTCTTAACTTTAGATGAAAAACTACAGAAACATGAATACATGGCAGTCTTTCTGAGAAAAAAAATCAAATGAGTATTTAATTTTAACTCTTATAACACCAAAATGTCATTATCATCAACAACCTGAATAACACAAAGAGAGCATTCCTCAAAATCATAGGCCATATGAAGTGACAGTAGCAGATTTCATGCATAATTTCAAGTGTTTCCATGAAGATAAACTTAGGCTAGTACGAAAGCATTCTTTTACTTATCTAAAGAAGAGAGGAGATTGAGAGGATAAACAGGTAAATTACAGAGAGAGTGTGTGTGTGTGTGTGCATATATATATATATATATATATATATATATATATTAAAATCACTATAGGACTAAATAGAAAGAAAGTGGCTTAGGTCACTTCTACTTTATTATTCCATTTTAAAAATAAGAAAAGAAAGTATGCCTCATAGTCAATGAATACTTGCAACGTAATGATTTCTATACATCTACGATCATTTCATTTAATAGCTGTCATTCAAATAAGTTTGAAGTCATTATTAGAAAAATAATTCCATGAATTACAGGGTCACCCATTCATTAGCTCTATAATCACACTTCCCAGATAGTTCTAATGAGCTTATATTACTAAAGACACGATAGTAAGATGCTGTGAAGCATTAAATTAATAGATCCTAGAAGACAATGCAGCTATACTCATTCAGACTACACGAGACAGCTACATAGTCCACTCTTTCACTGGTTTTCCAGGACAAATGAATGTAAATATGCAAAAACTCAAAACTAAATCCTGTATGTTGGTAATATTTAGAGAAATCCTATATTTTGATTCACAATACATTTTTCATGTAATCAAACTTCTGTGCAAGAATACAGTATATTACATAACATTGCTCAGAGTGGACTGGAGCAAAGTCTGGTTTCCTTTCAGTTCAGTCTGTCTACCTGCCTGAATAAGTTCTTTCCAGGTGTAAGGGAAGAAAACTTTTCCTCTCTAGGTTCTTGTCCTGGCCTAATAATCCCACTGACACAAAACAAATTAATAGCAGAACAACAAATTTAACACTGCACATACTGGAGCCCTAAAGATAGGAGTCTCAACGATGTGACCAAAACAGACTGCTTTTCTGTCTTTTGACAAAACAAAGAGGTTTGGGCTTGGAGTTGCAAATAAATGGGTTAGTAGTAACCAAGTTCATTTATACACCTTTCCCCACCTTGAATTCCCTATCTCTGGCAGTAAGGATGACTTCTGCCCTCCTGGCAAACAGAGGACACCTCACATGGGAGATTTATTTCCTGTTTTCAAAGACACAGAGACAGACTGAGACATCTCTGGCAGTGGAGGAACATGGCTTGTGTCCTGGCAGCGGCGGTTTTATAAGCAACTTCAATTCCAAACAACCAAGCGTGGCATAGTTTGGGATGGCGCATTCTGTCTGCTCCCCTTCACATATATGAACGAGTGTGTGTGTGTGTGTGTGTGTGTGTGTGTGTGTGTGTGTGTGTGTTTGTTTATTTATTTATTTATTTTACAGAGAGGAAAGGAGAGGAACAGTGGGTTAGAAACATCGATCAGCTGCCTCTTGCACATTCCCTAATGGGGATGTGCCTGCAACCAAGGTACATGCCCTTGACTGGAATCAAAACCTGGACTCTTCAGTCCGTAGGCCAATGCTCTATCCACTGAGCCAAACCGGTTTCGGCTATATGAACGATTTTGATCACCAACATATTACAGCATTTTTATTTTTACAAATAACCTAATTATAATGTTTTGTTCATGCGAAAATTTGCACGTTCATGAATTAGAACTTAAGTCCACAGGTTTCCAAACTACTATCTATGTAGCGCAATGCCACACAATAAGTGTTTCCAGGCAATGTGCAGAATTCTGCAGATATTGAGTAACAAAACCAAACAACAAAAAACAAGGATGTTTTGATCACGTTTAGACCAGCACTGTGATAGCTCTTTCGCGGAGAAGACAAAAGCCACAGGATCGCCCTCCCTCGCAGTGGTCTAGGAAAACAAGAGTTCCAGACTTGGAACAATTAGAGCCTTTGAAGCAAGGCCTGTTTAAATGCTCCGTTACATCTTTCCAGCTGCATTACAGGGTCTTTTAAAGGGAGCAATCCATCTGATGAGAGTTATAAAAGGCTCTTTAGAGAAGCGCAAAGCATTTACCAACAAGGACATGCCTCAGGGAATCGCTCTGCGCACAAAGCCGCGTGCTTCGTTTGCGTATCCCAGTAGATCAATACAGATGAATCCCAAACAGAAAAATACGCCCACCAGCTCACTTAAGGAAGTGGCCTGTGTTGTAAATCACAGTCTTCCTTCTTGGGGCGCCTGGCCAGGGCTCACCCCGAGTCACCCACCTCCAGACCCCATCTTCCTCGGCACCGCACATTAATTCACCGTTTGGATCATAACGTTCCCAGTTCCCAAGAAGAGCCAGCACCTGCTGAAATCCTCCACATCCCAACAGTTGGCCCTTCGTTTCCTGGAGCCTGGAATGCAGTTAGGTCTCCAGACACAGGCACAAGGTTTGCAGCCATAACAACCATCAGAGAGCACAGGCCTGGGCTTCTTCATGGCCAGAGGAGCGTGAGAGCTGGCGACCCCACGGGCTGTACCGCCTATGGGGCCGAACTCCAACGCACCCTGTTGGGTTTTGCTGATTCTGTGCCAGAGCGGCTCCATTTCCAAGGTTCCGAGGGCTCTCTTCCTTCTCCATCTGCTAGTACCTCCTCCCAGGTGAGTTTCTGCCTGGCACATGCCAGTTTTCCTTCCTGAAGTTTGATGCTACACTGAAGCTGTCAAGGTTCCGGGTATAAGTTTTAGTACCTGCCCATGTCCTGAGTGCCGAGCCCATCTTTAAAAAAAAAATGATGGGGTGACACTGGTTCACAAAACCATACAGGTTTCAAGTGCACAACTCCAAAAAACATCTGCACACTGTATCATGCGCCCATCATTCCCAGCAAAGGCTCTTTGTGCCCCCATTTCAACCCCTCTGTACCCAGCTCCACCAAGCTCCCACCCCCTTTCCTTCTGACGATCGCCATATGTTGTCTGTGTTTATGTGTTATGTATACATGCTAACACGTTCACCTTCTTTCCTCCAGTCCCCCAACACCCTTCCCTCTGACATCGAGTTGTCAGTCTGCTCCAGGTACCTATGTCTCTGGACCTATTTTGTTTCAATTTATTTTGTTCATTAGATTCCATATATAAATGAGGCCATATGATATTTGTCTTTGCCTGTCTTATTTCACTTAGCACGAGAATCTAAAGGTTACCGAAAACGGTTTGCTCAGTGGATAGAGCGTTGGCCTGGGGACTGAAGGGTCCCAGGTTCAATTCGGTCAAGAGCATGTACATTGGTTGCGGGCACATCCCCAGTAGGGGGCGTGCAGGAGGCAGCTGATCAATATCTGTCTCTCATCGATGTTTCTAACTTTCTATCCCTCTGCCTTCCTCTCTGTGAAAAAATCAATAAAAATATATTTTTTAAAAAAATCTAAAGGTCCATCCATTCTTTTGCAAAAGGTAAGATTTTTTTTTTTGGGGGGGGAGGGTCTGTGTAGTATTCCATGGTGTAAATCTACCACAGCTTTTTTTTTTTTAATCCATTTATCTACTGATGGGCACTTGGCCTGTTTCCAGATCTGGAGCCATGCAGGAATTGGGACTCAGGAAGTTCTGCCCTGTGGAACTTTCAAGTCAGCCTGCAGGTGTGTCTGTGGCCCACTCATGTTTCTTTAGTCCTCATCTTCCCTGGGTAAGTAGGTCTCTGCCCAGCTTACTGTGCACATTTGGGGTCTGTGCATGAGTGCTCACCAGACCATACCCAGGTTAGCTTGATTCCCCTTAAGTTGGTCACTTTATTTTTTTTAATTATTGATTTCAGAGGGGAAGGAGGAGAAAGAGATATAGAAACATCCATGATTTCAGAGAGGAAGGAGGAGAAAGAGACATAGAAACATCCATGATTTCAGAGAGGGAGGAGGAGAAAGAGATATAGAGAATCATGGACTGGCCACCTTCTGCACGCCATGCACTGGGGATCGAGCAGGTAACCTGGGCATGTGCCCTGAATGGGAAGCGAACCATGATCTCCTGGTTCATAGGTCATTACTCAACCGCTGAATCACACCAACCAGGCAGTTGGCCACTTACTTTAGATACATGCACCCACATGCAGCACTAAGTAAGTAATTGCCCTGTATCTTTGTTTACATCCCATCCTGAGTGCTCTAATCTTGTGACTCTCAAAGACATTTTAGCTATGTCATGACAGATTGAATGGCAAGTTGGTTCTCTGGTCCCAATGAAGTAAAGGAGATAGAAAAAATAATAATGCTTTTTCCAAAAGCATAAAAGAAAGTAAGAGAAACTATGACTCCTACCATTCTGGGCCCAGCAATAATCTAACTAGCTGGATATTTGTGATTTGTGGGAGGACTGACTCATGGAGTCTTTATCCCTAATGACAGTATTTCCTCTAAAATGAATGGTGGCTGATCCTCCTGGCTGGGTCTAAGTTTGAGGCCAGATTCTCCCAGCACTCTTTCGCAGGCATCTGGCAGGTCTTTAGAGATCACTGACTTTCAGAGAAAACCATCCATTTTTTTCAGACATCCAGATGGCTGTGTCAGTCCTGTATACTTCAGTGTCCAGGTGGCCATCTCCGGAAACTTCAAATGCCAACCTTAAAGTCTCCGAGGTCAGTTCTCCTTCATCCTGGCTTTGTCTACTCACAGCTCTCTGAAATACATACCTGTGGCACTCCTACCAATTTAGGAGGTATTACAAAATAATCAAATGGTGTCAGAATTATTATATCAATGGGGGGGGACTGATGTAAAAATTAAGCACTTCTACTATGCCAGTAACTATACTACATACCACAGGACAAATCTGTCAGTTGTAAAGCTGTCATCTTCCTGGATTTTGTCCCCACCCCATTATCAAGGTGCCAGCCAGCCTCTTTGTGCTCCCTTGTTTCAATCAATTTGCCAGAGAATAATGTGTGCGCATGTGTGTGCATGTGCAGATGTGTGTGCTGAGTGTGTGTGTGTGCGTGTGTGTGTGTGTGTGTGTGTGTTGGAATGGTATTAATGAGCGGAGTTAGAGAAGATTCTATAAGACAAGAAACAAGCCAGAAGCCAGGGTCCCCACAACCCTGAGAAGCCCACAGTTGAGCTGCTTGGTTCCTTCTAAAAAACCAAAACTGTCTAATTTAAATTGTCAAGAATTGACATCAGCATCCACATAGCAGAGAGATTTACATGTTATTGCTTTGTTTTAGAAGCAGCGTATGAGATAAATGCACCACAGAAAACTTGTTTTCTTTTGTCCTTACATTGATACAAGCATATCTTAAAAACATTTGTGTCTCTATTTATGGGTTTACATTAATATTAACATAAACTATTGTATTTGCTGCTGAATATTTTGCCACTTGAAGATGTTAAGAAATGTGTGTCCGGCTGGCTCTTTGTAAACAGTTGGCACTAAATCAGTGTTAAATTCAATATATATTTATAATAGAAACTATACATATATTTGAGAAGCAAAAGTAAGTTTTATATATTTGTATCTACTTTTCAAACATGATAAAACTCTTTTTCTAAAGAAAAGTACCTTCCAAGCCAGTTTCCTTCCACATAAACTTCACTAATAGTGTTCTTTTTACATTTAAATTACTTTCTAACTTCATTATTTGCCCTGCATACAACTCTCAAAAATCTGCTAATTCAAAGGAAGCACTCAAGCATCCCTTTATGTCTCAGGGATCAGGAAATCTTATGAGAAAAACAATAAGTGGCTTTGTCAGATAGTGAATGAGGGAGAAACTTCTTGCAATAAAGAATAAGCCATGTTCAATTTTAACATGTAAACGGACATTTATTTAACTTGCCCATGATTTACAATCCAAACACCAGAATAAATGTCTTTAAACATTAAGATATCTCTTCTAGAAGATGGTCAATATCCTAGAAGGCAGCAATACTGGTGGTAGTAATTTGATCCAATCTTTTAACCCAACTGAAATTCAAATCACATTCAGAAAATCAAAATCCGAAGTGAGAATCTGCCTCTGGAAGAGGAATCCAGCAATGGGCCGGTTCCATATTTTAACCCAGTTTTCAGCGTCAGCACTAGCGACATTTGGGTTGGAAAATTCTTTCTGATTATAGCCTGATAGGGTATATAACGGTTAGGTCTGATCAAATAATTGAAGGGGTACTTTCTTCCCTGGGAATTGACCTTTAGACCACTTTCCAACCAACATTCCCTTATACCTAGACCGAATTCTACTTGCTATGACCATTATCTTTCCCCTTAGGACCCGCCCAGAGAATTCTCCACCTGGTAAAAAGCCCACTCAGAGTCCTTCAAAATCTCTGACTCCCCATCTCTTGATGCTGGTGCCATTTTGGGGCTCAGTCCATCGAGATTTCCAGATGACCTAACAAATTCATAATGCTTGGCCCTTTTCGGCCCGGTGCACTCTTGCTTCTGTGGTCGTAACAATAACAACATTCCTTGGCTCTCTACCTACCAGATGTCAGTAGGACCTCTCCTTCCCAGCTTCCTCTCCCTCTCCCTGACCCTCACAAGTACTGTGACAGTCAGTGAAGTCTCCAAACCCTGTCAAATGTCCCCTTGAGGCAAAAATGCCCTCCTCCCCTCCACCCTCACCCACCCCAGAGCCACTGTTTAAATCTCATTAATCCCATTTCCTGCTGGCTACCTTCTCAATGGCATTTCCTTCAGATAGCTATTTCTTGAGTAAGAAATATTTTACTTTTAATGTTTACAAAAATAAAAAGGTGCAGAGGTAAAACAATGTCTTTATAGTGGCATCTATAACTAAGAAAAGTGTCAAATGCAGTGAAAGCCCTGGATGCTCCCTGGAGTCCTTCTGATCTAGAGAGAGTGTAATTAGTTGATTCAGGCGACATCTGCATTTTGGGGTCTGCCAAACTATTTTCTCAAATTTCACAATTTAACATGTAGAGGCTGTGTAATTGTGATTAAATTACTTAAATTCCTTATACCTCTAGTCTTCATCTTAATGACCTCAGATAATGCCCTATCAGGCTCAGTGGATAGAGCATCAGCCTGTGGACCAAAGGTTTCTGGGATTGATTCTGATCAAAGGCAGGTACACACTTCATTTGCAGGCTCCTCCCAGGCCCAGGCCCAGTCAGGGCAGATCCCGGAGGCAACCAATCGATGTGTTTCTCTCACATCGATGTTTCTCTCTGAAAATCAATAGAAAAATATCTTTGGGTAAGGATTAAATTAACAACGATGACAACATGCAGACAACAATATCGCTATTTTGCATAATTGTAGGAACTGAATGGGATAACATCCCTAAAGGGCATGTACATATTAGACAATTCATTACTTCAAGCTTATAACCATAAAAGTATAAAAATATCATTTAGTATATGTGTTCTGTTTTGTCTTTGAAATAGCATATTTGTTGGCTTTTTAATAATTAAACTAGAATTAAATCATTTGGAATATCCCCTGGTTCTCTAGAAAGTGAAATTTACATTTATTAAATTTGCTTTTATGATGAAACAAGGCAATAGCACAAACATAACCTTAGCTATTATTTTACTTTCATCTATAAAAATCTAGCTGTATTCCTTCCAGACATAATAATAAAGGGAAATACATTTTATTTATTTTTCTGTTGAAATAACTTTTTTTTAATCTCACTTAAGGACTAATTAGACCGTCATTTCTTAAAAAATCATCCTGAGATCCATTTTTCCTAAGCAGTTGTTTGAAACCAATGCAATGCATACTATTGGGATTAACTATAGAGTTGGATATATTATTGATATTATACCTCAACAGGAATCACATTGGACCTACTCCACTTGTATACACTTAAATCTGTTGCAGCATTTCTCATCTAGGAGAAATTCAAATAAGACTAATACTTGCCTCAAGGGTGGTACAGATACTGCACATTAAGTAATATGAACATTACGCTTTGTAATTCTTACTTTGCATTACAAAAGTGACTGTAATAAATGCGTATAATTGTCAGAAAATAATTAGCCAAAGCAACAACAATATATGTTAGTGACAGAAATATTAATCATGCTTTGTTAACTGTGATTGCTCTGTTGTGATTAGAGAAAGCACATTCTAACTTGCCTGAGAGAGATATGCCCTGGGACACAGAAGCGAATCTGGAATGTGGTCCATTCTCCTTATCCGAGAACTGCCCATTATCAGGAAAGATGAACAACCCAGTTGTAGAAGAGGGTCCTGGAGCATCTTACCCCAGCCTGCTAGCCTATAACCTGTAACCTTATTACCCATCCTGATTCCTTTTGCCCACTTCCCCAAGGAATCTGTCCTTCTACCCAATACAAGCAGCTGGCTTATGGGGAGCGCAGACCAGATCTTCCTGGATGACCTGCCTCTCTCCCATACTGACACATTATTGGAATAAACATTCATATAGGCTTCAATCCTCTCATGGCTTAATTGGCTCAAGAAGTGACAGGCAGCCTGGACCCAATGGTTATCCCATTTCCTAGAGAGAACCTGTTCATCTTTCCCAGGATGCATGATCTCCCCATCTCGATTAAGCACCCCCTCTTCTTTCCCTGAGCTATCATGGTCCAGAACTCCCTTTTTCTCACTTTCAGCCAGTCACTCATGTAACCAGCTAATCCTTCTTCATTTCCAAGGGACTAATCCAGGGGGAAAAGGTACAGCCCATCACTCAGGCAGATTGAGAAACTGCCAAATTATATCCAGGAAGCCAGGCCTCCGCTTAACTGTGAGCTGTACAAGACACTCCCCCGGATCTCTCAACCTCCTACAGTAAGGTCACTTTCACTCTGTGGTTTTCCTGTATACATTTTGCACAAACGTAAGTTAATGTTTAGGAAAAAAATAGTGTCCAAAGCACATGGTTATGGGTTTATTTATGGGTCAGTATTTCCAGGTGTAGAATTCTTAACTTCTCATTTGTTTAAAAGTTTTTGTCAGGTTGCTGACCTCACCTAGCATTATTGTCCACAATTCTGGTCTAATGAGATACACTCGCCAATTGTAAACAAATAACTGAGTAGTCTGGGCACTTATGAATGAATGAATTTAAATGCCAGCAAATATGACAGGCTAGTTTTTACCTAACTATAGCTCTCTCTAATCTGGAGAACTCCTTAGTTAGTTAATCTAAAAATAAAATTCACATTGCAGCTTACGTTATTGCTTATATTCTAGAAGGGGGGAAATGATAACTTTACTGAGATATCTTGCGTTGTCCTTTATCTTGGAAGTTTCTATAATCTCCAATATAGTTATCAATAAAACAAAACATGCTTCCTTATTTAGTTGTCAGGGATTTCATCCATTTTCCTAAATCACATTCAGTTCAACAAAGTCTTACTATGAATAAGAAACTGCTCTAGGCACTTGGCTAAAAAGCCTAGTGAGGAAAGCAAATACACAATGATAGATCATTTTAATAATATAAGTAAAATGTAAAGATCAAGAAATTCCTCTGCACCCATTCTACAGTTCAGTGAAGGACTCTGGGGAAAGATGAATATGATATGAGTCTTAAAAAATGAGCAAGAATATCTCAGAAGAAGAATTTTCAGAAATAATAGGATCAAAGCTGTAGAACACTATGGTGTAATTCAAAAACTATGTAGAATTAGGAGAGCCGAAGTGTAAAGAGTTGGGATTCCAGGACAGAGAGGCAATGCATGGACTCATTCATGATAACATCAAAGCAGCATAATTTCAGATGTGTATAACTTTGAGAGCAAACTTTTCCGATTAAGCCACACAACAAGCAGACATATTTCAGCGTGCTAAAGGAAGAGAAGGAAATGGCTGTTCTTTGACAATTCAATACACACACACACACACACACACACACACACACACACACACATTAATGTTAGGTTGTCCTGTACCGTCTGTACCATTTTGGAGAATATTGCATTATAAAAATGCATGGCAATCCTGTAGTTACAATATTTTACCTCAGTTGCAGTCAAACAGTGGCAAATAGATGCTGCAATTACTGATTCATATGAAAGCTATTATTAACTTCATTAGATCAAAGTTTTCTTCATCCAAGGTTTTCCTACGGTTTTGCTTTCCACACTTTGCTCCCTGCCCACAGAGAAATCATTTGCCTGGTCTTCCTAGATTAATAAAAAAATTCTCCCAAATCAGCTGCAGCAAAGAGACTGCTGGGTCCAGGGATATGCACATATACCCTGTCACATGCATTCCCGGATGCAAAGACAATGCAACTTTAGATTTTGATTTTTAACCATTAGTCCAGCTGTCATAACAGTATGTCTAATAGCACCCAAGGGAGCGAGTGAGCTTGATGTTTAATGCAAACCAGTTTGTTGAAAAATAGGATCACTTCATATTACATTACAAAGCAATAAAATACAAAAGGAGGCCCTCGGGAGGTATTTAATGTATATTCATAAGGTTAATCTATAGGGGGATGTATCCTTACTAAGGTAAGTGGAATACAGTAGTATAAAAATACTAGGCCTAGTATTTCCATCAAAATTAGGTAGAATATGAAATACACTTGAGTATAACTTGAATACATATATTACAATTTAGCTGCCAAGGAGAGCAAAAATCCACATTCTGCTAAAAATGATGCTATAACCTTCATATTTTGGAAGGGGGTATAGATTGTTTATATAAATCAATTAAACTAACATGTAATTAAAATTAAGTGCATTTCAGTTCTACACACATTTTTAAGTTGGACCTACAGGTCTTATGTAGATTCAGAATAAATCATAAGATTCTATGTGGGCTTTCTGCCCAGGTCATAGTCATAAGGAAAACACCCAATATTCACAGACCTAGATGAAATAAATTGATACGTTTGAACATTATCTGAAGAGGATAAAAAAATTCAAAATCATCTAGCCAACATGTTCTTGTCTACTTTACAATGACTATTACTCATGTGACTGCTGGTTTGGCATGACATCAGCCAGGTCAGTAGTTTTCTCACCACACTGACTACTTCTGGGGAGGAATCTCTGAATTCTTCACCATATTTGTTATAATAACTCCAGGGACTGTTTGTGACCCCTAAAATGTATGTTAAAGCACTAATCCCTATATGATGAAATTTGAGTTGGGGGCATTTGGAAGGTACTTGTATTTGAATCAGATGAGATTTGTATCCCTATAATGGGGTGAAGGGACTGGAGAGAAAAGACAGAAGACAGATTTCTCTCTCCTCCTCTTTCCATCATGTGATAGAGCAAGAAAGCAGCTGTCTGAAAACCAGAAAGAAAGACCCTACTAAGACCTTGAACATCCTGACACCCTGATCTTAGAGTTCCAACTTCTTCTATAAAAAAAATAGATATTGTTCAAGCCAACTACTCTATTCCATTTAGCAGCCTGAATTGAGTAAGGAAGCTATAAGTAGGATATTAATGTCTCAATTCTACATAGTAGTAAACTGAAATTTAAGATAGTGAAGTACCCTGTTCATAGTTATAAAGATAGTAAATGGAGACAAGAGGCTGGAACTCAGTAATTCTATCTATTTGGAACAAAATGGAAATATACAATTTATTATAAAATGAAGATATGGCTCATGATTGTATAGCAGATGAAGAAAGATCACTAAGTGGTAGAGGAATGAGCTAGTTCATCTACTGAAGAGGGTAAGAAGGTATAAAACTTTGAACGAGGTCTGTTTCATTCCAGAAATTAACTCTTAATTGTATCACGATGGAAACAATCTTGTAATATGCAGGCTGGGTGGTCATAAGCGTCAGTCAATTCTTTTGAGTTACAGTGCTTGAAGAACTAAAGGCAAAACAATGAAAAATGAGACATGTATCTATGTGATTGGAAACTGGGACAGTTCCTGCCCAGTTAAAACTCAAATTCTAAAAAAGCTCTCAAATCTGACCTGTGATGTTTTTAATTCTCTTGGCCTCATTTTCAGTCTTTATTAAAAAAACGAGAAGGAAGATGAGGAGGAGGAGTAAAAAGAAAAGGAGGAAGAGAAGGAAGTGGAAGAGGAGGAGAAGAAAATAAAAAAAAAAGGAAAAGCACTCAACATATAGAGTCCTGTATATTTCTTAATCCAACAATTGTTCTAAGGACCACTGTAAAGACAATTTATAGAGTAATAAACATTAAAGTCACAATTACTAGATCAATGTTTTATATCGAATATTAACTAAAAATATTCCAGAATTGAAATTAGAAATGAGAAGCATAAAGCAGATAAAAGATAAGACTCTGATCTTCAAATAATCTTTAGTCTATATGAGGAAATAATTACCTGAAACAACTAGAAAATAAAACTCTAGTTCTTGGATAGAGTGTTAGGTGCTAGAACATTAGTACAAATTAAAAAAAAAGTTCTGTAAATATTCACAGGAGAAGGTAAGTATATCTTAGAACTGTGACAGCAGTGGGACCATATGGCAGACTTGCATCACGGTGCTTCTGAACAGGCTGAGGTCATCTGCAGCTCTGTGCAGACAGAGGAGAGCAGGAGAAACATGAAAAGCCAGTTCCATTTATCAAGTGACTTCCTTGTCAGTTCAAGTCAGGGCCCTAAAATCACATAAACATTGATTTTGGCATTTCAAATCCTTTCTTTTTGACAAGAGAACAGATGATGCTAAAGACAATCCTTTCCCTTGATGTTCTTTCCTCTTGCTGTGTTCCACGAGATGCCTTATGCAATAAAGCAGGAATGAGGTTGCAGTTCTCATCATCACAACTGTAACAACCTTCTCTACATAGTCCCACATGCCTCTCTTCTTCAGGGTGCTTACAGACTAAGAGAAGGAAAACAATCATTATTCCCATCTTACACATTTTGCTAGAACCATGGTTTTCACGTGAAACTTCATTGACTTAAACTCATACATTAAACAAAAATACCAAAGTATGTATACATATTTCTGAATCTTGGAAAAGTAAGAATGCTATGCCCTCCCCCTTTCCCTCAACTACTGAAAGTAGTATACTAAAAGTATATTTGAATATGTTAACAATAATAACATGTGTTGAAGGCCGACTGTGAACTAGGTGCTACTAGGTGTTCCAACATCTATCACTTTAACCCTCATAACAATCCCATTAGTTCAGAGGTTAAGCATCTTGCTCAAGGTCACACAACTAGTAAATAGGGGTGCTGGACATGGACCTAGGAAGTGTGGCTTTAGAACTCATACACGTTATTATATTTACCCCAATTATCTTGGCAGCATCATTACAAAAATCAGCTACTTATCTGAAACTGTACAGGGATCAAATTGCTCTTCACCCAAGACTGTACCTGTACATTTCTACTTTTATATCTATCCAATAGAGGCTCGATGCACAGATTTGTGCTCCAGTGGGGGTTCTTTGGCCTGGCCTGCACCCTCTCACAATCCAGAACCTCTTGGGGGATGTCACACTGGTTTTGACCTGATCCCCACGGGCCAAGCTGAGGGACCCACCAGAGCATGAATCCATGCACCAGGCATTTAGTATGCATATAAGATCTTTGGTTAATCTCTTCCTGCCCTCCCCATCCCCACTTCCCTCTGAGATTCATCAGTCTGTTCCATGTTTCCATGCCTGTGTGTTGAGCATCTGCCCCTTGGTGGTCAGTGCATATCACAGCTATCGGTCAAACGGTCAAACAGTCAGTCGAAAAGGTCACTTAGGCTTTTATATAAATAGATGTTTCCATAGACATATATACTTAAATGTGTAGATTTGAGAGTGTAGTTCAATAGTTTTGAGTAAGCTTTATTTTAAAACAATGCCCAGAGGGAGTAATGCAGCTAAGATCTGTACATTTATAATATTTAAGCAGATGAAAATTAGTGACTATAAGACTTTCAAATTCATACTGGCAGGAAGCCTAAAGCAATGATGGTAAAAAGAAAACAAAATGATGCAAATTTAAGTGTTAAATAGAGAAAAATCAGTATATGTGGGGGGATCTTTAATTCAGCCTAAGGTTAAAGACAATAGAGGCTGATGATATAGAAATAGTTTTATATCTACTGAGATCAGCCTATTCAGGTCATTGTTTTCAGTCTTCCTAGCTCTTAATAACTCACTCTGGTAAGCCAATAATATGAATACTGGTAGGACTGATATGAACTCTAAATGCAAAATTTTCTTTATATAGTTTCAAAATTTGAAAGCTAAAAAGGAATTTAGATATCACTCAACCCCATGAGGAAAAATTGAGACCAAAAGAGGTTAATTAAACTTACTTGAGGTCACTCTAAATTTGATTAATGCAAGCTTGAATAAGATAGTTATGTAGTGGCAGGGCCCATAGTGAAAAGATTTAAAAAATCTAACTAGTAGAGTTCCATAAAGAAAGTCTCTTTAAGATGGCCTTTAAACCCCTTTAAAAATCAGCAGCAAAAGATTATAAAAGATGGTAAATTATAATAATCATTAAAATAATTTTGCAGAAAATTATTCCTTATATATTTTCTAAAGTCTGATGATTTCTGCATAATCTTATTACATCTGGAAATGAGCCCATCTACAAGATATTCCTCTCCATTTCTCATACCCTAGGCAAGACATAAAATATAAAATAGGGGCAATCAAAATTTTGAATTTGTAAATTTTGACTCCTTGAAAAGTTCTTGGGGTGAAAAGGCACATGGTATGTAGACATAAGGAATACTGAACTATTCAAAAACCAAAAAAGGATGAAATGGAAGACTACCAAAACACACAATAGTATGAAAATGAAAATGTAAAGATTTTCAGTGTGAGGTGGCAGGGAGTGAGATGCATGCAAAGAGTTGACTGACAAAGAAAGAGTTTGCATGCAAAATAGTTCTGAAGAAGAAAGTTCAAGGTGAAAAGAATGAAAGATTAGGCTGTACCTGGGAAAGAAAGACTCATGAAAAGGAGAGTGCAAAAGGAAGAAAAGATGGACTCCAATGCTCATGAAAAGGAGAACCAGTGAATATAAAAAACATGAAGTAAACACTATTTGTGAGAAGCAGCAACATGATATTAAATGAGTTCCAGAAGGAGGCTCACGTGTGGGAGGCCACTGAGCAGTCAATGCTCCTCTGTAAGGTAGCAGGGTGACTGGCTTGCAATGAGTAAGTTCGAATTTGATAATAATACCCTAGTCTAAACATTCAGCCATTTGTAGGGGGAAAAAAAGTACTTTCATATTTACCACAGCCTGCTGGAAAATCTATGTGTAAAGCCTGGATCTATAAGAAATATTTCCCCATTATCTGTATAAGTAGTTATGGCAATAATTATGTTTTAGTTTTTCAAATCTTCTCTCTGAAGCATTCACATTCTTTGATATAAACATATAGAGAAACACATGTTGATAAAGTAGGATATACACTTAAAGAAAAATTCTTGTCATCAAATCTCTCATTTTTCAGGTAGGACATCAAGTGTTTATGCACCCACTTTAATAACCTTCCTAATGTACTCCTTTACAGTGGTGGATTACAATGTGGTCTCAACATTTTATGTAACGGACTACTTCCGTAGGCCTCACCATGCCTTGCTCAGGCTTCACATCTATTTAATGTTTATTGCACATTCATTTGGTTAGCCTTCTTTTTTTTTCCCTCTGAGGTTTGGTTACATAGGACATAAATTAACACTTGTATTAGATCAACCTAGAGTATGCCCTGAGCATTTTTTAAATATTCTCCATTTGAAGCGGGAGAGAGTTCGCACACATCTCATGAATGCTGCAGATAGCTTTCATTTCAACTTTTCCACACAAATAGGGAAGCAACCACTACTGCTGCTAAAATTCAACATAAAAAGCATATCCTTTCTTTCCAAATAATACACTCTGTCTTAAAGTAATTCTGTCTGCATTAGCATGGATAATCAATGATGACTTCAGGTAATTCATACCCTGATATAGCCCATTTCAAAGAGTAGGCTACAACCATGCATTTCATTTGATTTAATCAAGTGTAGAGCACATTACCAATTAAGCTGAGAGTAATGTAAGGATCCAATTTTAAAATAAATTAGTGCCGGAATAGATGATATATATCAATTCAGTCAATGGTGATTGACTCACTTTTTAAAATATTCAATCAAAAATGATCATATCACAGTTAACTTGAAACATTTCCACCATAATTTTACACAGGTTATTTTACATAGAAGGTAATTTTACATAATTTTACATAGAAGGAAAATTTCTTTGACTTTTAAAGAATTTTCAAAGGTCCTACAGGTAATATCTACAGCAACATTTTCCACTATTATACTATGATGAAGGCATATAAAAATGAAGGCAAAGTTTGGCAGAAGTCAAAGTATTTTAATGGAAATGTACAAAATAGACAAATAATAAACTTAATTGTATTATACATGAGTTCAGACAATTTAGCACATAAATCAACCAACTACCTTATGCAGCCAACCAATACAACAATATTTTCTCCCTATGGCCTCTGCTTAAGTCCAGTGAAGTTTTCTGGATTTCTGTTTTGATAAAATTCCATTACTTGCTGCAGAAAACAATGATACTAGAGATAACTGTATTGAGCAGGTTAAAGCTGAATCATTTTTTAAGAGCAATAAAAACATTTTAGTAACCACATTGATAAATAGGAAGTAAAAATACTTCTAATATCAACATCAATTTTCCATCTCTCCAAGATGAGAAACTTGTCAATGTTTTGAATTGCTACTTCTGTAGCAGAGACATCTGAAAGAATGTCTTCTGCAAATAACTGCATTTATTTTTTTCTGCAAAACACATTTCTGTGCCATACATAACTTTGGCAACTTTGTTATTCACCTGCTTTATTACAATTGCTTTTAAGGATGTGTAACTCTAATATATATTACTTATTCTGAAAGAAATCCCATAGGAGAAAAGGAGAATGCATGTAACATAAACACTCTCAAATAATTGTGGTAAATACTTACTGCACAGTTTTGGATTCCACTGGGATATGCAAATTAAGTGGATTCCACTGTAATAAAATCATCAAAGAATGTTAACTAACATTCTCAGCTGTGTATACTCTTGGAGAATAGCCAAAACATCTTTCCCCAAAGGAAGTTACATGCCAAGTACCCAGGTCTAGCACTGCAAATAGGTATGTTAATTTGGTTAAGATATTCAAGGTGAATGCAGGCTTTTTATGTGGAACTCTTTCACTCCTATTTCATAAGCACTATGTTTTCTTTATTTCATGTTTCTCTAATAGACTATTTTCTAAAAATATGTTTTTATTTCTTTTTAGAGAGAGGTTAAAGGTGAGAAATAGAGAGATAGAAACATCTACGAGAGAGAAACATCATTTATCGGCTGCCTCCTGCACGCCCCTTACTGGGGATAGAGCCTGCAATACCAGCATGTGGCTTGACAGATAATCAAACCAGTGGCCTTTTGTTTCATGGCTAATGTTCAACCACTGAGCTATACTGGCCAGGAGATGGACTATTTTTAGAGCAGTTTTATGTTCACAGTAAAACTGACTGAAATAGAGTTACCATATCCTTACTGTACCCCAATACTTCCCCCCTAATTAATGTCTTCCACCAGAGTGGCACATTTGTTATAATCACTGAAGCTACACTGACACATTATTGTCACTTGAAGCCCATGGTTTACATTAGGCTGCACATTATATGGGTTTGAATGAATGTAAACACCATACACAGTAGTTTCACTGCCCTGAAAGCCCTCTATATTGCATCTATCTATCCCTCCTTTCACCCAACCCCTGGCAATCATTGATCTTTTCAATTTTCACATTGTCTTTTCCAGGATGTCATGAAGTCATACAGTATACAGCCTTTTAAGATTGGCTGCTTTCACGTAGTAATATAAATTTAAGTTTTCCCCATACCTTTCATAACTTGCTAGTTCATTTCTTTTTTATTAATGAAAGATATTCCATTATTTGGATGCACCACATTTATCCACTTAACTTGGTTGCTTTCAAATTTTGGCAATTATAAATAAAGCCACTGTAAACATTCATGTGCAAATTTTTGTGTAGACACAGATATTTTAACTTTGGATAAATACCAAGGAGAGTGATTGCTGGATCCTATGGTAAGAATATTAATTTTGTAAGAAACTTTCAAGTTGTCTTCCAAAGTTTTACCACTTTGTATTTTCACCAGCACTGCAGAAGAGTCCTTTGGTGGTATTCCAGATACTGGTCATTTTAGTAATTATGTAGTAGTTTCTTATTGTTTAACTTGCACTTCTCTGATAACATATAATATGGAGCACCTTTAATATATCTTCTTTGGTGAAATGTCTGTTAAGATCTTTGACCCATTTTCTAAAAAGGTTTTTCATTTTATCTTCTTTGAGTATGAAAAGTGCTTTTATATTTTGTGTAACAGTCTTTTATCAGATATGACTTTTGCAAATATATTCCCCAGTCTTTGACTTGTCCTCTGATTGTCTTCATAGTATCTTTGTCAGAGCAAAAGTTTTTAACTTTAATGAAGTCCAACTTATTAATCATTTGTTAATGGATGTTACTTGGGTATTGTTTCTTAAAAGTTGTAACTATTCCAAGGTTATCTAGTTTCCTCTTATGCTTTCTTCTAGGAATTTTTGTTTCACTTTTATGAGTAGTCCTGTGATCAATTTTAAGTTATTTGTGAAGAGTATAAGGTATGTGTCTAGATTTTTGTTTTTGTTTTTTACACATAGATACCTCAATGTTCTAGGACCATTTGTTGAAAAAACTATATTTTCTCCATTGAATTGTCTTTGCTTACAGTATGTTTTGAAGCTATTTAGCTCTCACCAATTCCTTACTGTCATATCTAATACCATGACTACTGATACAGAAAATAACTTATAAAACTTACATAATGCATTTAGTTAAATAACTACACAGTGCAGTAATCTGTCATATTTCCATTACAAAATTTTAATCACTATAATCATGCAACTTTTATATGAACTGGGTGCTAGAGAGGAATAAACCAATATTTGGAGCATCTGTAAAAATATCTATGCTAATAAACAATTGAGAATCTATTGAGCTTTGCGAATGTAATATTTCTTTAAATCTGAGATGGTGATTGGATCAATATAACATTAGTGACCTACAATAATGAAAATCCTTATCCTATAAGAAAAAAATTAAGGTATCTAACCGTTATATTATCTTTAAATCTCAAGGACAATGATAGTGTTTAATTTGAAGCAGATTGCCCAGGAGGGAGATAAACGATGCCTTTAGTTTTGTACTTGTCTCGAAAAAACTTTTTCTAGTGACAGAGAGAAGAGATTGATGAGATTCTTAAAAAATAATCGTTTTCCTCCATGTAAATTAACACATATTGGCTAAATCTTCATAACCTCTTATTCACAACTAAAACTTATTAAGCATTCATGCCAGATACTTTTGAAGCTTTTGATACATAAAATCTCCTGACTGGGGGGCCGGTAGGAGACTCATAAGAATCTAATGTCATGCCTCGTGCATAGTTGTCTCTCAAGGTATACTTGTAGAATTCATGAATAATGTACTGTATTTATTTAGTCCTTTTCAGATAACATCAGTTAAATATTACTATTCCCAGTTTATTTGTGAAGAAATGGCAGCCAACAAAATGTGAACTGCATGCCAAGGAAACCAAGCCAAACATCTTCACGTCTAGGATTTAAGCCTAAGTCTGCATCTGCCAAATACAAAGGCCACCTGCTGCTATTCTTCAAACTTGCCTACATCCTCACGTAGTTCTGGAAAAGAGATATACAGGGACTCTCTGCAAGTATGTATACTGTATCTACCATTCAACACAAGCATTTAAAAAGTTGTTATGCAATAATTTTTTGCTAAACACCAAGTCAGGGCTATTTCATTTCTCTTTCGCCTAAGTCACAGTTCTTAGAGTTCTTTCAGAAATAAACAACTAGAAAATTTATGAATTTTCAGTCCAATAGTTGCATTAAAAAACATTGCTACTTAAATGTGAATTCAAACTGATGAATGTACAATACTTTGCTGAAATGCATTCATAATCTATTAAATAAAAGGATACTTTTCCTGATTTTGCTTTCACGTGATTGAGGATGACACGGTCAGTTTTTTACCACTATTCACAGCATTTGTAATTTATTTATAAACGCATGTGGAAAACTGACATATAAGGTACTGGTATGATCCTTCTTATAACAAATGTTCATTTTTTTGAGCCAATATCATCATATCATTTACCTGCTGTGCACTGCTTTTTGGTGGAAAATGCTCTTTGGATTTCTTAGGAAGCAAAGCAAAATTTTAAGCATTGGAATATTTTGTGTTTTCTTTTTCTATAAAGACAGAGAAATAGCCTTCTAAATCCGGTTAACGTTTTTTTCATATAAGCTTCCTTCCTGACTCAAGAAGGTTCCTGTGGGATTACAGAACAATTACTTTGACTTCAGTTCTAGATGTGCCCATTTGTATGTGTTTGATTTCGGAGCCTTGATTTCCACAAGTGGATAGCAAGCATCCTTTCTCTTTCCTTTCTCATAGTATCCTCTGAGTGACATGAGATAGCCCATGAGAAAACACTTTGAAAACTCTTGGGATCTATAGAAATATAAGATTGATACTATCCACAAAAATTATAAAGGAGAATATACAGTTTGGGTCTGAGATATGAGAGAATCCGGGGAGGGAGGGGAGCAGATGCAGAGGCAAAGAATCAATGAACAGACTGTCGTGCTACATTGGGAAGGCAGGGGAGGTTGGGGGAGAGGGGCCTGTAGGAGATCAACCAAAGGACTTGTATGCATGTGTGTAAGCATAGCCAGTGGATACAGGGCATTGGGTGGAGGGGAGCGGGAGACGGGTGAGGGCATGCACTGGGGGGTGGGAGGGCAAGGGAGGGCAATAGGGAAAAATTAATTAAAATATAAAATAAATAAAAAAATACTTCAGCTTCGATTATGTTAGGTCACAATCTTTTGATAATAAATAAAGTACCATTACAAAGAAAAAAAATAAAGGAAACAAACAAACAAAGAAAAACAGAAGGCATCCTTCTCCTTCATCTACTCTGCTTTACTCCACACCCTTTTCCTCTGTGTAGGCCATCCCAGAGATATTCAGGCCAGAAACCCGAGATCATCTAAACCCCTCAGTCTCCATCACTCCAGATGTTGACCCTTGCCTTCAACCATTCTCATTAGATGACTGTAATGATCTACTACCTACTGGGTTCCTTGCTCCTTTATTATAATTCAGTATCCCATGGTGGCCAAAATGACTTTCCCTAATGGGAAATCTAATGGCATTTCATTCCTTGAAACCTTCAATTGGATCCTGTTGCTCTCAGGGTTAAGGTCAAAACTTTTATTATGTCTCCTAAGGCCCTATTGCACTGGCCCTCTTATCATGCTAGAAAATAGCCATGCTGCAATTTGCAATTCTGTGAAAACATCATGCTCTCTCTTACCTCGGGGCCTTTCATAAAAAATGTCATTATTCTCATGTCAATTGTAGATACATGACAGTTGTCACAATCTCTCTTAGAGTTAAGGGCTGTTAGCACAGTGAAGAAAGGATATGTGCCTTTGTTGTAAATATTCAAATTAGAGAGCGCAACACCATTGCTACAGATAACTGATGTGAACTTGAACTGAGCAAAGAGAAACAAAAACAAAAAGGAGTCAAAGACTTCGATGAATACTAATAGATTGATTTTAAATGTATGCATATGTAAATCAATTAAAAATTTCTTATGCACATATAAGGTAGGTAGGTATTGATAAGAGACGCATTGCAAAACATAATTTTGTATTATCAAAATTCAGGATAATCTGAAATATAGAGAAAAATAAAACAGTCATTCAATTATGTTAGGTTACAATCTTTTGATAATAAATCGAGTACCATTGGGGGTGATGTTGGTTCACAAAACCATACACGTTTCGAGTGTACAACTCAGTAAAATCGTATCTGTACACGGCATCATTCCTCCACTGCTCCAGGTAAAGTTCCTTTCCATCTCCATTCCCCCCCTTTTGTCCACACCCACCTACCCTATGCCCCCTTTCCCTCTTGGCTATCAGCACACTGTTGTCTGTGTCTGTGTCTGATTTGTGTATGTTTTTTTGTTAATATCTTCACCTTCTTTACAATGCTGATTGGCCTTTCTATTTTTAAGAACCATAATAGCATTTTAAAAATACTGTTTTATATTATGACTCTGCTAGAAGATTCTACTAGTTTATTAAAATATAGTATATTTTACTACAAGTAATAAGCAAGTAATTTTTCCCTCCCTTAAGTTCCTTGTACAAAATGTGTTTGCAAGAGAAAACAGAATTTATGAATAATTACCAAAGTCTATATGCAAGGACTATACTTACACACGCTAAAGATAGCACCATTTAATTCTAGTAAAGAGCTGAAAAAGAATGTTATTTTAAAACAAATACAAATTTTATATAAAACCTAAGTAAATAAAATATGATTATTGTAATAAACTAGTAATCTGACATTATTTGAAAAATCTTAGCTGACTCTACTAATCACATGTAAAATTGAGTTCATTACCATACAGAAACACCATAACATACCTTTTGCAGTTATATTAGTAAATAAAATAAGTTCCTCTGTCATCAACGTGTCCTTGGTAGATTAAAATCTTTTGAGATTAGAGGTGCCAAGTAAAAACTAGGTGCAGGAATGTCATATGCAATACAAATATTTTATTTATTTATTTATTTATTTATTGACTTCAGGGAGAAATGGAGAGGGAGAGAGTGATGGAGACATCAGTGATGAGAGAGAATCATCAGTCAGCTGCCTCCTGCATGCCCCACACTGAAAATCAAGCCCACAACCTGAGAATCAAACCATGATCCCTGGGTCCACAGCTCAATGCACAACCACTGGGCCATGCTAGCTGGGCTACAACTCCAATCTTTTACTATCAGACTAAGTGATATTTTTTTATGACTTGGAAATTTACTTTTATTTTACCTGTACCATCACATGCCAATAAATAAATCCTTCAAAACCAACTTCTCCTTAATCTAGTTTTATTATTATGGTGATTTTTACATGGATGTAGGCAAGTTAGTTTATGATAAAAAAAAATCAGTCTAAAAAGCCTTCTGATTTCCCTGAAATTTCTGGCAGTATGATATGGCAATATGACATATCTTATGATATAGTAGTAGAAAAATAGTAAGGTTTCATGTCCCCAACATGTTTATTACAAAAATATTTTAATCATCTATAATAATAAAAGTTTAATATGCAAATTAGACCTAACGTCCTTCTGGACAACCTTCTGGATGAAACCAGGGCTGCCAGGGAAGCCCGGGTCCCAGGGGCCTGCAGGCAGCTGGAGGGAAGTCAGGGTGTCAGGTGCCAGTTGGTGGCCAGAGGAAAGCCCGGGTCCCGGGTGCCAGAGGAAAGCCAGTGCTGGCAGCCAGGGGAAGGAAGGCCTACTCTTAACGAATTTCATGCACTGGGACTCTAGTCTGTAATAATAAAAGCATAATATGCTAATTAGACTGGACATCTTTCCAGACGTCCTTCCGTCGTTCTGGACAAAGTGAGGGCTGCGAGGAAAGCCTGGATCCCAGGTGCCAGAAGGAAGTGGGTGCCAGCAGCCAGGGGAAGGAAGGCCGACTCCTGCATAAAATTCGTAGTTTATACAAATAAAGAGCATTAGGGGAAAAATATAAAAGCTCTCTAGGAAACTATTTTTTGGGTAGTAGTTGTGTGTGCGTTTGTGTGCAAACCCAGATCCAATCAAGGACCTTTAAATTAAAGTGCTAATTATTTTTGGGGTATTTTCTTCCTTTTTCTGTAGTGAGAAATTTACTTGTTATAATAACTTTAGGTATAATATAAACACAAGGGACATCATTTTTATAACTTTTGGGAGATTAGTATAAAAAACATCACTGTCAGTCTCTATGTACATGAACTACAAATTGGAAATTGATGAAAAAATATTTAAAATATACAGAAGAGTTTAGTAAAATGTAAAACAGTGATGTTCGAATTTTTAAAAATATTACTGACCACCAGAAATAGTAAGTAAAAACATAGTGACGAGCATAACTCGGGTGGATTTAGACTGATCTAGAAGAAACTGCAAGAGACCAACTAAACCAGTTTTAACCTCCGAGGAACTGGCAAGTCTTTCAAGTAAGATCTTAGAGAGGTTAGCAAATATCTGTGGCAAATCTTACAGTATCTTCAGTTTACAGATGGAGAGGCCCAAGGGAACATGGGAAAATACATCAGCCACGGTTGACTCAGATAAGCTGCCCAGTGCAGGGAACCCCCCTGGGGCCTGAGCCTCAGAAGACTGCTGAGCAAACCCAGGTTCCCTGTGGGCGTTACACTATATTTTACACTTCTTTAATTCTTTGATACCAAGGCTTCCTTTCTCTTCTAGGTCTAGAATCCCATCCCTCCCAGAATCTCTCTCTGGAGACAATGTTCTTTGCTGTTTTGTTTTGTGTGTTTTTTGTTTTTTAAATCTGAATAGCAATTCTTTCCCCTCTGTCCACTGCCTTGAATTTTGCCTGGCGGATTTTCTTCTCCTCTCACCTACAGGAGAAAGGCAGGGTTCCTGTGTCTCAGGTGGCTGTCACTTTAGGGTCAATTATACTCCCCAGTGCTATAGGCTTAGAAAAATCAACAGCATACCCAACACAAAAAGTTTTGAACTGATCTAGCCTACTGTTTAGTTACACGTTGACTCAGTGGAATTGCTAAGCAAGAAGAAGGGCAAAGGAGCATGGTTACAAGTCAGTAAACCATAACTTGCTTCAGCGATGTGAAAAATTAGGACACTATTAAAATTTTCACATGAGCACATTATTATATAAGGGCGGAGCGGGGAACTTTTTTTCCTGCCAAGGGCCACTTGGATATTTATAACATCACTTGAGGGCCATACAAAATTATCAAGTTAAAAAATTAGCCGGTTATATTTGGTCAACCATTTAATTAACTCTTCCCTAAGCCAGACCAAATTATTTCATGGGCCTTATACAGCCCATGGGGTGGATGTTTCTCATCCCTGTAAGGTTATAAATACTTTCAAATTGTTTAATTGTATCCCAATTCCTCACATACAAACATAGAGGGGAAAACTCTCATTTATGCTTTCACATGGAAGATAAAATAGAACTCAAATTAAAAACTCTATTTTTATTAGTGAGTTTTACCTCACACTGAAGAATCTTCCCCTGATTCCACTGAGTTTTGGTCTAAATGGACTAATTTGAAGTTTGACCACTTTCTTTGTCCCCACTGCTTGTGTCTGGTAAAGATATTCCAACAGTTAGAAAGAGAGCAAAGATTGGAAGAGAAAGAAGGAAAATATCCAAGATACATTTTTGTTAAAATTACTAATGTGGATAAACTCAACATTTTTGTTATTTTAGACATGATAATTATTTTAGAAAATAATATTTAAATCTATAATTTATTTAAAAATAATATCTGTTTTACTTGGTTTATAATTCGGTTTTACTTGTTTTATTTTTACTTATACATACATATAGCATGTAGTTATCTTTGTTTTGTTCCCTTAATGTGTCATAGGTTAAAAAAATTCCCTAATTTTAAAACTGGAGAAAATATTTAACATCACAGAAATTAATTTAATAAAATAATCAAGAGAACCTCTTTAGACAATGATGACAGCATGTGAAAGATGAGAGTTCTTTAATTTGTTTTTCCATGCAGATAATTCTCAGTTTTGAGTAGGTGCGTGGACTATGGTGTTAGACCACGTGGGTTCAAACCCGGTCCTGCCATTTATTAGCTGTGTGGTCATGGACAAATTACCTAACCTCTCTGTGATAGTTTCCTCATCTGTAAAATGCACTTAATAATGGCAGATCTCAAAGGATTGTGCTAAGAATTAATGAGTTAATATTTTGTAAGTATTGACAATAGTGCCTGGCACATAGATGGCATTTTTTAAAAGATTTTTTAAAAATTAATTTTCAGAAGGAAAAGAAGGTGGGAGAGAGGGCGAGACATAGAAACATCTATGTGAGAGCCAAACATTGATTGGATGCCTCCGGCCAGGGCCATAGTTGGCATTTTAATATTTATTGATTTAAATTTGACTTGCCTGGGAAGCAGGTGCAGGATAGAGAAGGTCAATGGGGGAAAGTGGAAGACATCTGTAATACTTTCAATAATAAATATTAAATAAATAAATAAATAAATAGATTTAACTTCCGCTACTCCACAATGAATATTTAAGAGATTATTTTCAGCTAGGCTATATCAAAAGCAATAAATGTAAAAGTGCAAGAAACACAGAAAACAGCTCTCCTGTCCAGAAAAATTCCACTAAAATGGTTAGCTTTCAGATTAATCCACATCTTTAAGATCCAGCTCTCAGTCCTACTTAAAAAGGTACCATGCCAAAATATTGACAAAAAGCTGTATATATTCTATTCTCACAATACATATCCTAAATGAAAATAAAATTAACACAATGGAGGCAACATAAGATTATAGTACGATGCACAATAAAATATTAACCTTGATGCTAAGATATTGTCCATAACCAAATTTTCAGTTTTCCATCATGAAATGCAATTAAATTTTAAAATTTAACATGTTATATTCATTGCTCCTGCAATCAGAAAACCAAACTTTCCAATTGACTCCCTTTGGCTGCTGTGCTGATGACATGTTTTGAACCTGGGAATCAGTTCATATTCAAAGACCACAGGGAAGATCAAGTAGATATCTTATGGACCATGCACAAAAACCTCACCCACCTGAGTCAGAATTACACTCCGCCCCCCCACACACACACTCCACACACACACACACACACACATCTTCCTGTGAAATTGCTCATTCTGAGCTTATCCCCATTCCTATCAAGTCTCTTAGTTTCCAAACTGACAACTTATGAGCAGCAAAATAGAAGAATGAGAAGATGGATATAAAACACTGGTCAGAAGTAAAAAAAAATAATCACAGAAAAAAAATTAAAGATTCAAAATGCCATTGGGTATGTGTGGGCATGTGTGCATGCTGACACACAAATTGTCCTAATGCATTCTGGCCGTAGAGTACAGGAGGCTGTGACCATGTTGAAAGACAAAACAGTAACTGATGCCCAGGGTGATGGCTTGGAGTTAAAATGTGTCCAGCATATTCCGTTTAACAAGGCAGACGATAACTTGGAGTTACTTAGGACTTGCTAAGTGCTAGAGGTGGTGAAGTGCTTCATAGACACGCATTTGTTAAATAATTACAAGGTGCCTACGAAGACCATTTTCCATGATCATATCTGAGACAGGATTTATGAAGGAGATAATGATAAACCAACGGTGAAGGAAGATTAACCTCCGTGAGGTCACAAAGCTGCTAGTGAAACCAGAGTGTGAATCCAGATCTCTGTACTCCAGACTGATGCTCACATTTACAAAGATTCTCTGCGGGGAAGCCTCAATGCAGAAGGCTGTGTCGTGTGTGTGTGTTTTTAAATATGTTTTCATTGGTTTTGAGAGAAAGAGAGAGGGAGTGGGAGCGAGAGAGAGAAACATCAATGATGAGAGAGAATCATTGATGGGCTGCCTCCTGCATGCTCCCTCTTGGGGATAAAGCCTGCAACCAGATCATATGCCCTGATCTGAAATTGAAGGGTGACCTCATGGGTCGATGCTCACTGGCTGAGCCACACCGGTGGGACCAGAAGTCTGCTTTCTTTATAACTACCTCACTGGTAAGAAATCTCCACATAGTGAGGTGTTAATATATTTAAGAAACGCTTGTAACGGGGAAAACTTCTGTTATTTCTATATTATAAACATCGACCCTATTACATAATCCATTTTCACCTTCAGCTGTTCTGTCTGAAGCATGTAGTATACAAACAGCCGCAGAAGGTGGATTTAATTCCCTTCACCTGCTCTTGACTGTCTCTTCTGTTTAGTAGTCAGCTCATAAACAGCCTCGCAACACAGAGCCTTCAATCCAGTAGTTATCGATGCCACCAGGAAACAAACCCACAGGAAGAGGGCCCTCGGGAATGCCAGTCACTGGACTCTCGCTTCCATTCCTCTCCAGCCAAGTGTCTTATCGCCCCCTTAACTGAGCCACTATTTTCAGCTCGGATGGCAAATATATGCTTCAACTTTTTAATACTCTGACTCCCGGGAAACTTTCTTGCTGTTGCTGATAAATCTTCATCCTCTTATCATCTCCTCCAGTTATAAGTCCTTTGAGACGAAACCACTTCTAATCAAACGATGAGCACTGGAATCAAGAACTATGTTTCGGCTCTCGTGTTTGCCCGCAGCCAGTGCTGGGAGCAAAGACGCCACCCACCTGCAACTTCATGCGGCAGTTTGCGCGGTCGTCCCACGGAGAGCCTGCCTGTGGGGTACACAGCTAACAGATGGCCCCCCTTTCCACTCCTCTCCTGGGCATACACGAGTGAATATGAGTATGCCTATGTGCCATGTGCCAAGAGTGGTGGTTTTAAGGTGCTGTACTTCGAGTTTTATAGAAGCGATGCATAACACAGCTCTGAGTCAAGAGACCTCTCAGCAGGTCCAGTCGAGTTATAGCTGATCTTGAAATGCATCTTAACATGATGACAACCAAGCGTACAATTCCTACTTTAATAACAGGTTTCAGAGCTTTCTGAAAATTTAATAAAATTAGTCTGACTCCAGGTTAGGTCAATTAAAAGTTACCATGCTTATATGCAGAGATGAAAAACAAACATTACAAAAAAGAGAAACATCAAACAGTTTGCTTTTCTTATGGCAGGCATAGCCGCATGAAAATCTATACAAGCTTTTCATTAGAAGTCTATGTGGGTGACTGTTGTGTATTTTTTAATCAAATGTTTGCTGCTAGGGGAAACTGCCTAGAGGTTTTCCAATAGTTTAGAACTGCAGCAGGTTTTTTGTGGTATCATTGCATTATTGATACAGCTACTTACCATGTTTCAAAATCCAACTCAAATATTTAAATGAATGTCCACTGGAGGGATAACTACAGTGCTATGATATTTTTATCAATATTAGTGAGTGACATCATTCAACAAATCTATATATCCTATATAATAAAGAGGTAATATGCAAATTGACCTTCATGCCCTTGCACAAGATGGCCACGCTCACGTGGTCAAAAATGGCTGCCACAAGATGGCCGGCAGGGGAGGGCAATTTTGGGAGACAAGGTCGGCAGAGGAGAGCAGTTGGGGGGTACCAGATAGGCAGGGAGGGCGGTTGGGGGCAACCAGTTCTGTTGGGAAGGCAGTTGAGGGCGACCCAGCTGGCAGGGAAGGGAAGTTGGGGGCAACCAGGCTGGCAGGAGAGCAGTTAGGCATTGGTCAGGCTGGCAGGGGAGTGGTTAGGGGGAGATCAGGCTGGCAGGCAGGCAAGCAGTGGGAGCCAGCAGTCCCAGATTGTGAGATGTCTGACTGCCGGTTTAGGTCCAATCCCCTGAAATGTCCCAGATTGGAGAGGATACAGGCTGGGCTGAGAAGCACCCCACTCCCCACTCCCCCACAGTCATGAATTTCATGCACTAGGCCTCATACATACATACACACACACACACACACACACACACACACACACACACATATATATATGAGCTTTAGTGACCAAATGACCATTTGACCAGTCGCTATGATGTGCACTGACCACCAGAGGGCAGACGCTCAATGCAGGAGCTTCCCCCTGGTGGTCAGTTCACTTCCACAGCGGAAGCACCCCTCAGCTGACAGGCGCCTGACATCAGCTCACCGCTGGCGAGCACAGCTGCGGCCATGAGAGCCTTTCTATCACCTACACAGCAGCGCTACAGAGCAAGTGGTGGGCAGCAGCAGGCCAACGGGCTAGAATGAGTGGGAGTGGCTTGGTGCCTGTCCCAGGTTTGGGATCCTCAGCTGCCACTTTGGGCCCTTCTACACCCCTCAGGGCCAAGCCAGGGATTGGACCAAAGCTTACAGTTAGACATCCCCCAAGTGGCCCCGGATTGTGAGAGGGTGCAGGTCAGGCTGAGGGACCCCACCAGTACACGAATCCATGCACCGGGCCTCTAGTCTCATATAAGTCTGCTAAGTGCCAGGCACAATGGCAGACACATGACGAATAAATAGGCTTTGCTCTCAGGGAGCTCCAACCTCCTGAGGCTTAGGCAGGGATTCAGGAACATGCCAAGTCTGTGCTAAGGGAAGTTCGGTCCACGGTGAATTCACAGTTGAGGCAAAATAAATCAGAAACACAGGCCCCAGCTGGTTTGTTTCAGTGAAAAGAGCATCGACCTGCAGTCCCAGGTTCCCTTCCAGTCATGGGCATATGCTGGGGTTGTGGATTCTCTCTCATCATTGATGTTTCTAACTCTTTCTCCCTTACTCTCTGAAATCAATAAAAAAAATATTTAAAAGAGGGAAGGAAGGAAGAAGGAAGGAGGGAAGGAAGGAAGGAAGGAAGGAAGGAAGGAAGGAAGAGAAGGAAGGAAGGAAGGAAGGAAGGAAGGAAGGAAGAAAGGAAGGAAGGAAGGAAGGAAGGAAGGAAGGAAGGAAGGAAGGAAAGAAGGAAGGAAGGAAGCTCAGAAAAAAGCTCAGACCTCTAAGCTGAAAGCTAAATGAAGAATAAGAGTTTGAAAAAAGGAAGAAGAGTGGTTCAGGGTAAGAGACCAGCACAGGCAAAGGCCAGAGATGAGAACTTGGTGAGCCGAGGCACTGAAAGGAACTCCATGAGGCTGGATCCTGAGAAAGCCGTACTGACAGCTGAACCTACTAACGCTGCAGTGTCGGGTCCCCTCATTGGCCCCAGCCCCCTTCAAGGCCCTGGAGGAGCCCTAGCAATGGGTTCCATTGGTCATATGGCACAGGAAAGAGTTCCCCTCTCAGGCCTGAGGCTGCCGTCCTGGGAAAAGCATGCTTATAAGGTTGGTTCTTGGTTGGCCACTGGGAACTTAGATTTCAGAAGGGTTCCATAAGTGATAAAAATGTCCCACCATTCCATAAGTGATAAAAATGTCTCACTGCCCCTACACCATTTGTACAAGCAAACCGGTTTATGCTCAATACTTGTTTTCCTGCTGGGACTCTGGAATATGGCTATATGCAAGGGTGGCTACCCAACCAGGACCCGATACAAACTCCTGGGCATGGTGTCTCTGGTGAGATTTTTCTGGTGGACACCATTTCACACTCATCACCATACACTGAAGAGTCAGGCATGTCCTGTGTGACGCCACTGGGAAAAGACTCCTGCAAGCGTGTGCCCGGTTTCCCTGGCTTTTGCCCAATGAACCTTTTCCCTTTGCTGATCTGGCATGGTATCTTTTTATCATAATAAACCATTATTATTATAATGGCAGTGCAATTACATGCTGAGTACTCTGAGACTTCTTAGCATACTATCAAACCTGGGAGTTCCTGGAGATCCCCAACATAATATGTTTTATGAGATGTTCAAAAGTAAAAGAGTTTTGTATGCCTTTTCTTTTCTTTTTTTAAAAAAATATATTTTATTGAGTTTTTACAGAGAGGGTGAGGGATAGAGAGTTAGAAACATCAATGAGAGAGAAAGATTGATCAGCTGCCTCCTGCACATCCCCCACTGGGGATGTGCCCACAACCAAGGCACATGCCCTTGACCGGAATCAAAACTGGGACCTTTCAGTCTGCAGGCCGATGCTCTATCCACTGAGCCAAACTGGTTTCGGCAGCATGCCTTTTCTTAAAGAGGAGGCCCAAATTGTTCAGCCTTTCTCCACAAAATCTGGACCCTCCTCTGGCTGGATAGGGTGGAAACAGCAGTGACAGAGGCATATGTAATCAGACATGAAGTTGGAGAGGTATGACAACAGTATTGTGGCTGCCAGAGGGAAGTGGGTGGGTGGCAGTAAAGGATAATGGGGGTCAAATACAGAAGATTTGACTGTGGGTGCTGGCACACAAGGCAATATAAAGATGATGTCTCATAGCATTGCACACTTACAGTCTTATTAACTAACGTCACCACAATAAAAATCCTCCAAAGTCACTGGGAATCAAGACAGGGCAAGAATGTTCATTCCATGAAACTAGGAATCAATAAAAACAATGAACAAATAATAATCTACAAAGGACACTGTGGAGAATATAACCACAGGGGTACACAATTACAAAGAAAAAGAAATAAAACTTGGTTTGGTAAATAAAAAGATGCTTCCTATAGAAAGGACCTTCTGCAATCTTCTTTGAAAATCTAGAAATTACTTACATTTTTATAGAGTGGCCTTTGCCCTGCAGGCGGAGAGAACAGTGGGAATAAAGTGAATGGCTTAGAAGTGTCTACCGCCACTGAGAATGGCCTAGAGGTGCAGATGGAGGAAAGAAATGGCATCTGTGTCCTGGAAAGAAGGTAATGGCCACACTGTGGAGGCTCCTGAAAGCTTCAGGAAGATGGATTTTCTAACAGGGTATGGGAGTCCTTCATAGGTGTGTGAACATACAGTCAAACCTCATTTCTCAAACGTGTCCCATCTCCAACAATTCGGTTCTCGACCAAGTTGTTCACAGAAAGAAAAAAAATGCCTCTGTTGTGGAATCAAACTTCAGTATTCAAACGGACAACCCTTTTCAAGCTGATACCTCAGCATCACAAAAAGCACCTCTCAGGCAACAAAGAAGAGAATGCTTTTTGTTACTGGCAAAATGGGGGATTAGCACACTTTTAAAACATAAAGAGGCCAACAAGAGTGCTAATGTTGCTATGGGGTGTGAAAGAAACATGATCACAGACAATGGGAGAGGTAGAAAAATGGTTGTTGATTTGGATAAAGGAAACACAGTGAGCCAGTGACAGCATTTTGGAGGCAGTGATATATGAATACGCAAAGATGCTGCATGCTCAAATGGAAGACATCCCTGGACCAAATGCTAAGAGTGATTCCTTTAAGGGTAGTAGGGGGTGGTTCAATAAATTTAAGAAAAGACGTGTTTACTTATAAATTAAACAGTACATTAGACATGTATTGCATACAAGAAAGGCTAAAACAGGGAACCATTTGGAAGTCTGGAAAAGATTAATTCAACTTACACTATTTCTAATGGGAAACAAGGACTCAGTTTTCAAATAAATTGCTTCTCAAACAGCCTTGTAAAACAAGTTAAATTGGAGAACTAAAGTTCTACAGAGAGCGGCTATAGCATTAAGTCTTGGACTGACCTGTTGGCAAAGCCACATCAAGTCCCAGCTTAGAGGGCATAGCCCTCTTAGCATAATTAAGCTTGACCTTATGACACTCCTTAGATCAATGGTCGGCAAACTGTGGCTCTTGAGCCGTGGTTTGCCGCTCTATTGACTAATGAGTTTGCCCACTACTGGGATAGGAGCTTAATCACAAGGAACAACAACAGCCTGTAATTATTGGAATCGAGAGTCTAAGTCAGTGGTCGGCAAACTCATTAGTCAACAGAGCGGCAAACCGCAGTTTGCCAACCACTGCCCTAGATCATATCTGGGTAGCTAATGGGCTGTGGAAGTCATGAAGCAAGTGCTGCCAAAACAAGAACACTGTAACTATGGTGACCATACCTTGTTTACCTCTGGCTATAAAATAAAGGCTCAGCTTGCTGTCTGGATCTCTCTCTGTGGCCTCAGCCAGGCACAGGAGATCCACCTCAACCCAGCTTATTCTCTTTGTCTGTCTTTTCTTTACTCCTTCACTGGTTCCCCTCCCCTCCCCTCAGGCTCACTGAACCCTTGACTGTGCTGACATGGCACAAGGTTCCACTGGAGGTGTGATATATTCAGGTTGGGCATGGAAGAGTGGACAAAGCAGAAAGCTACACCTCAGAAATATGCTCCAGATCCTACTCTAGGTCTAATGCACTCCAGGACTGCAACTCGAGAAAGGAAGCCGTGAGATAAATGCCAAGGGTTCTTAGTACAGCCAACAAGGTAGGGTGAGAACTGGGAGGAAGACCAACCCGTAGTCGATGGCGATGTTTCATCAGAGCACAGATCCAGAATGAAGAAACGCATCTCGGTTTGAGGAACAAGAAGCAGGAGTGAAAACAAGCTCACAAAGTTTAGGGCAGACTGGAAGTCGGTGCATGATGAACGGGTTTATGTACAGCCTCTGGCTCATGGTCACAGGCTGTGTGGAGCCAGAATAGAAGTGACAGGTTGGGAGAATTAGAGAGACGAAGGCCTGCAAGTCATGCCTTGGACAAAAGCAAGTCCATTAGTTCTCGAAAGCAGGTACCCAATCAATAGGAAGACAGCTCACAAGGAGCCGAGCTACAGGAAAGTGGTGAGCATTGTGGCTACCACGGGTGAGAAGATACAAATGAGACCTATAGGAAAACTTGCTGACAGTGATGTGGCCCAAAGTAAAATGTAAGTAGAGAATGATTTGTTAGCTTACAAAGATAAATTAGTGACTGCCCTCAATGCCACTTTACACCAGGACATTTACAAGCATGTAGAAAAATGTCCAAAATGACCCACACAACAATGGTCACAGCTTCACCCAGCCTGGAATCGGAGGTCAGTTTCACAAGAGGACCATCTGGAATTTTCTACGAGTGCCAGAAGGGGATGGATACCTGCTGGCCGATTGCTGAGCGAGCAACGCCATCAGTGATGCTCTTTGTTGAGGCAGGTGGCAACTCAGAGAGTAAAAATAGCAATGCCACCTGTAAGCGTGGCTCTCATCCATCACCGACATTTGAGCCGCATCCCCACAGGAAGGCGGGGACTGAGCGAGCCACACACCCGGGCTGGACATGCACAGATTCAGACATCCAGGAACTACTTCTGTGCCAGAAGGTCTACCCCGTGCTCCCCTGGACGGCACGACTGAAAATTCACGCCCAGTTATAAACATGGAATGGGGCTGCGCTACTGAATGACGTGCCTCTGGGTTTACGGCGCACGCTCTTGAGTGGAGTGACTGCAGCAGCCTGCTGTCTGGCCAGCTGCCCCACAGAGATGACTCTCGTAACCGAGGCGGCCAGGAGCACAGCCCCTCACTCAAAATTCTCCTGAAGCTCCGGGATTCTCAGCCAGCAATCCTAAGGAAGATGGGTTCATACTGAAAATGTTGCTAGGTCATCGCTCTGTGGAATTGAGCTGACTGTGAACAATTTCTAAGAGAACACGTTGAAGAGAGGCAATAGAATGCAATAAAACCAGAGCCATAAAGATGAAATTCCGTATGCCCTGAAACAGAGACAGATGAGGCGGTGGTCAACTGTGTTTGCAGAATGGTTACTCAGGATTCCTGCAATGTAACAGACAAGGATGCTGTCTAAATGCAGAGCGCTCCCTGTGTACAAGCGATGCCACAATAACCCGGTGCGGGGGGGTGAGAGGGGTGGTGAGGGGGGCTTGGGGGTTGCAGGAGCCGACCACCCACAGAGTCCAGAAACCATGTATAACTTAAGTTAGCCCTCCATCGAGGCAGATTTCCAACCAGGAAATCAAAACAGCTGGAGAGCAGAAGTTTAAAAGGAAACAGAGGAAAGAGCTGTGGTCCCTGTGGTCAGGAGTTAAAATGATTCCGAGGAGTCCCTGCAATGGCAGAGGATGACTGACGTACTAATGACGCTGCTCCATGGTATTCCAAGCTGTGCCCCTCCACCCAGGCCCATGGGACCAGATGGCAAGAGTTAGAGCACCCACCCTCCACTGCTTCTCTCTTTGAAGGTCCTTTGTCACGAAACGCTTCCTCCTTTCTTCCCACTAGCTTCCCAGCCGTATTGCCCCTCAGAAAACAATAATAAATGCTTTCGTTATGTTGATTCACTCCCCCAAAATTGATAATTAATGTATCCTTCAAGTAAGTTCATATGCTCAGCTGGGCAAAAAACACCCCCTTTTTATTCAGGCTGAAAAAAAAATGTTATGTAACAGTGCGCACATGTACCAACTAATGGCCCTGCTACCCATAACAAGGCTCTCCCACACTCCCCCCCCAAAAAAAAAAACAATGGAACATCCGCATGCCTAGAGTTTCTCTACTGCAATGTGCAATGTAACTGAGAGTGTGCTGGAAAGAGCGAAAGCCAAGTTTATGGAGAAGTCTTTTCCCAATCATTGGCTGAGAAAGAGTTGGCAAAATTATTCCAAGTCTGATTTCACTGACATACCAAATGTTGCATGTATTTTCAAACTCAAGCTATCACGTGTCAGGAAAAGAGAGGAACATGTATTGAACACTACTATGTATCTTGCAAATGATATCATCTTCTCTCCCTCCAATACTGTTGTAAGAAACTGCATTTTCCCTGACTTTCCTCATTCATTTTGTTGTAGTGTCATTATTACTACTAGAGTGTTTAAGAGGGTGGTAGAGACACACTACTTAGGTTGGCATCCTTAATCTTCTACTTGCTAACTACACAACTTTGAGTAAGTCACTAAAATCCCATATGCCTGTTTTCCCACATAAATTGAGAATAAAAATAGTACCCATTCTATAAAGCTGTGATAGAAACTGCACAACTTATAATATTTAAGAGCAGCATGTGGCACACCTGCTATTAGTCCCTGTTTAGATGTCCATTTCCTCAACTAGATTTTGTTTTGTTACGGATTGTTACCTCTGGCTTTTATATGCCTGCCACCAAACAGGGGCTAGTGAATATCTGGGAAAGAGGATGGATTTAATGTAATCCACACACTAGCCCTGTAAGGTACATATCATTGACATTATTGTTGGATTATAACTGAGGAATTTGTATCTTCAAGAATAAAGTCAAATGGAAAACAGTATAGAGGTTCCTCAACAAATTAAAAACACAATTACCGTGTGACATAGTAATTTCACTTCTAGGATTATGTCTGAAGGAAATGAAATCACTACCTCAGAGAGCTATCTATACCCATATCCACTGCATCATTATTTACCAATACCAACACATGGGAACTGCATAACTGTAGTTACATAAATGTGATACTATGACATGTCATTCAGCCATGAATAAGGAAAAACTGACATTTGTGACAACATGGGTGGGCTTTGAAGGCTTTATGCTAAGTGAAATGTCATACACAGAAAGACAAATATTGTCTTAATTCATTTATGTGGGGAACCTAAAAATAAAAAACAAAATCCAAAACTCAGAAACAACAGATTGGTGGTTGCCAGAGGCAGGGGTGAGAGGTGGGGGAAGGTGTGAAGGTGGTCAAAAAGTACAAGTTTCCAGCTATAAGCAAGTTCTGGGGATGTAACTTACATTATGGCGACTGTAGTTAACAAGACTGTATTATACAAGTGAAAGTTGTTAAGACGGTAGATCTTAAAATTTCTTTTTTTTAAAACAGATTATATTGTTTTTTTATAGAGAGAAGAGAGAGGTATAGAGAATTAGAAACATCTATGAGAGAGAAGCATTGATCAGCTGCCTCCTGCACACTTCCTACTGGGGATGTGCCCACAACCAAGGTACATACCCTTGACCAGAATCGAACCAGGGACCCTTCAGTCCACAGGCCGATACTCTGTCCGTTGAGCCAAATCAGTTAGGGCAGATCTTAAAATTGCTTACCCCAAGAAAAAATTGCAGTAACTATGTAAGATGATAGATATTAACTACATTTATTGTGGTGATCATTTCACAATATCTAGACTAATAAAAGCACAATATGCTAATTAGACCAGGTGAAGCCAGGGCTGTGAGGGAAGCCGGGGTCCCAGGTGCCAGAGGGAAGTCGGTGCCGGCAGCCGGGGGAAGGAAGGAAGGCCTACTCTTGCAAGAATTTCATGCATTCGACCTCTAGAGTATGCATATATCGAAGCATTGTGCTGTACACCTTAAACGAGTACAAAGTTTCATGTCAAAAATAAAGAAATGCAGCTAGTTAGTGGCAGAATGGAGATTTGACATCAGAGGTCCATGCTTTCCCACTGTCCCTCACAGAGAAATGGGCTATAATGAGGTAAGGACCTGTTCCTGAGAAACAACTGCATGAAAGCTTCACTGGGGATAATGTCCAAGAAACACCGTCCGGTACAAAAGTAGGGATGTTTTTCAATGTCCTGTTTCATTTCAGGGATTCTCATTGTCATTCGGTAATTAGGTAGCTCATCCTCAGACTTCCATCTCCAGCATTTGTTCTGTTGCTATAATGAGCACATCCAAGTGAAGTACAGTGAGAATCAGGGTTTCTCATAATGGCCTGTGGTTGAGAAAGGGAGAGACGATGGTGTGAAAAGGAAGGGCAGGAACAAAAGAAGACAAAAATACAGACAGACTGGGGAGAATGGTCCTCATAAAATGGGTGAGATCCCACGCTCCCCACACCCACTTTTTCCACCGAGAGGGCTCAGTGTGAGAGGGAGGTGATTCGAAAATCAGATAATCCATGCTGGGTCTGTTCTAGCAAGCAAGCCCAGCTGTCACCCCGAAGTCCAACCTGCTCTGTCGGTCTGCCTCCTCTGAAGGGAGAGAGAAGAACTTGGAAGAGGCTGAAAGGAGCGGAGTAGCTGACAAGAAAACTGATTAAAAACATGGGGAGAAACCTGCCATGCGAGGCCCCGGGAAAACGTCCATTACAAGCTGCCTCTGTCACATTTCACCCATCAGCCCACAGAGGGAGCCGGCGGAGGTTGACAAATAAAGGGCATGTTGCGTTGAAGAGAGTCTCAGGCTGGGAGCCTGTGTGTGCGGTGCTTTTAACACCAGCAAGAAGGCAGCACCGCTGAAACATGCTTTCAAGTGGCATCCATGTGTTCTGAAAGAGGATCCTTACAATACGCTGTGCGCTCACATGATTATATGCTTCCCTGCTTATTAAAGTGCTTATGGAAGCACAGGGAAGCCCATTCTAAATAACAAGCTTTTTACATATAACACACACATGGCTGGATCAGATGTTATAAGTTTTTTTTAAAAAAAAAAAAACTAAGCTCTGCTGCTTCTCCTTGTCAAATGCATCGTGGTCTGGGACCTGTTATTGCTCAGAGGTCATTAACACACTATTAATAAAGACTCAGTTGTAATTCTGAGGTGGGTATGCATACAGGAGCTCTGAATCAAGATCCATAACTTTTAAAGATAACTCTGCAGCGCCTGCTGGAAGTGCGCTCTGGGTAAATACACTTTACTGCTCTGCCGAAGCAATTAACTAGCGAGGGCCCTGCATGTTCCTTCCGGTGCCATCAGGAGCCACAGCCAAACAGTGCCACATTGATCACAGAGCTCAGGACACAGAGAGGTAAACATAATTTTCTATAGGCCGCAGACATTCCTATAATTCAGAAAACAACAACAACAACATTCTACTAACGGGACAAAGATAGAGTAAGAGGTCACCGCCTTCTGCAGCGTTCCTAGCAAGGCGAATATTTCATGTTCCCGCTAGACCCAGAGCAGGAGTGACAAAGTTAAGAGGGTGCGAGTTATATGACACCTAAGTTATGTTCTGTTCTTCCTCATTTCCTCCGCTGTATTCCTCCCATCTAGACAGTCAATCACACTCTCACTGTCACTCATGCCAGAAGTTACATGGATGCAGTTACATACGTACAGATATGTTTCCATGTATATCGCATAGATACGTGTACACACTCATGTTGGTATATTAATGGAAAGTCTGAAAGCTTTGTAAAGTTATGTAAACTTTAAGACACTTAAAAGCAGGTGGAACAAAAGATGAAAACGTTAAAGGATGCGCTGTGAAGATCGTTACTTCTGTAGAAAAAAATGTGTGGCTGTACTTTCTGTAACACTGTAAGTTTTTAAGAGAAGACAGAAAATCAAAACACATAAGAGTACGTCTGTGGCATTTCCATGGTTCACTTTTGAAAACTGTCTCACTTTTCTGGTTATTGAAAAGAATGACTGACTCAGGACAAGGAACTACTGAGCATGAAGATATGGAATAACTCCCATACTGAACCGAGAGAGCCAATTGGTCAAAAGCAGGAAGATAATGGAATATGAACAACTACGTTTCCAGATATAACATCATGAAAACCATCATGAAAACCATCCTGTGTTACAGGAAAGGAGAGGGAGAAGAAAATGTGATAAACCAGATAATACAGAGCATTTTTCTTCCTTGGGTACCAACACTGGGAGCTATTTCTAGATCCTAGTGCTAATATTTAAAACAATAATAATACTGCTGTAACTGGTTTGGCTCAGTGGATGGAGCATTGGCTCGGGTTCGGTTCTGGTCAAGGGCATGTACCTTGGTTGAGGCACATCCCCAGTGGAGGGTGTGCAGGAGGCAGCTGATTGATGTTTCTCTGTCATGGATGTTTTTAAGTATCTCTCTCTCTCCTTCCTCTCTGTAAAAAAAAAATCAATAAAATATATTTTAAAAAATAAAAATAAAACAATAAGAATACTAACAGCAAACATTCAGTGTTTGCTAGGTGAATGACAGGCACTTTGTTATTTTCTCTATTCTCTTGTCTCTAGTTCCACTTTACTCAGCTTAATCCTGATAAACCAATGAAGAACATTTTTTGAAAAGGCTTGGCTTAACTACAGGCATCATTTCTAAATTGTTATTAACTGACAGCAATTATTTACAAAAGATCTGAAAATAATTTTTGATATTGTATATTTGTGAATTCACTTCTGAGGTTCTTGCAATAAATATTTTCTTGGGAAACCGCTCATTTTCTAAGGTTGCTAAGTCATGTAAGCAATGTGAATAGTTTGTAGATAGTGTTTAGAAATAACATATCTCCCAATATTTAAAAATATACTTCCCAATATTTAAAGAAAAAACAACAACTAGTGAAACATGAAAGAATCCAAAGAGTAGGAAGGAAAAGAATATTGAACAATTCTCCATTTATTTTCTTTGAATACCAAACTTGCTTGCCTTTTTATAAAAGACATTAATCATGTAAGAAGTTTTTCATCACTTAAATTACATCTTAGTTAATGGACTCCCCACTACAGAATCACATGGATTTATCTAATTTTTGACAAAAGGAGAAAAGAGAGAAAGATTAAAGACTTTTTGATAAAGTTGAAAAATCTCTTGCTTCTATCTTCCCCATAAAATAGCTATGAAGGTTAATGAAAAACATTATAAACCCCTAGGAGAATGTCATTACTCTGAAGAGTATTTCCCTCATCTCTTCGCATAAAAATGGAGTTGGATTCCTACTTATCAAGATGCATGTGCTATTCAGATTTGTTTTTCAATACCTATAATGTGCAGCAATTTGTGAGCAATCTTAGCCAATCAGAGAAATAAATATTTAAAGCAATTTCCTCAATGCTGTATTATGTACTATCTTTCAAAGGTTGGAGCTTTTTGATCAAATCACATGAACTTTTATTTTCAACATGTTTTATATATGCTGAAAGCTTTCTCCTAAATTGTATGTACTTACAATAAAAATCCATATTTTCACTAATCATTATAGCAATGCTCTTTTTTCAGTCATTTTTTTTATACTGCAGTATTTTTCCATTGCTAGATGATATTTTGGTTGTAGTGGATGAATATTTTCATGCCAAAGCATTTGACAACATCCCAGATAGAACCTCATGTTGCATATTTTCTTGTGTGTGTACGCGTTTTTATTTAAATTCCTTATTGTTTAATGTATTACATGTCTACTTTTCTCCCTATTGACCTCTTTCCGACCACCCTCAATCCCAGCACATGCCTTCACACCCACCCCCCAATATGTGTCCATTGGTTATGCTCATATGCATGCATACAAGTGCTTTGGTTGATCTATCCCCCACCCTCCTCCTTCTCTCCTAGGTTGGACAATCTCTCATTCTTCAATTGTTAAACTTCATATTTTTCTTAAAGTTCTGCTTTGAAGATATTTATGATTAAACATTGAAGATGAAATTTTACTTGTGCCAACACTGTCTGCTAAACATTACTAAATTATTAAGTTAGGGTTTCATGCAAAAAAAAATGAGTTTATTCCCTAGCCCTACTGTTCTAGGTACTGGATTTACAGCAAATAATATGTGAAATAAGACAGATATGCTTCTTTCCTCTCATGCAACTTCCATTCTGGTGAACAATATACAGTTCTCTTTTGGAAACTCGAAGATTAGCTGTTTTCTAAATGTGTGGATAATTGACCCCGGTCTTTCTTCTCGCCAATCAAGAGCTGGAGAACACTTTACTGTTCCAACCTGCATTTCTTCCCACTTTTCCCTTTTGTGTGGAGCCCCCATTTGGAGGGCAGGTTGGAAGATGAGTGCTGGAGGAAGTCTTGGAAACTCCGCCCACCATTTGCCAGGCTACCAGCTGTGCCAGAGGCATTCTTGAGAGAGGAAGGTGCTTCTGAGACCATCTGGAAGGTTTAGTTTACTAAACCCTGGTAAGGCCTCTATATAAACTTGTAAGATTCTGACGAGCAGATGTGGAAATCTGCTTATCTTTTATTTTTAATATATTTTATTGATTTTTTTACAGAGAGGAAGGGAGATAGAAAGTCAGAAACATCGATGAGAGAGAGACATCGATCAGCCACCTCCTGCACGCCCCACAGTGGAGATGTGCCCGCCACGCAAGGTACATGCCCTCAACCGGAATCGAACCTGGGACCCTTCAGTCCGCAAGCCGATGCTCTATCCACTGAGCCAAACCAGTCTCCAGCAAAATCTGCTTATCTTGAAATTGCCCAAATTAAGCCTGGTAAGTCCCCTTGCTTGTTAAAACTGCCAACCCATCTGAAGTGGTCTGCCTTCCTTTGTGTCTCTCCTCTCCGCAATGTCCGGGGGCCGGTTTGTAAGCCAGCAAACTGCGCAGTCAATTGCTAAGAACTGCAGAGAGGCTCCTGCGATGTAAGGCTGGCTTCCTGAGCTCTGAGAGCACACATCCATCACCATCCTAACGAAAAACACAAACAAGAGAAACCTGTGACTGGCACAGGGCTGGGGGCGAGGGGGGGGCGGAGGAGTAGCATCAAAGGTTGCCTCTGAAAGTCAAATGAGTTTAATGTTATCGGATATTATGATTGTATTCCTAACGCTCATTCCTTTAGCCCAGAGAGTAATGGAGAGTATGGTTATACTCTTCCTTCTTGAATATTCCTTGAACAGTGTCCCTGTCTGCTCCAGTTCTGTGCTGGAGGCAAACAAAATAGAGTTGAAAAGTTATGGTATCTGCCCACAAGCAGGTTGTTCCCAACCTTGGAATCTCTTACCGACTCAAAAAGGGGAAGCAATGTTGCATAAGCTTAAAGGAAGCTATTTGTTCTGCGAGGTGCTGTTGTCCTCTTTACTCCGCGAGGAATATAAGTGATGAATAAGCAAGGCCAGGCTGGGGAAGCACCTTGACAGACAAAGGCTGCTGGGTCTTTACATAATCAATCAAGGTAACACAAGCAAAGTCTTCAAATGGAAGGACAATGAAATCAAAGAGATTTCATAGACCCCGGGAGTCTACTTAGACAGGGACCCAGACTAAAGTTTGTGTGGATGTCAAACTACCCACCTAGCGCCCAAACCTGCTGGAAGGGAGAACGAGAAGAGCAAAGGGTGGAACCACTTACTCACTGGGCAACCACACAACCTCTGGATGACACAGTCACAGAGACTGAGCACCCACTCTGGGCCAGGAACTGTGGTGGGCACCAGAGCTAGCTACTGAGGCTAGGGCACTAGGAACAAAAAAGCTCATGGAGCTTAGGTTCTTGATTTCTGTGAGTAGAAGTTCCAAGGAGTTAAATAAAGTTAAATAATGTTAAGAAGGGTGATGCCAGGTTAGACAGGGTTAAAGAAGGTGAAGTTCTGACTTGCTAAAGTTGGAAAAGAGCATTCTTTCCAGCCAGAGATATAATAATAAACACAATTCTAGTCTTTTGATTAATTCCTTGCAAAAGCCAACAGTAAGTTCCTGGAACAGAGAAGTGAATATGCTGAGAGCACAGTGGAAAAAAGAAAAGCTATTGGAGAAGATGTCCAAGAAGTAGGTAGGGGCTGGACTCAATAAGGCCTTGTGTAGAATGAATTTGAGGCAAGGACAGCGACAATAATATTTACACATTAATAAATAACCATAGGTGCAACTATTTGCATAAAATGCTATCTCTTCCATAATTTTTCCCACCATCCACAATTGTTTATTTCTTATTGTGCATAACGAACGTATTGAAGGTAACAGTATTTATTGGCTTGCTCAGAATATTCTCAGTGTGCACACTTTCATTGTTCTGTATTATTATTAAGAAGACCTTTATTCACTCTCAAATATGTCCTGGTTTAGCCTAGGGTGGCCAAGCTTTTTATGGCAAGGGCCAAAGAGCAAGAATTTTAGGCTTTGCAGATTGGACAACTCAACTCGGCCACCATAGCACAAAAGCAGCCACAGATAAAATGTAAACTCATAAGTGCGGCCCAATAAAACATTATTAATATCAAAATGGAAGTTTAGATCATCTTAATGTGTCAAAACATACCATTTTGTTTATTTTCCCCCAATCATTTAAAAATATCAAAATTATTCTAACCTCTCAGGCCATACAAAAATAAGTGGCTGAATTTTGTTCGTGGGTTGTAGTTTGCTGATCAACAATGTAGATGATAAATTAGATAGTGATCCTTAGAGTAACTAACATTCATTGAGAGCTTACTAGTTGTCAGGCAATCTTCATAACACACCTATGAGGTAAATACTGGTATTATATGTGTTTTTTCAATGAAGAAACAGAGGCATAAATAGAGGCAAGTCTAAGGAACTCATCCAAGAAGGTCTCCATACAAACAATCTAGTTGTACAGCCACGTTCTTAACCACATTGTAAAGTACATCCCATACACTTTTAATCTCACCCTCCTGATGGACAATCTTCTTTCTTATTTTTTTTCCTAAATCTTGCATATTTCCCATCCCTTTTTCTTCATTACTCCTGCTTGCTTGCTTTTTCATATCCCTTTTTCTTCCTCCATCGAAATTATATTGATAACCAAGTTACATTTCTAGGACCAGGAACTAAAATTTAAACTGCACAGAATAAAGAGCCAGTGCTTTCAACTCATATAATCACAAAACCATTGTACGTGTTTTAGAATTTCTAAACATAATCATTCCCGTCATATTCTTCAAATGAAACCTGCTCTGCCCTTAAGAACGAGTTTTCTAGGTGGAAATGTGCCTATTTTCTACATTCACTGCATTTCTCTTTTAACAACCAGTATGATAACAGTTGTTCTCCTTGCAATTGTGTTGTGAGCAGATCTCTAATTCTATCTCTCTTTCCTCATATCTATAATGAAATGCTGTCAAGTTGAAACAAGATTTGAGTAAGTTACTGCACATTCTTAAATATATGATACCCTATAGTCCTAGTGCATTAAACTGGGAATTTTAACCTCAGATTGAATATTATAGGCTCTATATTTCAAACAACTCTCTTTAAAATGAATTCACAGAACATAGGTTGCTTTTAATTTGGGGGCTTCAGTATTCCCTGCCACAATGTTTTATGGTACTTTAAGCAACTGACAAGTGTTTCTTTAATGGTGGCTATTTTGATAATACAGATGGATAAAAAAAAAAGAGGAGGGTACTCAATTCCAGAACCACTTTCATTGTTTAAGCCAGCAGTGTAGCAGCAATAAAGATCCAATAATTTGTAAGTGTCAGCAAAACCCTATCAACAAATTACTGCCCAAGTCAATTTTTAAGTGTCTTTTATTTGGGAAAAATATATGTACTCTTTAAGGGAGAAGAAAAAAAGATTCCATTTTAATGCTAATATATGCTTCCATTTTGCACTAAATTGTTGTTAACAAATAAAAAAATCAAGTTGAAGCTGCTGATTTAAGGTGCTCATTCCATACCAATTTCTGAAAATGTTAGGGTGGCATTAAAATCAAAGATGCATTTAAGGAGAAACATGCACACAGTTTGGAAGGATGACTGAGAACAGCCTGGTTGGCTTATATTAAGCTTGCATATTTATCAACACTGGGCATGCAAGGGAAAGGGAGCGAGTGTTTATGAGCTCTGGGAAAGAATTGATTTTTACAAGTCCCTGATTTAGCTGGAAGGGGAACCTACATATTTAGTCAGAAAAAAAGGGTTAATGAATTCAACCTTTTGAAAAATGCACCTCTTTACATGCGGAGAACATGATGGATAGTGAACGGAATGCACATAGGTAAACATAGGTGAAAACAAATTAATTGGAAGGTATCGGGCCGATTGTTTATTTTTTTTCCTTGATAGATGGATCTCATTATTTTTCTTGGGCGGACAAAGCCATCACAGTTTCCAGAGGAAGGAGAAGTGACAGCCCCAGGAATCTGCTTACAGATGGACAGCCAGCAGGCTAAAAATATTACTTGTGTCCACCTCATCAATAAGCTGGCTCCACCAAGAGTGGCAATTATTCTTTTGCTGCTTGTGCTGCCCTTTGAGAGGCAGGAAGATGATTATTGATAACTAGGTATGTAGAACACAATGTATACAGGAACATGAACTCATTTACTCTGGCAAATCCATATTGGAGAGCCCCACTGCCTTTCATGCCATTGTTTCAAGTGGCAACGGGAACCCGTCAATGTCTCAGAAGATTATGCTGACACTGTGTTTTGTTGCAATGCCATTCATTATTAATGATGCCCATTTATTATTCACCTATATTTAGAGAGTCTGTATGGTGCACTGCAACGGGGAAAAGAAACAGTGGAAGAAGGCGAGTTCTCGATCTTGCATGCATGTACATTTCACAAGATCTGGCCTTTCTCCCTTCTTCGCCTGGGCCAAAGAGGATCTTTAAGTTTTCTGTGACAATAATACCAACATTTAGGGATTAAAAATAAAATTTTATATAAATCACAACCAACGCGTGTTAAGAATTAAGAAACAAGATACAGAGCTTTGTTGTTCTTTAATATGAGGGGAAAAAAATTGCAGTACCAATTACTGTGTGAAATTAAAAAATAAAATAAAAACCTTCTCAATTAAAGGCACTACAAAATAAATGACAGTTTCCAAGCACTGGCACAAAGCTAAAGGGATTTCAGTGGCCTCATTACATTTATTACCCTGCATTGCTCAGCCAAAAATCTACTGCGAAGTTGTGTTCCAGCATAGGATCTGTGGGATACTTGGAGAAATGCGGGCAATGGATCAGCTCACCCTGTTCTCTGCAGATAGGAACAAAGGTATCAACCTGGGAATGAGTTGATAGAAAAATGAAAGCCAATTTCAACCATAATAGGTAAGTCTTGACATGTTAGATCATCTAGTTTAAGGTATTTGAAGCTAAACTCATTGCCTTTCATTTTTGAATATCACAGTTACTGTCCGTTATATACTAAAATAGTTAAAAAAAACGATGCACATTTTTGCTAGTTTCAACAAATGACAGAATAGCAAAGTGAGTCTTTAAAAGTCAGTCTAAATGAGAGAACATGGCCTATACTTGGCTTAAATTTTCCGATTTTGCCTGGGCCTAAAGATCAGTGATTAACTGTGCTGTGTTAGTCTAGACTTGCACAATTACCCAGTAGCCAGGCATTCCACCCAGAGCTGCCATAACTTGATGAGGAAAAACTTGTGCCCAGTCTTCCTAAATGTTTAGTCTCAGAAAGAAAGAGGAGTTCATTCAATGGTGAACTGTCGTGCTGAGTTTAAAAAAGCAGTGGATAAGTAGGAAAAAAAAAACACAACAACAACTAAATGTCCACCTAATGCTCAATTTAGCTGCCTGTTTTAACTTCAATCTTGTAAAATTAATAGATTTTTTCAGCCCGTGACACAATTATTGTTTTCTTATCTAAAAGATTCCCGAGGCACTAGTATCTGAAAAGAAAATATTACTCATTCAATAACGCCATAATGTTATTATATTTTAAATCATGCATTCTCTTTATGCTGCCTTTTGTTATTTCATGAGGAAGGAATTAAATGCAGTGATGATTTAGGAGAAAGGGGAACTTAGAGTAGTAATTGTTTTTGTCACCTCTCTATAATGAATAAAAAATTATAATTCTGTTCAGGTGGCAGGATTTATTTTTTAAATGAGCAATAGGTATGGCAAACTAGTGGAAATAGTATTTGAAATATATTTCAACTAAATTTAAGCCAAATGTGTAAATTATTAGTTCTAACTGAAAACTAATATCCAATGAAAAACTAAAAAGGTTTATTCACCTTTGAATTATATTGACATATATTCCTTCAAGAAAATCCTTTGGTCATTATCATAGGGCACTTTAAATCACAAGTGACAGAAATTCAACAAAACACAGGGACACTGTTGGTTCCCCCAATCCAGCCACAGGAAGGGCAGTGATGGAGTCAGCCTAATGGAACCAAGAACCTAGGACCTGAATATGGTTAGGGTCCCTTCCCCTCATCTCCAATCTTGTAGCAAAAAGCCCATTCCTTCCTTAATCACTGTGAACAAATCCAGGTCACAGGAAATAAGGTTTGCGGAGACAAAATCTCCCATTCTGACCCTTTAGTTAGGGTGAGGGGAAGGGAAAGTGCTTTTCCCAGAAGTCCTGGGCAGAGAAAAGCACTGCCTGACATGTTTGTTGAATGCTACCCATGGTTTCTGCTATTTCTAGGCCAACTCTTCTAGCTTGATTATCTATTACAACAGATGGAAATTATTAGAAACCTCAAATACTCTTGTAATAACTGGGGCCCTGGATTGAACTTGCAACCCAGGTATGTGCCCTTCACCAGGAATCCAACCCATAACCCTTTGGTGCTGAGGGAGACACTCTAACCACTGAGCTACACCAGTCAGGGCCCCTTTGTCTAATTTTAATGGGCTTTTCAGATGTCCTCTGTGATCATAACCTTAGGCACAAATCCTACTATTTACAACCTCATTTAAAAAAAATACATTTTATTGACTTTTTACAGAGAGAAAGGGAGAAAGTCAGAAACATCGATGAGAGAGAGATATCGATCAGCCACCTCCTGCACGCCCCCCACTGGAGTTGTGCCTACAACCAAGGTACATACCCTTGACCGGAATCGAACCTGAGACACTTGAGTCTGCTGGCTGACACTCTATCCACTGAGCCAAACCGGTCTCGGCACAACCTCTTATTTTCATCTAGCTCTATCCTATCTTACACCCAGGACTCCTGTCCCAGCCTAGCAGTCCAGTAATGGAGCAGACATTTCTGACTTGATCTTCCATCTGTATTCTGTCAGTAACTTTGCCTTAAGAGGCAATGTGAAGTTACAGGAAAAACAAGACTCTGATGAAGAAGATTGTTGTCTTGAAACCTATCTCCATATCTGATGTGATTTCATTCAGATACCAATGATTTTCTTAGCTTGACTTCTCTTTGGAGTGCTCTCGTGAGGACATCCTGGAAAACATCTAGAATGCTTTACCAAATATAAATATTATTTCTACTCATGCCATCAATTTATTATACAACTTTCTTTTTCTTTCTTATAAATGAACTGTACTGTCTTCCAATCTCCTTACATGTGTAAGCATCAATCTTCTTACTGTTTTCTCCATCCATAGGGACTTTGAAATCTGAAAGGAGAACAAATCTAACACTAAACTCATCATTTCTAGAATTGCATAACTGCCATACTAATTCAGGTTTAAAATTGTATGGTTCTTGGAAATAGTTTTTTCTTCAAACGCTTTAGATACACTTATGTATCCCTGCATCCATTTCAAACCTTTCCACAGAGAGAATGAAAAGTGATCTAGCGATTCAGTGAACTGAATCCACTTATTGGAAAACTGGTCTTCACTGTGTATCAGGAGCATACGAAGGATCAAGCAGTAAGAATTGTTTAAACAAGGTAACACCACGGCCGCTCCCTGGGAAACTGCTGGCATCATAAATTCTTTGTCAAGGACATCAGGAACTTATAATGTAATGACTCTGCCTACATCTATGCAATGTAGGCAACAACTCATTGCCAAGTGTTATGGTTTAGGATGGGAGGTGTTTAATGACCAGTGACTTCAGAGACAAAGAGAAGAGGTACTGTATAACTAAAAATATTCCATCTCTTGCTTGCAATCATTATGGCACCTGACACTGTGAATTGGCAGTTTCTCCTCTGGCTTTGTATTTTTACCTGCTTATTGTATGTCATATACAGGCCCGTCAGTGCCCTGGATGCTACATTTAAGACGTTAATCATTTTTGCTTCTTTCCCCACATCATTCCTTCAAATTCTCTCCTCTTCCCCTCTGCTATTTCCTACTTCCTTCTCCCCTCGTCACCATCCCTTCTCCTACCCCTTTCCCCCCTTTCTTTCCAGATGGCCTCCATTCTAATTTCTGAGTCTTCATTTGTTTATCCTTTTCTATTTCCACATTCAGATCACTGGAGTCAGAGATGAATCAATAGATTTAAGCCCCATACATAAAGACTTATCTCATTCATGCCTACTATTATAAGACAAATCATAAGATAGATAGCTCTTGATTTTCTTCCTCCTCCTGGTAACTAAACATGCGCTTTACCATTCTGTTAATACCCAGAAATATTTTTTTGGTAGATAATTTGGGGCACTTACCATATGCTTCCATCTGTTATAGTCCTGCACACAAATAGCTTGTCTTTTTTAAATTTTTGTTAATCCTTAATCCTTACATGGATATTATTTCTATTGATTTTCAAAAAAAGTGGGAGAGGAGGTAAGAGGGAAGGAGGGAGGGAGGAAGGGAGGGAGGGAGGGAGAGAGAGAGAGAGAGAGAGAGAGAGAGAGAGAGAGAGAGAGAGACATCAATCTTAGAGAGACATACAGATTGGCTGCCTCCCATATATATGCCCCAACTAGGCCTTGGGATCAAACCTGCAAACCAGGTATGCGCCCTTGATGGGGAATTGATCCCGAGATCCTTCAGTTGTGTGAGCCATGCTGGCCAAGGCAAGCTTATCTTCTTTTTAAAAATTTTTTTTATTTATTATTAATTTCAGAGAGGAACGGAGAAGGAGAGATAGAAACATCAAGGATGAGAGAGAATCACTGATTGGTTGCCTCCTGCATGCCCCCTACTGGGGATCGAGTCTGCAACCCAGCCCTGTCTGGAAATCAAACCATGACCTTCTGGTTCACAGGTCAATGCTCAACCACTGAGCCACACCAGCCAGGCTAGCTTATCATTTTTGTACAGTTTATCTTGCAAAGTCTATATTGTTGTATTTAGGGGCATAAGCATTTTATTAATTTGTATTTTTAATTATTTTTTTAACTTTTGGATTAGACTGTCCTTTATCAATAATTGTAATTTCATTTGTGTAATCATTTGATAAAAATCAATATAAATTTAATTTCTATTCTCCAGGAACTTTTGCTTGCTAACAGAAAACTTGAAAAATCATTCAGGTAAAATGCTTAGAAATACACATGTATGTGTGTGCTATGTATAAATATATGCCCCTGGACACTATTTTCTTAGTAGAACATGCTTTTTCACACTTGTGAATTACTTGCAAAAGAGCATGGATTTATGGCATCTGACTGCAGACATCACAAATAAAATAGCCTTTTGGGGGATTAGGCAAAAAGTATTAGCATGTAATTCTAATCCTTTTGTCTGAGATCAATATACCCATGACTCCTGACATTCTGGTTAAGTCCTGTTGTTTTAAAAGATAATGAAAACAGTTCTCCAAGCTATTATTAATATGGTTACATAGATACACCTTTACAGTATGAATCAAATATCCATTTTTAAATTTTGAGTATTGCCCGCAAATTATGTACACAGGAGTGTATTGATTCAATCAAGCATAAGCCTTGATTAGTGACACAATAACATATCATATGTTAAAATACAGTGTTTCTGTGTTTGTTTTCCTCTCAGGAACAATTCCACATTCTGCACATGTTACTATATGCATTTAATACATATAGTCCCCAAACAACCTTCTTTGTGTACTTATATCTACCTATGAAAAATAAGCATATTATTGTGTTGTGTATATAGTATTTTTGTGTTTGTAAATTTGATTTGTAAGTTTGTTTTGTGTACTATACCTTAGAAACTATGAAATTTAGCAGTCCCTGTATTCTTGTGAAATTTACTATGTTTACTCAAGCTTATTTATATAAAATCCATGCACGTTGATAAAATATGGAAGTCATTAATCCCCTATTTACTCTTGCAGCTTATTTTGTGTGATTTTGCCTATCCATTCACTAATTGATGGACACAGAGGTTGAAGTTTCACATCACAGACAATACTGAGTGAACATCTTTGGCATAAATTTCTTTGTGTATATTATTTTCTTTGGAAATTTTAATCAGTTTTCCTTTTGTAAACATATTTTTATTTGGAAAGGTCATTTTTCTTGCAACACTTGATGCTGTAAAGGGCCATATATCCAAACAAATTAAGCTGTGAAAATAAGAATATACCACTTTGTCCATTATTAATATATATCTGATATTTAAAGGATTTAGGACCTGAATATATATGAGTGAAACTAATTTTTACTGACAAGGGATTATAAAACTCAGTAGTTACCTCAAAGAGAACTGCATCTTCTACCAGGGAAGATATATAAATCAGTTAGGATATGTGATGAATGGGATTAGACAGTTCCCCCAACAGTATCTTCAAGTTAATACAATAAGCAGACATGCAATAGTGATGATAAACAGATACATAATTGATATGGCTATGTCACTAAGTCAACTATATAGTTGCACAGCCTTACATTTTGTGGTAGCTTGCACCTACTATCCTATAACTATGCATTAGAAGAACGCTGGAATGGAATTAGGAAAACTGGGTTCCAATCCTACCTATGTCTCTTTCAGACTGCATAAATCTAAAAAGATCATTAAATTATATGTCTCAGATTATTCATATATATATATATATATATATATATATATATATGAATTGTATACACACACACACACACACACACACACACACACATATATATATATATATCTCATATGCTAAGTGTACAATCAATTGGTCGACCATTCAGTTGACCTCTTGACCAGTTGCTATGGCATGCACTGACCACCAGGGGCAGATTCTCCAACTGGTAGGCTAGCTTGCTGCTGGGGTCCAGCCAATCTGGACTGGGCAAGAGGGGCTGGACATGCCCTGGAGCCCTCCTGCGGTCCCCCCCTGCTGGCTGGCCAACCTCCTGCAGTCCCTCCCCAGGCGGTCAGCCCCCACTGACCCAGATAGGGATTGGGTGAGACAGCCCCAATTCGCCCTGATCACTGGCCAGGCCAAGGGACCCCACCCATGCATGAACTTATGCACCAGGCCTCTACTATTGACTATAATAAAGAATGCTTTAGAAATTATGTGATCTTATAAATAGACTAGAGTTTACAGAATAAGCACAATAAACAATGTTTTCAAAGAAAGTCTACAAACTTTTTTCAAGAACATTGGATAAATTCATATTCAATTGTCTTCCAGCCTTTTATGATCAATGAGTCCAAAATACAGAACTAATGTCATTGGGAGATACACTCAGAAAAATTACCATAACAACATTAAGTAGTTTGCTGTGTTGTTTAAAACCATTGCCTTTCCTTTGTTTACTGTCATATTGACAGCTGAATTTTCTAATAGTTTCTTACATCAAAAGTAAAAATAGCTTTCAATTAATTGATAAACATCTCAGAAACTCAAAACTATCCCCAAGAATTCAGAGCTCAGAAGGCTTTTTTCCTCCCCATTCTCTCTTTCTCTCTTGAGCAGTCTCAAAGTAACTGTCAGTCTTGTGTAGGTGCTGGCATATTTTCCACTACTAGAAGGAAAGATCGACTAATCAGAACTGAATGTTTACTGATAGTGTCTTAACTGTAGTCATTTCAGAAGATTCTCCCTGAAATATTTAAATCTTCAATCCTTTTATATCACTTATATAGAAGCCTGTTTAATTGTGTACACACATAGTAGGTATTCTCCATGGTTCTCTCTCTCTTCTAAGTTAGTACATTCATGGAACTATCTCAGCCGCCCAATTAGCTAATGATCAGGTGTAATGCTGTAAGTTTAGCCCAAATCCCTTCCCCTCCCCATATAATTCTATCAGAGTGACGTTTCTCAAATGTAAGTACTGATCATATGTCTTCCCTATTCAAAGTCCCATACTAGCTCCCCACTAAATACTGGCAAGTCCAAGCTCCATATTACACAAAAACCTTTATCATCTGAGCTCAGAATGTTTTGTGGCATAACCACTGGGCTTACTTTATATTCCCCTTGGTAGGTGTTCAAACTGCTTCAATTTCTGTAAATCACAGGCTACTCATGTCTCTGCTTTTCTAATGCATTGCCCCCCTTACCCCAGCCGGAATGTTTTCTCCCAACCCATGTAACTGGCAAACACATCAAAATGGAACCCGTAATTCAAATAGACTTTTTTTTTTCTTTTCCATGTCTTTGTCAAGGTACTACAAGTGTTTTCATTCATCGCATATCCTGCTCCAGGGCTTTCTTTATCCTTCAGTTTCACTTTCCTTCATCTGAGAAGATATATCCTGCACTGTGTTATTTTCTCCATTCCCTCCTGAATCTTTTCCGCACACTCTCAACATTCCCCGGTGAATTTTAAAGCACCATAAAATAAAAGGGCTTGAAAGCATAATTGTAATGGAAGTTGGGCCTATTAGAATTTTAAAAAGTATAAGGGGTAATAAAAGGTACGATCCATTTTTTTTTTAGTCAAAACTCAAGTTCTCAATCAAATAAGTATTCTTACAAAGTATTTCTGGATGACAATTCCAATATATTTTCCTGGATTCAGAAATCTCAGGTTAGAAACCATAAGGATATGTATTCTTCAGCTACAGGACACAGAAGTCTAATCTGAATATTGCTCAAGTCAACTAACAATCTTGGTGTTCCTACTACTATCTAAATATATTTCAAGTTATCCTTATCTTTTATGATGTAATGAATATTCATTACTTTTGTTGAAGGTTTAAGTAATAAGTAGGCATCTATATTTAATTGTATACACTTAGTTGCTTCTGTTTTTTCTGCAAAATAACAGTGAAATAAGTACCACAGTTCTAGATTATCTATGTCAATCAGTGCAAAAACTAGCTCTGTAAAGTCTGATTGAAATAGTTCTAATCAATCTTAGATGTTTTCCTCCAATGAAAGTAACATTATTTTCTGGAAATACAAAATTTCAAAACTGTGCCTAATGCTATGCTATTTAATAAAAGGCTAATAGGCAAATTGTCTCCTTGACCTGGAATTTGACCAGGAGTTTAACCATGAGGTCAATCAGGGAGTAAGGCCAGCCGGCCAACAGACTTAGGCCCCTCCCCCTGACTGGCCCCACCTCCGATTGCCAGACCCCACCCATGCATGAATTCATGCACCAGGCCTCTAGTCTTAAATAAACAGCTTTATTATTACTTTAAAATTTTTACTTTTAAAGTATCTGTTAAGTAGTCATCAAACCTGCACAAATCCAGAATATGCCTTGAGCACTGACAGAAACTACTGATTCTGCCAAGTCTCTAATAATATACAGTAGTATTGTTTAGTTATAAAATATTGTACTTAGTATATTTAAGATGACTTACATTCCATGTATAAATTGATAAATTAAGAAGAAAGATAGCAAACACCAACATTACTAACAGTCTTTCTTTGATGATTCACCAGGTTCTTTTGAATCACACAGAACTTCACAGACATCATTAAGAACATCCATTAACAGTGAAATGCATCCATATGGTGGGGCTGACAGAGACATTACAAATCTATTCACCACGATTTTTAATATGTGAGAAAATACACAACACATACTATTAAGCAAAATGAGTAGAATACCCATCTGAATACTGAACATGTAAAGTGTGTGTGTGTGTGTGTGTGTGTGTGTGTGTGTGTGTACACAGAAAAGGGAAAGAAATATAGACCAAACAGTAATTTCTGAGCAATGGAAAAACAGGCAAGAAAAATTTTCAAGTCTATAAAAAAGTGATTCGTGCATCAGGTTTATTTATAAAAATAAAAGAGGCAGTTAATGTGTGACTTAAAAGTTCTCTTGGGTATTAAATATCCCCACTCAGAGGTAAGAAGAAAGCATACACAGATAGTTGGTGTGAAGGTGTACTGGTGGAGTCGGGAGAGCTAGAAAAGACACTGGAACCTATTGAAACAAGTGTGTCAGAGAGTCTGACGTTCAATTCTACAAAAACACAAGAAGGCTCAAGACTGAAGAATTATAATTGACAACAATATTTATGGCAATATCATCCTAAAGGTGCTCAAATACACCCAAAGCACCAAGTTACATCCAGCTAGACTTGGTTGGTATTTGATTCCCGCGCCTGGGATCCTGAGAACTGTGCGGAGATGGTTTGGGGTCTACCAAAATAAGAAATAACTCCTCTTCATTGCCAAGTCCCTGCTTTGATTATTAATGTCACAATAAAGTAAACGTTGCTGCATGACAAGGGATAGACTAATCCAAGTCCACCACTCTCTCTCTTTATCCTTGTTAAAGTCAGTGCCAAGGATTAACTGGGCATTATTCAAATTGCTCCTGCTCTCTGCTTAAAGAAGGAATTGGTCACTCTCCAAAACACCTTGGGATCCAGAGCTGGTATCACTCACTGAGCTTTAAGGTAGATAGCAACTGGGTTTCCTAGATGCACAGCAGGGTCTTTTAAAAGGCAGCTTGGAAGCCAGAGGCAGAGCTTCATTCCCTGTATTGTTTTACTCAGTGTGAAAGTGTGCGGCCCATGACAACATTCTCGCCTCATTAAGATCATGCAGCTAGCTTTCTAATTACACATTTACAAGAGTAAATTTTCTCTATCTCTTTATTCTACTCTATATTATACTTCCCCCACATTATTAGATACACAAATAGCAACCTTAGATTGGCTTTCAACAAATCGTCCAATACATGGGATTTGTAGATTATATAGTCACCAGTTGCAAAGACAGGATGTTTTTAGGAATAGGCAGCTATCTGAGAAGTTCCACATTGAGCATTGCATTCACAGTCCTGCCAGAAAAATGTCACAAGGCAAATGAAAAGACCTAACACCTCACAAATTGGACTTATTTGAACGTTTTTTGTGACGGTAATCAGGCTGTAAAGGGTTAACCACCAAGTATCTCTTGAAGAAATAAGAAAATGGATAGGTATTGGCCTTCTGCTCCAAACCTAACATTGCTCACATGAGCTCTGCCTTGTCTGACATATAGAATTAGTTTTTATAAATCAGGAATGGCATTTTGAATAGCTTGATACATGCTCTGTTATCATAACAGATATCACAGAACTGTGCTACTCTACTCTTTGTCAGCTTTTCAGCAAACACTTCAGACACAGGTTGTAGGGCCCACGGATCTCATGGAGAAACTTGAGAGCTCAGCATCTGCACCCCATGCTCAGAGATCAGAGCCTTTCCTCATAGCATTCCACCTGGAAGAGTGGTCCCCAACACTTAGCATCCATCAGGATAACCTGGCAACTCTTAAAACACAGCTTGCTGGTCCCCACCTCCAGAGTGTCTGGCTCAGCAGGTCTGGGTTTTGCATTTTTAACAAGATGTCAGGTGATTCTCACGCTGCCAGTCCAGGAATCAAATCATGAGAAGCATTGTGATGGACAGATTCAACAACCATCTGAGCTACATGGATACCACGCTACCTTTACCTCCATTTCTTCCTCCCCTCTTTCTTCTTTCTCTCCCTTTTCATAAAATACATTTTGTTTGGAAGCTGTGTTCATGGCACAGAGTTGAATTTCACTCCTTAAGGCAGTGAAAGTATGCCGTATGCTATAATGATGGATATATGGTATTATACATATGTCCAAACCCCAAAAATGTACAACACAAAGAGTGAACCCTAATGTAAAACTATGGATTTTGGATGATCACCATATGTCCATGCAGGCGCATCACTTAAAAAACTGTACATACTGGTGAGGAATGTTGATAATGGGGGAGGCTATGCATGTGGGGAGGGGGCAGGGAGTGTATGGGAAACTCTGTACCTTCTTCTCAATTTTGCTGTAAACTTAGAACTGCTTTGAAAAACATACTCTCTAAAACAAAAATACCCTTATAATATTTGAAAAGAACATTTTTCTCTATCAAATGTGCAGGGAAAAAAAAATATTAGGAAGTGTGTATGATGAGCTCTTCATTGTTTAATTCAAATGCTCCTCTTCTGAAATCTACTTCCATAAGGAAAGTCAGAAAGACTTAACACAAAATCAAAAATGGTCAAGTGGTCAAAAGAGCCTGGGAAATTCCATGTAAAGCAAAGTTTATGTTTCTTTATTGGAGAATTCCTGTGTGTTAAGTAAGCTAGTGTAGATTGTGACTGTCTAGCTACTAGCAATAAGAGTATATTTTACAGAATGTGTTTCATTATGGAATTATTTTCTAGTAGAACACTAGTGTTTTGGGAATCCAATTTGTGATATAGTCATTTCCCAAGGACTCAGATACCATCTGAGTGATCTAAATTATGTAGGATCATTTTTCTTTTTAAATCACTTCAAAAAGAAAAAAAATATATTTGTATTCTAGGATGCTGCATATATGTGCAAAAAGATTGATTAGTTTTTAAGATAACACACTCCAATATATTTAAGCCCACAGTGGAAATCAGGTTTTATTAGACCTTTTTTTTGAATCCAAATCCAAAGTCAAACCTGTAGGGGGAAAATGTAAAATACATTTTTCTTTTCTCCCTGTTAAACTGGGTAGTTATTATTAAAATGCCTGTTAATTTATTTTAAACTTGATGGCCAAACCAAAACTCACAAAAGACTTACAAGTTTTCATTTCCAAACAGCCTTAATTCCTAAATCAAATTTGTGGATTTCATGGTTATTTCAATGTAAACTTCTACGTGTCTGTAATACTATATCAAAAGATCATTAAGCTATTAGGTTAAACATTGGTTGTTTACTGAAAGGGTCAGAGATTGATAGGGATTACTATGAGTAACCTTTTAAAATTGTAATATATCAATTTCAAATTACAGAACATGATTTAAATGTCATTTATACATTGACATGAGCTGAAACACATAATCATCATCTTCACGAAACTCCACTTAGCCTCATTTCTAACCCTCCGATGCAGACAAAGGCTACTAGGTTACGGTCCTTGTTTTCTATTTGATGGGCATTGCATACTTAATTTTGAGAACTTCACAAATCTCTTACACAAGGGCAGGCACAAATTGTTTTCTAAACAAGAAAGTCAAAATTATATTTATAACCACATAGGTAAACATTTCCTCAGTCCTTATGAATATGCTTAAATATTAACTATAAGTTGTAAAACTAAGAAATTTTTAGCCCTTGATATGCCATTACATAAATTACACAAAATTGTTTTATTTTTCCATAGCAAGGAGACATGCATTCTTTCATTCATTCACTTATCCATTCAACTTGTATTTACTCAACTCCAATGATATGTAAGATAATAAGAAACTAGAGAAAACAAAACAAAAAAAAAACCAGAAACACACTATAATAATATATATTGTATCAGTATGGTTTTGACTTATAAAGAAATAACAATATATAAAGCTGAATGGTGCCGTAAAAAAGAGAGCTTCATGAATGAAGAGACAGCTTTTTGATGAGCCCCCAAAATTATCTCAGTTGGATAATTCTAAGCATGAAGACAAAGCTGCTCTTCTAAAAAAATCCCAATTTAGGCTACTTGAGGGTGTCAAGATGGGGTGAAGAGTAAAAGGCTTGCTTCTTTTCTGTGTAGTGATTCTGTGTACTCAACGACAGTTCTACCCCTGAAAAAGGTTTCTTCTGACTATGTGTCTCTTTGCTGGTAAGAAAATTCCACCCTTAACATCTTCCAATGATAATTTGAGGATGCTGCAAAAAATACAGATAACTGATCATCACTCAGGGGGAGAAAGGTTAGTCTTCTGCCAAAGCAATTGACCTGTGAAGGAGGAGGTCAAAAAATGCCATTTAAATTCCATCTAGGTGAATAACCTTGTTAAATGCAGAGATTGAAGAAAGAGCATGGAGAGTCCCCTAAAGGGCCCGGGGCCCAGCAGTGTGTGTGGAATTAGCAGATGCGCACTGGACAGAGAAGTGAGATGAATGAGCCCAGCACTCAGAGAGACTTCGGCTCTGGAGGACTGATTACCCACAGTTCCCCTACTCAAATACACATCCATATGTAACTGGCAACCGTTATTGAGGTAATACTTCTTTAAAAGGCAGTTCACTGGTAAACTGGATATTTTCTGAATAGGCAGAACAATGAGGGATTAGTTCAGAGTAGCTCAGATCTGATGTATGTGGAAACCATTTCTACAGTTTTTATATTTGGGGAATTTTACCACACTTTCTTTCAAAGCCTTAGAACCTTTTTACAGTTGAAAACTATTGCTTGGGTTCTAAAACTAATTTCCTCATAAATGGTGACTCCTTAAAGTGCCTGAACCATCTTGTAAATGCCCATCTATATATATAAAAGCCTGAGCAACTGTTTGACCATTCGACTGCCTGACCAGTAGCTATGACACACAATGACCACCAGGGGGCAGATGATCCAATCAATAACTATGATGTGCAATGACCACCAGGGGGCAAACGCCCAACACAGGAGCTGCCCAGCTGCGATGACTTGGCAGCTATAGTTCTCAGGTGACGCATCTGGAACCAGAGAGGAGGGAGCCTGATTCCAGGATGCATCACCCAAGAAGCACCCTCCCGCAAGCCGGGAAACCTCAGGGAATGTTGGAGAGCTGATTTTGACCCAATATCCACAGGCCAGGCTGAGGAACCCCACTGCTGCATGAATCCGTGCATGGGGCCTCTAGTGTAATAAGGAGTTATAACCCTGCTGACTAATAAAGTGATAAGCTTAAAATCATAACAACAACATCAGAACGAGAATGTCTTCCAGGAGCCATAGAATTACAAATTTATTCCTTTGTAATGTAAATACCAAGGCTTTAAAATATTAAGTAATTGGGTAAAGATCACAAGAGGCAAATCAAGGACCGAAAGCGGAGTCTTGAGTGCCAATCCACGATTCTCCTCACCATACCATCGCAACTCACTGGAGTTTACGTGCAGAACACTTGTCCAGGTAATAATGAACAGGAACCAGTTACACTTCCTACTTCCCACAGTAACTATAGGCTGTCTTGTTTTCCTTTCACCAGGGAAATCAGTGTTTAACAGATGATCCTTATTTGCACAATACCACAAACACAGTCTTCAAGCAACAGCACCCATTTCCATGTCATCATGTCTAATACAATGTCCTATGTGTCCTTGCTACTCCAAATACATTTGTCTGAGAGTTGAGCATTCAAGGAATGTAAGATAATCTGCTAAAAATCTTCTCCAAACTCCAAAATATTTAAAAACTATCATCTAAAGACATATGATCTTAGCTACCATCTGGTTGTTGGTTCTGACAGGTGTTTTAGAAAGTTCTGTGTTAATGCTCATGTTCTGTTTAAAGAGGTATTATCTTAAATATTCTCAAAATAGATTTTGACTGCCAAATGATTACGGGGTATTTTGTCTGTTGTGAGTTCATAAGCAAAACTGAATTTCTCATCCCTTTTAAAAGATCTTTGATATCAGCATAAAATTAAAAGTTTATATTGGTTGCTATCATGTAGGTTAGAACTTTTAAGGTACACAGTGGGGACAGTTTAAATTAGCACCCTTTCAAACAAATAGTCTTTAGCAATTTGCCTAATAGTTTAGTAGGTGTAGGGATAAAACTGATTTTCATATTAAAAATGTTTAATTCTCCATCAAAATAATAATAAGAATTACATGTACTAAATATGTCAAACCCAGTCATTCTCTTCGGAATTAACTTCATTTTACAGGCATTTTCTATTCATCCACAGTATGACAATTTTTTCCTCAGAAGAAATTGGCTATTGGATATGACAGCAAATTTTTTTCCAAAATGTATTTTTTTCCTAGCTTCCACTTACACTGTATGTGTTTCAGTTCATTTTAAAATATTTTGATTCTCAAGTGTTTTAAAAGTTTAGGATTTTAGAAAATTGAGTGTGCAATTTACCTGTTAAGATTTCTGTGGACTAAAACTGGGTAAACAAAGGAATCTATTCAAGTTTATCCAAGTTTCTTTAAAACTGAGAAGTAGCAATAATATACATTTTTTCAGTTTGTCCAAGTGAGAAAAGACATGGGTACCTTATTTATTATTACAAATAATGTAATCAACTAAAAAAGAGCTAGTGAATAAAAAATTCAGCAAATATAATAAACTAGGAATGGTGTCCGGCAATAGTAATAATAATAATAATCCTAATATATAAAAACTCAGGGTAACTACTGAAGTCTCTACCAAACGTCAGGCTGCACACACAGTGAGCTCTGGTAGGTGTGGACCGGCAAGCAGGCTGAAGTGCTGATCTCTGGGGGGAGAGAGAGGCGGGGATGATTAGAGGTGGGGCTGATCAGATGCTACCTTGGCTGCTGGTGAGGCCCAGAGAGAAAGAAGCAGGGTGTGATCTGCAGCCTTGAGGCTGAGGAATAGTGTCTCTCTCTCTCTCTCTCTCTCTCTCTCTCTCTCTCTCTCTCTCTCTCACTCTCTCTGCTCCTTGCCAGTAGCCAAGCTCCTCTCCGAGAGATCAGCAGTTCAGCCTGCTCACCAGCAGCTTGGGGTGGCTGTTGACCCCCACCTCCCCAGGTCCAGAGATGTTGAGTGGAATAGAGACTGACCAATCAGAACCAAATCTGGGTGAACTGGGAGGAGCTAATGGCTGCCTAGGAGGTGGAGCTTTTGAAGCTGACTAGCATAGAAACCAACCAATCAGAACCTAATCTGGGTGAACTGTGAAGGCAGAACCTAAGGTGGGGGCTGAGAAGGGATTTTAAGGCAACAACCGTTTGATGTAAGGTGTAAGAAAGTGGTTCAATTTTTTAATGACTGGTTTGGTAGTATATGGCTGGCTATCAGTCCAGATACAGGGATTATGTGTTTTTGTCTGCCAAGATCATCTCCTCCTGCTGAAAAAGGCTCTCCCTTCCCATTTAAGCAATCCTATCCTATATAATCTATCTATACTAATAAAAGGGCAATATGCTAATTGGACCAGATCGACCAGCCATCTTCTGGACATCCAACGTCCTTCCAGATAAAGACATGATGGGAGGGGCAAGGCAGAGGCAGTTAGAGGTGATCAGGATGGCAGGGGAGGGCAGTTGGAGGCGAGATCAGGCTAGCAGGGGAGGGCCATTGAGGGTGAGATCAGGCCAGCAAGGGAGAACAGTCGGGGGTAATCAGGCTGGCAGGCAGAGGCTGTTAGGAGCCAGCAGTCCCAGATTGCGAGAAGGATGTTCGACTGCTGGTTTACCAGCAGTCAGACATCCCCTAAAAGGTGCCGAATTGGAGAGGGTGCAGGTTGTGCTATGGGATCCCCCTCCCTCCATGCACGAATTTTGTACACTGGTCCTCTAGTATGATTATATAATGCATTCCCAGTAATCAAAAATAAGTTGTTTATTTTGTAAGTCCTAAAGCACTTTAAATCTGTCTTGATATTTGAAATAGAAGATTCATAGGAACTATTTGCCCAGTCATATAGTAAGTAATATTATAAATCCACAATAATTAAAAACAGTATGACCCTGTGCTGCAATAGAACCTATGTATTGGCTTATATTCTATGTGTTAGTATTTCAAATTAATTTTTACATTTTTATTGGTAATATTTAGCAACTTTGGGTATTTTTAAAATAAGCATACATGAATAAATACTTTAGAACTTTTTAAAGATATGTCAAAAAAGTTGTGACTTCTACAATAAAAACATTTGTACACTAATCATCCCAGTGATAATTTTATATCAATAGTCTTTCTCTTCTTGAATGTCATAAAATCAGCACCAGTAAAATTTGTTTTTCATAATATTTCCCAGGTCCCATTTTTTGAGTTCTGAGAATTATCAGCTCCTGGGTAATTTGGGATTTCCACATCAAATTTAATCATATGAATAATATTTAATCAATATTATCTCCCATGTGCACTAAATAACTTTTTTTTTTGCTTTTTAATTGTTGACATCACAGATGTCCCCCATTTGCCCTCTTTGCCTCCTTCCACCCAGCTTCTGTCCCACCCCAGGCCAAATAATAACCTGAGGCAAATTTAGAAACTGCATAATCATACTTTGTTGTTTTGTCGATCCTTGGGGTACATTATAGTAATATTTTCCAAAATCTAGGCTTTTGAATTCTATAGTTGTCTGGGACTATTGATATAAAATTATCACTGGAATGATTAGCATCCAAATGTTTTCATTTCAGAAGTCATTAAAGGAACCAACAAATAGCCCAAACTGGTTTGGCTCAGTGGATAGAGCATCGGCCTGCAGACTGAAAGGGCCCAGGTTCGATTCTGGTCAAGGGCATGTACCTTGGTTGCAGGCACATCCCCAGTAGGGGGCGTGCAGGAGGCAGCTGATCAATGTCCCTCTCTCATCAATGTTTCTAACTCTCTATTCCTCTCCCTTCCTCTTTGTAAAAAAAAATCAATAAAATATATATGTGTGTGTGTATATATATATATATATATATATTTTTTTTAAAGGAACCAACAAATTAAGCCTTCTTTAGGTAAACATGTCATGCAGCAGAAAGTTTCTCAATTTCCTGAGTTTTATGCATCTGCTTATATCATCATGTGTCTATCTCTCCCTGCTGTACCTTCTGTGTTTCTCTCTCCCATTGTATTAAGGGATGAAGCTGCCCTTTTCCCTTTTGCCAGGGAACGCTGTCTCATTTACCAGCCCAGTGTGGGCACCCATCCCCCTGCATGGCAACAGGAGAGAAAGAGGGAACCGATGCCCACGCTAGGAAAGGGAGAGCTTTCTGGTTTGCAAGCATCAGGTAAGGGCCTGTCAATTCTAACCTGACTAGTGTTCTCTCAGGAATACTTGGCTGCAAGATAAGAACAAAGCTTTATATAATCCAAATGCACTTTGATAGAACATCAACTGAATTTAGCAACAAAGAGCAACATTTTTAAGGTTCTAAATTTTAGCTGGAGGCAGCGGGAATACCAGACGGGAAATAAATGAAAGCTGCTCCCAACTTCAAAAGCTAATCTTTGTAATGCTTTCATTAGCAGTTTAAAAAGAAATGATTCTGACGTCCAATGCTATGGGAGGTAGTTTAACTTCCCAGGCTTTAAACAAAGAGGCAAGGTCAGGAGTTTCTTTAACTGCTGTTGGGCTTGTAAAATAATGTTGTTTGCAAAGGAACCAAAATAGACATATAAGCGAGAGATTAGCTGGTGAACCGTTCATTTAGTTCCCTCAGTAAAAGATAAGTATCGGTTATATTCACAGTGAAAGGGGAGATGAAAAGTTCTTCTTTCTCCAGAAACTGTTCCCTTAGGCTTGGTGTAAAGTCACCACTTTTCACTTTTAAACAAACACAGTATACAAATAACTTGGACTAGACTACAGAGAGGTTGAAATGGCAAGCAGGTGAATCTACAGTCTCCATCATCAGCAAGGAAGCGGGGAGAAGAAGAAAACAAGCAAAGGTATCATAAACAGAGTCTAACAGAAAAACTGTATGTGTAGCAAACCGAAACACATAGCAAAGACGAGTCAAGTTTGTAAAGAGAAAAAATAGGAATAATCAAGATCATGCCCCCAGCATCAATACTCTAAAACATTCCCTACCCAAAGATTTAACCTTGAGAAAAGTCCTACCTGCCAGATACAGGGTGGGTTTTGTGGCTATCAGATCAATGACATTATGGGTATAACCAATAGGATGACATGTAATAGAGTTCCTAATTACACAGTCTCCAAAGGATATCAATCTGAAGGAAGAGACAATGTCCATTACTTACTATTTTAATATCTCATCATTCTAAGCTGTTTTTACCTGATCACAGCAGCAAGCTTTTCAAAGCACATTTCCAGCATCTTGGATGCTTTCCTTCCGGTATTTTCATCAAGGACCCCTGATTGACAAGCTCCTTTGGGACACTTGGTCTGCCCTCTCTACTCTCCCAAGGGAACTCCCCACACACATTATATCCAACTCAGGAGCAGCACTCCACGACAGTGACAGTGTCTTGAATTTCTTTTGCACAATACAAAAGTACCCCACTATTACTTAAAAGCATGGGAGGGTTTGAAGGGTAGTGGGAGGGATGGGAAGCATTTTGGGCAGCAGCAGCATGATTCAATCACATGGTCGGGAAGGCTAATGAAGACACTGTTCCTAGTCATTAAGCACCTTTGTGCATCAGCCACTGTTATTTAGGCCGTCACAGACAAAACAAAGGGGCGTGATGAGGAAATAACTGGCACAGGATCCCATAGCAGGTGAGGTGACGGGAAAGAGCAGTGAATTACTCTGAGGTACTTACCTCTGAAGAAAGAAGGAACCAGCGGAGGATAACTGGGAGTGACTTTCAGGGGAGCCGATGCAAGCATCCTGAACACCGAGATAAGATGATGCTAATGTGTTTATTCTACAAGTATTAAAGAGATATTAAAGGTGGTTTTAAGCAAGCTGAGAAAAAAGGTATTCCGCCAGGTAAACTTGCTTTATGCACAAAATGTGCTCCAGTTTAATGTCTAAGTGTACTAAGCTGATGAGCAATGATCTTATACCTATAATATAAACATCTAATTATGGCTAATTATTGGTTTTGTTTTGGAAAGATCAAACCCGAATTTATGAACAACCAATTGACAGCCCTTTTCTACTTCAGGTTTTACAGGAGAGGCCCAATTTCTTTATTTTCTTTCATTTCTGTTGATTTGAATCATTATAAACATTGGTGATGAAGCATTAGATGTTTGTCTTCATGTATTTATGGTTATTTTGGGGGTTCCCTTGGGATAGTAGAGAGGGCAGGCCAAGTGTCCCAAAGGAACTTGTCAATTGGGGGTACTTGATGAAAATACCAGAAGGAAATCAAATTATCAGGAAGTCTACTTTCCTCCCAGAATATAAATTGGATATAGACACTCAATGCCTCTTTCTAAACAGTAGTGGTTAGAAAAAGGGTTATAAGAATATGAATGGGGCTGATTTTGACACAAACCCTCACATCACTGCTAAAATAAACAACAACAACAACAACAAAAAACAATCACTACATGATTTCAAACTGTAATTGTGAGAAAATAGTTTCCTTTTGGATTATAAGCATAATTCGCTATACCTAGAGAAATATTTTTATTGCTACTATATCAATAGAGAGCTATATGTACTTAAACTAGAAAATATGTTTAACACCATTAAGTTACTTTTAGAAATTCCAGATCAGCCATTAGACAATCCAGAGTAGCAATGCTAAAACCATTTTGCAAGAAGACTTTGCATTTGATTGTGTTATTCCTGTTTCCCTGACAACCTGCCAGCATTCGTGACCTAACCAAATTCCCAACAGTGTCACAGGACAGGCTTTAAGTAATGCACAGGGCTCTCTTTCTTTTGCTGGGATGTTTTCTTAGTGAGAATGGACTCACCCATCAACAATCTGTTCATCAATGTTCTTTCAATGCCCCAAATGTGATTTAACCCTTGTTCACCAGTTTTCATAAAATGTTACACTGGATGCTCGTTAGAAAGCATCCGTGTAACCGTGATACAATTGATGTCCAAGGACTCTGAAGAAGCAGCTGCTTAACACACAATGGTTGGCTTTCTTCCATCTACGCGTCTATCCCTAATTTATTTAAAATATTTCTTAACTTGTACAACTAGTACAAGAAGGGCAAAATAATGTTCGCTGAAATGTGTCCTAACAGGTATTTAAAAACGGAACAGGTTTTTACATAATCACCCACGCTCTTTTAAGGCATTAATGCAACACATTTAACTTTACACAATAGAATACTAATCTTCGTCCTTTTTCAAGTCCAGAGAACCAGACAATACACTACTCCTACATGTTTGTAAATGGCTAATGCATCAAGTGATTTTCAATAATTTTTTTAAAAAAACACTTTTTATATTTTGAATCACTTGCCTCTGTGTGCTCTATGTTTCTGCTAAAAGAAAGAGAAACACGCTTGCTTTCCTCTGGCTCAGAATTTTATATTAAAGAGTGTCTATCACGCCAGCAATAGGCAAAGTGGTTCAGTTTACTAAAACATGTAGGCTGTGTGTTGTTAATCAATGGCATTTTATTGATTTTTTTTTCTAGAGAATAAACCAACACAAAGCACTATAGACAAAAATAGGGCACCGGGCAAAAAGGCATTACCTGAAAGGAAATAATGTTATACTGGTGCCATTTAACCTTCCCTTGTCTGAAGCCATGGCAATAAAATGAAGAAATAGCTAAACGTATATCTTTCCAAGAAAAAAAATCTTACATTTGAATACTCTGTTTTTAAAATATTTTGTTTTTTAATTGGGAAAAATCAATGATGTTAAAAACGTTATCATTTCACTGTTATACTAACATGGCCATTCTGTTCATTTCATACATTGCTTTGTAGTCCCTGCCCTTGAAATTAACAGTGCCTTTCCCCTTAGGCTTTTAATAAATGTTCCAATATGAGTGAGTTACCTACCTACATACCTACTTTTATCAAAGAGTAAAAATGATGACAACAACAAAAAACTGAAAGGTACATAGGAAGATATGATTTTCACTAGATGAAGTTCTAAAACTCCACAGGCAGATACTCATCGATTTCTTCTTAAAGACTTTTCAAAAGATGGGCTCAAAACTCTAGAGGCAGATTTGTGAAGATCCTAGTGGAAAGATTACTTTCTGGCCGTCTCTTGGTGTACTGAAATATACTGATCAGTATACTAGTAGTGACACTGGCAATCTAGAATTCTAAGTGTTTGGCATTATATTTGTCTTTCACCATTCTTTGGTACTTTCTTTACACCTCCCTACCCCTAACTCATCTACATTTCAGCTATGTCTTTTACTTTTGCTTTCTTCCTGTAAATGATTTAAAAAGTGGTGGTTCTTTTCTTCCGGCCTTCTGCCAGGTCTGTCACTACACACACCGAAGAATCTGGTTGGTACTCCTTGAGAAGAGCCACCCACTAGAAACAGCACAAGCACCATTTTTTGGTTAACAGTCACTAAAAGGGAGCTCGTCGCTCTCTTCCTTTCAGGGACCAGTAGCATTGACCTCCAGTTTAGTTCCGTTGAACAGATTTATGGAGCCCTCACACATTCCAGGCACTCAGCTGGATACGGAAATACGTAATAGTTTCATGCATTCCAAAAAACAGAGTTATGTCATGGTTGAAATCTCATCTTAAGTGAGATTAGTTTCTAAAGAAAGCACGTTTGGTGCCTACAGACAAAATTATCCTTGTAAAGTTCCTTAAATCATCCATGAAATCCTGTATACAGCGTTTTATACATGATTACCGTCCTCATGCTTTTGCATCGAACACTGTCAAAACTGCTGAGCAAAACTCAAGGAAGAATAAAAAACAAGTTTTGTGGAAATGATTAGATAGTCAACATTTTCTGTTCATAATTATTGAATCATTACGTGAATGAGGATATGGCGGAGAATTTTAAAGAATCCCGATTTACCCACATCTTTACTCGATTCTGTTTTAATATTAAACCTCACTTCCTTAAACAAAAGAATGATTTTGTTTTTCTGAGTTTTCAAACAGGATAATATATTTACTTAAAAGCATCTAACTTAAATAGCACATAATTGTTACCAATTGTTGTTTGCTGGATTTGATCTAAATCTTTACCAAATCTGCATTTGAAAAATACAAAGAAGCCAAAACTGATTTGGCTCAGTGGATAGAGCGTCTGCCTGAGGACTGAAAGGTCCCAGGTTCGATTCCGGTCAAGGGCATGTATCTTGGTTGTGGGTGCATCCCCAGTAGGGGGCGTGCAGGAGGCGGCTGGTCGATGTCTTTCTCTCATCGATGTTCCTAACCATCTCTCTCCGTTCCTCTCTGTAAAAAAAAAATCAATAAAATATATTAAAGAAAAAAGAAAAATACAAAGAAAACGGGCCATGTGTTTCTTTGTCTTTCCAAGCTCGTGTCTCTGTGGCTTCACTGAATAACCATCACTCTCAGGCTCTGAACACTGGCTGCTGTAGGTCAAGTCCTGTGTCATTCCTTAGGGGGAGTTAGATTCTAAAATCGACACCTTAAGTATAACTGCATGTTAAAAAAAAAAAAAAGGCTATGGCAATTGAGAGAAGAAAAAAATTAGGCTAGATTGAAACGTCAGTGAAGGCTTTATATCGTGAATGGAGGATAAGCAGAATCTTAAAGGATGTGTAAAGTAGACCAGCAAAGAAAGGAGAGGGTATTCTAAATAGTGCTAAGGGCAAAGATAGAATGTCAGGAAGCACCATGGATTGTGGAGAGAACACCACACCTTCCAGTGCCATGCCAGTCAAAGACCGAAAGGTATAGTTAGCCAAGAGCTGGATCATGTTATATGTTAAAGATATTGGCCTGTATGATATAGATATTATGGAGACACTTACTGATTTTCATTGGGTGAATGACATGGTTGGATTTTTATTTAAGATATATTTATTTTTCTTTACCTACAGTAAAGAGTAAAGGGGTGATAGAATGAAAAGTAAAAAGACTAGTTAGGAGGTGAGGGACCTTGACTTAGTGCAGTGATGACAAGAAATGGAGAGGAGCCGAAACTGGTTTGGCTCAGTGGATGGAGCGTTGGCCTGTGGACTGAAAGGTCCCAGGTTTGATTCCAGTCAAGGGCACATGTATCCTGGTTGTGGGCACATCCCCAGTGGGGAGTGTGCAGGAGGCGGCTGATCGATGTCTCTCTCTCATCGATGTTTCTAACTCTCTATCCCTCTCCCTTCCTCTCTGTAAAAAATCAATAAAATATATTTTTAAAAAGAAAGAAAGAAAAGAAATGGAGAGGAGGAACAGAATTAAGAACTATTTGGAGTTCATTTGAAATCGGGCAGTGGATTCAGTCGAGGTGAAGTTGCTGCGAGTGATGTCTAAAGCCCATGTCCTACTGGATGAGATGATAAAGGTATCCTCGGAAAGAAGAATCGAGCAGGTGCAAACGCTGCATGTGGGCTTTCTGTGTGCTCTCGGAGAACATTTGATATATACAAGACTAAATATCAGGAAACTGGCTAAGGCAGGGAATCCAGACGCAAGAGTCCTCAAACTACAAGTGAAATAATTAAAACTCTCAGAGGACATGTAGAGAATGAGATCCACAGTGGGTCAAGGACATCCCAGGGAAAACTACTGTTAAGCAGTGGGCAGCTTATGAGTTGCGATCAGACAGCGAGAGGTACACAAGGGGCAGTAGGAGGGAAGTGAGGTAGAGGGAGGCCGGGAGCCGCAGGAAGATGAGAGCTAAATGACAGTGCGGTCCCAGGCTTACCTGAGACTTCCATCAGATTCACTGGACGGAGAAGGCAGGCCACCATCGGCTGAGCAGTGCATGTGGAATGAGGAAGCCGGAGCAGACACTTTTTCAAGCAGCTTAGGTGAGGAAAGGTGAGAGTAAGAGCAACTAGAGTGCTTGGTTTTGTTTTAGGATGGAAAAATTTACTTCCCGGGAACAGATATGAAAGGAGATTCCTCTGTGCATTTTTTCCTGCTCATACTGATCAGTAGTGGCTGTCTGAACATAGGTCAAGAACACTGTGGCATCTATGCAGCTGAGTGGAGTGAAGAAGCAGCAGAGATTGCTGCTGAGTGTCTGTCGCAGGCAGCAGAGGGGAGTGGTGGAGTGGATAATCTGGATTTGCCTTCCCTTTACAGGCTTGCTCCAAATGTCTGGGGTTATTCACACAGGAGGTACATAGTGGACATGCTGGTAAACATTACAGCTTCCGGATGTAAAAGAAAAGGACAACTGAAGAACAAGGTAATCAGGGAGTTACTAGGAGCAATCAACTGAGCTTCTATAGAAATAGGCTTCCCTGGGATCTGCTAAATTGGTTACTAGAATATCAGAGAAACACAAATATGAACAGTAAGGCGTTTAATTTCCCTAATTAACAATGTGTTGAAGGACTTTTTTTAAAAAGGTAAAAAAGAAAGAGGACACTGTCATTCAGTTAGGACAATCATTCTTTTTTGTTGTTATTTTATATTTATAGTTTTTACTAGAGGCCTGGTGCAAAAATTTGTGCATGGATAGGGTCCCTAGGCCTGGCTGGTGATCAGGGACAATTGGGGCCTTCTGGCTGCTGACTGAGATCTCCCTTCCCCAGCTGCCAGCTGCCAGCTGGGGCCTTCCTTGTTCCATACCACCCCCTGGTGGTCAGCACACATCATGGTGAATGATAGAATTCCACGTCTCCAGGTCAAACTCCCATGGGGACATTTTGTATATTAACCTTTTATATAGATAGAAAACAGATTTCAGAGAGGAAGGGAGACGGGGAGAGAGAGAGAAACATCAATGATGAGAGAGAATCATTGTGTGGCTGCTTCCTGCACACCCTCTACCAGGGATCGAGCCTCCTGCATGCCCCCCCTGGGGATTGAGCCAGAAACCCAGGCATGTGTCCTGACTAGGAATCGAACCTTGATCTTCTGGTTTACAGGTTGATGCTCAACCACTGAGCCATACTGGTTGGGCTAATTATTCATTTTAATTGTCCCCCTTGCTTATTTTTAAAAGCTGTATTCTCCTATGTGGGAAGCTTGCTTTGACTATGCAATGCAGTGAAAGATGCCCATATTCAGCAAGGAAATGTCCTGCAATTCATATTCTGTTCATTCAAATTATAAATGCTGTACAGATGTATAAACCATTATACATCTAGATGTATAAACCATTATTACCAGCAAACTTTTAGAGGGCTAAGCTGATAAGTTTGATTTAATACATATACTAAATAATATGTTTAACACTACCTAAATAAAGGGAATAAAACCTAATGATAGAAACAAATGGTACATCATGCTTAAAAAAAAATCTCAGAAAATTTGAAATCTTCTTGTACCAAAAGTCATGTGGACACTATTTGAGTGCAGGGCATAGTTTCTCTCCTTGACAAATCATCACTATCCCATTAAAACAAACAAACAAACAAACAATTAGTTTTACCCATAATCCCATTTTTTTAATTTTTTTAAATAACAAACACATTTTAATTGTTTCCTAACAATTCTTAAGGATATTATACTTTGTTCTCTAAAGCCTGTGGAGGGCAAAGAAAACAAAGGATGAGCAAATTAGCTATAATTGGAAGTTATTAACTTGGTCATTTAAATTGCTAATCTGTTTCCAAGTAGGCTCATTTGTAGATAACTCATCTTTAGCTGCTGAACTTGGTTTTCTAATCCTTGCTTATAATTGGGAAAAAAAATGGAATAAACTGTCATTTATTCTCCTTTTATTTCATTTCAGAAATAATGGTCAACTATGTCTAGACCCGCTAGAATTGGAAGTCAGTTTTTTATATCCGCCCAACAAAAGGGTATGATCATCAAATGACTGGATTGAACATGTGTTTAACTTTCAAAGAAATCTATGCAGATATAGATGATGCAATTAAATATGAGGTTTGAAAATTCCTGAATAAATTTCCCAGCAAAGGCATACAACATATATGCATACCCAGCAAACCTATCTAGCAAATATAACTTAAAAATTGTTTGTTTCTTTTTAAATAAACCTTATGTGATTTCAAATCCCATAATAATGTAAGGTAAAAGTGCATAAAGCTTGGCTTTCTTTCTGAATCACTTTTAGAAGAGAAAATTTCTAATGATTTTGGAGAATCGTACCCACAGCATACAATATTGAATATTCAGAGATGTAACATGGGAAATATATGCTATATAATTTGAAATGATATAATTTGTGTAATAATTCTGCCTAGACTTTAAGCTTATGAGAAGACCTTTATTTTCCCTAAGAACTCTGTCTTCAGGATTTACAACTTACTCATTATTTCACTTAATGGCAAAACAAGATAAATGTTCGTATATTGGTTTTTATCCTCCTTCAGAATATTAAATATTGTCCTTACATAACAATATAATATACACCACGTATTTTCCTGAAATATAGATAAGTTGGGGCAAGAAACTCCCTCCCATTCTATGTTACTTCTGTTTTAGCCTATTCTGAAGATATAAACACAAAAGTTAGAACTTGAGGAAGTAAGAACTAGGCAATTTTGTGTAACTTGCCTAGGGAGAAATGCTATGAAGAGAATGGATCCAATAAAAAAAAGTGTCAAAATATTGTTCTAATATTAATATGCAAAGGACATTGATCAATATGTCCATTAATTTTTAAAGAAAAAATATTACTCCTTTACCAAGAAAGTCTGACCCATTTTCACATTAGCTTTTTTGAAACACAAAGAATAAGCACAGACAGCACAGGTATGACCATGCACTTCATAGGATCATTGGGGTGAAGTCCTTTCTGCTTCCTGCTACCTTCTCTGTTCAAACATTATGAAGCAGAATAGGGAGATCACTCAAAGTAATGTTATTTTGAGTTGAAGTAAACAATGGTATTAAAAAGAATAAATATACAGTGGTACCTCGAGATATGAGTTTAATTCGTTCCGTAACCTTGAGGCGTGGGAAACTATGAGATGCTCGAGTCGCGGTAAACTGGTGGGTCGTGTGCAGCCGGCCGATCCGAGAGATTACTCCTATCTCAACTGTTGCTCGTATTTCAAAGCAAAAATCGCTTGCTTGACGGCTCGTATCTCAAAAATCTCGTATGTTAGGGCACTCGTATCTCGAGGTACCACTGTATAAACATTAAGACACCTATTTTTGACAGCCCCGCCTAAGCTATTCAAGTTGACTAAAAAAATAAACAGCAATAAATTACATTTTAATAGCTTGAACACTGTTTCTCATCAGTTTCTAGATGTAATGCCTTTAATATTAAAAATAGTACAGTCTTTAATTATAATGGGAAAAGTGGTTTTATGTCCAACCCATATGTGGGGGGAGGTAAGAAGTGGGGGAGAAGATGGTGGTAGTGATATTTTTAACTGATCATGCCAAGAATTTTGTAGTTTGTGATAACGTTGATGCATTGATTTATCTAAATGCAGATAATAAAACAATAAGGTTTTTATGCCTGAGATGTACATTTCTACCCAAAGAGATACCCTTATATTACAATTGATCTAAAACTAGATATCTTTTCTATAAGATGAACCATGATATTAAGTTTTTACTAAGATATTTTTTTCTTCCCTACAAAGATTATGACATTTTATAAGGTGACCAAGAAGAATTTATTGCTCTAGAAAATACTTATGAGGATTTAGAAAAAAAAAAATCTTATGTTTTCAAAATTGACAATTTAAATTAAACCGCAAGGTCAAAGACCTTTAAACAAGAAAACTTCAAATGCCATAAGATATCTTAATTTACGTTAGTATGCTTTCTTCTCATCGCTGTAGTGAAGGAGGCAGGAATCATGCTATAAAAAAATCCAGGCAATTTCACTTTCAATGAATATACCTTAAGGGCTGCAATTAAGGGGGGAATGTGAAGAAAAATAACACATGTAGCTAACTGGTTACAGATTATGGTGAGAAAATGTACCCGAGTGGGTAGGTGTGATGTTCAGCTAAGCCTGCTGACACTCTGGGGTGTCACCTCACTCTAATACAAACATTAGACATCTGTAGCGACGCACACCTGGATTCAAACACTGGTTCCAACACATTCCCTAGGGCCTAGGTCGGCAAACTGTGGCTCGCGAGCCTCTGTTGGCCGTTCTGTTGACTAACGAGTTTGCCCACCACTGACTAGACTCTTGATTCCAATAATTACAGGCTGTTGCTGTTCCTTGTGATTAAGCTCCTACTGGATAGGGCCTGGGTGAGCAAATTCTCTGAACACTTGGGTCTTTGGTTATTTTTCTTAATTTGTAAGACAGAAATAATGAAAGCTTTAAGAGAAAAAAGCATGGACCAGAACGGGTGACTAATAAAGAAGTTGCCTCTATAGTGGAGGGGTGGTGGATGCTGCACTTGGGGTGGCTAATTTATGTACAGAGAGAAGAGGTCTGTGGTCCAGGGAAGTAGCCTCAGAGAAAGTGAAACTATGTGAGGGACGAAACTGAGCAAAGGAATTTCATTTCAAAGCCAACTACAAATGTAATTTCTGCTTCTTCAAAACTGATTAGCATTGTGGACTGTGGCACGAATTCATACAGCAGTTCAATCTATTTAGAGCAAAAACTGATCACTGCTTTCAGGGAAAGCATGCGTTAAACTGCCAAGTTAATCAAGTTGCATCATGCAGTGCATATAAATGCAAACTCATTTTTCATACCCAGCAACTCAGATTATTACATTTATGATTAACCAGTTTGTGACATTTTCTTGCGGCTGTAGCAAATCTCCTCAGAGCTACACTTGGAAGCTTTACAAGGAAACCTGACCATGATTCCTTGGCCTTCATTAATAATTAAAAAGAAATATTTGGTTTCTTTTGCACACATAACCTTTGCCAAGAGAGATCTAACATTGGTAGTTTTTACTTTATATGTTAATTGGTAAGTAATACCATTGCCTTAAAATTTGGGGCATAAAATTTAAAATGTAAAAATTGAAAAAGATCCAAATAGTTTTCATGAACTTTTTTTTTAAATGTGAAACCTGTTCTATAAAATAATCACTGAGTTCACAGATCACAAATGAAAATATTTGATAGAAAGAAAAAAAAATCTTGCATTTATAAACAACTAAAAAAGATACAAAATGTGGACTGCAGGAATTTCAGCAGTGTAGATGAGTTAACTACACAGGGAGATGGAGAGGGAGAGGAAGAGATATGTGTTCCAGGACAGAAATCCAGTAATCATACCAGTTCATAATGCTTGTCATTATAGATGGAGGGACATCTTCCAGTGTACTTAGGAAATTAAAATTTGGTCACTGCCCCTCGTGCTGAGGCTGAGGCTGAGGCAGAGACCCTCGTGCTGAGGCTGAGGCTGCGGCTGAGATCCTCGCGCTGAGGCTGAGGCTGAGACCCTCGTGCTGAGGCTGAGACCCTCGTGCTGAGGCTGAGGCGCCGAGACCCTCGTGCTGAGGCTGAGACCCTCGTGCTGAGGCTGAGGCTGAGGCTGAGACCCTCGTGCTGAGGCTGAGGCTGAGACCCTCGTGCTAAGGCTGCAGGCGCTGAGACCCTCGTGCTAAGGCTGCAGGCTGAGACCCTCGCGCTGAGGCTGAGGCTGAGACCCTCGCGCTGAGGCTGAGGCTGAGACCCTCGTGCCTGAGGCTGAGACCCTCGTGCTGAGGCTGAGGCGCTGAGACCCTCGTGCTGAGGCTGAGGCTGAGACCCTCGTGCTGAGGCTGAGGCGCTGAGACCCTCG
>JAAGEH010000018.1:4601409-4640658 GCA_011751065.1 Lasiurus cinereus | reverse complement strand
GCTGAGGCTGAGACCCTCGTGCTGAGGCTGAGGCGCTGAGACCCTCGCGCTGAGGCTGAGGCTGAGCGGTGCATCCTCGGCTCTCGAGCCGCCAGAGCACCTGCCCTCAGGGCTTCCGGTGCGGCTCGGGCCGGGCCGGACCTGCAGGAGCGAGCGCCGGTGCTGGTTCCCTTAACCCCTGTGACCCCGCGGCCCCCCGCCCCCCCCATGTGTGTGTGCTGCCGCTGTGGCAGCAGGAGGAGGTGTGCTCAGTGGGTAGAGCGTCAGCCTGCGGACTGAAGAGTCACTCACGGCGGATCCCACGGAGGACTTGCTGCTCCAGACCCATCCGTGACTGATAATTCTCAGGGGGAAAGGGGTGAGGGGTATACAGGGAGAGACTGGACAAAAATCATACACCTATGGATGAGGTCAACGGGAGGGAGGGAAGGATGGGAGCTGGGTGGAGGGGTGCTATGGAGGGGAAAAAAGAAAAACAAATGTAATAATCTGAATAATAAAGATTTAATTTAAAAAAAAAATTTGGTCACTGCTTAGAACAGTATTTTCTCAAGAGAAGAATGGATAGATATTAACTCAGAGAAGATTCATAAAGTAAAATGAACAGAATTTCTTTGGACTGATCCTATCTAATAAAAGGGTAATATGCAAATTTATCCTAATGGAGGAATGACTGGGAGTGACCAGTTGCTATGACGCACACTGACCACCAGGGGGGCAGATGCTCAATACAGGAAGAGGTGCTGCTCAGCCAGAAGCCGGCTCACGGCTGGCCAGCGCAGCTGTGGTGGCGGAAGCCTCTGTCTCGGTGGCAGCTCTAAGGGTGTCCAGCTAATGGCTCCCGGGCTGCCACAGGGATGTCCGACTGCCAGCTTAGGCCCACTTGCAGGGGAGACGCCCAGGGGAGTGGGCCTAAGCAGGCACTTGGACAACCCCTAAGGGGTCCCGGACTGCGAGAGGACACAGGCAGGGCTGAGGGACCCCCCTGAGTGCACGGATTTTCGTTCACCGGGCCTCTAGTGTACATATAAAAGAAGATGTTATCTTTACTAATGACCCAGTCACAGCTAATGATTTTATGGCTAACCAGAGGTCTGAATAGTCATGTTAAACTTACAGAACAGCTCTGCGGCACCTCATGGTGGTTTTTATTCTCAGCTGAGTCATTTAAAATGTGGTTGTTTTAATGAACTATGAAATGACCCAATAAGATCCTCTCAGGCATGAGGCACACTGTGTGACTTCCTTCATGGTGATGGGATTTAAGAAGCCAGGACTCAAAGTGAAAATTTAAATAAATAAGGAATTAAAATTTAAGACCCTACCAAAACTATCAGAAATATTGATCAACACAATTTGGAGAGAGAAAGAAGACTGGCTATCTCTCTCTTTCTCTCTCTCTCTCTTTTTTCTTTTTAATCCTCACCTGTGGATATGTTTCCATTGATTTTTATAGAGAGTGGAAAAGAGAGAGAAAGTCAGAGAAGAATATTGATGTGAGAGAAACACATCCATTGGTTGCCTCCTGCATGAGCCCTTACCAGGGCCCTGGCCTGTGCTGGGGAGGAGCCTGTAACCAAGATACGTGTCCTTGACTGGGATGGAACCGGGAACCCTTCTGTCCGCAGATCAATGCTCTATCTTGGTGGTCGGCAAACTCATTAGTCAACAGAGCCAAATATACAATAATTGACATTTCTTTTGAGAGCCAAATTTTTTAAACTTAAACTTCTAACGCCATTTCTTCAAAATAGACTCGCCCAGGCCATGCTATTTTGTGGAAGAGCCACACTCAAGGAGCCAAAGAACCACACGTGGCTCGCATGCCATGGTTGCTGACCACTGCTCTCTCCACTAAGACAAACTTGCTAGGGCTTGACTGTATCTCTTTTAAGAGCAAAGAAATCTTTTCCTTAAAAAGATATTGGCCAAAACTGAGTTATAGTCCTGTTGCTAAAAAATTTCACTGACTAAGGGAAGGTGAATAATCATGGTTAGCTTATACCAATCAGAATGTACCCTCAAGGAAGGGAAAACATTCTTCTCTCTGAGCTGACAAAACCCAAATACAGTATGTGTTCTTATGGCAAAGGACATGGGAGAAATGCCTCCAAGCAGGCAGGTGGCATATGCCACTCAGACGCTGACATTCATGATCTGCATTAAAGTCACCTCAAAGACAATCTGGTAATAGGAACCCCAGTCCCTCATACTACACATCTCATTGGGCAAGCAAATTTACCATATCAGGAGTTAGCAACATTTAAAAATGTCTTTATTTTAAAATAGCATAATATATATTTATGAAAAACAACATTTACAAACTTTAAAAAGTAAATGTATTTTTATATATTTTTAAAATATATTTTATTGATTTTTTACAGAGAGGAAGGGAGAGGGATAGAGAGTCAGAAACATCGATGAGAGAGAGAGACATCGATCAGCTGCCTCCTGCACACCTCCTACTGGGGATATGCCTGCAACCAAGGTACATGCCCTTGCCCAGAATCAAACCTGGGACCTTTCAGTCCATAGGCCGAAGCTCTATCCACTGAGCCAAACCGGTTTTGGCTATTTTTATATTTTTTTATGCATCTTAAAATGGCAGGCTTTAATGAAAGTCTGATTCCCATTTTGGTTCTCCCTCGCAGATGCCATTTTGAATGAAGGATACACAGATAATCTAATTTCATACAAATATGGAGTTAGAAAAGGGAGGAGGAATATAACAAATAGCCTTTCAACATTCTTTGATACTACACCAGAAGCTGAAAATTAGTTTTGTTTTTTTTTAAGTTAAGTTGCAATGTAGATCTGAAACTTTATCAATAAAAGTTTCCTATTTTTATTATTAAAATAAATTGATATGTTTTGCACTTTCAGTGGACTCTTTGCCTGTGAATAATTCTATAATATCCTGCATTGCTTATCTGAAAACAATGCTTTGTTGATTAATCAGATTTTCCAAATGTTAATTAATTCCATTAAATAACATTTAGAGTCATATTAATATCAGCCATCCATTGCTTAAGAAAAGTCTTCAAGTATTAGGAAACTGATAAAGCCCACAAGGACAAGAGATAAATTTCTCAAACCTGAAAATATAAAAACTCAAATTTTACCAATGACAAAACTACTGTCAGTTGTCTTCCTCAAAGTGACAAACTCACTTTGTCCATTTTCAAGAAGATGTCTGAAAATACCTGTCTAAATAACCACCGTTTGCCTGTCCATTGTTTTTCGAGAGACAACAGTGTTAGGCATGGAAAAGGCATCTTTAGCTCCCGACTCCACTGCAGGCCTCCTCCTCCAGGCAGCAGCCACATTTCAGCCTGCAGCGAAGTGCTGTATGCACACTTCCCATTTTGCCACAGGAAACATTGAGATGTTTACTCAAGGTTAAGAATTAACAAAATGCATACTTTTTACTGCTTCATTAAGAATGTGAAGGGTTTTTTGTTTGTTTGTTTGTTTGTTTGTTTGTTTTGGTTTGCTTGTTTTACACTAACAATGACCACTACAATTTGGTGCCACCACCTTGATTCATGCCAAGGTGACTCTAACATCAGTAGCTTGTGCACCATCGGTGCAAGTGTTAACGAGGTGAGTAATGTCAACCATGTCTTAGTATTATTAGAAAAGCAGTTTGGCTTTCTGGCTTTTTGAAAGGTCTGCAAAGCATATTTTAAGAGATGCCATTAGACAATTATAACGAGTAAATGAGTAGAGTTTTATTCAGCACTACTGATATTCTAATCCTAAATCTTTAAATACTGAGAAGAAAAGGCATACCAGCCCCTTGAAATTATACATGCCTATTTGTTAGGACTGTTGTTGGCAAAAACAGAGTTTAAGACCTACGGACAAACACTCCCTGTGTGAATATAAGAGAGCATGAGAAAGATGGGGGAGTGGGGGAGCAGGTGGGGGAGATGCCACAAACTAAACAGACATTTTCCAAATTATATTTGATTGTTTACAGAGAGGAAGGGAGAGGGATAGAGAGTTAGAAACATCGATGAGAGAGAAACGTCAATCAGCAGCCTCCTGCACACTCCCTACCGGGAATGTGCCCACAACCAAGGTACATGCCCTTAACTGGAATCGAACCTGGGACCCTTCAGTCTGCAGGCCGACACTCTATCCACTGAGCCAAACCAGTTAGGGCCCTGGGAAATTTTTTTAAAGCCTACTCAGTGCCATGCATTACCCTGATTCATTCATGGTGCTCCTATTATTTGCTTTGCAATAGGAATATCATGAAATCAAAATAACTTCAGAATTACAAACGTCTGCACATAAAGTGACTACACCTAGTCAGAAGTTAGTTTCTTTTTTTCTGGCTGTATGAAGGCAAGTGTGGAAATACAGGCAGTAAGAGTCAGAGGCATCCATTTGGCAAAAGAACAATCTGTAGGTCTGAATGTTGAGGAAAAGGGACAAGGACACTCTAGGGTGTGGAGTGTCGGGAGCAGCCTCCCTCTGAAGCTGCCACCCAGCGTTATTTCTGTGCGTCTGTAAAGGGAGCACCCCATTCTCTGTACGGTAAGCAATAAAGCGGACTACTCAAGACTCAGACCTTCCTGAGAATGCAATAATCAGCTCTGATTACTACTTACCATTATGCTTACAAAACATGTGCTCTCAGTATCAACTGAAAATAGAAGACAGCTAGATAAATATGCAGACTGGCCAGTCCTCTTTAGAAACACAGACAAATGGAGAGACAAAAGAAAGAGGCAAGGACAGAGAGATAGAGATAAGAGACACACTGAAAGAAGAGAGAGACAGCCCAGGTACTGTGGCTCAAAGGTTGAGAATGTCTACCTGTGACCCAGGAGGTCTCGGTTCAATTCCCTGTCAGGGTATAAGCCCAGGTTGCAGACTCCATCCCCAATAGGGGGCGTGCAGGAGACAGTTGGTCAATGATTCTCTCTCATCACTGATGTTTCTTTTTCCCTCTCCCTTCCTCTCTGAAATCAATAAAAATATATACCATATTTTCTGGCATATAAGACAACTTTTTATCCCAGAAAAATCTTCTCAAAAGTCAGGTGTTGTCTTATACACCAGCTGTCATCTTATAGGGTGGGTATATCCCAAACTCTGTATTTTAACTGGAAAAGTTGGGGGTCGTCTTAAACTCCGGAAAATACGGTATTTAAAAAAAAAAGAAGAAGAAAGAGACAAAAAGATCCAGACAGATGGAGACTGGCAGAGAGAAAGCAAGAGGGACAGAGACAGAAGAGCAAAGTGAATATGAGGAACAGGAACTTCAAACTACCTGAGAAGTGAGAGAAGGAATCTTAAGTTCAGTGTAAATTGGTGATGGTCAATATTAATTTTGACATACTGAATACTGTAGGGCCCAGCAATCTCTTTTGTCTTTTTAATTTTAATATAAACTTTTCTTTCATGTATACAACCATCTTTAAAAGCACATGCCCAAATCTCACGAGAGGCTTATCACTGCTGTCCAAGAGCAGCCACGGTGATTGACCACAGGCCCATGTATCCACAGTTGCATATATCCGCCCTCAGAGGGTCTACCTCTGCATCCACAAGGCTACCGTTCACCTGGGCTGCACTACGGAGTTTACCTGATCTGCCGGTCAAATGTCAGTTTTAACATGTCCTCTGTTGCCAACACAGCCATTGATCAAGGTCACTTTTTTGTTGTTTTGCTAATCTTTCCATTGATTTTGAGAGAGGATGGAAGAGAAAGATAGAGAGAAACGCTGAAGTGAGAAAAACACACGGATTGGTTGGTTGCCTCCTGCACATGCCTCCATGAGGGCCCAGGCCTGGGAGGAGCCTGCAACCAAGAAATGTGCCCTTGACCAGAACTGAAGCTGGGACCATTTTGGTCTGCAGGCCAGTGCTCTTGCCACGGAGCAGACCAGTGAGGGCTATCAGGGTCACTTTATAGGATGACAAACATGAGATTTAAAGCTTGACCCAATTTCTAGTGATTGAATGTCTCCCTTAGAATCCAGGGGATCGGCACCAGTTTTCATACACACTCATCCAATCAGACGCACTTTGCCCCAGTCCCTGCTACTTCTAAACTGCTAACTTCAGCGGGTCTTCTCGAAGGCCTCAGAATGCGATTTGTTCGGATTCCCTGGGACGGCTTCCACATGCCATTTCCTTTCCAACCCAAGAGGTCTCAGAGCACACCGGTTTCTTTAGGGAACAAAAGACAACACTGCATTTCATATTCACACATTTGCAGAACTAATAATTCCCCACCTCGGGTTTCTGTACAGGCCCCACATCCTTACAGGTTCAATTAGAGGCAACTCTGGGTTTTTGCTAGGAAAAGTAGAAAACAATTACATTGGATTTGCTAACATAAAGGTATGACTCTGCCAGGTCACAGAGGGCAGAGGAGTAAAAAAATAATAGACAGAGCTTTATTTCTAACATTCTAATGTTTGATTTCTAATGGGCAGCCTGTGGCTCTACAGGAAGGAATACCCATATACCCCCTTAAACTTGTCAGTTAAGTGAAACAAGAAAATTCCCTCCGTTTACATTTTAAGTTTGATGTGAGTTCCTATTACTGGAAACCAAGAGAGCACCAACTAATGCATCCTTTCTGAACTCTGCCCCCTAAGGCTTCTTAAATGAAATTCCCATTTGGCAGGACAATGCCATCCGTGCACAGTCTGGGTGTGAGCCACTGGACAACTTGATCTCCCCCAAATGCTGTGACCTCAATCTCATTTCACTCACCACTGTTGGAAAAAGCCAGGCGTGCTGAAACCGGGCTCATGACAGGGCTTCTCCCTGAAAATAAGTTCCTGTGTGAATTCTACTGGGTCTTAAATGTGCGGCTGCAGAAAGTGCAGGTCCTTTTTAAAATCTTCCCCCCCATCCCCCTATCCCTCCTCTCAGGTCACCTCAGAGTTTCCTCCTTAAACACGGTGAGTCTGTATGGTATATTGACAGAAGGATTATTTAAAGCAAATTCTATACAAACAATATACATAAAAGAGCAGTGTTTGGAACAGAGTAAGCTTGTTGGAGTACAGGGACGGATGGGCAGGGAAAGAAAGTGATGCGGAGGAATGGGGAGGAGTCCATCATAAGAATCGCACAGTGAGAGGAAAAGGCCCACCTCAAAGAGGAACTGGAGGGATGAAAAGAAGAAACAGTTCTAAGTTTGGGGCGAGAGGGAGTAGATGGTTTAGGAGATTGGTGACAGATTGTCCCAGTAGCTGAAATGGCTTGATAAAGATATAAAAACTAGGCCTTCTAAATCATGTTCAAATATCACTCTGCCATAATCATAACAGACTATAGATTTAAAATTATTTTAGGAAACAAATAGATGGAGTTGGCAAAAGAAATGCATAGGAGTGTGGTTTTATTTTTATATTTAAACTAGAGGCCCAGCGCATGAAAATCGTGTGTGGGGTGGTGGTGGGGGGGTGTCCTTCAGACATGTCTGCTCCCTCTCCAATCTGGGACCCCTTCAGGGATGTCCGACTGCCCAATCCTAAACGGGCAGTCGGACATCCCTCTCACAATCCAGGACTGCTGGCTCTCAACTGCTCACCTGCCTGCCTTCTTGATTGCCCCTAACAGCTTCTGCCTGCCAGTCTGATCACCCCCTAACCACACCCCTGCCAGCCTGTTTGGCCCTAACTGCCCTCCCCTGCAGGCCTGGTAACCTCTAACTGCCCTCCCCTGCAGGCTTGATCATCCCCAACTGCCCTCCCTTGCAGGCCTGGTCCCTTTCAACTGCCCACCCCTGCTGGCCATCTTGTGGTGGCCATCTTGTGTCCACACAGGGGCAGGATATTTTGACCACATGGGGGGAGCCATCTTGTTGGAGTGATGGTCAATCTGCATATTACTCTTTTATTAGATAGGATAGAGACCTGGTGCATGGGTGGGGGCCAGCTGGTTTGCCCTGAAGAGTGTCCTGGATCAGGGTGGTGTCCCCTTGGGGCGTGGGGTGGCCTGGGCAAGTGGCCTGTGGTGGTTTGCAGGCCGATCACACACCCCCCCCAACATCCCCAGCGACCCAAGTGGAGGCCCTGGTATCTGGGATTTATTTAACTTCTACAATTGAAACTTTGTAACCTGGAGCAGAGCCAAGCCTTCTGCTTGCACAGCCATTGAAACTTTGTTGCCAAGCGCATCAAGTTTGGTTTCCTCATCACCAGGGGAAACCCAAGCCTCCCTCCTACTCTCTCTGTGGCCGTAGCCATCTTGGTTTGGTTAATTTGCATACTTGCTCTGATTGCCCAGTGGGCATGGTTGGTGGGCATGGCTTGTGGGTGTAGCAGAGGTATGGTCAATTTGCATATTACTCTTATTAGATAGGATGACCATATGATCTCCAAATAAAGTATGCACTTTGCCAAAATTGGTGCTAAAATAATAATGATTATAAAATTGGCAATAATATTTGAGACATGAACACAGATATAAAGTATTTCAAACCTAGGGTGCATACTACATTAAATGACTAAGACATTTGTAAAAATGCAATAAGATATATATATATATATATGAAACATTCTAGAATTTTAATGTGTTAAATTGGTTTCCAAAAACACTCATTTATAGCAGTATGATTTAGATATATGCAAATATCTGTAGTTGTCCATGGATTTTTTTGGCATTAATAAAAATTAGAAAATAATTTGTATTTCTGAATTAGATAAGAAGTGGAAATGGGTTAGTTTATTTTCTTGAACCTTTGTTCGATTTTTAAGTTTTCTTTTCAAAAAATGTGGTTGATTAATTTTAGTTCTTTCATTTCCTCTCCCTTTTCTGCCTGCCCTTCCTTTTCTTTTCCCATTGGCTTTTTTCTTTTGAACTATGCTCTTTCTGAAAATTATATTTCTGGCAAGTGGTTACTCAATAAGTTCTTTTATTTCGCACAAATGTGTATCTGAGTGCTCTCAGGCTTCATTTCTCTTCACTGAAGATCAATCACAGAACCAGATATTTTAGAATAAAAGAATATGATTGTGATTGGTTGGTTCTCCATTCAACTGAACAATACCACAACTGTACTATCTAGATGTTACAACAGCCCCTCCCCCAACCAAGGAGACTTAAAATGGGAAGAACATCCAAATAATTCTTTAAAGCTAACAATGACATTTTATTATTTTCATTTTTGAATCTTTATTGTTGAGAGTATTACAGATGCTCTCCTTTTTCTCCCTTGTCTGCCCTCGCTTCCCCTCCCCGCCAGATCTTCACTATTTTATCGCCTGTGTCCATGGGAAATGTAAATATGCGTACTAGAGGCCCCGTGTACAAAATTCGTGCACTGAGGGGTTGTCGCTCTCCAATCTGGGACCCCTCGGGGAATGTCCAACTGACAGTTTAGGCCCTGAACCAGCAGTCGGACATCCCTCTCACAGTCTGGGACTGCTGGCTCCTAACGGTTTACCTGCCTACCTGCCTGATTGCCCCTAACCACTTCTGCCTACCCACCTGATCACCCCTTAACCAATCCCCTGCTGGCCTGATTGATGCCTAACTGTTCCCCTGACAGTCTGATTGCCCCCAACTGCCCTCCTCTGCCGGCCTGGTTACCCTGATGGAAGCCACATGGAGCAGCAGCTGAGACCCAGCCCCTGGTGGGACCGAGGGAACTCCAGTGGAAGCCACACAGAGCACCAGTGGGGGCCTGCCCCATGGCAGGGCTGAGGGAACTCTGGCTGCAGGAGTGCGGAATGGCAGCCGGGCCTCCCACCCTCTTGCGGGGTCACAGGAACTGCAGCGGCAGGCACACGGAGCAGCCAGCCCTGTCCCCGCTGTTGCATACCACCATTTTGTGATGGCGTTATGGCATGAGGGTTAATTTGCATATTATCTCTTTATTATATAGAATAAGTTATTTGGTTAATTTCTTCCCACCCCTTCCTCTCCGCCCTTCCCTGGAGCATCCAAATAATTTTCCCCAATGTATTAAAAGTGACTCATGTTCCCAGTTTGGAAAATCATTTATCTGAAAAAGCCACTCACAAAATAATTAGCAGATGGTAATACCTGCTTTGGAATTGGCTTAGTATTTTAGTCCATACAAGTTATAGATTGGCACACACAAATCTACTTCCTGCATGCACTTTCACCTTTAGTGCTAAAACGCCCTGTCTCAAATTCTAGCCTAGTTTCTGCCTGCTGTCTTTGAAGTCTGGAGCGCTCGCCAAAAGCTGATGGTGATCGCCTGCCTCACTGACATCCAAGCAGCTAAAACTGTATTTCTATTGCTGAGCTCCATTCACCCACGGTGTCCCCTGCTGCCTCATCTGGAGCCCCTGCAGCTGTGCTGCTGCTCTGAGAAGGCTGTGCCCTCTGCACAGTGCCACACCTGCCCTATCTTAGTGTACACAAAAATCCCATGTTTTATCAATGTCTCTAGAGAAAGGATATCCAGTTAGTAAAACAATACCTGATATATTAAACTAGAGGCCCAGTGCACAAAATTTGTGCACAAGGTGGGGTGTCCCTCAACCCAGCCTGCACCCTTTCCAATCTGGGACCCCTCGAGGGATGTACAACTGCCCACTTAGGCACGATCACAGTTCATTCGGGCCTAAACGGGCAGTCGGACATCCCTCTCACAATCCAGAACTGCTGGTTCCCAATTGCTCACCTGCCTGCCTTCCTGGTTGCCCCTAACTGTTTCTGCCTGCCAGCCTGATCACCCCCTAACCACTCCCCTGCCAGCCTGATTGATGCCTAACTGCTCCCCTGCCAGCCTATTTGCCCCTAACTTCCTACCCCTGCAGGTCTAGTCACCTCTAACTGCCTTCCCATCCCTAACTGCCCTCCCTTGCATGCCTGATCCCTCCCCAATTGCTATCCCCTGCAGGCCTGGTTCCCCCTCAACTGCCCTTTCCTGCAGGCCCAGTCACCGACAACTTCCCTCTTCTGCCAGCCTGGTCATTCCTAACTGCCCTCCCCTGCAGGCTTGATCACCCCCAACTGCTCTCCCCTGCTGGCCATTTTGTGGTGGGCATCTTATGTCCACATGGGGACAGCATCTTTGACCACATGGGGCAGTCATCTTGTTTGTTGGAGTGATGGGAAATCTTCATATTAATCTTTTATTAGATAGGATACTCCATAGAGAATATTTGGTGAACAATTTCATTCCATTAGAAGGTCCTAACCAAGTATGTTTGTACCAAAGATGATGGCAATGTTCGAGGTGATATTGGGGTTCTTTAATTTTGAGCACATATTAACATGATCTTTATGCATATGTTGTCATGGTAAAAGTATAATATTAATTTAGAACATGTAAGATCATCCCACATTAACATGACTCTTTTTTAGAAAAAATGTAAAACATGTAAATAATCAAATATATTTCATCAATTAGTAAGTCTATGAAAATATAATTATGGATCTCAATCTATAGTCCCGGCAGTCAGACATCACTGATGTTACCACTTTTAAAAAATATTTTTTATTGATTTCGAAAGAAATGGAGGGGAGAAAGAGACAGAAACATCAATGATGAGAGAGAATCATTGATTGGCTGCCTCCAGCATGCCCCACACTGGGAAATCAAATCCACAACCTGGGCACATGCACTGACCAGGAATCAAACCATGACCTCCTGGTTCATAGGTCGCCATTCAACCACTGAACCATACTGGCCAAAGCTGATGTTACCACTTTTTGATAGATGACTGAAGTAAATCTTGGTATCTCATATTGTTTTTCAAAAATAATAAAGCATCGTTTTCATAAAGAATAGTGAAATTAATCTGCTTAGAGTCATGAAGAAATATAATAATTACCCTCTGAGTAATGAAAGGGATGAGCAAAGAAAGTCCAGTTATGAGTTCATTTTACCTACTTGGCTGACATAATGCTCCAAATAGAGCCACTCACCTTGTTTCTTAAGTTGGTTCTGCATGCTCGCAGAGCTTTGCTCAAAGCTTAGGTTGGTGTGGACAGTTCAAAGTGTGCCACAGTCTATTTATAATCCATACTGAGCCCTTTCTCATTCTCAGTAGATTTGAAAATTCAGATACAGTATAATGCTGAAAAGGTTGTCAATTCTTTCTCACTAACTTGTTTTCATGATCATGCTTCTAATTCATTTATGTAATAAGAAGAAAATTAGCATTTTCTTCTGGATAGAGCCAGGTAAATGGAAATGAGCACGATAGCCAGGCCTGGTTTTTAACTACCCTAAAAGCCAAAATAAAGCAGGTAGAGCTTATGCTCTAGAGCCAAAGCTGACCCATGAAAGACTAATGGGATGATGACATGCATGGTGGATGATGGGTTAGGATAATAATTTTAAAAAATAGTTCAGGAAGAAAATAAAAGTCTGAATTAGGAGGAAGGAGAAAGAAAAGGAAGGGCCAGACAGGAAAACTCAGAGACACACAAATGTATGGTGGTTACTAGAGGGAAGGGGTCCGAGTCTAGTCAAGGGTAAAGGGCGTCATATATATGGTGATGAAAGAAGATGCAACTTTGTGTAGTGAGCACACAATGTAATACACAGATGATATATCACGGAATTGTACACTTGATTCCTATATAATTTTATTAACCAATGTCACCCAAATAAAATTAACTTAAAAACAAACAGGAACATTTATTCTCTGTCATTTCTTCAGTGATCCAGCAAAAGGACAAGGCTTTTCTACTTCCTCATAGATTATTCATTTGACTCAAATTATGTTACCTTATACAGTATCCCCTCTTATCCCTGGAGAGATATGTTTCATACCCCCTTCCCCACAGTGGATGCCTAAAACCCCAGACAAAACCTAAACCTATCTACAGTATACTGCTTTCCTATACATACATACTTATCATAAAGTTTAATTTATAAAGTAGGCATAGTAGGAGATTAACAATCTATACTAATAAAAGAGAAACATGCAAATTGACCATCACTCCGCTACACTCACCAGCCAATCAGGAGCAGGTATGCAAATTAACACAACAAAAATTGCAATGGCCATGGAGCTGGATTGAGCAGGAGGCTTGGGTTGCCCCTGGTGATAGAAGAAGCCAACCTTCCCACCCACCCTGACCTCTGCTCAAGGCTACAAAGTTTCAATTATAGAAGATAAATAAATCCCAGATACCTGCTTCTAGCTGGTCCTGGCCTCTGCTCAAGAAGGCACTGAAAAAAAAAGGAGGGGCTGGGAGCTTGGGTCGCCAGGGGTGTGACCAGCCTGCAAACAGCCATCAGCCCCTCACCTAGGCTGGCCAGGCATCCAGAGGGAACCTCTACCCTGAAGGGGGTGTGGCCAGCCTAAAAACAGCCCTCAGTCCCTCACCCAAGCTGGCCACACCTTCATGGGGTGAGGGTCCCCGGTAGAAGGCTTGGCCAGCCTGCAAACATCCATCAGAACCCCACCCAGGCAGGCTAGGCATCCCAGAAGGGACCCCCACCCAGAAGCAGCTGTGGCCAGCCTCCAAACAGCCCTTAGCCCCTCACCCAGGCTGGCCAGACCCCCATGGCCCAAACCCTGTAAATGGGCAGATGAACATTCCTCAAGGGGTCCCGGATTGGAGAGGGAGCAGGCTGGGCTGAGGGACACCCCCCATGCATGAATTTCATGCACTGGGCCTCTAGTGATATTAAAATAGAATAATTATAACAATACTAGAGGCCTGGTGCACAAATTCCATGCACAGTGTTTGAGGGGGACCGTCCTTCAGCCCAGCCTACACCCTCTCCAATATGGGACCCTTCGAGGGATGTCCGTCTGCCTGTTTAGACCCATTCCTAGTAGGATCTCACAATCCAGGACTTCTAGCTACCAACTGCTTACCTGCCTGCCTTCCTGATTGCCCTTTACCACTTTTGGCTGCCAGCCTGATCACCCCTAACCACTCCCCTGATAACCTGATTGATACCTAACTGCTCTCCTGCCTGTTTGCCCCTAACTTCCCTTCCCTGTAGGCTTGGTCACCCCCACTTCCCTCTGGCCTGATCATCCCTACGTGCTCTCCCCTGAAGGCTTGATTGTCCCCAACTACCATCCCTTGCAGGCCTGGTCCCTCCCAACTGCCCTCCCCTGCTGGCCATCTTGTGTCCATATGGAGGCAGCTAGCTTGTGTATTGGAGTGATGGTCAATCTGCACATTATTCTTTTATTAGATAGGATAGAGGCCCGGTGCATGGGTGGGAGCAGCTGGTTTGCCCTGAAGGGTGTCCTGGATCAGGGTGGGTGTTCCCTTGGGGCTTGGAGCAGCTTGGGCGAGGGATGTGTGGTAGTTTGCAGGCTGGCCATGCTCTCCAGCGACCCAAGTGGAGGCCCTGGTATCTGGGATTTATTTATCTTTTACAATTGAAACTTTGTAGCATTGAGTGGAGGCCTGGGCCAGCCATGGTGTGTGGAAAGCTTGGCTTCTTCCATCGCAGGGCAAACCCAAACCTCCCTCCTGCTCTCTCCATGGCCACAGCCATCTTGGTTGGGGTTAATCTGCATACTTGCTCCTGATTGGCTGGTGGGCGTGGTTGGTTGGGTGTGGCTTGTGGTATAGTGGAGGTTTGGTCAATTTGCATATTACTCTTTAATTAGATAGGATACTGTAATAAAAGTGTTATGAATTTGATCTCTCTCTCAAAATATCTTATACTACAATGACCCTTCTTATGATAGTGATGATGATGATGATATGAGGTGAGCAATGATTATGTGATGAGATGAAGTGAGGTGAATGACAAAGGCATTGTGATGTACTTCAAGCCACTCTAAGGGTTGCTTGAATACAAGCATTCCTATACCAGGACAGTTGATCTCACACCCAAGATGGCTGGCTATTAGGTAACTAACAAGCCAGTAGTATATGCTCAACAAAGGGTGGTTTACTCTGGGCAGGTTGAAGGGGCACATTGCAACATTTCATCATGCTACTCAAATAGCATGCAATTTAAAATGTATAAACTGAATTCTGGAATTTTATATTTAACTAGAGCTCTAGGGCATGAAATGTATGCCTGGGTAAGGTCCTTAGGCCTGGACGACAATCAGGGCTGATGTGTGTGGCAACTGGCAGGGTGATCGGAGAGCCCCAGCTGGCACCCGCCTTAGCCAGCCTGGCACCCCCGCTTGCCAGCCTCAACCCCCACTGATGCCGCTGGTTGCCTCCCTCTGCAGGCGACAGGAGGAGCAATTAGGGGCCCTCCCCACTCGCACCCGCCTTGGCTGGCCTGGGGTCTGCAGGCTGGGGGCAGCTCCTGTGTTGAGCGTCTGCCCCCTGGTGGTCAGTGTGCATCATAGTGACCAGTCATTCCCCTGTTCAGTCAATGTGCATATTAGGCTTTTATTATATATTAAAGGCTCATTGCATGAAATTCGTGCACTGGGAGTAGAGGGGAGGGAGTCCCTCAGCCTGGCCTGCACCTTCTCCAATCTGGGACCCTTCAGGGGATAACTGGCAGTCAAACATCCTTCTCACAATACAGAACTACTGGTTCCTAACCACTCACCTGCCTGCCTGATTGCTCCTAACTTCTTCTGCCTGCCAGTCTGATCGTCCCTAACTGCTCTCCTGCTGGTTTGATTGCCCCTAACCACCTCTGCCTCAGCCCCATACCTGGAACTCAGGATCCCCCCACCTCCAGCTGACCACAGGCATCCGGGATCTGGTCTTCCCTCCCTTTGGTCAGCCATAGGCGGCCAGGCCGGCTGCAGAACAGAGGATGGTAGAGAGGTGGCTTCACCTGGGCTGCAGCCACAAGTGCTGGCACCCAGGACTGGGCGGGGGGGGGGGGGGGTGTTTCTGTCTCCTGAACCACAGCCAGCCCTAGATACTGCTGCCTGGGACTGCCTGGCGGCTTCTCCCGCCACCAAGCTGTAGCCAGCTGCAGGTGCTGGTGCCTGGAATGCAGGTAGGCAGCTTTTCCACCTTCCCTGGGATGCGGTGTGGGTGACTTCTCTGACAGGCTGTGGCCTCAGATTACAGGGCAGGCGGCTGCTTCGTCTCCCGATTTTACAAATGAAAAGCAGGGTGTGAGATTCTGCCGTGTAGGCAGCCAGCCTCAGGCACTGGCACCCAGTTTCTCTGTTTCCTGCAGGATGTGGGGCTGGCGATCATGGGACAGGCAGCTTCTTGGGCCTGGGATCACGGGCAGGTGGTTTCTTGGTCTCCCTGGCCACAGCCAGCCTCAGGTGCTGGTGCTGACTTTTCCAACTCTCCCAGGCTCGGCATGGGAGACAGGGCTGCTGCCATCTTTTCAGATTAATTTGCATACTCACTCCTGATTGGCTGGGGAGGTATGCTCCATTTGCATCTTTCTCTTTTATTGGCGCAGACTAGAAGCCCAGCAAGCAAAATCAGGCAGGACCCCAGACCCACCGCACTGTGAAATCCATCGATGCCCTCACTGGTTGTTTTGGCATTAGGGCCACAGGACTTTTATAATATAGATGATATTTTTGACCCTGGTAGATTGTAACTGAGCACAGGGAAAGGACCTGAGGATAAGTGTGAATAACTTTTTCAGTGTTTGTCCTTATCCCCAATCGTATTCCGACCTCAGAACATTCCTAATATTTGAGCATCAGATATATGTGTATCATTTAACTAACTTAGGGGGCACCCAAACACTTGTGTTAGTTTACTATTGGAAGCAGAAGGTACAAGTTGTGATAATTAGAAACTTTATCATTGTTATATACTTAACTTTTTGCAAGTAAAATATGAAAATTTTTTTTAAATGAGAATCTTTCGGAAGTGACTTTGTCTCTCTGTGTCACTGTGGTGAAGCACTTTGATGCAGTCCTGGGTTCAATAAATGTTTTTCAGTGAATATATTGCATAGAATTGTACTCCGACAAACAGTGACCATGATTCAATGAAGAAATACCAGCATTGATCATAATACTAGGCAAATGATGTTTTTCCTTTGACTAACCCTTATTTGCAGTATATTTATGCTTATATATAATCAGAACTGAGAACATCCTATAGATTATATTTAGAAAATGGCACAAATACTGACTTATACCACTCATTTCTTATAGTATTCACTTTAATTTTATTTGCATAATTCATTTTTCACCTTCCTAAACAACAATTCCATAAAATATGTCACTTTAACACCAATAAATTTTCATTCTTTCCTAAAGAGTTGACATTCTGGCCCTAAACAGTTTGACTCAGTGGATGGAGTGTCGGCCTGTGGACTGTAGGGTCCCAGGTTTGATTCTGGTCAAGAGCATGTATCTTGGTGGTGGCACATCCCCAGTAGGGGATGTGCAGGAGGCAGCTGATCGATGTTTCTCTCTGTAAAAAATCAATAAAATATATTTTTTAAAAAAGAGTTGACATTCTATATTTCCATATATATGTACATTCAGTTATAACATCAGTGGAATATTTTTAGAAAACACATTGATTTATTATGATATTTTTGTACAAAAATCAAGATGTTTACAATGAAAAGCAGTGTGTGAGATTCTGCTGTGTAGGCAGATGTCAGTTTAAGAAATAATGTTACTTTGTCCTATTTGCTATTGTTGAAAGTATTCATATGAAAATGAGGAGCTAAATCAATTATCTTAATAGTTCTGGAGATCTGCATTTTCATGTAATTGATCTTATTAGCTCAGATCTGCAAAATTGCTCATCTCCTTTTTTTTTCTTTGTAGATGTAGCTCCAGTCAGTCACAGTTTTCAGAATTGAATAGTTCTTTAAATAGCCTAATTTATAATCTGACACTCAAAGCCATTCCCTTCAGTGAATGGAAGTGAAGGAAAAATAAAATTTCCAAAACAAAGTTACTCCAAAAGCAATGAAAAAAAAAAAAAAGACAGAGAGAGAGAGAGAGAGATTATAAAGGGAGTTTCTCAGCATCACTAGATAGCATCTCCAATTTGGCCTGATCTAGATCATTCTGAAAAGATGGATGCCTAGCTGGTTTTGCTCAGTGGATAGAGCCTTGGTCTGTGGATTGAAGGTCCCAGGTTTGAGTCCAGTCAAAGCATATGCTAGGATTGCTATGGGCTTGATCCCCACTAGGGGGCATGCAGGAGGAACCCTATCAATGATTCTCTCTCATGATTGAGGTTTCTATCTCTCCATCTCCCTTCCTCTCTCCAAAATCAATAAAAATATATATTTTTTTTTAAAAGATGGATGATGGGCATGTGATATTTTAATATTTTGTTCACCTATGCGCCAGGCTCTCGGTTAAATGCTGGGGGGTTTCGTATTTACCTCAATGATAAACAACTAGTTTACCTTTATAGAGTTTTAGTTTCGTAAAACTAGAAGGGACACCTCACAGTCATGCCACTGACAATAATTGTAATGTCTTTGGCTGCATTTTGAACTTCTTTCCTAATGAACAGCAAAAAGAATAACAAGACTTAGCCTACGAATATGGAAAAATATATTGGTGATTCAGTGATGTTTGGGTTAATTTAAGAACCCATATTCCTAAACATGCTGAAGGGAGGGGGCAATATCCATGGAACTGAAATAAAATGGAAAGAGATGACAAGGCTGTCTTCTTTCTTCATCTGGTTTCACAGAATGTATATCGTTTTCCCAGGCTGAAATCCTAAGTACTGATGACCTATATTTCCGAGGTGCCAAATTCCTGGAATAATTTCATCCTTTTTATCTTCACTCCTGAGGTTTCTGAAGAGTAGCTGATGAATTTCAAGGTAAATACAAATATTTTATCCTGGAACTTCAGATGATTATTCTCACTTTAGGCTCATCTGCATTTATTAAAATTCAGGTTCTGGACATTACATTCTGCCTGTGGACTCATGGACTTAATTAATAGATGTATGTGTGCTAGAACTGAAATTCTGAGACTGTTAAGAATGGAGAAGTCATTCCTTGCTACTGTGTCCTACCAAGCCATCATTTGTCACTTTGCTATTGCTAAGAAAGTGGCTTTTGGGGGAGAATGAGATGTCAAGGAGATGGGGATTTTGCTTTGTTTTATGGGCCAAGTTAGGAGAAATGCATCTTATTATGGCAGTCCACAAAGAATGTCTGCCTGCTTTCTTCTGAGAAAGTTTAGAATTAAATGGTATTAAGAGAGCAACAGTATGTGAAACACTTGCTGAAGTTTCCATACGCCTACATAATGTCATACTAAAACTCACTGGCCCCGGTTAGGTAGAAGGTATCTATAAAGAGGCAGAGATCGAAAGCATTCTATCAGATAAAACGCTAACATCCCCACATCTCTCTCTCTAATGTGCTAATGGGGGAGATGCAGTGTCTGACCTCTCCTTCCTTGCAGGGAGTATCCGTGTCTAACAGAGACCGACCCTGCGAACTAATGTTTAATCTTCACCTCCGAGCTAGCAAGCACATGTGACAAAATACATGCAGTAATGTATTTCAACAATTCTAGGGCGACTTTCTATTTTTCATATGTTCGCGGTGTCGAGATGGAGATGAATCTTCCCTTTATCATCAGTCATGCTTTAATTGGAAGTACTTTTTCTTTCTTGGTGGCGCACTGGACATAATGCATCTTTGAATTGATGACACTTGGAGTGGATGAAATATAATTGCTCTCCCCCAGTAGGGATTTCACATGTGGTAGCAATAACTATTAGAATTACAGTAGGTCAGAGAAAGACCCTGTGGATTTCCTGGGAATAAAGACGCAGCCCACCGGTTTCCCTGCCCCCGTGTCACAGTGACCTCTGTCGTGCACCTGCACAAACAGGCAGCTCGGTCTCCTGTAACAGCACATTAGAATATAAATGCCAGGATCTCGCTTTCATAAATAATGCAGGCTGCAGAGCTATTTTACCTTGATTGCTTATTCTCCGTTCTCCAAAGCGTACAGCTTATACCCACATGGTGTTACCTTACCATTTGCATTAATTCATGGGTTTGAAACTGACCCTCTACAAGTTCCCTGGGGTGGTTTAGTTTCATTTGTATGCATGTAAATAACACCGAGGATGTCATAAAAATTAATGAACTATTTATTTTAGGAGCCTTTGCCTGGTTCTTAAAAAAAAAATCAAGCGAATGCTTAAGTTCATTAAAATAAAATTAAAGCTACAAAGTCTTAAATAATGATAATATGAAAACTGATAGTATTTAATTTTGCAAAATGAGACCTAAAATAAAACGTTAAGTTGGAAATTCCTAATTGGGGAACATTCACTTCACTTTTTTTTGATGTCATCACCACCCCACCCACACCAAAATATGTACAGTCTGATTCTTACACCCCCATGGGGTTCAAGGAGCCAGCCAGTATCAACACACTTCAAAGAGGAATAATGGCAATTCACAGGATCTAGGATGAAGGCCAGCAATAACTGAACTGTTCCCTTTAAAACTGTGTTTAACTGGTGATGATACATGTTACCATTTTTATAGTCCTGATTACATGTTTTATGTATTTTGTCTATAAATTTCTCAAAGACAAGAACTGCCTAATTTGACCATGTCTCTTTAAAATATCTACCAATAAATGCCACAACCATGCCCTATAAGAACCGCTGATTTCAGGTCTCGATTTGCCTCTAATTCTGAAGAAGTTGTTGAGGTTTCCATTTTCTCAGGCTTTACATTTTAAAACATGCAACACAGCGTAGCTTTCTCTGGTTTTCCTTGCTTTGGGTAACCAAATTGACTAGAGCCAAATTTCACCCCAAAAAGAAGACACAGCTTTCATTATTAAATTTGACATTGCCCATCTATGCTTATTAATTTTTATTAGTCAATATAATACATAATGAGTCTCAAATAGAATGCACAGACACCAGTTCTTCCTTGGGGGAATTTCTTCTAAGTCAAAGGAAAATATATAATTGAGAAATCCAATATTAATAATCTCTGTTTATACCAATAAATATTTTTGTAAGTTGCATTTTACTTCTGTCTTTGTTATGTCAAAGAACCAAAGCCACTGCCGAAACTGATTTGGCTCAGTGGATCTGTCTGTGCACTGAAGGGTCCCAGGTTCGATTCTGGTCAAGGGCACGTACCTTAGTTGTGGGCACATCCCCAGTGGGGGGTGATCGGGAGGCAGCTGATGGATATTTCTCTCTCATTGATGTTTCTAGCTCTCATCTCTCTCCATTCCTCTCTGTAAAAAAAAAATCAATAAAATATATTTAAAATAAAAAAAGAACCAAAGCCAAACGAATATAAGTTATATAAGAAGTGAAACCCACAATGCTAATGAACTAAGTAAGATGTTCATGATCAAAAATAAATAGCAAGCAAGAAAAAAGAAACTGCATTGGTGGGGAAGGTAGAGGGAACCGGGAGGAAGGACTAGGAAATCTGCACACAACTATTTTCAGCATTCCACTTGAAAAAACCTGGAGAAGCCAAAAAGCAAATTATTCTTTCAAAGAGAACAACAGATTCCAGCTAGTGACACATCCTCGTTCACAGATAAAAGAGCTTAAAAATATCCACTTTGCAAAAACCCTTTATTGTTCCACATAAAATCATTCAGTGCCTCAAAGTAATTTGCTAAGTGGTGCTGGTTGGTAGTGCCATTGTGAATTGGCAATAGACCAAGACAGTTGGCCAAGTCTATCACCTGGAGGCCACTTGAACGTTACAAGAATGCCAGACCTGATGTTTCTCGATTCCTACCACATGGTACAGCCATAAAGGCGTAGAAGTGAATTAGAGGAAACAGGTTTTATAGGCTGGTTCCATTTAGCTATGCTTATAGAGAACAGGCACAGGAATATTGCACGAAAAAAAAATGCTTGAAATAGATTGTACTTAATGCATGATATCTACGAAAATTAGAGTTTGTTATTAAAAAAAAAAACAGTAGCCAAAAATAAATAGAAGTTTATTCAAATGCCTTAATACCTTTATTTTCTGATCCCACATTATAGATTTACTACTGATAATTGACAATGGTTTCTGTGTGCTGAAAGTGGCTACCCATCAAATAGGCACAGCTCAGTTATATCAGATCTCTATTATTCTTTTCTAAATGAGTCTTTCAAATGGCAGTATCAAAATGAAGGTATTCACAACTAAAATGTTCTGGTTCCATTCATAAAATATTCTATTGTATTTTACTATTTTAGTAGGTGAAATTATCTGTCACTACGTGGGCATGTTCTGAAATGAAGCTCAAAAGGATTGTGATGAACGACTGGGACAGTGGTCGGCAAACTCATCAGTCAACAGAGCCAAATATCAACAGTACAACGATTGACATTTCTTTTGAGAGCCAAATTCGTTAAACTTAAACTTCTTCTAACGCCACTTCTTCAAAATAGAGTTGCCCAGGCCATGAGATTTTGTGGAAGAGCCATACTCAAGGGGCCAAAGAGCTGCATGTGGCTCGCGAGCCGCAGTTTGCCGACCACTGGACTAGGAGCTCTGCACACAACTGTTTTCTTGAAAGATGTTTACTCTGCACACAAATTTTCCAAGATTTGACAAGATATACATACTAAGAAAAATCTCAAATGTGCTAATCAAAATAAGGACTTTAGGTTTAAAAAGAAATAATCTTTACTCTGTAATGTCAACAAGAACAAAACATTTTCAAATGCTCCAGATAAATAAAGAAAGGCAATTATTACTAAAATATGAGAAAAATCACATTGAAGACTTCGCTTAATAGTTAATCATTTAAGAATTATTTAAGGAAATGCTACTTTGGAACTTTAAACATTCAAATTCAAAGATAAAGATGGTCATCACGTTCTCCTCTTTGAACATTAACACTAAGATAAGACATTATAGCTTGTTAGCCAACTTCCAATTTCCAACTGCCAAGGAAACTATTTTCTTGATTGTAAAATAACCTATTATTTAAGAGTGCAATGGCATAATCTTTTCTGGAAATTTTTTAATAATAGTAAGCCATTATTAATACTAATGAGCAAGTCATGTGAGTGTTACTGGGGTGGGGGGACGCGCGGGAAGCATTGTTTATAGTTTACCCTTATTAATACGCCTGACCTGTACTCTTTCAGTAGAGAAGAACACAAATCAATGAGGAAAAGAAAAAAAAAGAGGGAGGGAAGAAATAAAGAGGGAAGGAAGAAAAGAGAAAGGAAGGATAGCTTAAAAGTAACAACACTTAAGGAAAGGTATCATCTATATTTGTTGATTTTTCCCTCTTCCCATACCTCCTTCCATTGATTTAAATATTGTTAAGATGCTAGCTTTTAGTATTTATGCATAGATCTCACTGATTCATGAAGATTGTAATTAAAAGTGAAACCTTCCCATTTATCAAGATTACAAGCTAGTTTGTTGAAAAATCAAAATAAATTCATTTTAGTATGTTTGGTTTTGACTCCAACTATAAATTTTAGTTATGTTTGTTAAAATAATAAGAAGTGGCAGATATAATGTATACTCAGCCAACTGATCATACTGGAGACTTTAAAAAATTATAGCTAACCTAAAAATGATTATTGAGTAACTATTAAAATATCTACCAACAAAATCCTCAAGAGAGAAATAACATTTTAATGTAAATTTACAAAAGAGTTAGTATTGTTCTAATGTCTTACCTTTATAACAAAGGTGGCTATTTAGGATTTCTAGCTGATGGAGTTTACTTCATCAGAAAAAATGCCAATTCATCTGACTACTCATTTGTTTTTTTATCACATTTAAATGTATTTGTTTAAAATAGTAAGGTCACTACTAAGGGGCTTGTTTCCTATCCTATCTAATAAAAGAGTAATATGCAAATTGACCATCACTCCAACACACAAGATGGCTGCCTCCATGTGGACACAATATGGCCGCCACAAGATGGCCAGCAGGCAAGGGCAATTAGGAGGGACCAGGCCTGTAAGGGAGGGCAGTTGGGAGCAATCAAGCCTGCAGTGGAGGGCAGTTAGAGGTGACCCAGACCTGCAGAGGAGAGCAGTTGTGGGGGGACGAGGCCTTGGGGGAAGGGCAGTTGGGGGGGTTCAGGCCTGTAGGGGAGGGCAGTTATGGGCAATCAGGCTGGCAGGGGAGCAGTCAGGCATCAATCAGGCTGTCAGGGGAGTAGTTAGGGGGTGATCAGGCTGGCAGACAGAAGTGGTTAGGGGCAATCAGGAAGGCAGGCAGGCAAGCAGTTCAGAGCCAGCAGTCTTAGATTGTGAGAGGGATGTCCAACTGCCCATTTAGGCCTGATCCCACAGGGCCTAAACAGGCAGTCGGACATCCCTCAAAGGGTCCCAAACTGGAGAGGGTGCAGGCTGGGCTGAGGGAAACTCCCTTGCCCCCTACCCCTTGCACAAACTTCGTGCACCGGCCTCTAGTATGGGAATAAAAGGGAATTTACTTTTGGGGGGCAAGTCCACATATTTGGCTTCGTCCTTACATGAATTATTTGATTTATCCCTCTGGAAACTCCTTTGTAAGCAAGAATTATTAACTCCATTTTTACTTTTCAGGAAACTTGCTCACAGAGTTCAGTCATGGGGAGGGATTCTGTTTCAGAAGGCCAGGGTTTTTTGTGTTACCTTCTCCCATTTCCAATTATTTTGCCTGGAACTGTCCTGTCATTTTCTGTCACCTGGCAGGTTCCCTTGTATTGTTGTTATCCATGATGCCAACTTCAATCATGTCATTTGTTGGAACTTTAGATCTCATCCCCCTGCCCGGTGAGGGCTTGTGGACAGGATGCCTGATTCTCTTCCCTTTGGGTTCCCAGGCTTGCCAACAGTGCCTGGCACGCTGTGAACCTTCAGCCAATGCTAACAGAATTGATCAGGCTCAGCTACCTTGTGCTTTTTATTTAGAGAGCTTAAAGGAAATCAGAATTTGAACTTTCTGTATTAAGTTGGCCCTTAATTATGTTGGACTTCCATCTCAGAAAGGGAGCATCGCACTTAACCCTCACACAAATATGACATGATATAAAGTAATGGCGGAGTGTAGAGTTCCTTGTGACCCCCTAATAGCAAAGCAGACTATTGTAGTTCGCCGGTGTGAAATAATTGCTACGGCTCTAGCACAGGTACACAAAGGTGTGCGGATCTTTAATAGACAGAGAGGGCCATCACACTGAACAGTCACTCAAATGTTAATGCTTCACAACAACACCCAACATGCTATTTTTAATTAAAGCAACAAGCCAGATGGGGAAGGAGAATGACACCTCGAGTTTGCTTGGGGGCAGCTTAGTGGAGGCGGGGCTGGGGAGGCTGTAAAAGGACAGCAGTTGTAAAGGGATGTTTTCTCCCTGGTCTAAGGGGAGAGTCTACTGACCTCTGGGGAAATGCCCTAGGAGCCTTCCTATTTGCTTGTGCAGCAGTTGAGCAGAACCTAAAATCAAGCGGTAATTATGCCTTAGATCAGACACTCTCATCCTACGCTCCCTTTTGGACCAGCCAGCGCACAGGAATGTTTCCTCCCCGTGGCAAACTTGAGAGGGGAAAACATTTCTTCCTCCCCCCCCCGCACAGTAGTAAATATTTGAAGAAGTTTAGGAGCAGATTGATTTCTAAAACAAACGAAAACAAAACAGCCTCTCTATGCGCTATTCCGGGTCCCCAGAGGTATGCTGAGCAGGTTGGTGGATGCTCTCACGGAATCCAGGGGGGAAAAGTAAATCTTAATTTCTTTGTCCCTCGCCCTTCTCCGAACTGAGATTTACTTCAGCGTGCCCTGTGGGCAAAACAACAAAATTTACAGCCACTGTGGCCCAAGGACAAACATTCTTGTCTCGATAGACAATTTTCCAACGAGCTGAACTCTCTCTGGGGATGCAGCATTGATGACTGAGGGCAACCTGGCTCCGCAAGTGAAATCTGCAAGTAGCCAAGACAAAGTGCGTTTTGGTAGCCAGGCCAGTACCACGGAAGGCCACCCAAACGATGATGTTTTCTACAATTAGCTTGGTACGCGGCCATAATGTATGTCAGCTGCAGCACAGTCCTATTGGAAAAGGAATAAAAGTCTTTCCCAACTCAGAGACATCATAAAAACTACTTTCAATGTGATCCTTAATATGAAATGGGCAGTTACATCAAGGATTTCCTTTGGAAGAATATTGGAACATAAACCTTAGGTAAATCATAACATGTACAAGCAAGGTGACTCTGGGGACAAGGGACACTTGACGTGGATCACCTTAGAAGCACCCAGTTGTCACAGGAACTACCTACTTACCTTTCTTTTCATCTACAGCATTGGTATTGTCAGTAGCAAGATTCAACATTTCAGTGTTTTACTTAAGAATAATAAGTCAGGAAACTGGATGCCAATGAAAGACGTTTTAGGTCTTATACCCATATGTATTTTGAAACACAAGAAGACAGTGTCCTTTTCAGTATTTTTATAAAGCACTTAATATGAGTTTTATCAAGTTTTAAAATGTATAGGCTACTGTTGATCTTCATCTAATGCTGGTCAAACTGCTAAACTGAATAGCTGTTACCATACTGAATCCTTTATGATTATCAAAAGGAGTTTTTCAAACCTCAATTGTATTATCACTTACTGATTAAATTAAATTAGCACAATGACAGAAAAAGATATGGAGAGAGATAGGTGAATACCCTTGTGCCTTAAGAGCCCTATTAAGAACGTTAATAATGATAACATGTTAACAGGTATTGAGTAAGTTTTCTTATGCAATAGAGTATACTAGACTTGTTGGGGGATTTATCCAATGTAATCTTCACAATACACCTCTGAGATAGGTATATTATTATCTATTTTATTAACTGGGGGGAGAGGAAGGATTAGAGTATTTATATAATTTGTTTGGGTTCTCAGAATTGGTAAGTAATAGAACTGGCCTTCATACCCTGGTGCTATGACTAAGATTATGAGCTCATAATAATTTTCCTATATATCTTGTTTTAGAGGCAAGTAGAAGCAAGAGGACCTCATTTAGGTATCACAAAGAATGACAAAAAAAAAGGGAACAGTGAATATATCTTGCATTTGACTTTTTCTGATAAGATCATCCCATTTTTTGTTCTTCCAGTCCCAAATTTGCCTGCCATTAAGTGTTTTGTGGTCTATTTGCTTTAAATGATTTCTGTTCATAAAGGCAATATTTGGGTTTCCATCATGTACCTTTTCATCGGTTTTTATCTTGCCCCTTCAAATAATTTCATTCCATATGTCTTAAACTCAAATACTTGTTCACAATTGATTGAATGTTCGAGTATACCTTTATGTTAATTTACTTTCTCCTCAAGAAAGACTCAAGGTTTGGGTTACTGTTTTAATATTTTCATCCATGAAGTCCATAAGCCTTGCTCTAGTTCATGATCAATTCATTTTCCCATTCTGCACTTGTTCTCCAAAATGTTCTACCCTCTTCAACCTCTGACAACAATGAGGACTGGCCTCGCCCCACGCCCCTTCATTTTCAGCACAAGTTACTTCACACTTCCACCTGTTAGGATTTGTAATGGTGATTCCTTTGACTATGGACAGTCTGCTTCCCCTTCTCTCCCATATACACCATTCTTTCTCTTGGGAGAAGAAATAAGAAAACAAAAGGATGTAGAAGCAAGACCACCAGAGGAGATCTCAACCTCTACCCGTCTCCCCTCCAGTCCAGACCTTTGCCTCCATCTCCACCATTCCTTCAGCCTCCAGCTCAGAGATGCTGCTCAGACCAGACCATTAAAAACAACTTCTTGCCTGGTTGGTGTGGCTCAGTGCTTGAGCATCAAACCATGGACCAGAGGTCACATTTCAATTCCCAGTCAGGTTCCATGCCAGCGGTTGTGGGCTTGATCACCAGTGGGGGGCCGGGGGCTGGAGGTGTATGTGTGCAGGAGGCAGCCAATCAATGATTCTCTCTCATCATTGATGTTTTTTCTCTCTCTCCCTCTCCCTTCCTCTCTGAAATAAATAAAATATGTGTATTTTAAAGTACTAGTATTTTGCTTCTTTCTCACTAGAAGTATGACATGAAAGGACAAACCTGACCACAAAAGACCACCCCAAGTTATTTTTCTTTTTTTAAAAAATATGTATCTATCTATCTATTTATTTACTTACTTATTTACTTATTTACTTACACATAGAGAAACACTGATATGAGACATATAGACTGGTTGCCTCCCACACACACTCTGACTGGAACTGGGATAGAGCCTGCAGTCGAGGCATGTGCCCTTGATTGGGATCAAACCAGGGACCCTTCAGTCTATGGGCTGATGCTCAATCCACTGAACCAAACTGCCTAGGGCCCACTGTTTGTTTGGTGTGTGTGTATTTTTTATTGTTTCTAAATCGAACTAACTTACAGAAAATAAGGCTTTCCCCTCACCCTTTGCAATTTTTTATGTCCTTGAAAATATTTGCAGTTAAAAAGTAATCCAGTGGAAATCATTCATTTGTCATATTAATTGCTAAGCATTCCATGGCACTATTTCTTCCTGCATCTTGGAATCCCCACACACTTCAAGTTTTGTTCTCTCACTATACTTCTCAGGATCCTTCTAAGCCTCACTTCACCATTATTTACTAACAGGCCCTCATTCTAGTCTCACCGTACACTCTCTGCTTACCCCAATCCCTTCCTGCCAGTGACTTCAAATGCCATCTCTATGTCATTGACTTCAAATGGTAGCACTGATGATGCTAAAGGGCAGAGCTCTTCAGAGAACACAGGATCAAGTATTTAAGCACTCATTATGCATCCGTTAATCAAATTTGTAATTGTGGGCTTTTAAACTGCATTAAATAAGACAAACTGACATTCCACAAATAAACACTGGCTCAAATTAATATTTTATCTCTTTAGAAAAATGAAGACACTCGCTTTATTTCTTTACTACTATTATTTGTAACATCTATTACCTTCAATAGGTATAAAAAAATCATTCCAGATATATATTATCATTAGCTCAGTTGTATGACTTAGAAGATAGTAATTACATTTATTTTTTTTAATATATTTTATTGATTTTTCACAGAGAGGAAGGGAGAGGGATAGAAAGTCAGAAACATCGATGAGAGAGAGACATTGATCAGCCGCCTCCTGCACAACCCACACTGGAGATGTGCCCGCAAGCAAGGTACATGCCCCCAACCGGAATCGAACCTGGGACCTTTCAGTCCGCAGGCCGACGCTCTATCCACTGAGCCAAACCGGTCTTGGCGATAGTAATTACATTTAATGAAATGTTATTTTATTATTGGAAAACCAACCGGTTAATCATTTAATTGAAACCAACTGTTTTGATTGTGTATACAGACAATAGTGTGAAAGGGCTGGGGGCAGGTATGGGGTGGAGGGAATCAATGGGGGGGGAGGGGAAGAGAGGACATCTGTAATACTTTCAACAATCAATATAAATTTTAAAGAAATAAAATTTTAAAAAGAGCTAAGCCCCAAATATAGCCCATATCCAACCTAACATATGACTATTGGTAAAACTTCGAATCAACAACTCAGAAACATAAACATCACATGTTTGAGGGGATTTGTGAGGCCACAGATGTTCAGAGAAAGGAGAGTTACTGGCATATCACTGGCTGAGCCTTAGCCCAGGTACCAAACCCCTTATTACAGCACTGAGAAAGCACATGCATAGTCCTTTCCACAGCAGCACTAATCCTCAATCGACCCTTCCAAATAATTTTATCAAACCATACCCTTCACACAATGTGAAGTTGTGGTTTCTTTCATAAGTTTAAATAGCAGTAGATAAGCCAATGCATATTACAATGCTGATGTTTTGAAATAAGACACATAATTTTTAATGAAGCCAGAGTAATCTAAATATGCAAGGGGATTACATGAACACGACCTTTTTTACAGTTGACATATTGCTTCATTTCTATTTTTTTGAACCCACATTTCCATCGCCACTGAATTTTATCCTAATGTAGTAAGTTTTATGCCTGAAAGTCTTTTTATTGATATTTTGTTACAACAAAAGCACGTATTTAAAAATGGCTTATAAAGCCTTTTGTGTTACTATATGACTCCTAAAGGTAAAACTAAAACTTTTTCCAGATTGACTCCTAATTAAAATTATTTGAGGAGCATAATTATGAAAACAATTTTTTAAATTGTGATAAATAATTATTAAACAAAGATCACATAGTTACTGGACATGAATCTTATACTGAGATGGATGTATTTGGCTTTTCTGCCCCTTTTTTTCTTCCTTTTTTCATGTATCCTATAGCGATTACTCCTTATCACTAAAAGAAAGTCAGAGCCCAGAATCCATTTCCTCCCTTCCTTCCTTTTTTAGTTTATGTTTTTATTACTATAACTGAAAATTCTTTGTTCACAAAAATAAAAAAATGGAAATGGAAGAAACTCCTTCCATTATAGCAATGTCATTCAATTCCTTGAGTTCCTTCTCAGTTATATGCCAAAAGTCAGTCATCTTTCATCAAAAATTATTTTAATCATGTATGGACTGACAACTCAATTAGGCCTTTCTGCAACCTTGCTTAAAATGAAGGACTGTAAACCACCCGACTTGCAAATAGAGTTGTTACCCACTCATCAGAGCTATTTCACCTGCCAGTACTACAACTATCTTTCTCTGCGCGTTCTCACTCTCTCTCTCTCTGTCTCTCTCTCTCTCTCTCTCATTGGTTTATTTGCTTTTTTGTTTATTTCTTTCTTGTCTGTCCTCAAAGCTCTTTGGGTATATATTCCAATGGGGAAAAAACATATACAACCAAAGGGATATGTACACTCCAGTTTCAAGTCCACTACACAATAGCATGATGGTAATGTGTCTTACATGTAGATACATTCACTTCTCCTAAGAGTAAACCAGTAAATAAAAACAGAGCACAGAGTACATCTGAATCAAATACTTTAAAGATCTCTCAAGGATCTTCCAATTATCATCATCAAATACACACACACACACACACACACACACACATATATATATATCTAGAGGATATATATATATATATCCTCTAGATCAGTAGTTCTCAACCTGTGGGTCGCGACCCCTTTGGGGGTCAAACAACACTTTCACGGGGTTGCCTAAGACCACTGGAAAACACAGATATGATTCATAACAGTTGCAAAGTTATGCAGTAGCAACAAAAATAATTTTATGGTTGGGGGTCACCACAACATGAGGAACTGTATTAAAGCGTCGCGGCATTAGAAAGGTTGAGAACCACTGCTCTAGATACACGCATACATTAATGGTTCAAATATTTATGGCAATGTATTCAGGTTTAATATAAATTATGCAAAAATATCCCCCCAAATTCCAGGACTTGTTTTATTTTCTTCAGCAAGATTGCATTAGCCTAACAAGACATTGCATTTCTAATAAAACCTATTCTTTTAATGGGAAAACAATTACAAGATGTATTTCCTTAGTTAGGTTCTGAGAAAGAGTGAGTTGGTGCAAACCAAAACAACGTTTCCTATGAATACCATCATTCCTTATACAATTACAGGGCATTATTAAGAGAGCAGCTAAGTACCTAGTGCTAGTGCTGAGCAGTTTTACAGTTTTAGTCTTTCCATGTTCTGTGGTAATTCCATGAAACTCACACCACCACAGACACTCCATGTACATATCTAAGAGTACAACCAACACTTGTGGGTTTCTTATATCAAACACCACAACCTCCAAATAAAAACAACACAAAAACTAATAGGTGTCAATATTTTTCTGTGGAACATGGTTCCTTTTTGGTTCATGTTTTTAGCATGTATGTGTCATGGGATTAAGGTTCCTGAGGAATATTACTTATTAAGAATGGAAAGGAAGGGGCAGGTGCCAGGGCAGCCTACAAGCAGGTCCAAAAGGGATGCTTGAAGTTGAAAGGTGTCACGGAGCTCAGCGGGATCAAGCAGAAGAATGATGAGGAGGACAAAGACAAGGCGAAACTCCTGGAAGGCCTGGGAACGAGCAAAAAGGAAGAGGAGGAGGCAGGAAAAGCAGCAAATGGAAAGGATCCTGGAGAAAGCCTCTGAGATCCACAAGCAAAGAGTGGAGGACTTCCACAGACACTGGAAACATGCACCGAGCACTATGGCATTCCCAATGTCAGCCAGATGAATCAGCCTCCCTCCCAGAGGATAGACTGGCACGAGGGTAACAGAAGGCCAGGTTCATGGTCAACCTCTGAGTCATGCCAGTGGGCAAGCCAGGGTCTTTGTGGCCCTATAACCCCACCCCCCACCTCCCACCCCCACACAAGGATCAGACTGCATGTGCTACTGAAAGAAAAGGTCTCTGTTGACATACATCTGAAGAAACAACAAATTCAGAAGACAAATATTTAAGTGTTGGGTTGGGGGCTGCAGAATAAAGCTAAAACAGTTATTAAAACAATGAAAAGGAAGACAATAAGAAATAAGAGAGCATGAAAACCATAATGCAAAAAGTTTACATTTTAAATTATGAATGAATGTTTTTTTAAATATATTTTATTGATTTTTTACAGAGAGGAAGGGAGAGAGAGAGAAAGTCAGAAACATCAATGAGAGAGAGACATCGATCAGCCGCCTCCTGCACGCTCCACAGTGGAGATGTGCCTGCAACCAAGGTACATGCCCCCGACCAGAATCGAACCTGGGACCTTTCAGTCCGCAAGCCGACGCTCTATCCACTGAGCCAAACCGGCAATGAATATTCTTCTATGCGTCCCCCCCTATTTTTCCCGCAGGAATTAAAGGTAGGCTGATCACCCCTCTCCACCTATACCTTTATATACCTTACCAAGTGAAATGGGTACTCACTGATAAAGTGAGGCAGTGCTCTTCTCGTTGCTTGCTTTAAAAATGGCTCCAGCAGGCGACGCCATCCGTGCACCCTTTTTCTGTGCAGGGGCAGGCAGACTTCTCTGTGGCTCCTCAGTGACCCGCACCCTCACAGAATCACCTCTGCCTTTGGTATGAGAGAGACGGTGAACATCGTGGGCCACCACGGCCTGATTAGGTTATTTGGTGCAACTGATCTGAAGAAAGCACAAGTGTCTCCAATCGGCTGTATGCAATCACAAGAGCTCTTTAAGTCTGATCAAGACGTCAGAGAAAGAGAGATAAGGGCGGAGGTGGGAAGCGGGAGTGGGAAATTCCCTGTCACTGACAAGGAGTGCAGGTTGCTTCTAAAAGGTGAGAACAGGCCTGGCTAACAGCCAGAAAGAAAACCAAAGTCTCAGGCCGATAATTTCCAGAAACTGAATCCTGCCATGAGCACGGGAGCCTGCATGAATACCCCGAGTTGCAGATGATAACACAGCTGAACTGTGTTATAGATGACACCTGGATTTCAGCCCTTGAGACCCTAAGCCAGTGGTCGGCAAACTGCGGCTTGCGAGCCACCTGCGGCTCCTTGGCCCCTTGAGTGTGGCTCTTCCACAAAATAACCCATTATTATGGATAAAGTGGAAAACTTTGCAAGGACCCTGATTGCACTGAAAGTTCTATTGGTAAAAGATGGGTTGTATCCAGCTAATTTATAAATACAGCTAATTTATAATTTTACATAATTCTATAAAGTTCACGAGTTAGATCTATATATATATTGACTTGGAAACATTCCTACATCCTGCTGAACAAAAATGAAACAACATAGATGGTGTTATTCCACTTATAAATATATTTATATGCATTCAAAATCTGGAAAGGTGCACACCACACTGTTAGCATTGTTTCATTCAACAAACAATCGCACGTACAGTGCGATTGAAACTTCGTGGCCCATGCGCAGAAGTCACTTTTTGGCTCTCAAAAGAAATTTCAATCGTTGCACTGTTGACAGTTGGCTCTGTTGACTAATGAGTTTGCCGACCACTGCTAAGCCGAGAAACCAGCCTCATCAGTCCAGTCCCCCTGCGAGCTAAGACACAGGTGTTTTAAGGCACTGATGGTTTGCAAACTGGCCCCTATACACGCAGGGCAAGAAGAGACCTAAGAAAGAGGGTACATCACTCCAGATGGGGAGATGGCCGTTTTCCCTGGCAAGGGAACTTAGAGATGAAGCTTGCCTCGAGGGCCTCAGGAGGAGTCAGTCCATCTCTGTGCCTGCCCGCCGGAATCTTAAAAGTTTACGGAGGTGGTGAGAGCATCTGATGGTACATGTGATGTGGTGACTGTGCTGAGTTAAACCTCCGTAAACTTTTAAGATTCCAGCGGGCAGGCACAGAGACTCCCAATGATGGAGCAGCTCCCTCTGTGGGAAGGTGGACAGAACACACAAAGACAGAGGAGGGGCAAGGAGCCTCTGGCCCTGGTCACAGGTCAACCAGCGGTCACATCCTCTTGAAGACCTCCTGTAACAGACATCCTGGTAACTTGCGATAGTGTCCCAGAAAATGTGTACACACTTTAACAGCTGAGAGCTCTCTTAATTTTCACTCCTGTTCAGGTTTAACTGATTTGAAATAATGGGTGAGGCCTGACTAAGCTTTGAACAAAGAAAATTTATCCTTAAGTGCCACTAGAGGGTTTTTTGTTTTTTTTTTTAATGGAGATGCATAAATGATAAAAGTTTAGGGTACAAAATTGGCAATAGTCAATGAATTGAGGGTGTATAAATACCAAACAAAATGATTCTTGATGTTTGTGATTCCATTGCTTCATCTTATCAGCAGTGCCTGAACCTTCTAGAACGGTCATCAGTTTGAAAACAGGCATTGACAAAATAAAGTATTCATTTCTGTAGATTCTTTTAAATTTTGAAGATGAACTGTATGTTAATGTACACACACTTTGACTGATTATAAAGTCAGTGTTTATTTTTTGGGACACCCTGTAAATATGCATTCCACAAATGGATTATTAGGGAAATTGAAATATCTTCAAAAACCTAAAAGGGCACTACCCCTTCTCTGTCCATAAAAATAGAGGGTGAGCAAAAGCAGGTTTACAGTTATGAGTATGCAAAAACAGAGTTCATTCTTGTATTATTATGTATTACTTATTTTATTATTTTCTGTATGAACTGTAAACCTACTTTTGCCCACCCCTTTATATCTAATGTCTGTTTATCTACTGTTTCAGGTGATGTACATGGGACAAAAGCCCACGGGTGTTCACTAAGGAAAATATACCTGACGGTAACCAAGAATTGCAGCTATGACACATCTGACAAATAAGATGTGAAAGAGACGTTCTCTACTTCCAGTTTCTTAGTCTATTTATTGAGCCTCTGAACTCTGAGTGAACTTTACTATGCACTTTGCTACTTGTTATGTGCTTAGGGCATAATTGAGGCTCACTGCATGTTTGTTGAATGAAACAATGCTAACAGTGTGGTGTGCGCCTTTCCAGATTTTGAATGCATATAAATATATTTATAAGTGGAATCACACCATCTATGTTGTGTTTCATTTTTGTTCAACAGGATGTAGGAATGTTTCCAAGTCAATATATATATAGATCTAACTCATGAACTTTATAGAATTCTGTGTGTTTTTGTTGTTGTTATTGTTTATACTCTACTGTATTTATAAATTAGCTGGATACAATCCATCTTTTACCAATAGAACTTTCAGTGCAATCAAGGTCCTTGCACAGTTTTCCACTTTATCCATGGCTGCATTTTCTGTGGTTTCAGTTACCCATGGTCACCCGTGGTCTGAAAATATTAAATGGGAAGTTCCAGAAATGAACAATTCATGAGATTTAAAGTGTGTGCTTCTAGTAGCATGATGAAATCTTGCACTGTCTCATTGCACCTAGGACATGAATCATCCCTTTGTCCAGCATATCCAAGCTGTATAGGCAACCTGCCTGTTAGTTACCTATTAGCTCTCTCAGATATCGGATGGACTGTCCTGGTATCTCAGTGCTTGTGTTCCAGCAACCCTACTTCACCTAATAATGTCTCCTAAGCACAGAGTAGTGATGCTGGCATTTCACATATGTCAATGAGAGGCCGTAAAAGTGCCTCCTTTAAGTGAAAAGGAATGTATGTGTAGGGAAAAACATAGTATATGTCAGGTTCAGTCCCATACATAGTTTCAGGCATATACTGGGGGTCTTTGATCATATAAGGGAGGCTAATGTACAAACATATTTGGTTAGCTATACATTTATTTGATTAGAGTCCATTGAGTGATAATTTTTTATTATTTTTATTGTACTTTGACATATTTAACAGATTTTTCAGTTTTCTTTTTCATTTATATTTCCATAAGTATTATAATTATTTAATGTTTATCTTTTTATTTTAATTATTCTGTTACCATTTTCTTTTATTTATTATTATAAAAAGCCACTTATATTTATCTTAATCAATGCATGTATCAACCTCTATAAATCACTCAATAATGACCACACAACTGTAAAAATTAAACAGTGCAAAACAGCACTCTAAGTAAAAAATTTAAATCTTAACTCAGCTATCAAATTCAGGAGAGATGACGGAATGGTAGTAACAGCTTTCTTAAGCATTTCCTTTGCTCATCCCAAACCTAATCCTGTAAAAACCCTCACTAGTAATATAGTATCTAGTATTAATTTTCATGAATAAGAGACAAAAATAGTTTCAGCAGTACATGTACAAATTGAAAATAAGATGGCAGTAGATACAATATCATTTTTTAAGTTTTGATATTGCAGTGTAGGTCAATGTCCACATTTTAGATTCTTATGTAAGACTAGAGGCCCAGTGCATGAAATTCATGCACAGGGGGAGAGGGTGTTCCTCAGCCCAGCCTGCACACTCTCCAATCTGGGACCCCTCGAGGGATGTCCAACTGCCCATTTAGGCTGATCCCCAATCTAAGACTGCTGGCTCCCAACCACTTGCCTAACTGCATGATTGCCCCTAACTGCTTCTGCCTGCCAGTCTGATCATCCTCTAACTACTTCCCTGCCAGCCTGATTGATGCCTAACTGCTTCCATGCCAGCCCAATTGCCCCCAACTGCCCTCCCCTGCTGGCCTGATCACCCCTAACTGTCCTCCCCTATAAGCCTGTTGCCCCTAACTGCTCTCCCCTGCAGGCCTGATCCCCCCCAGCTGCCTTCCCCTGCAGGCCTGATCCCCCCCAGCTGCCCTCCCCTGCAGGGTTGGTCCCCCCCCAGCTGTGCTCCTCTGTGTTCCCCCCAACTGTCTTCCCCTGTTGGCCTGATCACCCACAACTGCCTTCCCCTGCCTGCCACTTTGTGGAGGCCATATTGTGTCCACATGGAGGCAGCCATCTTGTGTGTTGGAATGATGGTCAATTTGCATATTATTTTTTTATTAGATAGGATATGAATTGTATTTTTACATATATTAAAGTTATGAATAGCATACCATCTCACACATTTTCCAAAGCCTTGGAAATCCATGAAAGTATACATAAAAAATTTAAGTAAAATTACTATTTTAAAATTGGGAACTAAATAAGTAAGAGAAGTAACAACAGTAAATAATAATAATAATACAAACTGAGCTTTCACTTTAAAGAATGGAGAGTCCCTGACAAAAAATTGGTCCACCTTTCCTTACAAAAATTTAACAAACAAAAGATAATCATAAAGAACCACACTCCATAAAATTTTCCATTTCAATTTATAATACTATATCCTAACACTTAATATTGTGAATAGAAAACCTATCCTCAACCATTGACCCTAATTTGGTTGTGAATCTGAACTACCAAATGATATTTAGATCACAGCAAACATCAGGAATATCTGCTGATTTAGACAAGAAGTAGGAAGGGGGAAATAGGGAGAATTAGACTATCCTTAGTAGGTAGATAGATACACACACACGTGATTTTGCAGATTTACAGACTCATATGGTGAGAAGGACATCGCATCTCTTTTGATTCAAGCACTCTGGTAATCCCACATCAGACTTCCAAGTAATACATCAGAACCAAGGCCCCTGACAAAGTCAAGTCCCTGCCCAGGGACCGGAGCTCCAGGCTCACCAGGCAGAGTTCATTCCACACAGTCTCAGTAATGTCAGCGAGCTAGTTCGGCTCTTCGCTGGGCATCTCAACTAGAAAGTCCCACAGGCATTTCCAAATCAATCTGTCCAAATTCAAAGTCATTTTATTCCCTGCTGTGAAACTGTTTCCTTTCCTAAATGTTCCCTGTCATAGTTAACGGCCCTCCTACTTTACCAAGCTAGACCTTCTGGCATTTTCTTTGATCCACTCAGATCCCCAATCCCACAGCCTGGCACACAGCAGGAACAGAATAACATTATGTAAACGAAAAGGGGGAAAAAAATGGAGGAAGGAGAGAAGGGAAAGAATAGGGGAGATAGAGGAAAAAAGGAAGGATGAAAGGGAGTTTCTTTCAATTTGGGGGTGAGATTGAGGCCCACAGAAACCCACATTTATATTGCATTTCCACATGATGACCCTTCGACAGGCACTTGCTATTTTTTATGTGATTACTGCAATAGCCTTTGACTGGTCTCCTGCCACCCGTCCACCATTCTCTCATCTCTCAGAACTGCTAGGCTGCCATTAAATTTATCATTCTTGTACAGTGTCTTTTATAGTAATGGTCACCTCTGGTTTAAAAATATACTTAATAGGTCCCACTATTTATGAATCCTATTCAAACTCCTTAGCTTACCCTAGGCCCTTAAAATCCTATTCTTAGTATGCTTTTATAATTGCATCTCTAGCAGCCCAAAACCCAACCTATTTCCTAGAGACAGGAGGGACATTTTCTACTCTGACAGACACCAAGTCCTGCAGAGGCAGCGGTGACATGGACCCGGCGCAGTGGCCACATTCTTCCTTCTGTGTTCACAAGCGGAAATCCTGATTCCTTCCCAAGTAAACCCTGTGCGGTTAAATCTCTCCTCAACAGTCAACCTCAAAGTCACTTCTATAAATGTTTCCTTGACACTTTCAGAATGAAGAAACACCACCCGCTTTGTGTGTCTATAAAAGTTTAGGTCTATGACTGAACATAAATAATGCTAGCACATAATTGTATATTCTGGGATTCCCTGTGGTGTCAGCTCCTCTGAAGGTTGGCCATCATGCATCTTTACACGTGCAGCACTCAAATCAGAGCTAACAACAGTTCTGCAAATGTTATACTACTTGGCTACCTGGGAATTCGTTTCTAGAACAAAAAATTAAGTCACATGGCATTAACATGTTTGATGGACCTAAAGAAAATGTTTAAGCTTATCAAAATGGGCATATAGTTTTAACTTGACTCTCCACACAATACTGCAGTGTTCCAGGGATCCTCACACCAGCTGTAATCTGCACCTCCCAGATCACTCTGATGCTGACCAACCTTAATAAGCACTAACCTAGTAAGACATACTGATCTGGACCCAACAAAACATCTCCATACTTTCTGCTCTGTCTGCTTGGTGTCTCTCTCTCTTTCTTTCTCTCTCTCTCTCTCTCTCCTCTCTCTCTCTCTCTCTCTCTCTCTCTCTCTCTCTCTCTCTCTCTCTCTCTC
>JAAGEH010000018.1:4503850-4601399 GCA_011751065.1 Lasiurus cinereus | reverse complement strand
CTCTCTCTCTCTCTCTCTCTCTCTCTCTCTCTCTCTCTCTCTCTCTCCCCACCTCCATTCTCCATTCTCCAGCCTCCCCCACCAACACACACACACACACACACACACACACACACACACACCCCTCAGAAAAATTATGGCATTTGGGCTTAACCATCTTCATTGGTTCAGTACTCTCTCAATACCCAGTGATCCTTCATCAGTAAAGTGACTTGGATACTATGCACCCTCCTGTGACTTTAGTTCTGCCATTAGAAGAGCAACCGGCCCGATCCTCTAAGAGAAATAAAACTCCATGAGCTGTAGAGCAGACGACCCGTGTTCTCCCTCTCCTGAGGGCATAACTTGGATTTGCATATTTCCTGCACCCAAAGTAACAGGACCGGAGAGTGGCCAGTAGGATGGTCTGCCTTTACAGAGGACCTTCGCTGAGCCATAAATCAGCATGTGGAGCAAGCCGAGGCACAGGAGCCCACCTGGAAAATGTCTCCTGTTCCCTGGTCAGAAAGGCTCTAACTCAGCGGTTCTCAACCTGTGGGTCGCGACCCCTTTGGGGGTCAAATGAGCCTTTCATAGGGGTCACCTAAAACCATCGGAAAATGTAGTAATGTAGTTTACTGTTGTTATATTAAGAGTGTTACCCATGCTACACCATGCTTCAAGACAAAATTTCATTTATTTGTAATTAGAAATAAATATTTCACAATGTCTAATTGTGATTATCACTATGCTTTAATTATATTCATTTTGTAACAATGAAAATACATCCCACATATCAGATATTTACATTACGACTCATAACAGTAGCAAAATTACAGTTACAAGTAGCAACGAAAATAATTTTATGGTTGGGGGTCACCACCACATGAGGAACTGTATTAAAGGGTCGTGGCATTAGGAAGGCTGAGAACCACTGCTCTAACTGATCAGGACTATTCTGGTCTAGGCATAACGCCCACAACTAGATGACACCATCCCTTCGGTGCTGCTTGAGTTGTCTATGTAAATTAATACACTTACATATATATTATTGGGCTCCTGTGATAAAGAGATCTTCACCAGTAAAGACTAGCCTGTTTACAAAGCACGGAAGGATTAGCAGACAAAGAAAGATAACTTCAAGTAGCATAGAACACTCTCCTTCATCCCAGATCTCTCTTTTATTCCATTCTTCTTGGATGGCGATTCAGCATTATGAAAGCCCACTAAGGGATCAGAAGCTTTACGGAGAGGAAGTGTCCCCTGAGCCTCACCTCAATAATTAAACAGAACTGGACTCAATCACTCCAAAGCTTTTCCTTCTCAAAGATGGCACTCATTTTAGTACTCAGACCTGGTTTGGAAGTTAACTCTGCTACCCAAACTGCAGAATGCCTAACATTCAGAGTTCTAACATGGCATTACGCTTGGGTATCCGCGACATGGTATAAACTGCTGGCATTTACAGAGTACTTAGCAGTGATACCAGTAAATCAAGATGACATTTCGGCAACACTTAGGTTTTAAACCTCTACCTCCCTCACCCTCTGTCCTAACCATTAGTGCTGCATAATTGAAATCTTAATTCTCACTGACTTAGGCAAAGTCAAACCATTTTAGGAAACAATAATGCTATTTGACATGCATGACCTTTTTGATTAAAATAACTTGTCACTTTTACAAATGCCCCTTCCATATCTCATTAGCAGCTTCACAGCCTCTGATCTTCAAAAGACATTTATTTCAGGAGATGCCTAGAAAAATCTGCTTTACTCTTGGAGGTGTTACTAGGATAATATTTATCTATATGTTATTAGCAAGAAGTACTCTGACTTCTATAATGAAACATGTCAAAGACTTAATAGCAATTATCAAAGCATCCTCAGGGACCCAAAATGTCTACATGAACATCAAATTCAAAAATATTTCCAATTTGTTATGAGCTCTCTGAAAATGCAAACATTCACAAGTGCCTGCCTTGTACCTATATCATAATGTGAATTAACAATTCTGTAGATAGTTGCCAGAGATAATGGATGAATGACATTTACGTTACAGAGAAAAAGAAAGACAAACACAAGCGAGAGCTGTATCCTTTGCTGGGGCTTCACTGCCTTGTCTTTATTACTTATTTAAACCAGGGTGCGCTCAGAAGGGTGTTGAGGACATAAAGAAAACTAAAATCACATTCCATAGAGCAGTGGTTCTCAACCTGTGGGTCGCGACCCCTTTGGGGGTCGAATGACCCTTTCACAGGGGTCGCCTAAGACTATTGGAAAACACCTATTTCCCATGGTCTCAGGAACCAACACACCGCTCCTCGGTGTAGCAAAATGTAGCAATGTAGTTTACTGTTGTTATATTAAGACTGTTACCCATGCTATACCACGATTCAAGACAAAATTTCATTTATTTGTAATTAGAAATAAATATTTCACAATATATAATTACATATTGTTTTTGTGATTAATCACTATGCTTTAATGATGTTCAATTTGTAACAATGAAAATACATCCTGCATATCAGATATTTACATTACAGTTCATAACAGTAGCAAAATTACAGTTCTGAAGTAGCAACGGAAATAATTTTATGGTTGGGGGTCACCACCACATGAGGAGCTGTCTTAAAGGGTCGCGGCATTAGGAAGGTTGAGAACCACTGCCATAGAGCATCTCTTAGAGGTAACTGAACTTCCCAAAAGGCATGGGGCAATGAGGACCACATGTCAACCTACAATAAAGATGAAGAGCAAAATATGCAGTGCGGTGCAATGGGATTTTAGTTTTTTATAATAATCATTTCTGGTCCTAGTTGGGTAGGTGGGCCTTCTTAAGTGGAAATCAAAGAACTAGCCAGAGAGAGAATTCTCCTCAGTGCTGGATGGCATAAACTATTGCACTTACACAAGATTTGGGCTCTGACATCATTTGGTGACTAAGAGATCTCAAACGCGTCAGAATACTGGTGAACCCCAAGAAGTCTTGGTGACAGTCCGGTAGGGCAGCAAATAATTTAGGCCAGACATGTGTTATGTTTGTGCACACATGTGACGCCATACCCCACATAAATACTATTCTGAAAGACTGCAGCTCAACCACTTGACAATAAATTTCATCACCTTGTCAGCATCTGGAAAGCATAATTTAAATTTATGACTTTCCAATGACAAGGTATTAAAATAATTTTTTTTAAAAAATACATAAGCTTGTCTTAGAGTTAGGCATTGCCCAGCTCAAATCAGAATTAATGTTTTTTTCTTCTTCTGGGGGGGGGGGGTGGAGAAGGGGAAAGAGGGCCGGGGGGAGAATATAAAATAAATTTTTATACAACAGCACCTGGTAACAGTCACAAGCATAACTGCTCAGAATTTATTCTTGTAAGTGATAAATAATTATACAGTATCTCTTTCATCTTAGTATACCTCCTAAGGAAAGTGTGGGATTCAGTCCATATTCAAACCCTTGATTCAATGCAATGATTTCCATGACTATAGGATAAGTCAGTTACATTCATATGCTTTGGTATGAAGTTTAAAAAAATAAAAATGTGTTATCCTTGATTGAGAAGGCAGTGAGTCCATAGCTTTTTAACCATGAAGGTAATTGGCCTAATAAATATTGAATTCTTGAATGTATTGACAATATACTCTGCCCTATACTAGCAAGTCAATCAGTTGAGAACAAGGCTTAATGAATATAAATGTGTATGTGTAATGTGTGTGTGTGCTTACTAACTCACACAAACACATGAATATTTGAGCTTTAGAAACTAAAAACCAAACAAATAAAAACAAACAAAAACCCCTATTGTTACCTTTGTTATTGTTTCTAATTAAGTTGCTCTTCAATGCATTCATTTTCTGGGAGACTATGATAAAAGCCAAGTTCCATATTTAATACTATACATCAACACAGATGGTGAGAATGAACATTCACTTTTGATGCTTAAATTTGCATTGTATCATAGTAATAACTGTTAATAGCCTACACTCTATTTACATTTTGCCCGAAAGTATAAAGTTCAATTGACAACATCAAATGATTTAATGTTACAAATTTGAATGCATTTACAAACTCACAATTCAAGGGGAAAAATGGCACATATATTTATAATTTGTTTAATTTGTATTTCAACCACCATTTATTTGGAGTCCTACAGGCCTCTGCGCTCTTCACTTTATTGACCTAAATATAATATGAGAAAACCAACAGAGACCAATTGCAATTGAATGAGAACATTCAAGATCTTATTTGGTATATATCTAATGACACAAACAAACATAATTCTTACAAGATACATTTTAATGTATAGTGGAAATTTAAGTAAAGGGAAGAATTGTTTTAATGAAAATACAGAAAAATGATGAATATTTGTAAGTGAAAAGCAGCATTTTGATATTTTAAATTGATACACATGTGTTTGTACTGTTATCATGCTCATCTAGTATCATATATTCTTCCTCCAAATACATGTGCCATCCAAAATATTGGAGAGTTTGTTCAAATAAATTTGTATATGAATACATGCTTTCATTCAAATGGGAGTTAAGATAAAAGAAAAAAAAACCCTGAATCAACTGCTTAATAGAAAAATATGAGTCATGCAATTTTTTTGTATGCACGGCCTGTACCGCACATTCTGAATTTAGAAAATATATCTGCATAACCCATTGTTATTCCTATGCCAACTGCCCAAGGATGTCTGAAGTGCAAACATGGCCAAGATTACAGAAGAAAGACTCTGCATTCATTAAACTAACTGTTGGAGAAAGGGCTTTGATAAGATATAAGTAATTAGCAAGAAAATCTGTCTTACATGTTAGTTAGCATATTTTTCCTAAATGAGATATATCCTATAATCACCAGTGAGTTATAGCCATCTTCTTGATAGAGAATCATTCAACTAAAATGAAACCCTTATATATATAGTTCTTATCGCCCTGAACTGGTTTTCTCTTTGCAATTTTTAAATCCCTAATGAAAATCAGATTTTCTGATTTTACGTTAATGTCAACGTTCATGTTAAAGTGAATTTATGAATGGAAGGTTAATATCCCACATCTCTTTTCAATCTGTTCTAAACTGGAGAACATCAGACCAAAACGGTCAGGTGGGTAGAGGAGAGCGAACATCACTATTGTGTTTGCCCCTGTCTTATCTGTTCTTCTAAATCCGTATAAATTGAGATGCATTAACAATGACACTGAAATGATGGAAAGGAACATTTTTCACAACTCTATAATTTGATTTTCAACTCATTCTTCTTGTAAAATACAAGTGGTACCTCGAAATACGAGTGCCCTAACATACGAGATTTTTGAGATACGAGCCATGGAGTGAGTGATTTTTGCTTTGAAATACGAGCAACATTTGAGATAGGAGTAATCGCGCTCATCAGCCGGCTGCATACGACCCACCAGTTTACCACCACTCGAGCATCTCATAGTTTCCCACGCCTCAAGGTTACGGAACGAATTAAACTCGTATCTCGAGGTACCACTGTAAATGTGGCTTCCAATGCAGCTAAGTATCCAGGTAGTACACCCTAAACTTTGGCTACTTATGAATATACTAGAGGCCCAGTGCATGAAAATTCGTGCACTTGGGAGCGGGGGGGTCTCTCAGCCTGACCTGTGCCATCTCGCAGTCCAGGCGCCTTGGGGGATGCCCGACTGACAGCTTACGCCCGCTCCCCGGAGGGAGCGGGCCTAAGCTGGCAGTCAGACATATCTCTGGCAGCCTGGGAGCCCTCTGGCAGGCAGGGATCGGGCTTGAGCTGTTGGTCAGACATCCTTAGCACTGCCACAGAGGCAGGAGAGGCTCCCACCACCGCTGCCCAGCACTGGGCAACCCTGAGCCGGCTTCTGGCTGAGCAGCACTCCCCCTGTGGAAGTGCACTGACCACCAGGGGGCAGCTCCTGCATTGAGTGTCTGCCCCCTGGTGGTCAGTGCATGTCACAGTGACCGGTTGTCCCCAGTCATTCGGCCCTTAGGATCAATTTGCACATTTCCCTTGTATTATATAGGATGATGTGTGATGGTTAATTTTAAGTGTCAACTTGAGGATTGACATGTGAAACGGCCTCATCCAGTGAGTTGAAAACCTGACTAGGACAAAAACACTGGCTTCCCAGAGGAAGAGGGAATCTCTAGCAAACTGCGGACTATAACATCCCTCCTGGCTATACTGGTCTCCAGCCTGTCAGACCACACTGTAGACTTAGAACTCACCAGCCTCCATATTTACAAACCCAATAAAGACTCTCTTTCTATATATATTAGACACACGGCTTATTGGTTCTTAATCTCTGGAGAAACCTGACTAATAAATGTTGTAAAGGCCAGTAAGTTCCAAAAATTATTTCCATAAAGGATTTTTTTATCCATAATTGAGTTGTACTTCAGAAAGTTCTCCTTGTACATGAGAATATTTTAGTTGTGGCATGATTCGCTTATGCAGTTTCTTACCCACATGGAAATAAGAACATTCTGTACTTTTTTTTCCATATTTAGGTTGAAAAAGGGAAACATAAATTGAGTAGCGGATTCCCTGAGCATTTCCATTCCCTTTAAACATGTATTATAACATTTCTTCAAACCCAGTTTAGAAACCATTTGTTACTTCTTAGACCGTATTATTTTATTTTATCCACTTAACCTTATAGAAAGAATACCTAACAAGTAGTTCAATATTTCTCTATTACTTATAATGGGTTGTTGGCAAGACAGGTTAATGACTTTATTTTTCTGCTTTGATTTTTAAAATTTCCCTCTCCTTCCACTTAATAACTAAATATAAGCTAAAATGAGGAAATAAATGGATTCAGGTCCAGAAAATTAATTCTTTAATGAGGGGTAGCTGCAGAAGTCAAGTACACTAACATTTCATTATTATAAGCATGACAAGTGCTTTATCTTCTCTTACCTTCTGCAAGACACATTCTCTCAAGAACAGACAAAATGTTAACAAGAGGTGTACAGGCAATATCTTAGACTTCTCTGAGATCTATTAAATTTTCTATTAGGACTTAAAAAATAGAAGATACTGTCTGCTTTAATATCAGTTCCAGTTCAATGGTCCCCACAGACCGGCTCCAACTCAGTTGCATAATCTTACCTCTGAGTTAGCTGACCTTTCTCTGGAGAACTGATTATACTGAAAAGTACATTCCTCAATTCAATGGTCAACCTTTTGCCTGCTACGAACTAGAAACTCTCCAACCAAAATGCCAATGCAGTAGGCTTATATTTTGACACAGTTTTTGTCTCCAGTTATTCACAGAATTCAGATACCATACTTAAACGCACAGTCTGTGATCTCCACTGAAAACGTCACGGCCTCTGTCAAAGCCACTAAAAGAGATGCTTGCAAGAATCATGTTAATTTTTATTCTAACTGATACAGTCATTTCCCCTTGAACACACATAGTTTAAATCTAAAGGAAAAAGAAACACAGCAGGAACTGATCAAGCCTGCTGCGGTCCTTACTTCAAAGTTTCATCTGAAAAAAAAAAAAAGACCTTATTTCTTGCCTTGTTCTCCTCTTTCAGAGAAAATAGCTTTTATAGAAGAATTACAGTTTTGCTAATATTGGGAGATATAATGGTACTTACCTCAGGCAGCTCTAGAAGATGCAAAGCATTCTTTGTGCATCCTGTAATGCTTCATAACGTACCTATTCAATTCCCTCTCTTTATTAGGATGTTCTCATTCTGATCTAATAACATTCTCTATAGATGAATGGATAGGTATTCAAGTTTCATTTTCCTCATTTATAAGAAAGCACTTCTACTTTCACTTTTCTTTTTTTTTTACAAAAAAGTTTTATGACTTTTAGCCATAATATCAAAAATTTCTAGGAAATGTTCTTTTCTAACTATTATGCTTTATATAAAAAAAAAACCTAGGGGAATTAGCTCATATAAGTAGCTTTAATTTATTTTTAGGGCTGTGTAATTATCACAACATTGAGCTATATAAGAAGAGTTCTGCCCTCTATAATTCTTCAAACATTTTGGCCAAGTATGCAACAGAATAGGAGGATTCATAAATATGGTAAAGGAGCTCATAATATTTCATAAATAAAAATGGTGAACCTGGGATTATGAATAGATAGGAACCCAAAAAGCAAACTGTGGTCCTGCTATAGTGATAAACTCTGATTCTTACCATTGAATATGAAGTCTGAGAATCTTCAACTTGAACCATCTATTGCTAATCAGTAACCTTCTCTCTTCTGTACACAAGAAAATATAGGCTACACAAAGACGTATGCCTTCCCATGCCTTTTTAGTGTCTCTTTCCTCTCTCCTGGTGCCTTTCCCCATGTCTTCCCCTCTCCAAGGTCACTTCATACCTCAAATCCTAGCCCATCTCTTATTCTCTGGAGAAATTTTATTTAACTTGCTGTTTTTTAACCATCAATAAGAAGCTGATAGCCTTAAGATGTATGTATAGCTTGGGCATGCGTAGTCATCCTATCTAATAAAAAAGTAATATGCAAACTGACTGTACTTCTGCTACACAAGCCACCACCAGCCAATCAGAGCTGAGTATGCAAATTAACCCCAACCAAGATGGCTGTGGCCTCGGAGAGAGCAGGAGGGAGGCTTGGGTTTCCCCAGTGATGGAGGAAGCCAATCTTCCCATACACTCTAGCCAGCCCAAGGCCTCTATGCAATGCTACAAAGTTTCAATTATAGAAGATAAATAAATTCCAACAAAAATGGTGACAGCCATGGAGCTGGAGAGAGCAGGAGGCTAGAGTTGCCCCTAGTGATGGAGGAAGCCAAGCTTTCCCCAGCCCTGGCCTGCCCTGGCCTCCGCTTAAGGCTACAAAGTTTCAATTATAGAAGATAAATAAACCCCAACAGAAATGGCTGATGCCACAGAGTGAGCAGGAGGCTTGGCTCTGCTCCAGGCTACAAAGTTTCAATTGTAGAAGATAAAATCCCAGATACCAGGGCATCTGCTTGGGTCACTGGGAGGCATGGCCAGCCTGCAAACCACCACAGGCCCCTCACCCAGGCCTTCTCATGCCCCAAGGGAACCCCCAACCTGATCCAGGGCACCTTTCAGGACAAACCAGATAGCCCCCACCCATACAGCAGGCCTCTATTCTATCTAATAAAAGAGTAACATGCAGATTGACTATCACTCCAACACACAAGATGACTGCCCCCATGTGGTCAAAGATCCTGTCCCCATGTGGACACAAGATGGCCACCATAAAATGGCTTGCAAGGGAGGGCAGTTGTGGGCAATCAGGCCAGCAGGGGAAGGCAGTTGGGAAGGACCAGGCCTGCAAGGGAGGGCAGTTGGGGGCAAACAGGCTGGCAGGATAACAGTTAGACATCAATCAGACTGGCAGGCAGAAGTGGTTAGGAGCAATCAGGAAGGCTGGCAGGCAAGCAGTTGGGAGCCAGCAGTCCTGGATTGTGAGAGGGATGTCCGACTGCCCGTTTAGGCCTGATCACAGGCAGTTGGACATCCCTCAAGGGCTCCCATATTGGAGAGGGTGCAGGCTGGGCTAAGGGAAACCCCTCCATCCCCGTGCACAAATTTCGTGCACGGGGCCTCTAGTAAAAACAATAAGCTCTGATGGTAAAATTAGACTTCATGGTTTCTAGCAGGAATAACGTATTTGGAAGATAACCCTTTCCCCAGATGACACTATAGCACAGAGAAGACTGCTTAGAGATAAAGCAGAACTCTCCTGGATCAATTGTTTAAATGTTAGATTTTTCAAACATATAATGTTTATTTTGGTATCTGAAGAACAAAGAATATCTGGCAGCAAATATAAAATTTATAGAATATATTCATCTCTGATTTAAGAGTATTGAGTCTCTGGTTTATTTGGTTAATAATATTAAATTTAGAAATACTGTGTGCTTACCATGTGTCAGACACTTTCCAAGCACAATATGTGCTTTCTATCATCTATGTAGAGCATATGACTGCCGTATATATCTATCTATGACAGGCCAAAATCTACAGACCTATGATCTGCACAGCAGGGAAGAGGGCCTATATCTAGTAGTCAGAGAGTAAATGATGTAGGGCTAAAAGTATAAAAAAAAACACACTATAGGCTTATGAAAATGTTTGGTGGGTTTTAGCAATGGTGTTTGTTTTCTGAGGAGGAACAATGTCATGCTGATAGTAACGGGTCAAGAGGGATTTACTCCAAGCTCACACAATGCTCTGCTGTCTTACAGAGCTTTCTATAATACCCAAAAGTCCCACAGTTCAATTATGTCTTTTTTTTTTTTTTTGCTTTCAATCACTCAATAAATGTTTCAGACACTGGGCTAAGTGGCAGTATTTTCAGTTACTGAGATGCTAAAACTTAGCACCTATTGTCAATTTTCACAGTATAATTAAGACCTTTGCATTTTGCAATTAACCTTCCACTGTGCTATTTGTCACCAGAACCCCTTGAGTTCTTTCATGACCTAAAATCAAAGACATATTAAAAATTCATATTTATCACATCTGAATAATAAGGTATATATGTTGTACAGACCGTCCAGAATACAAGTAAATTTTAAAGCCCTCGTTTCACCTTTTTAAAGCCTTGTTAGGACGATGTCAACTTCTATATCGACCTTCATATACCACAGCTAAACTCTCAACTGAAAAATAGATATATAACCTGTCTGGATCTCACTACATTTCACTTGTCCAGGAGGCAGGAGAGAACCCTCCCAACACCAGTCCACACTGTAGCTAATAACTGCTTAATACAGATGTTATGGGGACAATGAGTTTGTCTAAAAAAGATACTTTTACCAGAATACTTCCGGAGTAGCAGTCTAGAAGGTTAAATGTACGGGTTTCTATCCAAACCCAACACAACAAGACTGACTAGAAAGCAGAGATTGTGTCCATCTTGACAGGATGGTAATATGACACTGAATGTGCAATAAGAATGAGCATACCCCACTGAAGCGTGGAAAGCCAATATTAAAATATAGTGCAGTTAAAATAACTATAATTAAATATGTAACACACATATAATTAAAATAATTACTTTTATGTTCCTTCTACACGAAACATGCCCTTGTCAGAGAAACCTTATCTACCTAAAGTAATGCTACATCTACTCTCATCCTGCCCTAAGCACTCTCTAATCCTGCTGCATTTTGTTTATGGTTTTATCGCCACTTATGTACTCTCTACATATAGTACTGATCATTAATTTTCCCCAAATAGAATATTAACTTAATCAGAATAAGCACTTTTTCTTTTAGAGCATCTTCCTAATGCTGAAACAGCTTCTGGCATATAGTAGGTATTTAATGAATATGAATTAAATAAGTGAATAATTTGATACTTTATACAACACATGATCACCATAGTTTATTATTCAAACAGTTCGAAACATTGTCTTATTATAAAAATAACTAATATTGCAGAAATGGGTTTGGCTCGGTGGATAGAGCATCAGCCTTTGGACTGAAAGGTCCCAGGTTCGATTCCGGTCAAGAGCATGTATCCTGGTTGCGGGCACATCCCCAGTAGGGGGTGTGCAGGAGGTGGCAGATGGATGTCTCTCTCTCATTGATGTTTCTAACTCTCTATCCCTCTCCCTTCCTCTCTGTAAAAAATCAATAAAATATATTTTAAAAAATAACTAATATTGTTATATAATGGAGGAAAAAAAACAAATCTAACATAAAATCCTCATCTCTCAAATGAGAAAATGAAGGTCCCAAAAGAAAAGGTTCAGAAAGCAAATGAAGGGCTGATTCTGAGCCAGGAGGGAGGGAGGAGATGCACAGGAGAGTAGAAATGCGATTCTCTCATGGAGTTCACAGCCCGGGGGAGAGAGGGAGACAGCCCCAGCACCTGTCAGGGCCACACCCTCCACAACTGAATGTGCAGCTCCTATGACTTTGGGGAGGCTGGACGGCTTGGGTCTACCCGGGACAATCACTTGAAATCTTTTTTTTTAATATATTTTATTGATTTTTTACAGAGAGGAAGGGAAAAGGAAAGAGTTAGAAACATCGATGAAAGAGAGGCATTGATCAGCCACCTCCTGTACGCCCGCTACTGGAGATGTGCCCGCAACCAAGGTACATGCCCCTGACCGGAAATGAACCTGGGACCTTTCAGTCCACCGGCCGAAGCTCTATCCACTGAGCCAAACCAGTTTCGGCAAATCACTGACATCTTTGATGCTGATTTAACCCTTGATATTTAACAAGGAGCAGAGATTTGAAAGGCAGATGAGGGCATTCCAGTGACTAGGAACAAAGACAAGAAGGACTCAGATAGTTTTAGTCAATGGCTGTGGGGCGTGGCTATGGAGTTTGGACCCGTGGATTGAGGAGAGGGCACAGTCCTCTCGTGGCCACGTGCAAGAGCCTTCCCAGCACGATGATTGCCAACAGCTGTAGTTGTGAGCTTGAACCTCTGGTCCGAACCCTGGCCCCACCTGCCTAAGTGACACAGGCTGCAAGTAAACAAAGCTTGGACAGGTGCATGTCACTGAGTAGGATGGAAACCCATGAGAATGTTGTAAACACCTTGACCACACCCTTACTTTGCCTCATGGCATCTGCTTTAAATAAAGGCACGGCTGGTGGGCACTGGCTGCTGCTGGGACCCATCAGGGAAGCAGCGTCCCACCGAGTCCCAGCTTTCCTTCTCTTGTCTGTCTGTTCTATCCTTTCAGCTGCCCCCCCTCTCAGGGTCACTGAACCTGGCTGAGCTGGCGTGGCACATGAGGGCTGAGTATGCCATGGCCGTGCCGGCTCGCCACAAATGGCCAAAGTCTATTTTGAATGGAATCTCAGTAGGAGCCACAGTGTAGCAGGAGACACAGGTGGTGCTGGTTGACAAGGACTCAGCCTGGAGAAATCAGGATCCAATCCCATAGCTACAAATGAATGAGGAATCTTAAGCATTAAAAAAAAAAAATCAAATAGAATTAAGTGTTTTTAGATGTGCTCAGATGATCCAAAATGAAGAATGTATATAATCTCTTCAGATACAGAGGAACATGTTTCATTTTTGGAGGAGTAAATGCACACTTTAAACATTTCGTTTCTAAATTGCCCTGCTCAGCTCCAAGATGGAACACTGGGCCACAGTGAGTAATCATGGCCCTGGCTTCTCTCTCTGTACCCATGAATAATTGGGGGCCTAAACCAGAGAAGCCCCCACCCACCCCCTGTATTCCTAGTTCTAACAGCACAAGGGCTCCCTTTCCTGGTGCAATTCCCCACTTCCTTCTCTTTGCCCTCACTCCTCAAGGCGGTTATATTGAGCACACATCTGAAAACAAAAGGTTGGGCAAGAATTCCAACAGGTGTAATTAATGTCAAGTGCTCCTGCAAGTGGCACCGCTTTCCCGCTGCCTCCTCCACCTGCTGCCTTTCCTGGCTGCCTTCTGAATGCCGTGTCCATCTGTTGAAAATGTGCATCCAGAATTCATCATTTCACACCCTGAGAGGCCCGTGAACCCTCTTCTCCGCTTGTGAAGGAGCCTCGGAGTGTTACTTTATAGGCACAATTAGCTAAGTGCTGTGGTGCCATGGAGATCAAGCACGCCGGTTCCTCTGAGCATTTTCAGTCTCTCAAGGTTGGTTTCTTCATATTCTGAGAGTTGGCTCGATAAAAGAGACAAGAGTTGCAACTCTATGTTTTGCTTCTAAGAAGACAGTATATGCTGAGAACTAATATTCTCTCTGTGTGTATACATATATATTACATATATTATATATATTACATACATATATATTACATACATTCACATATATACTCATGTATACAGAAATATGTTACACATGCATAAATATATATACTGGTATGTGTGTGTATGTGTGTATGTGTATATATATACATAAATACATATATATGCGCATCTATAAACACAGATATGTGAAAACTTCTGTGTTCTACATGGACCTCCTCCCATAGGGGGAGGTGAAAAGCCACAGTTAAGGTTTTCCCAGCACCATTTCTGACCAAGTGTACTTCAAACATCAATGAGGACATGAAAAGCTGAAATAACAGAGGACCAGGTAAGAGAGCAGAGGATACCTTTTAAGTTTCTGAAGAACAGAAATGGTGCTTGCCTCCCAGCTTACTTAATGCATTACCAACTGGCTTCCCAGTGATCTCAGGTAGGTGCCATAAAGAGAAGAATCAGAGAAACTGATTATATTTATAACATAATTTGTATTGCCTGCAGAGCACTTTCCATATCAAAGGAAACTCTCAGAGTTGCAGTGGCTTAAAATATACACCTGTGCATGTGCACACACAATGTATTTCAGAGCGTGAACTTTGAATAGGTAGATATGGCTGTTTTTTGAAGGAAGCTATCCCAATACTTCGCAAAACATAATAACAAAAATTTGCCCATTCCAGTTTCACATAAGAGCATCTTTGTGTTTTTTGTTTTTTGTTTTTTTTCCAGATGGACAAATACTTTCGGGCTTACTAGGAGGGAATATAAATATTGATACCTCCACGTCGAAACTTCTTGAAAGCCAGAGAACTTTTCTTTTTTTATTCTTTAGGACTAGAGTGGTTTTTATAACACTTATGTAAGCCATGTCTTTATTATTTTAATAATTAAAGCATTAAATAATCCTATTTCAGATGAAAGCACATCATGAGATCTGGAACCATGCCTGGGATTTTCACTGAAGTATTCCTAATACTTTGCACCAATAAATATTATTTTAAGTGAAAAATAGCCTTCCGTGGTAGGCGTTGTTATTAGCATTTTAAAGATGATGATCTTGCTTTAACCGGTTTGGCTCAGTGGATAGTGCGGCAGCCTGCAGGCTTAAGGGTCCCAGGTTTGATTCCGGTCAAGGGCATGTACCTTGGTTGCAGGCACATCCCCAGTAGGGAGTGTGAAGGAAGCAGCTGATCGACGTTTCTCTCTAATTGATGTTTCTAACTCTTGGTCCCTCTCCCTTTCTCTCTGTAAAAAATCATATATATATATATATATATATATAAAATTTTAAAAAAGATGATCTCAAGGCTCAAAGTTATATGACTTGATCAACTATGTTGGGTGCTTTTGCTACACAAACACAAAAACCATGGTGTCTTGCTTCTTTTGACACGACCAACTCTTCCTAAGAAAATCCGCCATCTACAAACTCTCTTGCTGGGAAAGCTCAGTCAGTATCAGCTTCAATCCAAGCAACAATCTATTGTGCTCAAAGTGTATCACTACACTGTGCCCCTGCTCGTGTATTACAAAGGTAATCGTTGTCCTGTGAATTATACAACACACGGGTAGTAAAATCTATGAAAAGGTACTTGGGATGTTTTCAAAGTTTCAAAAACCAAGAAAGCAGGGAAGTGCCCCTTCATTTCCGGTTTTCTCCCAGCCAGAATTCCCCTGGTCAGACTAACAAATGGGACATTAACCAAAAGATTCCTGAAAATGCCCGCCATTGTTCTAGAAGTTTCAGCCACAGGGCCCAGAATCATCCCCAGTGATATTCAAGCTTTTATGGTCCCTGACCAGCAGGTGGCGTCAAACAACATCCCAGATCAGGATGGGGTGGTTTTAATAGTCAGCCCTACCTTGAGAGTTACAAGCCAACTACATATCAGGTTTGCCTATACTTAATGTATTAATCTCTCAATAAGGTGCGCTAACATATTGAGCTTTTTAGCGTTTAAGAATATTAATTAGACTGCACTTTATTGTACATCAATAATACAAGACAAAATTAAAGAACAGTTCAATAAGCTATGCCAAAGCAAATCACTATGTGAATTCAAAGAAGAAAAAGCTCACATCTGATTGGAGAGAAGAAAAAAATGAATCATGGACATGGTGGCATTTCAAATCTGCCTTCAAAAGCTAGACAATATTCTGAGAGATGGAAATGAGAAGGTGATTCCAAGTAGAGGCAACAAAATGAACACAAGCACCAAGGTGCTTACTGTGAGGAAGTCTGGAAATAAAGCAGTGGTTCCGTTTGATTAGATCACAGGACATGAGTAAGGGAGGGCAGCATATGGAAATTTAAAGGAATGGATGCTGACTACAGAGTCTTGAATAATCTGATAAAAACGGCGAGCAAAATGTGGGCCGCACTGGGAGACAACACACATTTCTGGACCTGGAGTAAGGGGCCTTCACGTGATAGTCTACAGGTGATCATCCCAAACTAAACTTCCAGTTCTTTCTACCAAACTAATCCCCAAATGCTGTCAGAACATTTCTAACCTTGCCTTTCACTGTGAACTACAAGTCACCTATTACTGACCAGCTTCTTATCTCTCCTTGATAACCAAGTCCAAGTTATCAGAGTGTAGAAACTTCTCCCCCCAACACCCCACACCCCTCCCCCCGCCCCAGCATCTCTGGCCATTTTAGGATGTGTTTAGATTCAATAACTACAGAGGTGGCCAGGATAGGGCTGAGGAGGATGTCACTTCCGGGATTTCCAATGGCATGAGGTGGGCATATTGCTCCAAAAAAGGTCACATATGCTAGCAAGACATTCTAAGTACTGAGGCAAGTGAAAGCTAAATACACAGAAAACAGGGACTCCATAACAGCGAACAATAAAGCCCCAGGGAAAATGGTTACCTGGTCAATACATCTGAGCACAGGCAGACTCAGATTTAGATGAGAAGATGGGAGATGAGTGTTAGGTACAAGGTGAGGTCATGAGCAAAGGAAGCAGACAAGAGCCCCAGTAGCAGGACCAGGGGACGAGGTGAGCTTGAGTCTGTGAGGTAAGCAATGGGTGCAGGGCTCACTGAGTCTGCAAAATGGGTTGGCCTGGTGCCAGCAACAGGACTGGAGCTGAGCCTCCAGATGGGGCAAGGGACACGAGATGGAGACTGGATGGATGCGGGTTGGGGAAAGTGCTGGGCAGTACTCCAAAATCCATTTGACATTTTCGCTTAAGAATTAGTTTTCAAACCTCTAATCATTTTTTGGAACTTTTAGATATGCCCTTTCTACATCCCCATGTCCTTTCTGTAATGGAATGAGGGAACGGAGATCTGACATAGAGATGAGAGGAGAATTATGTAGTTAAGACAGAGACCCTTTTAAACAGCTTTTCTTCATCGGAGCTGGCATGACTAGGATTTACATTAAAAGCATCAGAGGCCATTCATACAGCCTTATAAAGCAATCCGATGTTGCTGACACAGAAAATGGATACTAATTAAATCTAAGGAAAGTAGAGAAGGTTCAAGAAAAGGCAACGGAAGGATCAAGGGATGAATAAGCACTTGTATACGAACCGTGAAATGCTGACTTACTAAATTCCAGGTTACTAGAACAAAGGAGGCAAAACTTGAAGGCAGAGGTGGTTTTCAAATAAATAAATAATTGATGTAGCTAATTTCTATTTTACACCACAATGCATTCTCGGAAATCATGCCATAAAACAGCTAGTATTTTCCCCCTAGGAGTAATTTTATAATTGCATATTTTGTTCCTGAACAAGGATTCCTTTTCAAATAAATCAGAGATATGATCAACAATATGTTATAACAGCAAAGGTATAACAATATTAGGCCTGGATAATAATTTATCATCAATATATCCCTAGTCATTATAAAATGAACATCAGTGTACAGTACAAAATAACCCAAATGCACCATAAAACTGTACACATCACACATATTGCAACTTAGCTGCCTCGCAAATTTTACCTATCTAAAAGTAAATATATGAGTTATAATAGATAAAACTTGATTATTTAGTCAACAATATTGAGTGCCTTCTTATAATTCAGTTAGACTATTTTGGAAAGCTAATATTGGAACTTGAAATGGGTATGATGCAAGTTTCCTAGAATATCTGCTTTTTTAAATTTTCTATTCACATCTATCTATCTACCTACCTACCTCTCTACTGTAATGTTTGCTATGTTGCAGGTCTTCTTCTACTAGTAGACATTTTATAGGTACTAATTTATTTCATCCTCATCACAACACTGATACTGGTGCAATTATTACCCTCATTTTGTAGCTCAGAGAGGTGAGGCCACTTGCCCAAAGTCACACAGCGATAGGGATAGAGCCAGGTTTTGAGACCAGGAGCCAAACTTCTACAATGCACCCTCTGGACAAGTGCCTTTTCTCTCAAAACTTCCGTATAACAAGCAGAGGTATTCCAACGACATAGGGGCCATGTTCAAAGCTGAGTTTTCTCATTTCAGAAAGTCACTTCAACTTTCCTTGTGAGGATTTGAAGGGAAGAGTTTTACTTCGACTCTCTAGTTCGCCCTTTCCCCTTTAATTTCCTCACTCCAAAAACATTAACTATTTCATAAAAGGTAAACGTAGGTCACAAAAAGGGCAACTTAAAAAAGTGTGTCTAGTAAGCAGCCCTGATGAGGATGGTGCTGGGGTAAGCACGTGAGCTTGGTGGCCTTGACAACAGCCATCAAGTCATTCTTTTTCCTCCCCTGCACCATGTCCTCCCCCTTGTCCAAACAATCTCTTCCTGAATGAAGCAACGTCTTCACCCACCACTGGAAGCTTAAACCACCAAGCATATGGTAACAATGAGCCAATATGCGTACATATTCCTCACTGGATTCATCTGAAAGGGATATAAGAAAACGTGGCCTCACTGAAACCTGACCAACTTGCTAAGCCTTCTTTACCTCTGCAAGATTTGGGGCCCAGAGGCTATTTTACATTTTTATTTTTCTATTCAATATGACTGCATACAATCACAAAGCCTTATTATATCTAACTAGAGGCCCGGTGCACAAAATTCATGCATGGGGGGGTGGAGCCCTCAGGGGAGAACCTCCCAATTGGGGAGCCCTGACGGCTTAGGCCCACTCCCCATGGTTCTCTGCTCTCTGCAGAGCCTGGCTACTCCACGCCCGCTGCCCAGAGGCGAGCGCAAGTGCTGCCCAGAACCCTTCAGCAGCCAGGGCGAGATGCTTGCCTCGTTGCCATGATGATGAAACAAGCATTCCACCAGGCCACTCACACTGACCACTCAGTGGCCACCCCCAGGACTAGTGGACTCCAGCGGGGCTGAGGGGACTGGGCACCACCATCTTGTGGCTATGGGTGCCACCATCTTTGTGATGGAGTGATGGTTAATTTGCATATTACCCTTTTATTAGATAGGATAATGACATGCATATATGTGGGCATATACACATAATGTATATATGTGACTTAGCAAAACATAAAGACACCATTATTGGATTAGCGTTACTCCAAAACTGTTGGTGATGAGACATTCAGTTACTTTAATGATAATTAATCAGAATTTAAGATAAAATGTTTTATAATATAATGGAAGTATGCCAGTGGATGCTTTATTGAAATTAGTATTTTAATGAGACAGGAAAAAAATAATAGAAAAGTAAACTATTTAAAAACTAATAGTTTAGATGTTCATATAAACTTTATTGCTTTTTATGCTGTAAATTAATGAAAACAAAAAGAAAATTGTTATTATCTGCGATATGACCATTTTGTAATTAATCTTGTCCTAGCTTTGGTAGCACAAATCCTAAAATATAATTAATCTTAAGACAACTGGAAGAGATGATCTTATTTGGTGTATCTGAATGAAAACGGCTTACAGTATCATAACAACTAAGCACTTAGCATTTCTTTTCAAATCTTATTTACTCTGAAAGAATATGTGGTTTTCACTTGGTCATTTGGGAGCATATGTTCATGTACTGGCTTATTTTTTTATGAAATCCCACGACTCATCACTGTGATCTAGAATTATCGTCTGAAGGAAAGTATCCAATGGAGGGGATTGATGAATTTTGGGAGAGCAACATTTGAAATTCATCATTCCAATGTCAGATGCTTTCTCATTTCCTTATCTCTCCTTGCAGAGGTGTTTACAAACAAAGACTTTTTCCAAGCCCTCTATAACCTTATTTATGATTTCAGTTTCTTCTCTCTCTAGGACTTACAAGGCTCTAAGTCAATAATAGTTGGTACATAGTATTGAGAAGTATATCTTTTCCCATTTTTTCTTTTTTTTCAATCCCACCCCTCTACTGCTGACTGACAAATACTGCACTTTCCTTTTGATCACATACAGGGTGGGGCAAAAGTAGGTTTACAGATGTGAGTAGGTGCACAGATTTTATTCTTGTATTATTAATTTTTGTATCATTTTCCATATTAACAACTGTAAAACTCCTTTTGACTTACGCCTGTATATACTGAAATGGGGTCCCTGGTTTAACGTAAAGGTTTAAGAACCAGTTTCTTCTTGAATAAGTCTTCTTGTGGAAATTTTATTTCAGGATTATTCAAACAGTGTTTTCTAAGGTCCATCCTCTCGTGTGTGCATGTGTATGTGTGTGTGCATGTGTATGTGTGTGTGCATGTGTGTGCACATGTGTGCATGTGTGTGCATGCAGAGAATGGAAGAGAAAAGGACAGGATGGGATACCATGAGGTAAGGATAGACATGAGGATGGTTTGCAATCACACTCACTTTGCCAGATAATTGGGTTGGTGTAAAGCTAAAGCTTGTAAAGTATCATGTCAACCTTTAACTACAATAGTTCAACACTAACACTAACCAACATTAACACTATACTTTGAGAAGTTGTAGAAAGGGGAAAAGCTTTATTTCCAGATGTTAAAAATGCATCCTTATCTATTATCCAACAGAGAGAAAATAGATTCCCACAAATGGCAAGTAGCAGTGGCCATTCTTTGGTTCACACCATCATCTCTCTGATACCATCTCAGACATAAAATAAAAAGGGTTTTACAAGGCACTGACTATTATGAATATTCTGGCAAGTAAATACAGCCAGAGTGCTGACATAATAAGAATTCTATTAAAGATTTGCATTTTCTTATGCCTGCAAACACAAAATGTTCAAAAAGAGGAGTAGACTAGAATAGAAACTGCATTATGCTGAAAAATAACAAATAATAATATGCTGGCAATTGTGCTATAATTGTTCACATTTCTTCTAAAGTGTTTTTCTAGTCCATGAGCATGTGAACTTTAAACAAGTTTGATTATACCCACAGAAGTATTTAATGAATCAAGAATAATAGTACTGTACGGCCAGAAAGGCTTTATGTACAGTTTTAAGACTTATTTCAGTGTTGTTGTTGTAGAAAATGGGACACAAGAGGGAACTCACTGCATTTATAACTCTGTTTTTTTTTTCCCCTTCTGCTTTGCCTCCTTTACTAGAATGTCACTTCCAGATTTAGAGTCACCAGTGTTCATTTCTGATCACCTAGTGTAACAGCCACAATTGCAGGCTGCAGACCTGTAAGGGAGGATGACACTCTCATCTCCTGTTTTGCATCTGCCATTGCACGTGCCTCTGATACAGCTAGTGTAGGGTCAGGAAAAGATCATCAAGCCAGAAATGCCACTCACAACTATTTTTGATTTTTTTAAAATATGAATAAGAGTTGAAGACATTTCTTTCTACATTGAGTCAAACAAAAAAACAAAAAAACATTGACATTATTGTCTAGTTTGGTAAATCCTGAAGCCCCACTTTCCCCCACTTATCAGAGGGGTCCATTATTAGGGCTCTCATTCACCTAGAATGAGAGTCTAAGAAATGTTTGCATAGTAAGGGGGTCTGGAGCATGGTGTCGGCCTCTCGCCATATCTGAGTTTTCATCTGGAAAGGCTGGGTCATGATCCAACCACTGAAAACATGTGGCAAATGCCTGTGGCCCAGGCATAGGAGCAAGGGAGAGCACATAAGGGGCGATGAGAGAAAGGGAGAAGAGCTATTCAAAAGGAAGACCTGGGAGTTGAAAGTACACGAAGTCTCATTTCAAGAATGGTCAGGGGGAGTACATACCTGAGGCAGGGCCTCCATCTCTGCTCATCAGATCCAGCCAAGCACTACGGAGGAGAAGCTTTTGGATAGAAAGGCAGAAATTCCTAGTAAAGTCTATCTATGATACACACCTTGCTGATTGCGTTGGGGATAAAGAATAAAGGAAATCGGGGGGAGAGGAGAGTGGTCCTTCCACAAGGTGAATGGCAATAGCAAGGGCTGTTGAGCACCTGTGCAGTGGTGGGGATGTGGATGGGACCAACATGAGAGATGGATGCCATTAGATTTCAATGCTGGCCATAAGACAACTGCAACTCATCAGTATCTTTAATGTGCTGTGTTGCCTCATGTTGACACGCAAATATTTTCTTAAAAAGCAAATCGGATGCCAATATTAAAAAGAAAAGAATTTTTATGTAATATTTAGTTTATTGTAAAAATTATATACTCTTGCATTACAGCAAACCCACATGACAATAATCAGCTGGGGCTCATCATGTTTATCTCTTTAGAAAGGTACATGTTCTCAGTTCCTTCATTTCCATAACTCCTGACTACAGATGATGTTTTATTCATGTCTATAATATAAAAAGGAAAAGAGAAAAAATAGATCAAGAGAAATATAAAGTGCTATAAACTAAATATCTGTGTGTCCCTGCCTCCCCAATCCCCCCACATCCACACACACACACATCCACACACACATGGTATGTTGAAATCCTAATCTTCAATGTGATAGTATTAGGAAGTGAGGCCTTTGGAGAGTAATTAGCTCATGTGGGTGGAGCTCTCATGAGTGAGATTAGTACCCTTATAAAGGAGAGAGCTTCCTGCCCCCCCCACCAAGAGGGGACACAGCAAGCAAACAGCCATCAGTGAACCAGAAACACTAAATTAGCCAGTACCTTGACCTTGGACTTCCCAGCCTCCATAACTGGGAGAAATATATTCTGTTGTTTATAAGCCACCCAGTTTATGATATTGATTATAGCAGCCTGAAGTAAAGCAATATGTCTTTTTTTTTTGGGGGGGGGGTTCATTTCCCTAGCCACTCTAGTCATTTGGAACCTGAATTACACAACAAGTTAGCAAGTGTTTTTATCATTCAAGTAACCTATTTCTGCCCTATGCATGATGTCAACAGGTTTAAGAAACACAAAACCCAATTTGAGCTGGAGAATATTTTCCTTCATTTAAAAAGGAATACAAATATATCCATTCGACAATCGCCATAGAAACTGAAGGGATAGCATATTCAAGGATGTATAAAAAATTGTACGACAACCACTTTCTCAAAATAAGCCCTGTAAAGTGAGTACAGAGGTTGCCAATATTAGATCTATGTTTCTCATTTGTCTTCCTTCCCCCGTGCTCCCCGACGCACCTAAAGGGCTGGCAGTGCAGGCCTGCCACATGCAGGAAGACACAGGCCTTTGGCTCAGTGCCTTCTGACTCTACTGCGTGCTACAGGGCAACCAACTCTGTGAGGTCTCAGTAATTTAAAGGAGGCATTTATAGAGACAGGTTCACTCCGGAGGCCACAGCAAACTCGGGGCCTTACCACATCAATGTATTAAATGGCCCCAAAGGGAGACTGCCATTCGCTATCTAATTCTACTGTCATATAGACTTGGCAAAACATGGCTCATTTTCTAGACCCATTGACCTGCGATATATATAAACTCCCTCTCATAAACCTTTTCTTCCCTATATCATGTCCTCCTCCCAATCCCTAGCCACTAAATACACACACTGACAAACGGAGTAAACCTTTCCACTACCTAAGAGTAAAAGCTTCACTGGAGTTGGTCTCAAGGAAAAATCCCTCATTAATATAAACCTCATATCCAAGATCAATGGGCAATAATTGCTAAGGAAATTACTGGCCATTTGGAATTTCTTTTCTCATTTGTAAAGATGGCTTCTACTTTATGAAGAAGCAGCATTCATTCCCTCCACAAATATTTATTAAAATGCTAATTACAGGATCAGCACTCTTGTAAACTTTGCGAATGAAGCAAAAGACTCAGCCAACCCCTGCTTTCCTGAAGTTTATACTTAAAATAATTTCAGAGATGAAGAAATACATAGTGTCAGTGGAAGTGAAATAGAATAGGCAGTACAGATGCTTCTGAGAGAAAGTGGTTTGGGAAGTCTTTTAGAGGAGAAGATATTTGAGTAGAGAACAGAATCAAGGTAAACATGTAGGTTAAGAATATTCTAGTTGAAATGAACAATAATCAGAAAGTTTCTGTAGCAAAAATGGCCCGAGACCACCTGGATGGAAAGGAGTAAGTGGCAGGGAGTACTATGAAGTGAGTTCAGACCAGAAGCAAAGTCTTCTAAGATTTTGTAGGCACAGAGAAAAATTATGTGTCATTATAGGCCACCAAGAGATCCTCATCGAATGCATGGCATGATCCAACTATGTTTCTGGAAGATCACTCTTTCTATATTGTAGAATATAGACAGTGAAAAGAGAGCGTGAAAAGAATGGTTACTGCAGAAGTCTAGGAGTGAGACGAGGATGGCTAGGACCAAGATTAGTGCTGTGCATACAGAAAACAGCAATACAATCAGGAAACTATTCCCAGGATAGATCCTAATACGATATGTTAATCGACAGATGAATGGAGTTTAGAGTTATCATCAAATAAGTTTGTACAATGTAATATATCCATTGATATTCTAGGAGTTTGTGGGCAAAGTCAGCCAAGTAAAGGCTCACAAGCCATGGTAAAAATGCAAACTTAATCTAATTTCAATGGGGCCAATATTTAAATCTGGCATGACTTGCACGAGCTACCCTGAAGAGAAAGATAACTGGAAAGCAAAAGAAGCTACCAATGTGAGGGACTTTAAATCTAAAGTTCAGAGAGACTCACTGGGCAATAATGGCCAGGGAGTGACAGATGGCTCCAGGTGGAGACAGGTGACCAGAGGGGATACTGCTGTTCCTGGGTCGTGTTTTGTGTCACTAGAAGTGCCACAATTTTTGTAGAGATGAAGACAATAGATGGGCAGCATAAGGTTCTAGATTTAATAATCCAATTTCCTCTTCTCACAACTTCTAATGAGTTGCAAAGTATCTGTATCCTACAAACGCTCTTTCAGCTTCCCAGGTCACAGGAACAGCATTGCTGGAGCCTATTCCTACACTGCCTAGTTTCCAAGCTACTGCAAAACTAGATCCTAAATCCTGTCTTCTTTCAGCCTTTTCAGGGTCACAAGTTTAAAAAGACAATAGTTATGATTAAGGGAAGACATACTAGGAGCAAATATCCCTTTCACTCCTAAAAACATTACCAGTATCATGAAACATTCTATTGAACAAATATTACCTATATATTCTCCTTCTATAAAACACAGTTATCCAACCTAACCATAACATCATCATGCCTACAGTGAATATTTTAAATGACTAGAATGTCAGTAAGAAGAAAAATCATGTAATAAAAACAGGAAAGACGAACGTAAAAAAAATAATTTTTAAATTGTCTTTTAACCTCTTACCTTCTCAATTATATTAAGAAACAAATTGTCTTTTTCAGTAGTATATTAATTTAAACAATTGTAAAGATACAATTCTTCTAAGAATGAACTATTTCATAAAGTAGATACTTCCATTGTATAACTTAAGTCCATACTCCATGAACACACTTGTAAACATCTAAAGTGAAAACAAAAATATATCAAGAAAATAAGAACTAATATTAGAATTGAGATCCTTGATAATAATTATATGTATGTATGTATGTATGGCCAGATTATTATGACCGCCTGATGTTTGTAGGCAAATTAACCGAACACTGCATCGTATGGAAGATGGAAGCTGAAGGCCAGTTCGAACTCCTTTGCTGTTTTACCAAGATAAAATGTCTCCAATTCACACAAGAACACAAGGATTGGTGAGTCAAGCATTGGAAAAAGGTCATGTGGTCTGATGAATCACATTTCCAGTTGTATCATGCAGATGGCAGAGTGAGAATTTCACAGAAACAGCATGAAAGCATGCACCCCACATGCATGAGTGCAATCCTTCAAGCTGGTGGGGGCAGTGTAAAGGTTTGGGGCATGTTTTCCTGGCATGATTTGGGCTCTTTAATTCATGTGGAACAACGTCTGACTAGCACAACATACCTAAGTATTGTTGCTGATCAAGTTCATCCTGTCGTGTTTATGGTGTATCCCCATGGAGATGGCTTCTTCCAACAAGACAATGTGCCATGCCACGTTGCTCGTATTGTGCATGAGTGGTTTCAAGAACATGAGGGAGACTTCACCTTTCTTAGGTGACCCCCAGAATCACCAGATCTCAACCCAATTGAGCATTTGGAGATGAAGTTAAAAGAGGCAGCTGGTTCCACAACCATCAAATCTCACAGAAGTGGACAATGCTATTCATCAGGCATGGTGTCAGATTCCTCGTGTCACCTTTCAACATCTCGTAGAGTCAATGCCAAGAAGAATGGCCACAGTACTGAAGGCAAAAGGTGGCCCAATGAAGTACTGATGGGTTGGTCAGAATAATCTGGCCACTCAGTAATCCCTCCCCCTCTCTCTCTCTCTCTCTCTGCGCGTGTGTGTGTGTATGTGTGATCACCACTTAACAACTAAAGAATTTTTCAAAAACTAATTAATTTGATCTAGTTATATTGAACATAACATTAACTAAAAATACCTTGTTTGTGAGAAAACATATATACCATGTTATTGCATTCATTTATTAAATGTACTTTTCTTGAGTTCTCACAATGTAACCAGCACTGTGATAGATACTGATGATACAAAAAGCCTTACACATGCCCCAAAGAAGTTCTATTGTGACACGTTTTGGAAATATAAAGGAAGTGATGATTCACTTACTGGTATCTATGTTTAAATTGAGTACTGATGGAGGGTTTAAAATTATATTATTTTACTTTTTTAAAAATATATTTTAATTTATTTCAGAGAGGAAGGGAGGGAGAGAGAGAAACATAAATAATGAAAGAGAATCATTGATCGGCTGCCTCCTGCACGCTCCCTACTTGGGATCAAGCCTGCAATCGGGGCATGCGCCCTTAACCCAAATAGAACCCAGGACCATTTAGTCTGATAATCCATCCACTGAGCCAATCCAGCTAGGGGTTACATTATTTTTTTCCATAGGGCAATATTTCATGGAATTCTATGTTTCCATAGCTAATATTAATCCCAAGCTGTATATGTTAAAAAAATAATTGATTTTAAACAGAGATTTGACAAAACAATCATAGCAGTCTTTAGCTAAATTTGTTTTTATTCTTTCAGCATTGACCTACAGAGAGGGTAGCATTATCTCTTGAGTAAAACACTGACAAATGGTATATTAGATATGAAGTGCTGTGTTTTCCTTCTCCTGAATCAACTTAACTTGCTTTGAAATGTTAGGAACCTGTCTACCCGCAAAAGTTCTGAGAATCAGATGGTTCTTAGAATGAAGATGGAGTAAGTGAGTGCATATTCCCAGGCTGAAACTTGCCCATCTTCCAGACAGATGTTGGTACTTGTGAAATAAGGACCAAACAACTGTTTTTCCTTCCTTCCTTCCAAGTCAAGCATCCAAGTAAATTTAAAGAAATACATACACCACTTTATATTTCATTAAAATCAACTTTATAAATAAAATAATACCCTTAAATATCAATGTTTAACCCCACGGTGATTTTGAGGGAATGATTATGACGGCATATTTGGTTTTTGGAAGCTTTCATTGGTGCTCTTTATTCAGTTATTTCAGTAAAGAAGAATGTGAAGAATGAATAGTGCTCCTGCAAAACGCCCTGCACAAGCTGTGTTCTGAGCAGTCAACATGAATGTTTAAGTAGAATACACATATGAGCAGTTTAATATAATAGTCAAATAAGTTCATCATCTCCTTATCATTAGTCAGTGTCATGACAATTAGACACAAATGATAAATAAATTATTTAATTAACATAATCAGCTCTACATTTACATAGCCAACTGGAGGTTTGGCTTTTCTTTTTCCCAGTTCCGCAGTATCTCCTTCAGAGTCAGCTATATACAATTCTTTCCTTCAGCCACAAATGTGTCATATAATAAATGTCTGATTTAAAATGCTGAATGGGCCTGGTGTCATTGCAGGGATGAAGCTGATCCTACTGCAAGGCCATGAGTGGCTCATTACACAGATTAAGTACAACCGTGAGGGAGACCTCCTCTTCACGGTGGCCAAAGACCCCATTGTCAATGTGTGGTACTCTGTGAATGGGGAGAAGCTGGGCACCTACATGGGCCATACTAGAGCTGTGGGTATGTAGACACTGACTGAGACACCAAGCATGTCCTCACCCTCTCAGCTGACAACAGCTGTCATCTCTGGGACTGTGAAATAGAGAAGCAGCTGGCTCTACTCAAGACCAATTCAGCTGTCTGGACCTGTGGCTTTGACTTTGGAGGCAATATCATCATGTTCTTCACAGACAAGCAGGTGGGCTACCAGTGCTTTGTGAGTTTCTTTGACCTTGGGGATCTAAGCCAGATTGACAGCAATGAGCCCTACATGAAAATCCCTTGCAATGACTCCAAGATCATCAGTGCTGTTTGGGGACTCTTGGGGGAGTGCATCATTGTGAGCCATGAGAGTGGAGAGCTCAACCAGTATAGTACCATGTCTGGAGAGGTGTTGGTGAATGTTAAAGAGCATTCCCAGCAGATCAATGACATCCAGTTATCCAGGGACATGACCATGTTTGTCACTGCATCCAAGGATAACACAGCCAAGCTCTTTGACCCCACAAACCTTGAACATCAGAAGACTTTCCGGACAGAACTTCCCATCAACTCTGCTGTCCTCTCTCCTAACTATGACCATGTGGTACTGGGCGGTGGTCAGGAAGCCATGGATGTAACTACCACCTCCACCAGGATTGGCAAATTAGAGGCCAGGTTCTTCCATTTGACCTTTGAAGAAGAGTTTGGAAGAGTCAAGGGTCCCTTTGGACCTATCAACAGTATTGCCTTCCATCCTGATGGCAAGAGCTACAACAGTGGTGACGAAGATGGTTATGTCCGCATCCACTACTTTGACCCACAGTACTTTGAATTTGAGTTTGAGGCTTAAGAAGCTGGATCTCCATCCTGGCGAGGGAAAAGTTTCCAGTCCAGGGCTCACAGAAAGTTTTAGACTCTAAGAAATAAATTAATTTGGAAATAAAATAAAATGCTGAATGGTAAGTTTAATCAGCTCTATCTATATACGTTCTTCTTTCTTCCCCTCCCCTCCTTTCCCCTTCCTGCCCTTCCCTCCCTTCCCCTCTCCTCTCGCTCTCTCCTCCTCTTCTCCCTATTTTTTTCTGCACCTCTTCCCCTAAGTACATCTCCACAGATCACAGATCCTGAATGGGGCTTCCCCAAATCACTGTTTTCTACACTGCTTCCAGCCTCTTTTACTGGAAATGTTCTTAACACATCTCCTGCTCCCCATTCCCTCCAGAAAGGTCAGCTCTTGTGTACCAAAGGGCTCAAATGCTGAGTTGGAATGTATGGAATTTCAAAAAGGACAAGGCAGTGTGATACCCAACAAAGAAGACAAGCCAGAAAGATGGCCCAAAGACCCTGCACTCAACAGCTGTGATGTCCTGGGGCTGAGGCAGCTGTGGGGATAAGGAAGAGGAATGAGGAGTGGATAAAGAGCTCTTAAAGCCTTAGTGACCCATGTCCCTGGATCTCAGGCTATGGCTAAGAAAATCTGTACAATGTCAGACATATGTTCTGAAGTCCTTAATCGTGTCTTGAATTAAGCTTTCTGCACCACATATTTTAAGTAATATTCTGGTGGTGTTCGAAGGGGAGAAAAGAGGAAACTAATATAAAAGAGTATTTGAGAGGAATGAACACAAGTTAATTTTCACAAATACAGTATGTGAAATGCTATTATCTCTTTCCCCAATGCCAAAATCCATAACCTGAATTTTCATGGAAAACCATAGACACGCATGCTCAGTTCAGTTTAAGTTAGATCAATAAAAAGTACAAGAGTTGTGTAAACCTTGATATACATTAGCTATAACATGCTTTCTTAGCCAGAGTTCTGACAAAGCAGACAAAGAGCTAGAAGAACTGAATTATGCAGCTATACCACTTTTTCATATCAACTGGGGCACTGACCCCTAATGGCACTGTGGTCCAGGTGAAGGTGACACCCGTACCTGATATTCCATCCTGTTGGTTGTGTAGGAAGACAAGATTGGAAGGACCAGATAGTACATGACAGATTAGTAAAGACTCCAGCGAGAAAGGTCTTTTCTGGGTATAATAACATATAAACCCCCCAAGGAAATCACCTGAATCATAGGTTCTTCATACGGAGAGACTGCCAATCAATGCCTCCCATTAATGCGATGACTCTCACTTTGATATCCAGAGCACAGGTTCAGGGGGCCTTCACTTTTACACTTTACCAACACCAAGGAAGCGGGAGGGAGAGAAAATCAATATAGAGATTTTGGGGAACCTGAATACTTTGCCTTGTAGAATGTATAGGTTTTACTCTATCAGAGTCAGCTTGTTCCTTAAAGCTAGCAGTTCAGCAGGTTGCCCCCAATTCCAATTGTTTTCCCTTTGTACAATACAAACAATGACACAATCATCAGACATAATGTAACATGATTCATTTTTTAAGGCAAATCCTCTGACAATAATGCAAAGCCTTCAAGTTCCTTAAGGGAAACATAAAATTTTCATGGTGATAATTTTATGAATGCAGTGAGAGTTTTGAAAACTCCATGTAAATTAGATTTAAAAATTAAAGTGTAAATTTCATTTAAGGCACATCCACCTTAACATGCATATCAAAGCAATGTATTTCAAAGAAACGTATTTTAATAATATTTTCGGTAATCAGCATTAATGAAGAAAATATAGTAAATAAATAGAATTTCAGGGAAATTAATGATGCGTCTCACTGAAATTATAGGTGTTCATTCTTGAAATAATTGCTTAAATGTAAGGTATGTGTTTTTTTTGTAATTCCAAGAGATTTACTTTTCTCTACTCACTCACTGAATTCCCCATTAACCTCACAGAGTACAGCTTCCTTGTTGTGCAGCCGATTACCCTCCCTTTTATTATGCAAATAAGACTATACAGGTGGTTACAGATTTTGAAATAACTGTTACTAATTACACATTATTCTCCAAAGCCATAATAAAAAGTGAATGAACCTGATACTGACATAAGGAAAATATGCAATTTAAGGGAATGATATGGTAACAGAAACAGACTTTACCACAAATTACAGTCTAATAATCTAAGAGTGAAATTGTGCCGAAGGCTTACTAATCCACAGTGGATTTCTTTTTTTACTTACCCAACAGGAATCAGGGCTACCCATTCTAAATATAGTTCATCTCACTTCAATTCTACATGATTAATTTGATAAAATTGATTCATTTGCTCAGAAATTCAGTTGGTGAATAGAAATACTCCACTTACCAGGATAATTCATGGGAGTGCAAGGTAGGTACAAGGGTTTACTTGCTGAAACACCAGGAGGGGAAAAAGAAGGGAGTGAATGTAACACAATGGATGAAGCAAGCAGTGGTGGCAGGTGCCCGGCTGGACCTGACGCAGAGCCACAGACTTGGAGAAAGTGGCAGAGACTCACAGGTGCATATTCACGGTTACACAATCACTGGGGAGACAGCTCAGACCCAACACTGAGGGATAAAGAGGGCCACTGAGTCTGGACTTCACCTTCTCAATGGACCTCAGATTTAGACTCAGACATTGTCTGTGTGAGATACACTGAAATGTCTGAATGAAAAGGTGTTCATTCAATTAAAATTCCCAATATATTAGACATTTTGGACGATATTATTAGACTTTTCTTTTTTTAATATTTTTATTGATTTTTTACAAAGAGGAAGGGAGAGAGATAGAGAGTTAGAAACATCAATGAGAGAGAAGCATTGATCAGCTGCCTCCTGCACACCCCCTACTGGGGATATGCCCGCAACCAAGGTACGTGCCCTTGACTGGAATTGAACCCGGGACCCTTCAGTCTGCAGGCCACTGCTTTATTCACTTAGCCAAACTGGTTTCGGCATCTTTATTTTCTAATGAACCAGGAGCCTCAACAATGAGAGAAGCTTGACCAGTTTTGATCTCAGAGATGCATGCCCTGGTAAGCTGAGAAACAAAAACCTGCAGATATTGGAGATAAAGTTCTAGACTGTTAGCTTTAGGATATTGTCATAAATACCAACATTAGTAAGTATGAGAGTACAAACCACAAGAGCAGAGGATTTTAGCGTAGTAACTGCTTTAAGCAGTTATACTGACCCAGGACAAATTAAGTGAAGAAAAAAGAAACATATACCCAATCTGCGTGCTTTATCATTTTAAGCATTAACAAATTGTTAATTCATGAACCACCTCTATCTACCCTTCCTTAATAACTTTGCACAAATATCTAAATGATGGCCCATAAACCTTGAGTTTTCCATGAACAAAATGTATGTGTCAGTGTGTGTGTGTGTGTGTGTGTGTGTGTGTGTATTTTCGTGTGCAATTTGACAGTTCCTACAACACAATTATATTACTTTTATTCCTTAGACTGGAGACCTGGTGTGCAACATTCATGCACTGGGGGTGGGGGAAGTAAAGGGGTCCCTCAGCCCTGCCTGCACCCTCTCGAAGAGCGGGCCTAAGCTGGCAGGCAGACATCCCTCGAGAGGTCCTTAGTACTGCAATGGAGGCAGGAGAGGCTCCTGCCACTACTGCTGATGCTGCGCTCACCAAGGTGAAAGAAATATAAACATAAACCCAACAAAATAAAGGAAAATTCTATCCAAGTCCCTTAAATTAGGGACTTTGGTGATACTAAGGTGTAGTACATAATCCTGAGAAATTACAATCTACTGTTCTCTATCTGCATAGCAACAAATCCAATTTATTGCTTCCTAGATTCACTTCATCCTGGAGTAAATTATCTTATTAAACAAGATACTAATTTATCAAGGTTTATGTTTTCCCTTATCAAAGTGTTCGCAACTGAGACTGGACAGAAGTAGGATAGGCTTGTTTCTTATTAGACATGAATAAGAGGAGGGCATGGGACATGGCTTCAACGATGGGGGTGATGTTAGTCCCAAGGAGGGCTGGTCTGAAGGCTTTGTGACCATGAACACATGATTCTAGGTAACTTCCTCAACGAGCTGAGGAGTAAGAAACCAAAACATAAAGCTACATGGTGGGGTTGCGGAGTGTCAATAGGACAGAGCTAGGACTGAAGGAGAAAGTTGACTTGGAGGTTATCCTTTGGATAGAGGGTCAAGGTCTAAAATCTAATTAAAGATTAAAGTGGGAATCTCATAAATCTCACAGCCCAAGCCACAGGATCGACTATCTGGAAGAATAATTTAATTCTAAATCCTACCAGAAGGGGCATGAACTGGAAAGGGGGCTGGTGATAGGCTGGCTATTCACTGCTTGCGTCATAAACTAGGAAAAACGAGGAGAAGATAAGAAGTATGAGAAAAGAAAATCAGGCTGGCACTTGCCTTTTTTTTTTTTTTTTTTTTTTTGCTTTAGGCCCAGCAAATTTTGAAAGGAACTAGAATTGTCCCATAGGACTATAGAGCAAACTTCAAAGAATCCCTTTGGAATCAATTAGTGTCTACAAATATTTAACTAAGAAGTCACTCAGAGATATTTGACAGGTAAATACTTGCATTCAGTGAGGTCCAATAACATAGCCCTGTGAACAAAGCAGGTGTTTGTGTTCTTTCTAAAGGAAGTACAACATTACTAAGCATTTGACAAATGAATGAAAATGGTATTATCGAGCTAAAATGGTCTGACCTCCAGAAATTGCTCTTCCAGCTATTCAGTTCAGCTGAATACCCAGAACAATGGAATAACTAATGAGGCTAAGTTACATTAGAGTCCAATTTTTAATGGAGATGACTATTAAAGTCATATTGATTCTGTTCCTGGGAAAGACTAATAATTCTAGCTTGCCTACGCATGAGCCAGATACTTCATGTATTTTTCCCCTAAACTCTTCCCAACAACCCAAATGAGGTGGACATTATTTCCATTTTACAAATTGGAATACTGAGGCTGAGTTTAGAGGCATAGTCAGAATTGAGCCCAACATATATCCAAAAGCAACTGAAATCAAGATCTCATAGAGATATCTGCACTCCCATGTTCACTGCAACATTATTCACAATACCTAAGATATTGAAACAACCTAAGTATCTATCAAAGATGAATAGATAAAGAAAATGTGGCATATGTACCCAATGGACTATTATTCAGCCAAGAGAAAGGAAAAAATCCTACAATTTGTAATAATTTGGATGACCTTGAGGACTTTATGCTAACTAAAATAATTCAAAGAGAGACAAATATTGAATGATCTCACTTCTATATGGAATCTGATTAAGCCAAACTCACAGAAACAGAGAGTATAGTAGTGGTTACCAGGGCCTACCAAGTGGGAGAAATAGAGAGATATTGGCCAAAGAGTACAAACTTCCAGTTATAAGATTAACAAGTTTGGGAGATATAATAACATAGTGACTATAGTTAATAATGCCAAAAGAAAGTAAATCTTAAATGCCCTCAGCATAAAAAAGAAATGGTAATTATATGGCAGCATGCAGGTAATAGCTCACATATGTTAGTAATAATTTTGAAATATATAAATGTATCAAATCAAAACCTTAAACTTACACAATGTCATATATATATTACATATCAATAAAGGTAGACAATTGAAAGAACTGAGCCCAAGATTGCCGACTCCAAAGCATGGGGACAAGGTAAATTTCACTTCCAGAGGAATACTAGAATTCTTCCAGATGGATTAATCATGTATTTGTGTCAATATTGTTCCTGAAGGACTCAAATAATAATTCAAGTCCTATAAAATGCCTTTTTAAGCACTGATTTAGTACATAGCATGAACGCAACCTCTGTTAATCTATCCTGATTGACAAGTTATTAAGAAAAGAATAATAGTCATATTTAATAGGTGTTAAGAACCTCTGAGAGATCTAGATGTATTGTACACACTTATTAATTATAGCTGAGAGATAACTAATAGGTTCTTTTAAAAGCCCAGTAGATGTCAACATATTATAATAGCTTGTCAACTGTATTCTTTTCCAACTACCCCTGATGGAAATGTGCAACTATTAAAACTACTAAAGTAAATGCACCCAAAGCAAAGCAAACCACATTACAATATTTATGGCCATATGTTTTGTAATGCACATGGGATCGAATAGCATGTAATAATTTGGCTGCTTTAAGAAAGAAAAAAATAGCTCCTAACCTAGCAGCTAAAACCTAACAATAGTTTACTAGAGCACTTGACTTACCTGTGATATAAATAAGCTCTCCTACAGGAATGAACTCCATTGTTGTTACAAGAAATTCTTAAATGAAAAGTGGGGTCTTGAAAACACAGACCAAATGTTCTGAAGCTATTGAGAAAATGTATTAATTTAAATCCTGGCTCAAAGGATAATATTTAAGAAGCCAATCTTCTTCCATGATGACAAATCACACCTCAAAATTGGCTTCAGAGGCATACAACCTAGAGCTGTGCGAGACCCCGAGCTGTCCTTCAGTCTGGCCAACACAAATACCAGCAATAAGTACCGCTCACACTCCACCTGCAGCTTCATCTAAATGAAGGTAAATAAGGCATTCATGCAAGAAATTAACACATGGCAGAAAATAATACGGAGCTCCAGGGTAAAATTCAGTCTTGTGTCACAGTAAAAAATCAAAGAATCTCACTTAGAATATGAAATCCCTAAACAGTATCTCATTAGCATAATTCAGACTTTCCTCCAGAGACAAATACTTTTACAATATTTACTTTAATCTTATTTTATCATGCCCTTCAAGGAATTTGTCACTCTCTAGACCGACTGTCTAGGCAGGAAAACACTATCAGTGGTTTTCACTCAGTTATTCAATCTCATTAATATGATGTAATTTTTTTCAGTAATATTAGTCATGATTTTGGTTAGTGCTATTGCACTGATGTAGAAGGTAAATGAACATGCTGTTCCAATACGCTCAGTTTTCATAAATAAGAAATAATAATTTCTCATGTACTAATCAGCAACAAGTTTCAGCGAAACCATAGGGGTCAATGTTCTAGGAGCTCATTGGTAAGATGTAAAAAATAAAGTGATCTTGCCGAGACCGGTTTGGCTCAGTGGATAGAGCGTCGGCTTGCAGACTGAAAGGTCCCAGGTTCGATTCCGGTTGGGGGCATGTACCTTGCTTTTGGGCACAACTCCAGTAGGGGGCGTGCAGGAGGCGGCTGATCGATGTCTCTCTCTCATCGATGTTTCTGACTTTGTATCTCTCTCCCTTCCTCTCTGTAAAAATTCAATAAAATATATTTAAAAATAAATAAAAAAATAAAGTGATCTAATTTTATACACACCTTTCAAAGGATGCTAGCCAAAGTCAACTGGCTGTATTATGGCTACATCTTGCTCTGATACTTTGGGGCCGGTCTACAGAACTACAGAGTCCAGTGAGCTCAAACTGAAGCCAAAGCTCAAAGACAGAATCTGCAAAGGAGGGATAAAGCACAGGGCGGCACTGCGCATGTCCACAACATGCCAGAGAACAGAAATCACGAGGGGATATCTCACAGCAGCTCCTGAAGCAGACTCCTTTCTGAACGCTGAAGCAGAGCAAGAAATGCCTGGAGATGTTGCTTCCAGAAGTTATATAACAGCAGAACTGATCAAATAAACATTCTGCTCAATGCTGCTGTGCTAATTTTAATGATATTTGTCTCTGAAATAACCTCCTAAAAAATAAACATTATAATTATATATACATATATATATATATATATATATATATATATATACACACACACACATATATATATATTGATGCAATCATGGAGTTCAGAGTTTGCATGGTTTCAGCCAATGGTGATTAACCTGAGGAGACTGGAACTTTTGGCTTATGCGCACCAGACTGCTGACACCCTCCACAACTTTACCCCGGGTGAACTATTTTCGTCGGTGGCTGTTCCACTCACTAGTGTGTCTTTTTCTGCTGCTTATTTTGAGTGCTAGCAAGCAGACCCACCCCTTCGTGACTGACAAATGTGGCTGGACTTTCTAGCAGGAAAGGAGACAACGCACAGGCCTGGCTGTCAATATACCCGCCCTATGATGGCTGCAGGTTCTTCCAGAAAATGGTGAAGGAAACATGAGCTAAAGATCTTCAGGATGCTCCGGGGATCAGTGCAAGTAGCTGGCATCACAAAAGGCACCACTGACTCTGTTAGAGTTGCAGAGAGAAAGATCTGGGCTGGGAGGGGCTCAGAGGGGCTGGGAGCGGCTGAGAGAGGCAGCTGGGCTTAAAGAACATAAATGTGAGAGGTGACAACTGCAAGTAGACAATGGAGGTGGCAGGCTCCTGTGAGCAGGAAACATTCAGAGCACCTCCAGGATGTGGTTGAACTGGTGGCATACCACCTAGGTGAAGGAAACTTATCGCTTGAACATCCTTTATTTTGACACATAAGGGAGGAGGTGTCTTGCCCCTTGCCTAGGAGCGTTCTGGCCTAGGGGTATAAATCCTCTAAATTCCCAAATATAGGATCATTCTGTTCGGTCTCAGCTAGCTGAGTTGCCCGCTCAGGTCCTACCTGAGTGTATTTCTTTCCTACAGATAAACCCATGCCCGGTTTTGCTGCCATTTGCTGTCTCTTGTTTGAATTCACTCCTAAAAGCAAGGCAAGGAGTAGGGGCACAGAGGACTGTCTGTAGCTAGAGCTTATCTCAAGCCAGAGACCCCCCCTGACCACAGCAGACAACCCCACTGGAGTCCAGAAGGCTGAGACACTTGCATCCGTGGTGCCTGGAATTAACTGCTGCTGGAGGAATCCGCGCTCGAGGAACCGAAGAACATCAAAATCGGATGTTAAAGCGTACATCTTCCTGGGACCTAAGCCAGACTTTTCAAACTACAGGACCTGACTTATTATCGGGTCATGAAATCGGTCTGCAGATCAAGGTCTTTTTTTTTTTTCCCATGCAATAATGTGATACATTTGAATAAAATGAAAAGATCACAGTGTGTCACTCACAGCAAACTGAACTACGGGCCACCCCATGTTCCTCTCATTTCTCGTGTATATCTGGTTATGTCATATAATGTCTAGCCATAGGTCACATTTCAAAATGGATGGAAGCCAAGAGCCTAAGCAGAAACTACCGCAAAGCAGTGATGAGGCGGTGTCTCCATTCTATGAAATGTGCTCCCCACAGAAAATGGGCTCTGAGAATACAGAAACGAGCCCTCTGTTACAAAGCTCAGCTTGAGCAGTGCGCACGGTAAGGGGTTTGTTTGCCTCTATGTACTATCTTCTGTGCCACGTTGCACACTGGGCACCTGAGTGCTAAGTGCCACCCACCAACACCACCACCACTGTCCTCAGCTAACTCTATCTTGGAGCTCTGGTTCAGGTTCCTGAGAGGCACGCCATGACTCCCTCAAGATTGGAAACGTATCAAGACCCCAAACTCTCTTGGTTCAAGTCCTAACATTCTACCTAGACTTTCCCAGACTGTTCTTCCCATCACAGAGAACCTTTTGTTTAAATGTTCAAAGTCTGCCTGATGATATGTTCTGCAAATCAACTACGTACAGCTATTGAAGCATCCATCTTCTAGAAAAACTGCTGTTTGAAATGTTAATCTTGCTATTGGCTTCTGTAAATGTTTGCTTGCTTAAATAATAAGGAAAATGAGACTATTCTCACTTCAGAGAGGCCATTAAACCTTCCCTGGACAAAATTATCAGTGCTGGCACCAGGCCAGGCCTTTGGTTGAGCTCTCAAGGCCTCAGCACATAGGGGCTTTTTAAGAACTTGCAAAAGGGGCGGGAAACATCCCATATTTGGGAGACAAAGAAGGTAAAAACATATAAAAAGAAAAAATTTCTGCATGGTGGGGCCCAGAATTTGAGAAACATTTTCCTCTGGACCTGCGCGTAATAAATGTAACTCCAAACTCTCCGAGCATGGTTTGATTATTCTGGTTTTCTGTAACACTATAATGCCCACCTAAACCATTGCCTGCTTCTAGGGCACTTACCCTAGTCATCAAAATTTTCTAGAAGACAAGGTTAGGCATTGAGAATATCTTTGGATATTCTCGGTGATCTGTGGCTGTTCCTCCAAGACCTAACCCTCCAGATAAGTCAGTTCTTCACAGCCAATGCTTACTCTTTCTTTGCTAACTTGACAAACTAGTGTGTCTGAATATATTTCAGAACCCCAGTTCAAACAGGTCCCACCCCATCTTTACATGAATCTATCGATCTTCTTGGTAGCAGGTAGGCCTACAATACTCAGTAAATGCAGGCCATCCTCTGAGTCTGCCTTAGAAAATGAATACTATTATGTTTTAAGAACTGCCCTTGTAAATAGGTTCTGGTTTTATGGCAACTGCGGATTGTTCCGTCTCTGGGCATTTGACCGAAGAATTGTAAAGGCCATCACAGTGAAGCACAAAATGCTCAAATAAACTTCTAAGAAATCAAAACAATTTCTGGAGTGCATTTCCCAGGCATTTATCTCTTCCCTTTTATCTCTTCCCCTGGTGTTAGAAATGAGCTTATTCAATTCCCAGACATGTGATTTTAGTTAGCAATGCTTTTGGCTATAAGCAACATAAAACCCAACTAACCGTAGCTTAAACAAATAAGGGCATATTTTTCTCACAAAAGAAGACGAGGTGGAGGTAGATGGCTGCTGTTAATAGTTCAGGAGCTCAAAAAATAGCAGGGCTGAGATTTCTGGTATTATCTTGACCTTTCCCAAAGCTAGTTTCCTTATGAAGCTCAGTGCATGCTCGAGGGACAAGAAGAAGGAGCAGAAAGGACACTGCCAACCACTTTTAACTAGAAAACAAGCACTTTTTAAGGAACCATGAAGCAACCAAACAGGTCACATGGACACTAGCAGCTGCAAATAAGGCTGTACAAACAATAAAAAAATTTTTTTCCAATATTAACTGAAGCAAATAAGAATCTATTGCTTGTGCTATTACAATCCAAAACAAATTGGATTCTATTAAGAATGATGACAGTGAAAATGAGTATCAAGTTAGCAATTAACAGCGTTGATGGCCTCCCGCTAACTCCAGCTACAAAGTCAATGGGTCAAATAAATTTTCTGTCTTTATTCAAGAATAGTTGAGTCTTTCTAATGTGAAATGTAAGAACCACCAAACATTTCTTAGTCCTTAGGTGATGACTAAGCAATTTTTAGAAAACGCCATCCTTGTTTTCATATGTATTGGTATACTCAATGTTTATATTATAGAAACCAGAACAACTAATTCTCTGAGAGCAGTCTTAGTTATAAAAAGAAAAATAGTGTTTAAATAACTAGAAGGAAAGAGTACATGAAAGATTGGCATTGGAATACCTTGGTTGAAGATAAAATTGTGCCTCTTAGATTTCATAAATTTGCACGAGCTCAAAGAATGATTTTAACTTTCTAGAACAGTTTAAGAGGTGATTCCTTTAGGTATAGGACAAGGACTAGACTTGTGGCTTCCATATAGCCATTATATTAAAACACCTCTATTGAAAAACAATGTAACTAGGTCAAGAAACTAGGTCAGAATAGCAGTCTTTTGTGGTTGTGATGGTGATGGTGAACTGGAACTTAACTGGAAACTCCATCTCCAGATTCTAGTTATAGTAGAAGAATGCTCATTATCAACAGAGATTTTAATCTCAGAAAAACTGGTGAATCGGGGAGTTATTTCCTCTGGAATAATAATAATATTAAAGATAGTATTCTATAATATCAATTAATTGCATATTCATTAATTCATTGCTTACGGAATCATAGCTCCTTTAATTTCAGGCACAGTTTATCGAAGGAAAACATAAAACGTACTGGCACACAAATAACAATACTTCAGCATAATTAGCCTTAATACCACAGAAGGCTTGCTTCATCCCTGCAAATTAACCATAGAATGTCACTGGGTTGTGATCGGAATGCTTGTGCCTATGCCCAACTCCCACCACCAGAATTCACAGGTTGGAATGTTAATGCCCAACGTACTGTTTAGTTCTAGAAAGGGAGGCTGTGGGTGGTGTTTGTTGGATCCTGCTGGTGGAAAACTCATGAATGGGATTAGCGCTCTTAGAAAAGACATCCCACACCTCCCTAGTCCCTTCCACCAGGTGAGGACAAAAGGGGCCAGCTATGAACTGGAAGAGGGTCCCCACTAGAAGGCAGTCGTGCTGACACTGACCTTGGCCTTCCCAGCTTGTAGAACTGGAAGAACTCTATGTCTGCTGTTGAAAAGCTACCAAGCGTGTGTTATTTTTTTAATAGCAGCCCTTTACAGATACACTGTAAATGTCTCCACCTAATATATTCATTTTCAATTAGTATCTCCCCTCATTCGGTAACTTCTTTAAGGGATAACATTTTGTAGATACATAACTTTTATTTTATTTCTGTCCGTATTTTGTTTTAGGACTCATTTCTTCCTGTGACATGTTTTCATCACCACTGCAGACATTTCAATATGGAAATTTTATTCTCCTTTAGATTTCTGTTCTTAAAATGTTTTCTGCAAGTCACTGTGTTCCACATCTCAATATCTAAAAGCAATAATAGGAGTAATCAATGTTTTGCTATTTCACTCCTAGCTTATGCAGAGTAGTCATCTGATTATCTAATCCATCCAGGATCCGCAATTACAGCGCCTTCTGCAGCTGCTCTCTTCTCTTCTCCGATGCATGCTCCTTTCTTTGGATCTGTTGTTTTCCAATGTGCGTGACACACAATACTCAGAATGCATCTTCAGAATAACGGGGGCTGCTCTTTCTGTCTTCAAGGCCAAAATGCGGAGACACTGTATTGAGCTTTTCAGGACGAAAGTGGTGCTTTTAGGGCCTATATATCTTTTTGTGTGTGTGATATTTGGAAGTAGTCAGCAGCTTTGTCAATTTGGTTGTTCCTGTCACTCTAGGCTTTCCAGATGTTCAAATGTAGAAATGTCATGAAATGCCATGGCAAAGATGAATTTCTTTTTATTCTTTCTCAAGTCTATTTCCTCCCCTTAAGAGAGGATGACAGAAAGCCTTTAGACATAGAAAATATGGCTACCCACCAGTCTCCCTAAATGGCCTATGAATAAAGCACCAAAGAACTTACAGGAGATTTCTGATGATTATAAATGTAACACAACTTACATGTGTGGGCAATTACATTGTATTTGAATTAGAAGAAGAATCTGTATTTAACTCTGCTATAAATCAGAGGTATTTTATTTTTATGAGTAAATGATAAAAGGTAATTGGCATGTAAATATATAATTTATTTTCTTTCTAATTTGATATATTATTGGGACATATTTATATTTAAAATACCTTTCTTCTAATGATGTATAAGATTTTCATTAGGAGTAAGCTTTAAAAACCTCTAACACCTACATAAACATAGGATCATAAAATACATCGGAAGTATTTAGATATACTGATATTTATCAAAAACCGATAGGATTTTTAATTAATTTATCACAAGCATTTCACATGCATGCCTGTGTGTGTTTATTTGTGAGAAAATACCTTAATATTAAAATGCACTTTATAAAATAACAATAATTACAGAAATTGCAAGCCAACCACGTGTACACAGCCTCAGCATTTCACACTTCTTCCCAAGAAAGGCATCACTGCATAAGATTCCTCTGTAGTGACAATTATTATCAGGGAACAAGATAAGAGAAAACTATTACTCCAATTATCTCTTTCTGACTCCAATCAAGTTTGAAGAAACAAGGCTGGTAAGGTTCCCTTTTTAATTCATTGAAAAGAGCGCCTTCATTTTGTTTGAGAATTCTTTTAGGAAAACTGCTCATGTGTCATTTGGAGGGGGCAAATTGTAGAAACCAGATTTAACAACCCTGGTAGTCACTGGTGACAGCATCGCTAAGGCACCGCATTCCAGATGAGTTTCAATGATTTCTATTTAAATTACAGAAAATAATTAATTTAAAAGTGCTGTCATGGTGACTGACAAAAATAAATGCTGAAAAGAAATTCCTTTCTGAAAAGCGCTCTCGTTCAGTTAAATTTAGAAACAGAAACCGGCTCCTTCTTTAAGATTTTTCTAGGAACAATCCTAATTCTTAGACATTATCCTGGCCATCTGAAACCTCCGTGGAGGACCAGATCCTCAAGACACAGTGATTCTCGTGAGGGGAAAAGGACATGAAAGGGTAAGTAATGGCACCCGGTAAGAACAGTGCACATTAAATTAATGGCCTCGAACAGAAGTCTGTAAAACCTCAGGTAAAGGAGTGTTCACCATGGTCTGGAGTAGCAGGGAAGGATTTTATAGAGAAGTAAGGCTCTGATATGAGTTTGAGAAAAAAATGATGGTACAGTTCCTATCAGCAGAGTGAGTACTGGAATCGGGGCTAATGATGTGAGCCATACAGGGTGAATCAAAACAGGAAAGAATGTAACCAGAAACATCCAATAGTCCTACTGTGTCCCAGACAGGAGCTCAAAGTAGAGAGTAGTGTTATAAAATTAACTAAGTGGTTACCGAATTGATTGTAAAGATCTTGCCATGCTAGCCTCAGGACATATGGACTGTTACATAAACTCACACCCATCACTTAAACTGTTGCTTTCGTTGTGCTGGGCGTTGTTCACTTTAAATACAGTCTAGGACCCACTCTGGAGATCCTGATTCCCAGAGCCTGGGACCTGTGACTGTTTTTAAAAGGATCCACAGATGCAGTGTTATGAGCATGTGACCTGTGCCGTCTCCCAGGGCTCCATGGGAATAAGGGCTCCGAACTTCCTTGAATATTCTGCTGTAGGCATGATTAAATTCTTAATAACATGATCGTTAATCTTTTGTCTGCTGTCATTCCATGTCACTCCAGTCATATATATATATATGTGTGTGTATATATATATATATATATATATATATATATATATATATATATTTTATTTTATCACATGAGCACAGAATAACTGTGGACCCAAAATGTGTGTGTATGTGTGTGAGGGAAGAGGGCCGGGGTACGGGGAGGGGAGAGGGTGGGTGGGGGGTGTCAGTAAGAGCCAAAATGAATGCAAGGAAAGCTTACTACATCTACTGATGGATACATGGGAGTGCTGACAGAAGGAAAAAGTTCATGCTTTCTCTCAAACCAATATCTGCACTGAAGGCTGAAAGAAAGCAACCAGACTCTAAGCAATGGAAGTGGCCAAGGTACCCTGAAATATATCCTTTCTTGCTTGAACTGCTTTCCCGTTATTAATCAACCATTTATTTGTACCCAAGATGATGACACAGAATGGACGGAAAAGATAGGGCAACCATAGTTTCTTTTACTTTTAGTTCTTCCTTCTTCATTTGTGAGCAAATGAGGATGCTACTAAAATGTAAATGTATCAAAAAGTTAAATAAAAGCATTTCAGTTCATTTTGTGTAGCATTTTCATGGTTCTGGTAAGAAATATATATACAAAATACAAATTGTGTATCATCAATGTTTCTGCATATAAGTGAAATGGTTTGGTATTTTAGTTAAAATTGTCACTGAACAACATAAATACAAACAGTAAAATCCATCCTAGTAATTTAAATTTTCTACTTGTCTTTATTAAGCACAACATGAAATAGAAATTTTAAAAAATGAAACATGACAAGTTTAAAGAACTTAGGAGATTAGAAAAATGTTATAGTCTAGTTTCCTAAGTGGCACTTTTTAAAAATTTTGAACAAGGCGCCCCATGTTTTCATATATATAATTTCAGAGAGGGAAAGAGAGACAGCAACATCAACGATGAGAAAGAATCGTGATCAGCTGCCACCTCCATGCCTCCTAATGGGGATGGAGCCTGCAACCTGGGCATGTGCCCTTGACCTGAGTCAAACCTGGGACCTTTCAGTCTGCAGGGATATGCTCTAACCACTGAGAAAAACTGGGTAGGGCCCCACATTTCCATTTTGTACTGGGTCCTGGAAATGATGAAATAGGCCCTGCAGAAATGATTGTGATGATCAAGGCCACTGCTAGTGGAGGGAATGGAAACAGTGAAGAATCTTGAAAAGGGAGGTATTTCATGAGTTTTAATCAGAAGATTCCTGACTGAAGTAAAAGAAATAAATGTACAGAAACCCAGCTGAGATGTTATAACAAAACTAGTGGCCCGGTGCACGAAATATGTGCACATTAAAAGGGGATTAAGTAGAGGAAATAATTTAATATTGCTATTTGCCCTTTCTCTATAATACAAGTGTCAGAGATGAAAGAAAATTAGTAAAATGTATATGAAAAACTTCCTCCTGTTAGAGTCTGGGGCTCACCATGGGACCCAGAGTCAAGTCCCCTCTCACCCACATGCTCCTCAAAATTGCATGAGACCCAGACCTGGCGGACTCCCTACCCCCATTGGGCTAGATCCAGACCTGGCCAGTCCCACCCTTAACAAGCCCGCCAGGCAGGGGACGTAGCCTCAGGTCCCTGGTCTGTCGCCAGGACAGGGGGCGTGTCCTGAGGTCCCCCAGCATAGACTGGGGTGGGGGTTGTGCCTTGAGGTTCCCTATCAAGCCCTGCCAGGTGGGGGACAAGGCCTGAGATCCTCTGTCAAGCCCCGCTGGGTGGGGAGCATGGTATGAGGTCCCCCATCAAGTCCCACTGGGTGGGGGCATGCCCTGAGATCCCCTGTCAAGCCCCACTGGGTGTGGAGCATGGTATGAGGTCCCCCATCAACCCCTGCTAGGTCGGGGGCGCAGCCTGAGTTTTCCTGATCCAGCACTGGGGGTGCACCTTGAGGTTCCGTGTCAAGCCCTGCTGGATGGGTAGCATGGCCTGAGGTCCCCTGTCAAGTCCTGCTAGGCAGGGGGGATGCAGTCTCAGGTCCCCCAGACTGGTGCCAGGGTCGGGGGCACAGCCTGAAGTCCACTGTTAAGCCACACCTGGTGAGGGGTGCAGCCTGAGGTCCTCCGGCTGGTGCTGGGGCACGGAGAGCAGCCTGAGGTCCCTTAGCCCAGCACCAGGATAAAAAGTGCACCTTGAGGACCCCTGTCAAGCCCTGCTGGCTGGGGGGCATGGCCTGAGGTCCCCCAGCCTGGTGCTGGAGTGGGGGAACAACCTGAGGTTCCCTAGCCCAGCACCAGGATGGGAAGTGCACCTTGAGATCCCCTGTCAAGCCCTGCTGGGTGGGGGGCATGGCCTGAGATCCCCTCTCAAGTCCCACAGGGGCAGTGGAGGTCCCTGCTGATTGTTAAGGCTCCTTATGAGAACTTGGCCTCAGCTGTGGGTGCAGCCATCTTGGTGACAGAGTGATGGTCATTAGCATATTCCCTCTTTATTAGATAGGATAGTGAGAAATAGAGACCTACACTAAAGGTAATACAAAATAAAGAGAGAAAAAAGCAATTAAAGGAAAAAGGAATCTAAAGAAAGCACTGGTGACTCAATATGGCAATAAAAGAAAAAGGAGAAATAAAAAATTATCTCCAAATGTTGGGACCTCAGAGAGTGGATAGCAACAGTGCTATCAAAAGAAAGGAATCAAAGGGCAAGGGGGTGGAGGAAGAAAAGGGGGGATCTGTAATACTCTCAACAATAACGATTAAGATGACGTCATTAAAAAAAGTCTCCACTTCATACACATTTAGGTTTAAGTGGGAGAGAGGCATTGAAGAGTAATTGTCGATTGCTCTTGGACAGTTCAATTGAACTGAAAGAAATCTGACTACCATTATGGACATGCAGTTCTCTATGGTGTTACATGAAGCTGTTGAAGGAAAGATTGTACTGGGAGAAGGCAAGTCACAGATGCCAAAACCTTATATGATACCACCACTTAGGAAGCAAGAGGAAACCAGCAGCCTGTATTGGAGGCAGAGATGGAGCAGTCAAAAGTGTCAGGATGCTAGGAGAGCAACTGTAGGGAAACCAAGCTGTTTTATCTCTGTGCCCCAGAGCAAGCAAGTGTGCTGCACGGGCCCCCAATAATATCCCGCCTACTCCAGGGTGCCCACTGTAGCCTCATCTCCAATCTCCTACTCTTCTCTGTGTGGTCCATCTCTCATTCACATGCAAGAGATGCTCAATCATCTCTCGGGTCTTCTTCAGGAGGAACCGCTCTACAGGTCTATGTATATTCCTTGTATCCATGGCAAAAGTAAGATCAGGGTTGTCCTACACTACCATCTTTTACTCTCCCCTGTACTGCTCATTTTTTAAGATTTTTAAGATATGTTTTGTAAGAATGAAGTTAAACAGGAAATGGGCTAGCAGAACTAGTAGAATAAAATGAAAAAAAGTTTCAAGGTAAATGAATAATCATTTTAAATATGTATTTATTAATGAGAATGTTTTTTTAACATTAATTTAATGTTTGTATTATTTTATAGACCACCTACAGTCCTTTGAGTAATCAGGAGACAGGGGGATGAATAAAAGAAAAGCTAAAAGAGAAATGTGATAAAGCATAAACAAATATGTAATCTCTTGTGTATTCAACAATATGTATCTGTTGTATACCAGGTACCATGAGGGAAAACCAGAATGAAAGTATGTGGGCTGCCCTCAGGAAAAAAAAAATGTATTTATGGGATATGTTTACAATTCCATTGTTAACTAAATACTAGAGCAGAATCTAACAAAGATCATAATAAAAGGAAGAGATAAGTAAGCAAATTATTTTTTATCCTACAGGGTCATATAAATATTCAAGTGGAAAATGAGAAATGGAAGAATCTGAAAAGGTTATTCAAAGATGGTTAGAAGGGGAAGGAAAAGGACCAAGAATTAAAATATCAACACCTCTTCATCAAAGACCAGCAGGAAAGAGAAAAGAACATGTGCAACTGCAGAGCGAGGTAATGAGAAGAAGCTTTATGGAACTGGTTTATGTGAGAGAACTCAGGCCACAGAGCCTTTATGGTCTCGGTGAGTTAAGAGGTAACCTCAACCTGCTGGCAGAGAAGGTAAAAACATTTGCGAGAGCCTCTATAAAGAAAAGATCACCAGGACTGCTGACTCTGTGTATTCACTCTGCCTGGAACACCCCCAACCCTTCTTTCAGGCAAAATATACCTCGCTATTTTTAAAGCTCATTTTCCTCTTAAAATCACCTGAGATTGCAACTGTACACAATAACCATCCTTCTTCCTGAATTACTATTATCCTTAAAGTTGGTTCCACATGTTACTATGCGCTCTTCTACTAAGTTAGTTATCTTGTTTGTTTGTTTGTCTTCTGTTGTTATTTGTTGTTGTTTTCTGAGTTTTATCTGTGCCTGACAAGAGGTCCAGAAAGACAGGGAGATATACCTTACTTTTAATCTGTGTTCTTACAAGTATCAGCAAGGTGGTCTTACAATAAATATTTCCTAATTGACTAAAAGAGGAGGGAGAGTATTATAAATAGAGAGAAAAAGAGGTTCCTCTCTCCTCTATTTTTCAAGGAGATTTAATATATTAAATAATGTATCTAATATATGACTTGAAGAAAACAAGATACCACAGAAACAATATTTATAGGATTCAAAAATACAGATTTCATAGTTTTTCACCTCACTGTTTTTTCAGAATTTGAAGAAGATTTTCCTTTAAGACATATTCTAGATTTTAGGAGCAGAAACAGTTCTAATCACTGAGTATAAAGTACAATTAAAAAAAAAAAAAACCTGAATTATTACACATTCTATCCCCAATTTTACCATGAAGACTAAGAACAAAAAAAAGTAGAAAGTAGATTAAATACCATTTGCAACAGCATGGATGGAGCTGGAGAGCACTATGCTAAGTGAAGTAAGTCAGTCAGAGAAAGATAAGTATCACATGATCTCACTCATTTGTGGATTATAATGAACAACATAAACCGATGAACAATAACAGATCCAGAGATTGAGAAGCATCGATCAGATGCTCAGACCTCAGAGGGAAGATAGGGGAGGGTGGGGGTAAAGGGTAGAGATCCACCAAAGGACTTGTATACATGTAAGCAGAACCAATGGGTGCAGACAACAGGAGGTGAAGGTGAGGGCAGGATTTGAGGGGTGGGGGTGATGGCAGGATAAGCACACATTTGTAATAAATAGTACCTTAATCAATTTAAAGGGAAAAAAAGAAAGTAGATTAAATAACTATGTAATCTGGATAATTCAAACCAAAATACATTCTAGATAACTCTACAATTGAAAATATTATGAATAAAAGTATTAGACAAATAGTTTTGGCCAAAAAAGGATTTTTTAAAGTATCCAATAACTGAGAAGCCTTCTTTAATTAGTAAAATTATTTCAGTTTGCATTTTATTTTAAAGTATAAAGTGATCCTTGGAAATGACTGTCACCATTCCCCAGATTCACATGACAATCATTTTACTTTCATTTAAATTTCAGAGAGTTTGTATATTGATCTTGGTTTTAAATTTTAGATGGACTGAAACCACTGAGTTTGATGAATCCTATTCATAGATTTTCACTATACAATCCCCTGCAATATCACTTACAAATTACAAGTGATAAAGATCTACGCAATGTAAGTTCTACATGCCACAGTGAGGGATATACACACCTTTTACTGTGTCAACTGGGAAATTTATTTGATCTGCAATATAATCAAAGGAATAATAGTGTAAATACTTTATCATGGATTTATTTTTTCAGCTGCCTTTAAGCAAAGTATTTGAGAACAACTCTGATCTGACTTGAACACAGCAAGAAGTTGGAATTCTTTTAATTTGGCCCGAGATAATATATAAGGCAGTCTCAGAAAAGACATGAAATAGAGGCCTTTCATCTCTAATTTCTGCATAAAATGCCAGAGTTGGAATGGCATTGGGGACCACAGATCAATCTTCTTTATCCTCTGTGAGAGAAGGTGAAGCACAGAGGGACTTCCTAGCACGCCCATTTAAAAAGACATGGCAACAAATTACATCTCAGCCATTGTGGGACCTATTTCATTCTAGAATACCAATTGTTCAATCACTTATTTTTCAGCATTTTTTTCTGAAATATAAAACACAGTTCAATCCATTACCACAAAATGAACACGCAACCAACTTCCGGGTCAGGATATGAAACACTGCAGTAAACAAGAACCTCATCTTCATGCCCCTTCCTTGTCAATACCTTCTCTATCTCCCAAAGAAATACCATCTTGAGGCAAACACTGTAGTCTCTATTTTTATAATTTTACACCAGTAGGATCATACAGTGTAGCGTTTTTTCTGCTATTTTTGTTGTTTGGAAAAATCGCCCAAAGTATTGCATATACCTGTAGTTTATTAGTTGTATAAAATTCCATTATATATCTATATCACAATATCTTTATCCATTATAATAATAAGAGATATCTGGCTTTAGTCCCTAGTTCTCAGCTATAAGGAACAAAGTTGCTATGGACATCTTTGTTCGTGTCTCTTGGCATACATGTTAAAGCACTTATTTTGGACAGATGAGGAGAAATGAAATTCCTGGCTAGTAGACTCTGTTCTACTTAAGTAAATACTGCCAGACTGTTTTATAAATTGGTCGCACCAATTCTCTTGGCCTGCTATATTTGGTCAAACATTTAATTCACTCGCCTCTAATGCCTTAGCAGGTCCAGATTAAATGATTTGGCTGGCCTTATATGGCCCGAAGACCAGATGTTCCCCACCGCTGGGTTAGAGTGGCACAATATTAAAAGCCCAAACACTATTTACAAATCCACTTCAACAGTCAAAGAGCAAGATGGTGATGATAGCTTAGACTGCCATCTTTGCAGAAGAGAGGAAAGAAGAAGAGTAAACATGATGTTAACATGATGAGACAGAATCAATAGGACATGCCATGGATTAGATGTAGATAAAAGAAATGAGGAAGTATTCAGAGCTTTTTATTTTGTTATGATTTTGTTGGCACTGCTTGCCAAGATCAAAAGGACCATTAGAAAGGGGTTTTTAGAAGAAGAAGAAGAAAAAGTGTTTCATTTGGAGCGATCTAGCAGGTAATATTAAAGCTTTTATATAGCCATGCAGCATTAGTTGTTTCCAATATCTATCATCACATTTTTAATTTTTTTTTTCAGTAATGAACTGAACAAAGTTTAAATTGGCCTCAAGGCCTTAGAATTAAAGATTATATTTCCAAGCAGGGAGGTGTGGCCATATTTGGACAGAAATTATTCTGAAAGTTACAGGTCAGGGTCTTAGTAACAGTAGATGGGCCTCTTCCCTTCTCATTAACTGAAAAGGAAATCATTTCCGGTATATTTATTGTATATTATTTTAGGCCTTTATTCTAGAAATAAGCCTCCCTCTTGCTTAAACCGTGTTCTCTTTTGGCTTGATAAAATAACTTAATATCCTAATGTGCTTGCTTTGCCGTACATAAGAATATGATATCCTAACACACGGAAGCTAGAAATGGAGATCTCTAAAATAGCTCAGGGACCCAGGGGCCAGGTTATAGCTTTTATTCTCATGCATATAGAGATAATCCTTATAGAGTGGTACCTCGAGATACGAGTGCCCTAACATATGAGATTTTTGAGATACAAGCTGTCGAGTGAGCAATTTTTGCTTTGAAATACAAGCAACATTTGAGATAGGAGTAATCGTGCGGATTGGCCGGCTGCACACGACCCACCAGTTTACCGCAACTCGAGCGTCTCATAGTTTCCCACGCCTCAAGTTACAGAGGTACCACTATATTGGAATATAAGATAAGCATATCTACAAAGTACATTTGCTATTCTTGGAGGCAGTTTTATCTAATAAAAGAGTAATATGCAAATTGACCATACCTCTGCTAAACCCACAAACCATGCCCACCAGCCAATCAGGAGCAAGTTTGCAAATTAACCCAACCAAGATGGCTGCAGCCACGGAGCAAGCAGGAGGCTTGGGTTTCCCAGGCAATGGAAGAAGTGAAGCATCCTGCACACCCTGGCTGGCTGTGGACTCCATTCAAGGCTACAAAATTTCAATTATATAAAATAAATAAATCCCAACAAAAATGGCAGCAGCCACAGAGCTGGAGAGAGCAGGAGGCTTGGGTTTCCCTGGTAATGGAGGAAGCCAAACTTTCCATCCACTCTGGCCAGCCCTGGTCTTCGCTCAAGGCTACAAAGTTTCGATTATAGAAGATAAACAAACCCTAGATATCAGGGCCTCTGCTTGGGTCGCTGGGGGATGTGGCCAGCCTGCAAACCACAAGAGGACCCTCGCCCAAATCACCCCACGCCTTAAGGGAATCCCCGCCCTGATCCAGGACACCCTTCAGGGCAAACCAGCTGGCTTCCACCCATGCACCAGGTCTCTATTCTATCTAATAAAAGAGTAATATGCAGATGGACCATCACTCCAACATACAAGATGGCTGCACCCATGTGAACACAAGATGGCCACCACAAAATGGCCAACGGGGGAGGGCAGCTGGCATGGACCAGGCCTACAAGGGAGGGTAGTTGGGGGTGATCAAGCCTGGAGGGGAGGGCAGGTAGGGGTGACCAGGCCTACAGGGGAGGGCAGTTAGGGGCAATCAGGCTGATAGGGGTACAGTTATGCATCAATCAGGCTGGCAGGGGAGTGGTTAGGGGTGATCAGGCAGGCAGGCAGAAGTGGTTAGGGGCAATCAGGAAGGCAGGCAGGCAAGCAGTTGGGAGGGGAGCCAGCAGTCCTGGATTGTGAGAGGGATGTCCGACTGCCTGTTTAGGCCCAATCCTACCAAGATCAGACCTAAATGGGCAGTCGGACATCCCTCAAGAGGTCTCATATTTGAGTGGGTGCAAGCTGGGTTGAGGAACACACCCTTCCGTGCATGAATTTTGTGCACTGGGTCTCTAATTGAGTATATGAGGCTTTTTGAGTATACTCCATTCTGCAAAGATTTGGAATTCCTAGGGACAAAACAGAATGCTTCCATGAAAAACCACAAAATACTATTTAGAAGCCTCAGACTACAAAGAATTTAATGGCCCAAAGAAAAAGAGTTTATTTCACTTCCATACAGTCTTTCCAAAGTAGAGAGTCAAAGTTGATAGAAGCAGCTGAGTACTAAGAAAGCATGGGGTAATTAGGGTCCTTCCATTTGGCATCTTCCCAGTGTTCAAAATGATTGCCTCAGAATCTAGTCAGCAAGAAGGGAAAAGAGACAGTATACAATGTCTTAGAGTATAAACCGAGAGGTATTACATGTCACTTTTGTTCTCACTTCATTACTGGGAACTGAATCACATTGTCACATCTTAACTGCAAAGATGCTGCAAGTCTTGGACTTGCAGGATGAACAGGCTGAATTTGGGTAGACCTCAGCTGCTTCTTCCACATTAGGATAAATGAGAGTTCAAAGAGAAGGGGAAATAAACATTTAAAAAAATCGTGGATCAAACCATAATCTTAAAAATGAAGATTATGAAGGACCTGAAAGACTAAGTAACAAAACAAACATGTAAAGTAACAAGGTAATAGCTGATCTCATTGCATGTCCAAAAGTTGACAGGAGATGAACTGGAAGCAAGGAAAGGTTTTAGGAGGGCACTATTTTAATTGATTTCAGACAGGAAGGGAGAGGGAGAAAGAGAAAGAAACATCACTGATAACATGGGAGACCACTATTTTAGACAAAGCAAGCATTGACATAGTCCAGAGCAAAGCAATGTCCTTCGAAATAAATATGAGGGCCAAAACTTGGGCAACATCTCTAAAGAGTGTTGATGGGGGTTAGGGAGAGAGGGAAGTAGTGAAGCTCACTCAAGGTTTGAGCTTAGGAAACCAAAATAGAAAACACTGCAGCACGAATTTGGGGAAGTAGAGAGAGTCAGGTTTAAGACAGGCTGGATATACATAATTGTGGATCATTTACATAGAAATGTTCCAAAAAGAGTTGTAAATGTGTTCCTGCCTTTCCATAGAGGAGCTAGTATTTCACACAGCTGTGGCTTCAACTATGAGCAGAATAGAGCAGGAAGCAACCAGAATAAAGAATGAGTAGTATGTGAAATGCCTGTGCTTGGAGGACAGAAAAAAATGATCAGTGAACAAAACTAAGAAATCAGTTAGATAGTTTTGAAGAGAAAATAGAAATGCTATGAGCAGAATGAAGTTCACCAAAAAAGGCCCCTAAATCCTCACTAATGCAGTCAGAATAATGACTTCAGAATATATCTTATGCAAATCTAACTAAAGCAACACATATGTTCATACTTTACCTTTATGACTTTAAAAAATTACAGAAAAAACAACTTGTAGCATAATCTTAATGTAATAAAAGAGTAATATGCAAATTGACCGTACCCGGCAACACCTCAAGCCATGCCCACGAGCCATGCCCACCAGCCAATCAGAGCAAGTATGCAAATTAACCCAACCAAGATGGCTACGGCCAGAGGAAGGCTTGGGTTGCCCCTGGCGATGGAAGAAGCCAAGCTTTCCACAAACCCTGGCTAGTGCTTAAGGCAACAAAGTTTCAATGGCTGTGCCAGCAGAAGGCTTGGCTCTGCTCTAGGCTACAAAGTTTTAATTGTAGAAGATAAATAAATCCCAGATACCAGGGCCTCCACTTGGGTCGTGGGGGGGCATGGCTGGCCTGCAAACCACCACAGACCCCTCACCCAGGCTACCCCATGCCCCAAGGGAACACCCATCCTGATCCAGGACATACTTCAGGACAAACCAGCTGGCACCCACTCATGCACCAGGCCTCTATCCTATCTAATAAAAGAATAATATGCAGATTGACCATCACTCCAACACACAAGATGGCTACCCCCATGTGGTCACAAGATCCTGCCAACATGTGCACACAAGATGGTCAGCAGAGGAGGGCAGTTGGCAGAGACCAGGTCTGCAAGGGAGGGCAGCTGGGGATGATCAAGCCTACAGGGAAGGGCAGTTAGGGGAGACCAGGCTGGCAGAGGAGGGAAGTTGGGGGTAACTGGGCCTACAGGGAAGGACAGTTGGGGGGAACAAAAGGGGAAAGCAGTTAAGGGTGACCAGGCCCACAGGGGAGGGCAGTTAGGGGCAAACAGGCTGGCAGGGGAGCAGTTAGGCATCAATCAGGCTGTCAGGGGAGTAGTTAGGGGGTGATCAGGCTGGCAGGCAGAAGTGGGTAGGGGCAATCATGAAGGCAGGCAGGTGAGCAGTCGGGAGCCAGCAATCCTGAATTGTGAGAGGGATGTCCGACTGCCCATTAGGCCCAATCCTACCTGGATTGGGCCTAAACGGGCAGTCCGACATCCCTCAAGGGGTTCCAGATTGGAGAGGGAGCAAGCTAGGCTGAATGACACCTTCCACCCCCTTGCATGAATTTTGTGCACCAGGCTTCTAGCCCAATATAATAAAAGGGTAATGCAAATAGACCAAATGGCAGAATGGCCAGTCGCTATGATGTGCACTGACTACCAGGGGAAGATGCTCAATGCAGGAGATTTTCCCTGGTGGTCACTGCGCTCCCACAGGGGGAACGCAGCTCAGCCAGAGGATGGGCTGATGGCTGACAAGTGTAGCAGTGATGGCAGGAGCCTCTCCCACCTCCACAGCAGCACTAAGGATGTCCAACTGCGAAAGGGCACAGGCCAGGCTGAGCTGAAGACCCCATTCTCACCCCAGTGAATGTATGTCATGCACTGGGCCTCTAGTAACTATGTAATAAAACAGTGAAGTGGAGTGGCTTACACAAGAAGGCTTCCCACTGCTCCTAATAAACTAAAACCAAATCCCCTTCACAAATCAGTCAGAGTCTGTTCATAAACAGGTTTGAACAGATACCTAGGAGACAAGTGCAAATGGAAAACAGTTCTAGTCGAGCCCACTGTGTTGTCTAGCTTTTGGATGTTTCTAAAATATTCCTAGTGTTTCTAGATCCGGTGTCTTTTTATATGAGTCTTGATCCCAAACTCCTTTTCTTGAATACAAATTATTTACAACACAATGTGTCACATTCAAAATTCACATCAAGTATAAAAACATAAACCAACTGACTTCCTTCTTCTTCAGTTCAAATAATTTTTTGTTAAAAATATCCATCATTATGCCCAGCTGGATTGGCTCAGTGGTTAGGTATCTACCTATAAATCAAGGTTCTATTCCTGGTTAGGGCACATGCCCAGGTTTCGGACTAGATCCCCTGTGTGGGGTGTGTAGGAGGTAGCTAATTAATGATTCTCATCACTGATGTTTCTATCTCTCTTTCTCTTTCCCTTCCTCTCTGAAATCAACAAAAATACATTAAGAAGAAAATATTTATATACATCATATAAAGAAAGTTATTACTTTAAATAAAACAGCCATTATAGCACCAATAAAAAATTATGGTCACTTAAGACAAATAATTTGATATTCAGAAAATTCTAAACCGAAGGAAACATAGTTGACAATTTTATATTCTCTCCATAAACCTATTTTCTTTTAGCTTTAGTTACACCTTTTACAATGATAAAATAATAATTATAATATTTTGTTTATCAATCAAATTTACTTATTCAGGCTTATTCATATATATTAAGAGATATATATTAGTTTTACATATGCATATACGCAAAATGACTTTTAAGTATAACACATTATCTCCTAGTTTCATTCTTTTCTGAAGTATGTACAAAGAGCAAAAGCATTTCTTTCATTTTGTAATTTTTCAAAAGAAACAATTCATCGAGAAAATTAGGAAGATGCTGTGAAATCATATTATAGTTAAAATTTAAAAGAAGATGCAATCTTTAGACATCATCAGGTCTAATCCACTCATTAGAGAGATGAAGAAATAGAGATATAAAGCTTAACTAAATGTTCCAGATCTACTTCATCTCATCTCTATTCTCTTTTTACTCTATACTATATCCCTGTTAGAGAAAAAAGAAAAAAAAATCCTTGGGCAATAAATGAATTCCACAGATTACAATGCTTATAGAACAGCATCGTTTAATAAACCTATCATTCTTTATAAACAATAAATGCCGAATCCCTACTATAAAATACGTATATCTGATGTGATAATAGAAAGATTATTTACTTTTCATAGATCAGAAAACAGGCTCAGAATGGTTAAGTGATTTACTCAAAGTCACATTAAATATTGAAGTTAGCATTCCTTCTGATATTTTGCACACATATACACAAGATTAAATATAATATGACTATTTATACCACCAAACTATCGATGTTCTATCAGGTCAGAGAGCAAAGACTTAACAATACTGCCTCCTGGATGGAATTTTACAAAATAAGTTTAAATTGCTTTCAAACTGCTTTCACAGGTCATGCCTACATCAACCCAATAGCCTAAATTGTCAACTATATTTTTTCATTCCAATTGTAAAAAAATAGAAAGACACTTGACCAGAAAATGTTAAATTGTCAAAACTCTAATAAATCATAAGCATTTATATATACTTAAAACCATTAAAGCAAGGTTCCCATTTGAAAAGTCCCTTGATATTGAAAATCAAGGTGTTTTGCCTGCTTTCGCAAATTATTTTTTTCAGATATGGTCAGGTTCACATGGCGATGTCTATCTCTTATAGATGGACATTAAAAATCTCATCTATCTGTTAAATATGCCAATGCATTCTTTAGAGACAAGTAATCCTGTATAATAAAAGCCTAATATGCTAAGTGAACTGACGTCCTGTCATCCCTTCAACCAATCAAAGTGTAATATGCTAATGATATGCTAAGGATGCTCAACCACTTGCAATGACCTGCACTGACCACCAGGGGGCAGAGAGTCAACCAGTTGACCAGGGGGCAGACACTTCTACCACTGGTTAGCTTGCTGCTGAGGTCGAGCCAATTGGAGCTGAGCGAGATGGGCCGGACACAACCTGGAGCCCTCCCACAGTCCCTCCCCAGCTGACCAACCTCCCACATTCTTCCCTGGCCCTGATCATGCACCGGTGGCATCTCTCAGCCTGGCCTGCACCCTCTCCCAATCCGGAACCCCTCTGGGGATATTGGAGAGCCAGTTTTGGTCTGATCCCAATCATCACAGGAGCTGCCCCTGGTGGTCAGTGCACTCCTACAGGTGGAGCACTGCACAGTCAGAAGCCAGGCCTCTGCCTGGTGAATGCAGTGGCAGTGGTGGGAGCCTCTCCTGCCTCCACAGCAGTGCTGAGGGTATTCAACTGATGGGCCTAAGCTGTCAGATGGACATCCCTCTAGGGTTCCTGGACTGTGAGAGGGCTCAGGCTGGGCTGAGGACCCCACCCCTAAAGTGCACAAATTCCATGCACTGGGCTTCTAGTATGATGAATGAAATTTTTCTATTTTTTTAGTTTTTTATATATTTTATTGATTTTTCACAGAGAGGAAGGGAGAGGGAAAGTCAGAAACATCGATGAGAGAGAGACATCAATCAGCCGCCTCCTGTACACCCCACACTGGAGATGTGCCCACAAGCAAGGTACATGCCCCCGACCGGAATCGAACATTGGACCTTTCAGTCCGCAGGCCGACACTCTATCCACTGAGCCAAAACGGTCTCAGCAATGAAATATTTTTAAAAAGGACTTATTCCCTACGAAGCAAGCAACATCTTTGAATCTTTTAGGGGAAAAAAATCGTAAAAGCTCATAGTAAAAAGTTACAGTTGTCAACTGTAATACAAACCAAAACATTCAAAGTCTTTATTTAATTGTCATAATTACCTACTTTGTTTATTTTTCCCAGAACCAAAATTAAGTGGGCAAATTTAATAAGTTGTTTTCCCAATGTAATATTGGCAGCTAACATTAACATGGCTAATTATAAGTATGATATCAGTTAGCCCCATCAATAACTCATTAACCTCACGAATTACTTTTATAGACCCAATTAGCAGAAGAGGAAAATGAAATACAAAGGCATTAACCTTGACTGGGTCACCTAGGAGAGAAGACCCTCAAGTTGTCTGGCTCTGGAACCCATGTATTAGCCCTAATGCTATACTTCCTCCTTTCTTACCCGTTAGACACTGCCTACAGAAAGAAGCTAATAAGCATGAGCTCAGAAAAAAATCAACATACAATCAATGTAGTACAAAATAAAATTATACAATATTTATTCAGAAGTGGATGGTAAATTAGCCGACTTCTAACTATAGTACCGTAAATTCATTCAATATTAAAAACTAAAATATTTAAAAGTAAATTAGGGTTCCTATTTTGATAAAATAAGAAGAAACTGATTCAGTAAAATATTAGTTTTCTAATTGTCACCTAACTACCACCTCTATCAATACAATAACTGAAAAATATTACTGAGCAAACATAGGTTGGATTCTTATGCACTATAATCCACGTACATTGAGAATAGTGATCCCCATCCATCCTAGAAATGGGTAGAGACTATTTATTACAACTATAGTATATTTTTTTCTAAACCTGGATTGTTCTTCCCTTCTCAAAAGCAACCAAAAGCTGTCTACAGAGAAATGCTGGAACTAGGCACTCAATAAGAAAAAGACTGAAAAAAGTGTAAGAAATTTACAATATTAACTTAACAGTTTACTATCTATAGGGCTTACAGGTCCAGACAGAGTTCTAGAAAAATCAATATGCATTAAGAAGTTCCCAAAGCTCAACAGCATTGTCATACATAACACAGTCACTCCCCAACAATTTACAGCACACACTTAATCCAGGGAAGGATTTATTTTCATAGCCTGCCTATAAACTCTCCATTTCTCATTTCCATAGGCAGTTTTTCTTAGAATCTACATAGAATGAAGTTAGCATAAAATAATAATAACTGAGAAGTTTGGAAACTTGTTTAACTATCTTAAGTTGTCTGTCAACTAAGAGTCTTCCAATGATTCAAATATGCAAACTCTTGAGAAATGAGAGAGAATTAAGTTGCTGGAGAAGTTCATTCTCATTTTCTTTTTGAAAGAGAACACATGTAGGCAGATGTCTCTGTTATGAAGACTGAAGGTCGGAAACCCCAAGAAAATGAATGGCCACTGCATAATAGCAGTCACACACCACGAAACAAAAGCACTCGCTAATTTATAAGCTACTAAAATTCATTAAGTTAGGCAATTTTAGAACAAAGCAATGGAATCATGGCCACCAAGTGACAACACCAGAATGTGATTATTCATATGTGGCACACACTCTGTGGTCTCCTGCAGTAAGCAGACACAAGATAGCTTATGAAATAAGAGAATTCTCCATCTTACTAGCTACACCGAGTCATCAGCTTCCCATTTCTGCACCTGACAAACTGGATGTTCATAAATGAGAGCGATCAGAATGGTGAAAGAGAGAATTATGTCACTGAAGAGATAAAATAAATAAATACATGTTTTCAGGGCTTTAGAGCTTTAAATAAGGGCTAGCTACGTTCAGCAACTGGCTTAATGCCTTACATGTTATTGATGCTCTTTAAATATAGACACTGTGACTGAGTGGATAAATCAATTAATACACAGGTCTCTTGGTGATTATTTCCAGAGCGAGGAAATGACTCTAGAATCACAGAATTAGGTTCAAGTTATAGGAAGGCAAAGTTTTGCTGTAATGTATAACGAAATTATAAATTGTAGCTGTCCATCAATGTAACAGGCTGTCTCTAAAGATAGAGTGTACCCCAAAGCTGTGCCCATTTCCCTTGGCTGTGCTCCACAGATAGGCATTCGGTCTAACTGACTTTTTTTTAAAAAAATATATGTTTTATTGATTTCAGAGAGGATGGGAGAGGGAGAAAGAGATGGAAACATCAATGATAAGAGAGAATCACTGACCAGTTGCCTCCTGCACATCCCACATTGGAGATCAAGCCTGCAACCCAGGCGTTGGAATGGATCATGACTTCTTGGTTTACAGGTCAAAGCTCAACCACTGAGCCATGCCGCCAGGGCTAAAAAACTCTATGATGCTGTGATTTTTTTCCCTTCTCTTTGAATTTTGCTGTTGTTGTGCACTCTCATTTCTCATTTAAACTAATAAATTGTCATACTTTCTCTCTTCCCTAAAAATCCATTCTTATTTCTATCCCCATGTATGAGCAAGCCATATTAAAGCAGAATAAATCCTCATCTTCTCACTCATTTATTCTTACTGCTCCACCACACAGTCACACTCCAGGTCCTGGGGAGCAGGAGTGGAAAGAACCACAGAGCCTTTAGATCCTAAACACCATCCATATATATACATTTTTTTCTCTTCTGGTATGTTTTTGCAATGATATTGTCACATTTACTTTTACGACTTCAAAGGATGATAATTTGAGTAATGATACAGATGTGGCTCATTTTCTGCTTTTGTTCATTAAAGTCATCTTGACAGACAGCAGGGGTTGGTAAAGCTAAATAGCACTCTCCTATCAGAATCTGTCACAATTGAACAGATAGAGCCAAGATATGAATGTGGATATTATATGAAGATTTAAAGAATCCAAATTCTTTTCCTTATTCTTGGATGGGAGGTAGCGGAGCAAACAATGATATGTGTGTGTTGGATGGCTGAGGTGAGACAGAGAACACATCACTGCATGCAGATTCTCACAGATAAAAAGGGAATGGTGGAGATCTTTGTCCTCTTCTGCATGGCAGGTTTTTTTGTGCATCTAAAATGAATACATTTTGTTCATACTCCTATGTAGAAATATCAAATGGCACTGGCTCTCAGAATGGGGTTAAAGTCCATTGGTAGTTAAAGGGGTATGTGCCCCAAATCTGCTCTATTAAAAACCTGTCAATGCCAGAAAGGGGCAATTATATAAAGCAGGATTCTATTACCACCATTCTCAAAATAAAATACTTATTCTGTCATATTGTTGTTATAGACACTGACCTCGTGCTTCTTTTTAAACTGCTTTGCAAAGATAAACCTAGATATTCTGGAAATGTATAAAATCTGCATCACACACACACACACACACACACACACACACACACACACACAAGCTCTTATGTAAATTGTTTCACATTGATTTTGGCTTTCCATTCATGTTCCTTGCAAAGTCAAGTCACGCAAAGAAAATCAATGACTAAAAATTAAGAAAGCAGGGTTCATACAAAGGGATTACTCCTACTTTGCATATCTATTCCTTTTATTTTCCACAGTTGGTAACGCTACCTATTGGGGGGCGGAAATGTATAACCAAATGAATAAAAGTTAATATTCTCCTGCCATTTGAAGGAGCAAAAGCATATGAGACTGGGTTTTTCTTTCTCCAACCCCCCAATGCTCTGTGGGTTCCTTATCAATATCCATGGCTTGCGACCATGTTATCCTGTGGCTGCCATTGAAATTAATGGCACTGCAGTATCTTGTTATGAAAGGGCATTTGATGATTTGACAGGTGAGAGATTATTAAATCTTGAATGTGAAATTCTGAGGCATTATGAAACTGTATACTTCAAACAACTCTGGAATCCACTCAAACTCTCTCTCTCTTCAGGGGATAAAATGCCACGTAGGTTTCAATGTTTAAGTATTTTTGGAAGCTGCAGTCATTCACACATGAACTTTGTCTTTGCAAAAGTGACCCGTCCAACAGCATTGCCTGTGAAAATATTATACTTATTAAACCAGTTCATCTCTTTTGCAATTTCACATTAAAAGAGACAACACAGCTAATATTAGCTGTGCTGCATCTAGAAAACACAAGTTTCATATCTTCCAATTAATGCTAATAATGGATAGGAATGGTTTTTCTTTCCCTGTATTAAATACGTCTGATAAATATTGGGGAAATTAAAAACTAAGGAACTCTAAATTTTAGTTAAGTCTCATATCACAGATAATCTGATAAGAGAACTCAGAAGCGGGCCTGGGCAGGCAGTCGGGCATCCTTAGTGCTGCTGCGGAGGCAGCAGAGGCTCCCGCCACCACTGCTGCACTCGCCAGCCATCAGCCTGGCTTCTAGCCAAGCGGTGCTCCCCCTGTGGAAGTGCACTGACAACCAGAGGGCAGCTCATGCCTTGAGCATCAGCCACCTAGTGGTCAGTATGCATTGTAGCAACCAATCATTCCACTATTTGGTCAATTTGCATATTAGCCTTTTATTACACAGGATATAAATGAGTTGTGTGTGTGTGTCTGGGTGTGTGTGTGAGAGAGAAAGAGAGAGAGAGAGAGAGAGAGGAAGAAAGAGAGAGAGAGAGAGAGAGATATTAATTGGTTTAAGTAATTAGCACACACAATTGTGCTAGCTGGCAAATCTAAAATCTGCAAGGCAGGACAGCAAGCTGGAAATTCAGGGAAGAATGGAGGCTGCAGGCTCAACTCAGTCTGCAGGCAGCATCCCTCTTCTTTCAAAAGATCAGTCTTTTTATAGTGGGGTCTTCATCTGATTAGAGGTGCTTCCCCTGCCAATATAAAGGGCAATCTGTTTTAGTAAAATATGCTGATTTAAATGTTAATTTAATCTAAGGAATAACTACACAGAAATACTTAGAATAATGTTTGACCAAATATCTGGGTACCATGATCTACTAGCCTATTTGACAAATAAAATTAACCATGACAATATCCAACCTATGATTGCAATGGACAATCAGGGCATTTTCATCATGAATGTGGGTTAATAATTTCCCTTATTTTAATGAACACTAAGAAAGTGAAATGGAGAAAATTTGTGTCAGAACGACCTACATGATTTTATTGCTGGATTGAATGATAGTTTATAAATATAAAAAGAATACTTTTTCAATGTCTGTGCTATTAAATAATGTGAAATCTTCAGCTCTAGCATATCTTTTAATTTAATCTGTATTATTTACATTTTCTCCAGGACTTTCTTAACTCTACATAATTAGCAAAACAATAAACCAAATTCTGATTTGGAGTGTTTGTCAATTTCTATAGTGTAAATACACTTACCATGGCCAATTTCAAGCTACTAATATAGTGTCACTTGACCAAAGTTAGGGAAAAATAACATGCAATTATAAAACCCACTAATCCAATAGAGAATCTGTCCTCAAGAGCATAGGTAATTTTAAAAGGTAGTATTATCATTAGCACATAAAAAGCTTCCAGTAGAATCTCTGTTTTTAATAAGACCCCTTTTCTGGGTATCTACCCCAAATTTTTAAAAACATTTATTCACAAAGACATATGCACCCCTGCAGCACTATTTACAGTGTTTAAAATATAGAAACAACCAAAGTGTCCTTCGATAGACTGGACAAAGATGTGGTACATACACATAATGGAATACTGCTCAGCCATAAGAAAAGATGAAATGCTGTGATTTGCAACAACGTGGATGGACCTTGAGAACAGCATGCTAAGCAAAATAAGTCAGACAGAAAAGTTACGGACCATATTATTTCACTCATGGTTGGGATATAGAACTGAAAACAACAAATGAGTAAACAAGAAAAACAAAAAACTCATAGACATAGACAACAGTATGGTAAGTTAGCAGAGGGAAGTGGGTAAAAAGCTAAATGGGACCAAATATATGGTGATGGAAGATCCTTTGACTTTGGGCTCACAATACAACATGAAGATCATGTATCATGGACATGTATACTTAGAAACCATATTATCTTTTTTGTTATTGTTGTTAATCCTCACTAGAAGATATTTTTCCATTGATTTTAGGAAGAGTGGGAGAGAGAGGAAAAGACAGAGAAAAACATCAATGTGAGAGAAATACATCAACTGGTTGCCTCCTGCAAGTGCCCCGACTAGGGCCCAGGCCGGGGAAGAGACTGCAACCAAAGTATGTGCCTTTGACTGTAATCAAGCCCAGGATCCTTTGGTCTGCAGGCTGACTCTCTATCCACTGAGCCAAAACCAGCTAGGGCAGAAACCATATAATCTTATTAACCAATGTCAACCCAATAAATGTAATCATAAAGAAAAAAATAAGATTTACTTAATTGTTAGTCCATATAATTTAATTTCATAAGAGCCGTATTAACAACCAGCTCACGGCAATTCCTAGAAATTTAACAAAGCATTTTTGTGAGCTGGTACAAACTGGCTCCAGGAAGTTACTGCAGCCTTACCTTTCCCAGTCATTGCTGGGGAATGAAATTTTAAAAAGAGAATTTCATCCACTTGGAGTCAAGGATTCACATTAATAAAATATAATGAACTGCTCCTGCAATGTGTTCAGCCTTATCAGTTATTAACAATCATAATGAACTCACCTATCTGCTCCTTTCCTGAGGGCCAGCTTTGATGAACAGTGATAGGGAGGCGACATGAGAAGGAATATAGAAAAAGAAAATACAAGTGAAAAAGGAAAGAGACCCACAAGGAGACACTCACAGACTTGAAATGTGCCAAACTGAACACCAAGGTCGCGATTGGCTTTCATCTATTGTGTGGTTATATATTGCTATGATATAAATGTAAATACTGAGGAATATCAATTGCTTAGTTTTACTATAAACATTTATACAGAATTCAAATTTAGAGTTTTTGCCTAAAAGCACATATTCTATGAATGGTTTGTAATTTCAAACTCAAATTTGAGAAATCTTTGCTTAGGATATATGCTTTATATCTACTTCAAAATCACTATATTAGCCTACAGAGAATATAAGCATTATAATCACAACCTAAGGCACGCATGAATTTTGCGAGTATATTATATTTATGCTAATGGAAAATGGGATGAAATTCAAGCTCACTTGCCTTCATTCAATGTACTAAAAGAATCTGTCTCTTAATCAACTTTATAGAAAGTTGCAAAATCTGTCTTATAAATATTTTTCTCTTTTCAAGGTGTAGAATGGGTTGGAAAGGGCAAGAGTGGGTGTGTGGAGACAGTAGTTACAAGCAGAACTCAGATGAGAGCTCATGTTAAGATATATGAAGGAAATTATGATAGAAATAAAAGAGAGCATGCCCAAAACATATTTAGGAAAGAAATCAAGAAGACTTAGTGATGGCTTAGAAAGAGGGGGTGAGAAGAGAAAGTTAGGATTAGTAAGATTTTACTTAAATTAAAAAGAAAAAAAACACACACTAGAGTGTATTCATAGGACATCTGTATTCACAAAAGCCAAATGATGAGTCAGGTTAATTACTGTTCTCCTCATGTTGAATTTCTGACATAGTTTCTGTAAGCATAATTCGGCAACACAACAATGGCATTGACTGTCATGCCAAAATGAATTGCTAACATATGCAATTAAAATAAATGTCTATGAGACATAATTGTCAAAATAGTAATTATGACTTGGTGAGCTAGAAACAGTCTGAAAACTTACTTGGAATTAAATTCCTGTCTTCTATATAGACTCAGTATATTTCAAACCAAGGTATTAAAATAAAAAAACATTAATCAAACTCTTTATTACTGACTATTCAATAACATGATTCAGATAAACAGTATATAACCAGGAAATGTTTTGAATATTTTAATGATTTTGAAATCATGTTCACTTGAAATATTTTTCCATTTCGAAGAATAATGAAGAACAGAACACTCTCAATTTTAAAAATGTACAGTCACCCATAGCATTCACTACATGTAAATAAGTTTTCTAAAACAAGAGCACCCTGCCAAGCAAAAGGTAGATCTTTGGACAGGTGTATAAGGAACATTTACTAAGCAACCTATTAGATTTGGCCAAGTATAAAAATATACTGGAAACAAAAGTCATAGATGTGTGGATATAGTAATGAGATAAAAAGCTCTTATAAGTAAATAATCATAGGATTCTGCAAAAATAATATTCAAGAAGCAATTTTCAGAGGCATACTTCTAGCAAATCCTCAGGAGGTATCATATTTCACCAATTCTGAGACTGACTTTATTATTATTACTATTATTTTACATTTTAACATCTCTGAAATCAAGATATTGTCGTTTAATGCTGGGAAGACAAATACAAGAGATGGTCATTACATGGCTGCTGTTACCTGCTCTTATGCAAAGCAAACTGTCTTCTCCTGACTGAGCCAGGGACAATGTTGGTACAATACATGTTTCATTGGACTGCTGTTTCAAATATCTTCAAAATGTTCCCGTGATTCATCACTGAAACAAATTTATTGTTTATCCTGAATTGCATGGCAAAAAATGACAGGACATAAATTTGGCCTTAATAAAATATTCCTCAGCAGAGGTTGACTACATTTTCTGATTTTCTGCAAAGCAACAAACACATGCTCTATGAAACACAAGAAACATATCCATAATTATATGAAGCTATTATGTTTTGTTACTGATATTTGTGCAAAAACACTGTCTCAGATGCCATTCCGTGAAGTTTTAGAAAAGGTAAATGTGCCCTATCCTTCAGAATTGATGATAAAATGTTTCTAAGCAGTGAAAGACAGATGGGATGGATTCATGGTTTGGGCAGGAATACTATTAATGAAATTGTCATAATTTTATTGCAGGCATTTTTTTTTCTTTCTTAGTGATATGTGACATGCTGCATCTTATAGTGAACATCACATTAGGTCCTGGATAATAAGGTTATGCAAGCAATGAACTGACAAATGGCAGAGATCTAATCTCACCTCTTTAATTCATAATCTGAAAAACCAATAGTCTATTCATTGATCTAAGCCTCAATTTGATCACTTGTAAAGTGAAGATGGGCTAGACCAGCAGTCGGCAAACTCATTCATCAACAGAACAGCAAACCATGGCTCGCGAGACACAGTTTGCAGACCACTGGGCTAGACCATTGCTTAGATCTCTCTTAGTTCTATGACATTACACATTTTCATTAATTTTAAAAATTTGCAGCAAATCTATCTCAAAATATATATTGGAAAATGGCTCACTAAAATTCCTATACATTTGAAATGCTAAAACATATAAAATAAAAGTAATTATTATTTCTTTCTATGACTTTTGTATTCAGACTTTTAAAAGTAAAACATGATGGGAACCATACTAATAGGAGAAAGAAGCAAATAGAAAATGAAATATTTGGTTGAATAAAGATGTGGTCAAAATTTTTACTTACTTATTCATTTGTTTATTTATTAAATACATATGTTTTTATTGATTTTGGAGAGGGTGAGAGATAGAAACATCAATGATGAGAGAAACTCATTGATTGGCTGTCTCCTGCACGAGCCTTGTATCCAGACTGGGAATGGAACGCCCAGATCCTTGGTCCATGGGATGAAGCCCAATCCACTGAGCCACCACAGCTGAGCAAGACTATTGAGAAATCATGAGCATCCTATATAATAAAACCCTAATACACTAAGTGTCCTGTCGACTGGTCAGCCATCAACCAATTGAAGTGTAATATGCTAATGATATGCTAAGGCCGCTCAACCACTTGCTATGATATGTACTGACAACCAGAGGGCAGATGCTCCAACCAGTAGGTTAGCTTGCTGCTGGGTTCCAGCTGATTGGGACTGAGTGAGACTGGCTGGGCATGCTCTGGAGCCCCTCTTACAGTCCCTCCCCAGCTGGCCAGCTTCCTGCATCCCTACCCGGCTTTATTGTGCACCGGTGGGGTCCCTCGGCTTGGCCTGGACCTCTCACAATCTTAGGACCCCTTGGCAGATGTCGGAGAGCTGATTTCAGCCCTATCCCACAGGCCATGTCGAGGGACCCCACTCATGAACAAATTTGTGCACTGGGCCTGTAGTCCCTAATAAAAGAACAGATGGAATGGAAAAGAAAGATAAAAATCATAACCTTATTTTAAAACATACTTGGCTTTGAACCCTTAAAAATTGATTATATTATACTAGTAAATGTTGTGCTACATATGTGTTAATAATTTTCAGCTTATTTAACCTGAATACTATAGTCAGTAATTTAAAGTAAATGAGAAATTATTATAAAGTACTTTGATACAAAACCTTATTATCAGATAAAAATTAAATAATAACCTAGCAAAGGGTATGTATCAAATTTGCATTAAACCTCATTTAACAAAGACAGTTACTATGGGAGGTGATAAAAGTCTGATGAGGTTAAAAGAATGTGGTAATGGAGATATTTCCAGTGGAGCTAAGCTTTTTAACTTGAGCTTCGAAATTGGTGATAATTAAGGTGAATAATTTCACTAAGATATAATTTACCAAGCCACTGGGAGGTTATATAAAGGTATAGAAGGCCAAACAATTTTTAAAGTAATCTGGAAAAAAAATGAGATCAAGGGAAATGTTATGTAGATATAATTATTACTGTATAATTGAAGAAATAGTTTAGAGTGATTCTTTCTCACAATGGGTTGTTAATTTCAGTACTCTTAACATGGACTGTTAAAAGAAAATCTAAACCCTGTGTAGCAGGCAAATTTTTAAGAAGTTGTATCATTTTAAAAGACAGAACATAATTCCAAAACCAACCTTAATTTGTTATAAATGAGACATACATATTAAAATAACAATATGAGATAAAATATAGATTGAAATACATAATCCAAGATTGATAGCATTCAATTTGATGTATGACAGTGCGTATTAATTCAATCTGGAGTTAAAGATATTCTTGTCCTACTAGTAAGTACACTGCTTAGAAAAATTTATTGGTAAAACTAACTCACTTTAATCTACATATATTCTCTGTATTTTATCTGAATCAGAAATATATACCATAGGCCAGCTCTCATCCTACCTTAAGCTAGCACCATCTCTGGTACATAGGAGTCACATTAGGAGCCAGATCTCCATAAGTCTCCTATTTTTTTAACATTCTGATAGCAGAGGATACTAATTGATCAAGAGAAAACTGCGTTGGAAGATCGTGTTTCCTCTGGGAAGTAGGGGTAGATTTGTATACTGTCCAGTAAACTCAAGATACTGGCTCTTTCCAGAACAAAGGTCAGGCAGGTTTGCTTGGTGACCATTATAAAAGATTCAGGTTTTCTAAACACAAGGTTCCTCAGCTGTGACAACAACTCACTGTATAAACGGACCCCTCCCAGTCCCCTCCATGTCATCCCCAAAGTACATAGAGGGATATAAAAGTCATCCTCCTAGCTGTGCTGTGAGTAATAAAGTCTTAGTCTCTGATCGAAGAGTATCATGTCACTTTCCAGAATCCACCATGAAACTTGCAGACTAAATACTGGCCTGAAAGTACGATACATCCTCAGACCCTTCCATTCTTGACAGGAACCCAAACATTTCTCATAGAAAAAATTAATTAATTTCCCTAACATTTTTGTTTTCATTTTCTAGTTTTTTAAAGATTATCCAATAGGAATTGGTCCCTTCAGTAATTACTTATAAATATACAAATAATATGATCAATTTTAGAGATATTGATTTCTGAAAAAATATAATCACTGGCTATTTGAGCTCTGATGCATTAATATTTACAAAACATACACCCAAAACAGGTCAATCCAGATAGCCTGTACCAACCCATTCTCTTCTTCTCATCTCCATCCAGTTCAGCTAGTTAATTTTACATATCAATTAGTATATCATTTCTGATATGTGAAAATGCATATCAGATTCATGGACATGTTCACTGAGTGAAAAGCAAATAACTACTCAATTACAGATACTTCCCCCATACACTCCCATATGTAGAAACTTTTTGGAAAAAAATACCCAGTGTCATATTTAAGATGTAGCTGTGATGTATAAGAATCATTAAAGAAAAGCTGAACAGTGCAAGGATATGAGGAGGGCAACCTGAAGAACAACCAATTGGGCCTATTAGGTAAGTCTTCTGTATGTAATATACTTACGATGTAAGTCAAGTTCTGTGCACAAAACAGGCAGATCATAAACATTAAAGATGATAGAAACACAAAGGTAACCTGCCATTGCATCTCGGTAACTGATATTTTGATAAACTTTCATTACATATCAAATCTATTCGAAAACAAAAGTTGTCAACATGCAGTTTCTGAGTCAGATATATGTAATTGATTGTTTCTTGTTTTCTTTATAGAAAATTCCATACAATAAATTGGAATTGCTTTGTACAGTTCAATGATAAGAATCATCAGGTGACAATTTTCAAGGTATGACTTTTTATCAAATCAATACAAGTGTTTATTAACCATGTTTAAAAATTAAATAAAAGGATATTGCTATACTTTGACTATAGCCTGCACAAATTTTCAGTATCTGTCAAGATAATTGGGTCTATCCTATGAATCCAGCCCTGAAACCTGTATTCCGGACAGCTCATAGTAAGCAACACAAAATTTAAGAGAAATCCAGCCAATTGCTATAAAGTGAGAGAGGGCTAAGTTTGAAAGAGAAATATGTGATAATAGCCGACAGAATGAATTTTCTCCCCTTTTCATGGTAGATAGCAATATCATGGGCCACTCTCAACATACATAAGAGCCTGTTAAATATCACAAAGCACATCGTGAGACTGTGGAACCTTGATATTCTTCATCATTTAATATTTAGTATTTCTTCATGTAACTAAATAATATCAATTCCCCTTATTTTGGCAGGCATTGAAAACAGAAAAGTACTTTTCCAACAGCAATACTCACACACACACATAAATAGATAAATAAATAAGTGTAGAGGCATGACTTTTCCATCTAATTTCCATTTTCAGCTGCAAAGAATAGAAGCAACAATTAGGAAAGAGCTAATATGGCAAGGGTTTCGTGACCAACATCAGTTGCATTGTTTTGCATTAGCTGTTCCAACAGCCACCAGAAGATAATGACTTTCAGTCACTATCAATCAATAATTTTCCAGTTGTAATTTCCCATAAGTCATTGCCATTATTACCAGTAATCAAGCCTCGTCCTTTGTTTCTTGAAATTAAACTTGAACAATGCAGTATGACTAATTATCAGTGGATCTTCAATAGCTCCTATCAATAATCTGCCACTTTGGACATTAGATCATACTTCTAATAGATGAAAGCTCTATGTATTTTTAACTTGTGGTGAATGGCTAAGTAGTTGCACACATATTATTTACCCAACTATAAATGAAGAGCATTATGTTGCTTGGATGAAGCTAGATTAAAATCAATTGAAAAGATTAGTTGGTTTTGTTTATAATGTATTTTTATAATTTATCTGACAGTTGTTTTCTGAATACCATAGAAGAATGCATATGAAGCAGATATAAGCCCGTTAGATAAATCGATCCTTCTTTAAATCTCTTCTGGGAATGTATTATCCCCTAACAGGGACTGTTAAATCAATTCTGCAATGGCGAGATTCATAATGGCACTAAAAAGTTACTGATCACCAAGATTTTTGTAATTATGTTTAATGACGTTTAATTACATGACTAGAAATAGTGCTGTTTCAGTATCATATTATGGACATCATATTATCTAGAATGCCATTTTATATAAAAATAATAATGCAACATATTAATATCAACAATGTATATACTGAAGTAGTTGAATTATCTAGCTCATAGCTGATGAAGGAATTCTTATTTGAAAGCTAAATAAAATGAAACATTTTTGATGGCCTTTCTCAGTTTCGTTTTGTTGGGTAAGATCACCTTCTGATGCATAGAGGAACTATAAACACAAAAACATTTATTCCTAAAAGCCACTCATGTCCAAATCCATCTAGTCCCCAGTAAGGTTCCTTAATGAAGTTTTATGTTTCCCACCTGTATATATATATCGGTAGTGTAGTTAGTAAATGTGATAAAGTGTGTCCAGTATGTAAATTACCCACCACTCTTTTAAATCGCCAGACCATAAATGTTAGGCTATGCTTCTACAAAGACAGAGATTATTCTATCCAGTTTTATTTTCCTAATACTTGTCTAACGGCCCACTAAAATAAAAGTTACTTAATATAACTAGGACCATACGCAGGAAACCAGTGTTCGCCTCCTTATTTGAAGTTCTTCAAGTCTCAAGTTAAAGAAAAGATTGTACCCAAGTAGAGAGCAACATATCCCCTTTTTCTCAATTCTGTAAAATTATCAGTTGTATCTTGGGAACTCTTGCTTTAGACCAGTTATAATAATAATTTATTGTTCATCAAATGAGAATGAACAAAAGTCTCCATTCACATACTTGAAATACACCCACACTACAGAAAGAGAATTGTGTGATGTGTCAGTTTCCCATTCAATAAATTTGACTTTCTTTGCAGAAAAATGACTGATATGTAGTGGCAGCAGGAAGGGACATGTCTATTATACATTTACGTCTGGCCCATAAGGAATATTACTTGTGGCAATAACAGAAATCTCATAATAATGACAACATCGCCTATTAAAATCAGTTTGGAGCTGAGTTTCTAAGGCAGCTGAGAGGAGCCACAGGCAAAGGAGGCCAGATGAGTGAGCTCTTTAGAGACTCAGGAGCTGCCAGGAGAGAACTTGCACCATCCAAGTCATGGAATGGGAGTTTAATCTCAGTTCAAAGATCACTCTCCCCTAGCCTGTCTGGCTCAGTGGATAGAGAATCGGCCTGTGGACTGCAGGGTCCCAGGTTTGATCTCAGTCAAGGGCACGTACCTTGGTTGCAGGCTGGATCTCTGGCCCTAGTCCGGGTGTGTGCAGGAGGCAAACTGCTGATGTGGTTCTCTCACATCGATGTTTCTCTCTCTCTGTCTCTCACCCTTCCTTTCACTCTCTCTAATAAGCAAAAGAAAAATATCCTCAGGTGAGGATTAACCAAAAAAATTAAAAATAAATAAAAACTACTCTGAATGGCAGGATTGGGGTCCAGCTAATAACGAAGAGTGGGCTTTATGTAAATAAATTGATTTCAAAAGATGGATGATGATGATGATGATGATGATGCCTTTCCAATAAGGATAGGTAATAGATTAAGTGAACTTTCAGACCTGATGTTCATTAATCTAAGTAAAATCTTTAATTAGGTCTCTAATTAGAGGGTCGGTGCACAAAATTTGTGCACTGGGGGGGTGTCCCTCCACCCAACCTGCACCCTCTCCAATCTGGGACCCCTCAGAGGATGACTGACTACCGTTTTAGGCCTGATCCCACACACGGATCGGGCCTAAACAGGAAGTCAGACATCCCTTTCACAATCTGGGACTGCTGGCTCCCAACTGTTCACCTGCCTGCCTGATTGCCCTAACCATTTTTGCCTGCCAGTCTGATCACCACCTAACCACTCTCCTGCCAGCCTGATCAATGCCTAAGTGTTCCCCTGCTGGCCCAATCATCCCCAACTACCCTCCCTTGACAGCCCTCTGACCTCCCCTGCATATTCCCTCTTTATTAGATAAGGTTTTTTCTTTAACATATTGGACAGTGTACCTGCCGTGGTCTAGACAAACCAGTAAAAATGTAAACCCAAACTAAAAGTAATATAATAAAATAAACTCCTTAAACTGGAATTTCATGAGATGTCATGTGGTTGGTTCTTCTTTTTTTCCTTCTCTTTCTTTTTCTTGATGTTTCATCTTTTGTCATTTCTTTTTTCCTTCTATTCCTTTTCTGTCCTCTCTTTCTCTTAACTTTTCCGTTGGTAGAATCATCAATACTTGCATCTGTCTTGCTTCCAGAAGATGAAGAAGAGGGAAACACACCGTCATCTGAAGAAAAAGATGATCTATGTTGGGATCGGTGGTATTTCTGGTTTTGCTCTTTTCCCGGTTTGTATGTCATTTCTTCTGGCCCCGGCATCTTCAGGACTTGTGCTTGGACACTTCTTATTCGTGTCTACAAAACCTCCCTGCCTTGGTAAAAACTGTAGGGGTCAGGCCTTCCTGGGTTGGCTCAAGCCCTACCCAAGGTTCTGGGGAACCAAAGTGGGGAGCACCCACCACTGCCCTTACAGAGCCAACCTCCAGACCTTGGGGTACTCTCCAGTAATGTAACTGCAATGTCCCCGTTTGCCTTCAGAAATTAGTTGTAAGTTACTTCCGATATGAAACCCTACCTCAGACATTTCCATTGTGGTTTCTAAAGATTTTAAACAAAACCCATTTACCTCCCTAACCTGGTCAGAAGTTTCTACCCAATGGGAGAGGTTTGCTGGGCAGCATCGCCCAGATATCACCCCCTCGGCTGGGGGCAAGGGAAGTTCCAAGGCTATAGGTGTCTGTGGGGGATCACTCCATGGGGGCGCAGGCCCTCTGGAGGCTGACACCCTCAGCTGCCGCTGGGAGGGGTTAACTTTGGGGGAGTGTGACTGCCTCCCAGGCCTACACTCCCCAGCTGTGGATGGGAGCTGATCATTGGGGAGAGAGGGAGAGATAGCCGGTGCAGGCGCCACCCAGGCCCAAGTCTAGGCTGTGGCTAGGAGCTGATCATGCTGGAGCGAGGATGGGGGGCGGGGGGTGACACTAGCGGGGCCATGATCATGCTGGGAATCGCAGGGACCTCGCAGGCCCATGGCCCAGGCCGCGGCTGGGAGCGGATTGTGCCTGGGCCACATGCTGCCTGCTCTCAGCAGCAGCCCATCCTGGGACGGGGGACTCCAGTTAGGCCTGAGAGGACTAGGTACAATGGTACCTCGAGATACGAGTGCCCTAACATACGAGATTTTTGAGATACGAGCCGTCGAGCGAGCGATTTTTGCTTTGAAATGCGAGCAACATTTGAGATAGGAGTCATCGCGCGGATCGGCCGGCTGCATATGACCCACCAGTTTACCACGACTGGAGCGTCTCATAGTTTCCCACGCCTCAAGGTTATGGAACAAATTAAACTCGTATCTCGAGGTACCACTATACCGCCATCTTGAGTCTATGGGCGCTGTCATTTTTGCCACCTCGTGGTGGTTAATTTGCATATTACTCTTTTATTAGATAGGATGGACCAGATAGAGAAGAAGGCAGAGGGAAAATTTTTAAAAACACTCTAAGAACCAGCAAGCTATTACCCAAACGATGTTCATAATTAAACAGACCTGAAATTGGAGAAAAAGTGGTGTAACAGAGCTTTATGATTTACTTTGCTGTTTCTGTATTTCCATCAGTGATTTGTAAGAAACATCTTTAGGTTGCACTGCAGATAATACCAAACCAGGATGGAGAGCACAGGGGTATGCAGGATGAGATCATCAGACGTACAAACGTATTATTTTTACATGGTCAGGGACACAATTAAAGATTGTGTTTAGATTCTAAGAATGAATTGTACAAGTATAGGAGCAGAATAGTCTGACTGATAGCAGCTCAGATAGAAAAATGAAAAATAAAACTCTTGGCTTTAAAAGTAATCACGAGTTCAATGTGATATGGTGGTGACATCCTGCTGATTCATTATTCTCAGTGCTCATTTCCGTGCTGTACGTAGAAATATTGATGATGAGAACAGAATCTATAGAGTGTGTGAGGGCTCAAAACGATTAGAGAAGTAACTGAGTAGAGTGAGATGTTAGTTTAAGAAGGAAGCCTCAAGGAGACATTCTTTAAATAAGCGAAAGCTCATCATAAAATATGTTAATCACTTGCTTTGCTAAAGCACAGAACCAACCATGGTGGATATGCGAGACTGGCTCAGTACAGGACAGCCAGATGCACTGAGAGAAAGAGGGTGAGAGGGGACTGTGGAGCGAGCCATCCCTCAAGCACCCAATCATTCATAATTTAAGAATCAACACACATTGTGATCATCCTCTTTATGCCACACACTGCTTGTGGCATAAAGCTGGAGAGGATAGCCAAAATATTTAACAACTGTCTTGCATGAGCACTGATTAATCAGAACAAACGCCAATCACTCCTAAAAGACGCCTGCCACAAACAGCAGTACGGCTACTCCAGGACCTGCCCCATTTCAGTTCAGTATTATCAGCCGAGAGAGCAAAGGTCCGCATGTCATTATGTCATCTTCAGGCCTCTGCTATGCTGGAAGTACTATAAGAAACAGTAGTATCAGCCCTGAAATAAAATGGAATGGCTTGGAAGTCAAATGGCATTTGAGATAAAGCTTGACAAACAGGTGAACCATCAAGTGAAGGGAACATCAGAAGTCATAAAACTGCAAGAACATTTGTTATGTCTGGGGAACCGTAAGTATCTTTAAATTACTCTACCATCATGAAGGCTGGAGTGAATGGCAGGTGGCAGGATTAGAAAGGCAAACATCCAGGTAATGAAGGGTTATACTGTGTGTACTAAGCAAAGAAGTACAGATGCTATCTTTTGAGCTTTGAGGAGCCACTGAGGAATTGTGAATAAGAAAGTGACATAATCAGAATTATTCAACTGGATAATCACTCTAATGGTATTAAGAAAGACAGATAAAACTATTGCAACCATGAAAGATTGCCCCAACCTAGAGAAATTGCATGGGGATAGAAAGATGAATGTCAAAGATACCAGAAGAGCATTTATTGACACAAGCAGGATACTGCATATATTTTTACTTCGTACACTGGTGCTATTCACTGAAACTAAGGATGTAAAGTACAAGGCACATTTTGGTAACTAATGAAAATAACAAATTCCATGTTTTTAGTTTGAGCATCCAACCGATATGAAGAAGAAAGTATTGTTATTAGGCAGGGAACCTAAGAGAGAGATGAGGTCTTAAGTTAATTTTGGACTCAGCACAACTGAGACTACTTTGAAAAGTGTATTGAGCCCTGACCGGTTTGGCTCAGTGGATAGAGCAACTGGCCTGCAGACTCAAGGGTCCCAGGTTCAATTCTGGTCAAAAGTATGTATGTACCTTGGTTGTGGGCACATACCCAGTAGGGAGTGTGCAGGAGGCAGCTGATCGATGTTTCTCTCTCATTGATGTTTCTAGCTGTCTATCTCTCTCCCTTCCTTTTTGTGAAAAATCTATTTTTTTAAAAAAGGATATTGAATGAGAAGAAAAAAAAAAGGACTGAGGTCAGAACTCACTTGAAAAAAATTAACAATTAAGCAGTGGATTGAGGCAAAAGTTATAGTGATTCATCAACTTCTCAAGTCCAACGTTTACTGTTCTTTCACAGCTAATATCACTTTCCTATGTGTCTAGCCTTGTGTGTTATAAATGAAGTCTGGGATCTGTGTTGTACCACACTGCATTCAAAGGTGACTACAGCCACAGATCTCTAAGTGTGTCGCCTTGGGCAAGTGACTTTGCCTCAATGAGCTTCGATTTCTTCAACTCGTAACTTGGGAATAATCATACATAGCTCACAGGATAACAAACCCTCACACCTTGTGATGTACTCAGATATTAGTTCTCTCCTTCTTTGTGGATATTTTGGGTCTGAGGCATCGATTAACTGACTCTGACTAAGTAAGAGGAACTCATGTAAATTCCAACTTGAAAATTTCTTATTGAGAAAATAACTGAGGAACCTTTGTGTTGCGGGGGGAGAACACACATGTCTGGAGTAATTTGGATCCGGATTGCTGACCTGACTTGACGGTTTACTTACCCTGCCTGAACCTGTTCTGTCGCTTGTAACGTGAGTGTAAACTGTCCCTGCCTCACAGGATTCTGCTGCTTCAGGGAAACAGCGTAAACACCTCCTCTCTCCGTGTCTGCACCTCAGCAGGCATTCAGTAAGTGGTGGGTTTTTCTCCATTGTATGTCTCTGCTTCTCAAGTGCACTGCAGCAGACATAAAACAACATTTTCTTAATGACTCGGGGTTATCATTACCCCGAACATCAGTTAATGTTACGTGCCTGGTATGCAGATGCAGCTGCAAATGCGATAGAACATCAGGCAAAATGAGCCACTCACGTAACACACAGTTGACTTGCTTCATTCTGTCATATGCGTGATATTGAATCTGCAGGAGCTTAAGATGATTTACCAGGCATCCAAAGAAATGTGGAACAGCTGCCTTTCTAAGATTTGATAGCGTAGACGGGAGATGAACAAATGTTATAGTGATTCATCAACCTCTCAAGTCCAACGTTGGCTGTTCTTTTACAGCTAACATAACTTTCCTATGCGTCTAGCCTTGTCTGTTATAAATGAAGTCGGGGATCTGTGTTGTACCACACTGCATTCTACAATAGTACAACACAGCTCTGTTTACTGCATCTGCGTCCATTACCTGGCAACACTTGAGAGCTGAAGCCTGCACTAGAGATGCCAAAGGGTCTCCCCAACCCCAGTCTCTTGCCTAAGCATCCACATTTCATAGAACTGCGACCTTACCTTGACCCTGCCCCTGCCCTCAGGTGAGTGGCCTGAGAAGCAGCCCCAGATGCATGGATAGCTGATTTATGATTTATACCCTAGCATATGACAGCCTACTGGCAGATCTGAAAGGGTGAGCTAGGCCATGGGGAGCTTTTGTTTTCAAAATGTACAAAGGGAAACACCAGGAAACCATGCTGGGTAGTAGAGAAACAATGCCACATGTAATTGAAAGTGTGAGGGACCAGAAAAGATACAGAGGACAAGGGAGTAAACAGAAAATGGATCAAATGTGCAGAGAGAAGCAGAGATCAGAACGAGAGAGAGGAGAGAGAGAGAGAGAGAGAGAGAGAGAGAGAGAGAGAGAGAGAGAGAACCAGAAGAGAAGCTCACTTTAATCTATAGATATCCTGAGCCCCAAGGGATTTTGAAGCTCCACATACACTCTGCATTTTTCTTTAAAAAAAAAAAAACACTGCCTTTTCTTATCCTGAGGTAACATAAGAAGTTATTTTTTCTTCCAATCAGTTTAGCCTAATACATCACAGTGTATTAAAACCCAACTTATAATGCCTCAGTCAAGTTCATCTTATCTAATGTGCTGCATTGCGATGGTTGTCATAGGTTTGGATTGAACTTAGATCAATTTAATGTGCTTCTCTTCCTCCATTCCCCGCTCCTCTCCTCCATCCACATGTCAAATGGTAGAGACATGCTCTTCCTGTACAGAACCCTGGAGCACAAATGCCTCATTTCATTTCGTGGGGTTCTGGGTTATCTCTGCTCAGAAAGCCCACTTTCTGCTGTCCCTCTCCCTGGCTGCCTTTCTACACTATCGCTCTGCCTCAGGTACTCTCATCCTTTTTTCTCCTCTGCTTTTCTGTTCTCGGTATCTTCTGCCTCCTCCCTTCCCTTAAACACTTTAAAAACATTGACAGCCGATCTGTAAAACCTTCTCTAACCTTCACAGCCTGGGCTCTTCCCTGCCATTTCAAGTTGTTGTTGTATTTCTTCCCTTTTTTGCTACCAAGGTGATGGTGTCTAGCTTTTCTTCAGTTATTACTGAGTACTGAACACTCTGAGAGCTTGTTATGGTTCAGAACACTAGGGTTCAAACAGCTGGAAATTCTGACAGTGAGAGCTACCACAGGACTGAACTTGGTCCCCCACCCATCGTGAGCAACATGAGTCTGGCCATGCGGGCGCTGTGGCCATCAGCCAAGGATAGGATGCGAAGGCTCCAGAGAGACTCGAGCAATGCCCATTTTGTTCAGATACCTGGGACATCAAACACTAGAAAAAATGCCCAAACATATGTTTCTAAATATAAATATATATATTATATATTAACATATTAACACTTTCAAACTGCAAACATCAACCAATATCCTTCTGCTACCCAGAGGAAATTAGGTAAAACGTCTCAATTTGAGATTGCAGGCCTTCTCTGAATTGAGAAGGGCAAGTGGACATCCTTCCTCTGGGATAATCACTGCCAGAGTCTTACAGAGAAGATACTGACATGAGACCCAAGGGTCGGAAAAAGTCTTATGTTGGTTTGCGACTTCTTCAGAAACTTCCTGGGTATAATCTGAGATCAGTGCCACACTCTGAGGGCAGGAAAAGACCTACGAAAGCAGGAGATCAGTCCATACCGGTAGGTGGCAGTTTGAATAAACAAGGGAACTTACGTATGAGTCTTGTCATGAGTGGCCCCAAAACAAGTAGATGTTTGCACCCTCCCACCAAGTCTTAAAAGTTTAAATAGAGGCTTTATAGGTTCAGCCACGTATACCATTCATGTAGTCTCAACACCACATTTCTCTCTCAAGGCTGTGTTCTTAGGGTAGCCTCTAGAATGAGGAAGGCAAGCAGGATGCACATTTCAAGGACAGGTAAGGGTTGAGGAGGATCTGATTGCCCTAGTTTAGCTATCAGGACAACTGTGGCCACATTTCTTTGATGACCTCCCCAATATCTTAATACATTATAACTATATTTCTAAGGGTCTCGGTATAGCCTTTTGTTTGAATATTTGAATAAATCCTAATTATATGGGAGAAATAAACCACACTCCAGACATTGCCCTATTACTAAGCAGCCACATAACACTGGGCTTATCACTTATAAACTATAGGCATCAGATGCCTGATCCTTTAAAATGAGTGGATCAACCAGATATGCGCCAGCTCTTACAGCTCTAAGATTTTATAATATACATTTCTCTGATCTTCAATACAATAAGGAAAAAAAAAGGTCTGAGCTGAGAGAACTTTTAGAAGTTATTGATTTATATTGATAAGGTTCAATGAAAGCTATAAGGACTAGAATTTTTTAATATAATTTATTTGAAAGAGAGACAGGTAAGAATTCCCTATCCTATATAATAAAAGCCTAATATGCTAAGTGTCCAGTCGTCCATTCAACCAAAGTATAATATGCTAATGATATGCTAAGGCCGCTCAACCTCTCACTATGACATTCACTGACCACCAGGGGGCAGACTCTGACCGGTAGGTGAGCTTGCTGCTGGGATCTGGCCCATAGGGACTGAGCAAGATGAGCCAGACATGCCCTAGAGCCCTTCTGAGGTCCTTCCCTGGCTAGCCAACCTTCGATGTCCCTCCCCACCTCGATCATGCACTAGTGGGGTCCCTCAGCCTGAACTGCACCCTCTTACAATCCAGGACCCTTCAGGGGATATTGGAGAGCAGGTTACAGCCTGATCCCACAGGCCAGGCCGAGGCACTCCACTGGTGCATGAATTTGTGCACTGGGCTTCTAATTTCAATATAAAGAAAAAAATTCATCATTTCCCTTTTAGGACAATAGAATTTAAGTTTGTTGTTGTTCCTTCTGTTTATTACCTAACTTTTTTTAGAAACAATATTAAAAGTCTGAGTTCATTCAATGTCAAGGAGGTCAAATTGAAGGGACATCTGGAACCCTCTAAGGATATACTGTATGAGAATTAAGATTGAAAAAGGAGAACCCACTAACCAGACACACTTGGAAGGTTTGCACATGCTAGTCTCTATGACCCCACCAAATAGCCAGTTTTATCCATTAGATGACAATCTAGACTTGTTTCCATGAAAGTATAAAGGAGCATGTTCCTCCCCAAGGAAGGAGTAAGAGTTCATAGGATTTGGGAAAGCCTAACAGTCATTGAATCATATTCTCTTAGTAGATGGGGCCCATATATTAGTTATTGCTCACTCACATGTATCATGAGGCAAGTTATACATACCTACCTGTGTTCAAATATAACAAACCGCTCATTAATTTTTTTTTCAACTTTTAGGCATATGTGGGCAAGACCTATGCCTTGTGAAAAAGGAAAGAACACCATCCTCTCTTTCAGATTTTCTGAGTCTTTTTGGGCGAATTAGGTTAAGCCTGTCCTGAAAAGCTGGCCTTGCCCACAAATCTGTTCCAAAATAGCTAAAAGGCCAACAGGGTTGTGTGTAGAAACCTCACCATATACTACAGATTACCAGAGTTTTTCTTAACGAGAAAGTGTAGGTCCTTGGTCCTTGACAACCAATTAAAAAAAAAAGAATCTGTTATCTTCATTTCTACTTTTTTTGGCATCCATTCTTTATTCCATCCAGTAAGAAAGAGAGATTGGGCATTCTCTTCTATACCTCAACTTCTTACCTTTTGGTGTGTTGACTAAGAAATTTGAGAATAAACACTATTTTTATTACTGAAGATAATTTGCTTTATTTTTATTACTGAAGATTATCATTGTGACTATTTTTGTTTTATAAGAATAGTTGAATTTAGTTTATCAGAACTTTACATGGCTAAAGAAATCAAACACCAATGCTTGAAATCTCATCTTTAGGAATTAGAGCCAAGTATTAGTGGATAGCATTAATCAAAATTCTGTTCATCTTTGCCTTGATGTGCTAAAATAAGAAAAACAGTAAAGAAACTAATTTCTTGATTCTTGAAATTTATTCACAATCTCTTGAAGTGACCTGTACATGATCTCAAGCTTTTTTATCAAATACACATAACAAAAAATTTATGATTTTAACCACCTGTACATGTACAATTCAGTGGCGTTAAGCACATTCACAATATTGTGTATCCATCACCACTATTCAGAGAATTTTTCATCATCCCAAACAGAAATTCTGTACCCCTTCCATGGGTCCTGATGAATTTTACTTTCTGTTCCATGAATTTGACAATATTCTAGAACATAAGTAGAATCATGTATTTGTTTTGTGCCTAATATATCTCATTTACTATACTTTTCCCAGTTATACCCATGTTATAACCTATATCAGAACCTCATTCCTTTTACAGTTGAATAACCCATTGTGTGACCTTTTATTTATCCCATTCAGCTGTGTTAGTGGACACATGTTATTTTAACTATTATAATTAAGGCTGCTATGAACAAGGGTTTATGATAACTGTTTAAGTCCTTGCTTTCAGTTCTTTTAGGTATATACCTAGGAGTGGAATTACGATAATTCTGTTAAACTATTTTGAGAAACTTCGAAACTATTCCATATGGCTACACTACATTACATTTCCATCAGTGATGCATAAAGGTTTCAATATCTCCAAATCCTTATCAACACTTACTTTTCAGTTTTGTTGTTGCTTTAGTAACAGCCATTCTAATGGGTATGAAGTGGTTACATGGTCCTTTAAATAAGACTTGTGATTAAGATGGTCACTGACAGTTACCCAACAATGAACTCCCACACCTTCTAATGAATTCCATTTTACTAAAGCAGGGGGTGGGTAACCTTTTTCTTGCCCAGGGCCATTTGGATATTTATAACATCAATCCTTTAATATAGTTAACTTAATGTACATTTGTTGCTATGAAAAAAGCTCCTAGGTTTACTGAATTTTGAGTACCACCTGTGGTTGAGGTAGCCTCGGCAGGGCCAGACAAAATGATTTTGCAGGACTTATATGGCTTGAGGGCCAGACATCCCCCACCCCTGTACTAAAGTATCAACTGCAATTCCAGCTCCAGATAGTGATACTGATTAGTCTGCCACCTGGCTCATGGTATGACCTATTACTACTGATTTTGGTCCAAGATGGATGCAATCAAACAAAATAAAAGGCTATAAAGGGGCTTGGAAGATGTTCCACGATCTATCTCTTTTTATGCTTTATCGTCTACCCCAATACTATGAGTAGAGAATAGGCTGCCACAGTTTTTCCTGGAGTTGTCTCATAATTACAACCAGCCTAAGAACAAAACTGAAACTCCAAAGAGGATGGTGCAGAAAGAGGAAAATTCTGAATCTTCCATGACATAGTCAAGCCAAAATCAGTCAAACAAGAATGCACTCTACCTGTGGATGACTTTTTATGTAAAGTAATAAACTTCTCTATTTTTAAAGCCATTATGAGGTAAGCCATTGTGAGGTGGGGTTTCTGGTATCTGAAGCCAAAAAGCATCCAAACTGATCAGCCGTAACAACACATGGGACTTGAAGTATGGACTAGAAACTGGGCTGAATAGAGGAATGGCAAATGCTTATCAATGAAAAAGTGTAGCTGAACAACAGCCATACATATATGACATAAACATTATGTCATTTTTGTGACTTAAAAATGAGAAAAAAATAGCAAGACTCAACCCCCAAATTAAAAGAAAACTAAAATACCTAGAACATTAATTCTATGTCCTAGGTTTATTTAAAAATTCAAAGATGAAATGGGATTATTTTTAAAACAGGTGAAAACCTGAAGGTTAACAGTGTGACTTATACGCCTTCTAACCTCTAATACATTGACAACATTCAGGAGTTGATTTAATTTTATTTTAAACTTAATGACCTGTTATATTTAACCACATTTTCCTCTGTGCAGACTAGTATTTCAAAGAGTAGACTGAAATAAGCCTTTCCTTCAAGCCCTTGTTATGTGAGGTATGTAGGACATTCATTTAAGATGCATAAGAGTATTTGCCCTTCATCCCAAAATTCTGTTTTTCCTCTTCTCCTTCCTTACAGCCTCTCAATCTTTTGTTCACATGGAGACAGCCTAGTCCTGTCACCATCAGCACATGAACTATACAGCTCTACTGGCACTTGGAATAAATGCCAAGAAACCCAGATTTGGGCTAAGAGGTTCAATCAGGAGACTGAACCCAGTTGTCTTCTGTTTTAGGCCATTCTGGTGTAGAAAAGGGCAGAATATAATGGTCACCCTGAAAACATTCTTAGTCACTTAAGTGGTACACCTCATTTAGAATATTCCTTTCAAATCAACGAGCTCCACATGTCAACTTACAGTGCCCCCAAAGAAGCACTTAGCCCCACATAATAATATGATGACATGCACTGTCAGGGGATGCAATGGAAGCATGAGAAGCTGAGATATAAATGACTCTTCTGAAATGCTGTGGCTTGGATGTACGATATACAGGTCAAGTATCACTTGCAAGGCACTCAGAAAGCATTAAAATAGAGAAAATAATATCTCTTCTGGGTCTTATCCTTTCAATACCATTCAGCGGATTGTTCTTGAAGGCCAGGTCTAAACTTGAAAGTGCACGATCCAGCTCGCCCTTCCGTAGCTGCTGTTTCACTCTCTACTCTTGCTTAAAAGCAGCCACAGCTGAAAATAGCTCAAGAATGTGCAGCCTGCATGATGGTGCAGTTATCATTTCAAACATGCACAGACAATGTTAAGTCTGAGGCTATTTTTCTCCACTTTGGACAGTTCCTAAGAAAAATACTTAAAACTGCCCTCTAAAATATTCTCTGCAAATAGAAGTCATTAAAAGAAAAGTTAATACAGAGGGATCATTTGGACTCTATGTAGAAAGATATAATCCTCAAAACAAAACAAAACAAAAAACAAAAAAACAAAGACCAATTGTGTGTGTGTGTGTGTGTGTGTGTGGTGTGTGTGTGTGTGTGTGTGTGTGTGTGTGTGTTTTAATTTGAACAAAGAAAAATATTAGGTAAATTAAAGATATTGTATAAGAACTTTAATACTAATTGCATACAGTTAAAAGAACATGTCAACAATATGTCTTAGGGATTATTGAAAGGAAATATAAAAAGATTAAAAATGCAATGTCAAATGCTAATTTACAAAGGAACAAAACAATATATAAAGGTTTCATGTTCTATCTTTGTTTTCAAAAAGTACATATTAAAAACTATCCATTCATGCTCTGGCTGGAGAGCTCACTTGCTTAGAACATTGTCCTGATATGCCAAGATTGTGGGTTTGATTCCCAGTCAGAGCACATACAAGAATCAGCCAACCAATGCATAAATAAGTGAAACAACAGATCTCTCTCTCTCTCTCTCTCTCTCTCTCTCTCTCTCTCTCTCTCTCTCCCTCCCTCCCTCCCTGCCTCCCTCCCTCTCTCCCTCCCTCCCTCCGCCCCTCCTTCCTTCCCTCCCTCTACTTTCCTTCCTCTAAAATCAATAAATAAAATAAAACTTAAACTATCAGTTTAAAAAAGGCCCAATTGAACAGTATTTATAAGCAACAGCAAAACAGACAGTGTGTTTGAAAAATATATGTGCCTAAGATATTAATAAAGCTAACATATAGACCTCCACTAATCTTTATAACTCATGCTACATAGTGCTGTATTTCCTTTACGTTAATTTAGTACTATTAAAACAAACATTATCTACAATTTTTAAAAAATATGTTTTTATTATTAGAGAGAGAGGAAGGGAGCAGGATAAAGAAACACCAATGAGAGAAAAACATGAGCGATCAGCTGCCTCCTACGGGGGATGGAGTCCGCAACCCAGGCATGTATCCTGATGGGGAATTGAACCTTGACCTCCTGGTTCATGGGTCAATGCTTAACCACTGAGCAACACCAGCAGTCAAACAGTGCTGAGCTATATAGACAAGGATACAGCATGGCCTGCTTTAAAATTAATGTCCTTTGTCATAGTTTTCCACTAATTATTCCTGAAGTTTCCATCTGTTTATAATATTCACAATGGCTGCTCAGGGTAAAAAATAAGTGTAAAGGCAACTGTAAAGAAACTATGGGGATAAACCAAACAAATAAGTTAGAGCAGATAAGAGTGAGCTTCTTCCCTACCATGGAAACTACAGTATGTCATATCTGAGTGTAGACCTTGCTAGTAGATAATATATTTCCACTAAATGTGACAAATACAGAATCATCTTTGTAAGTAACTTAGAGGAGAAGTACTGAACTGCCCATTCTTCTAAGTGCCCACTAGGGATAGAAAATAGAGAATGTAATTACTTAATGAATTCCTGTGTCATGCAAAGAAATCTAAAGATGATCCAATACTACATGATAGTCTAACTAGCTTGGTTGTTCATTAAAACAATATCAACCAAACATGCATTCTGATTTTTATAATATACTGATTTTAATATATAAGCTCAGGTTAATGCGACACTAATTTCATATAGATATTTCAGTAAATCAATATAATCTGCATTACAGTACATTGCCTCAATGAAGCAAGAGGATTCATTTTAATGATCTCCCACTGTGTCCTCTTATTAAATTTCACTGAGTAAGTATTTTTCCAGCAATACATTTTTCTCTGAAAACATGTCTATATAGCTGCAAAACAGTTAGTCAATAAAGTCAATTGAGAAATAATTTAATTGGAGCAACTGACAACATGTTTTACTGTTCTAAAGAACAGCCAAACTGATTGATTTTCCTTTTTACTAAATTGGTTGGCAATTTTTGTGGACAATTCCATCAAAAATTAGCTTTACGTACTTTTATCTATTAAACATGTTCTTGGTTAAAAAAAGGGGGGGTATTTATTTGCTTGATTTTAGTTTTCAACTTTATATATGAAATTTTCATTATTACACTGAAATTAACACAAATTTGTTGTACAAAATTCATCATAATTCCAGACACATCCAGCAGCATACTTTATTTTCTTTCTGCATTTTTTCCAGTGTACATATATTTTACAGGCTTTGGAAAAATAACGTATGTATATTTGGTGTCTTTGTTTCTTATTTATTATCATATACCAAGCATATTCCAATTACTTACCATTCTTCCAAAAATATTTTAATGACTGCAAAATATCTTGTCATGTGGAAGTAACATAATACTCTATTAATATATAAAAAGTTATTCATTGTACTTTTTCCTTTAGAGGTTTTTAAAAATAAAATCCCCTAATCAAAAAGTATAAACACTTTAATGACTGCACTAATTTCTGCCAAATTGTTGACTTAAATGTTGTGTGGACATTCCCTTTCACTAGCTAATATATATGTTCTTCACCATCACTAAAATGTATGCTTTTGTGCTTGTTAAATTTATAGGTAAACATGATTTAATCTGCCTGTCTTATTATGAGTGTATTTAAACGTTTTCATCTGCTTACTAACAATTTGAACTGTCTCTTCTTTGAACTGCCAATGTCTTTGCCATTTTGCTTTTTAACTAGGAGTCTTATTTTTTTCATTTGATCATTGCTCTAGCTCAGCTGGATTTTTGACTCTTCATTGGCTAATGTGGAAAAAGCACCATAAAGTAAAAGTCTAGGAAAGTAATCTGTCCTAGAAAAACTTAAAGAGAAAAGGAATGCACCATTTTTGGTTGCTTTTCTTTTCTTTGTGTGCAAAATGCAACATTTGTACAAAATAAGAGGTGATAACTAAAAAGGACCTCTGATTGGTAGGCCACATTGTCTCTAAAACCAATGCAAGACAATATAATATAGCTCAGCAGTCCGAACATTTTTTAAAAATATATTTTACTGAATTTTTACAGAGAGGAAGAGAGAGGGATAGAGAGTTAGAAACATCAATGAGAGAGAGACATCGATCAGCAGCCTTCTGCACGCCCCCCACTGGGGATGTGCCCTCAACCAAGATACATGACCCTGATGGGAATCGAACCTGGGATCCTTCAGTCCACAGGCCAACGCTCCATCCACTGAGCCAAACCGGTTTTGGCCAAACATTTTTCTTCCACTTCCTTAGAACAGTGACTATTCTTGTATCACAGAAAAAGTATTTGCCTCTAATTCAGAACTGAGAGATTCACTGTTAATTGCTTTTAAAACTATGTTGTCACAGTTATTTCCTACTGTTAATTATTTATACTTGAGTATTTTCAAGCTAAATATTAACTCTTTCCAAACAAAACTTTCTTAGGAAATTAAAGCATACAAATCTGATCAACAAGAAAAGTTTTTAATGTAAACATATCCACTCCCCCTTTTCAATAGCAATGTGCAGCAAATGATTACAATACAGTTATTGTACAGGGACTAAAGAATAAGAGAAAACACCAAAGCTATACGAGGCCAAGTGGTGTAGCTGCTAATCAGAAGCAAGCATGACACAGAACTATGCTGTAATTCTACCACAGGCCAACTGTCCCTGCAGCCTGATTAAAAAGTGAAATCACACCCCAACCCCTTGACATTGCCCAGAGAGAAAGGCAAACATGCATGAGAAAAATGCTAACATATCTCTATGTGACTAAATCTACTGAAAGGCACAAAATCAAATAAGGTACTTAAAAATATGATTCATAAATACACCACAACTTTATTCTGTCACTTAAAACTGGACCAAACCTTGTGAATTGTTAACATTAACTCAGGTTTTCACCTGAGATAATGAGAACTTTAATACGCAGATAGAACAAGAATGGATAATCAACACAATGAGCTATATATTTAATATGAATTATACAGAAATATAGACACTGTTAAAAACAACTGAAATGATCAGGGTAAAATCAAGACAATGCCTGTTGCTCATCTATAGTAATCTGAGGTGTTAAGTGCTTACTTACCATGTTCATTTTGTCACAGACATAGTCACTGCTCTCCACACCGAGTTGAATGAATGCTTTAATGTAATATGATCAATGGTCATAAATTGATTGTAATGAATTTTACTGTGATTTGTTAAACTAGGAAATATCTGGACAGATTATCAGAATTACAGGAATGCAGAAATAGCAACCAACTCACATTGTATTGACCTTTTTGCTAAATTTCTCTGACTCAAGCCAAATTGTTGGAGTACTAATTAAGCTAAAAGCAAAAGTATAAGGGATTGCTTCAGAAAATGTGTTTGCTCATAGCATACACATACACACACACACACCACACAACTGGTGCGAAAAATATTCTCACTATCTGCACTCAGTTTTTTAAATCTTAATTCCTATGTTTGCTTCTTTAAAGAGAAGGAATGCGCCCTACTAGTTTGACTCAGTGGACACAGCATTGGCCCCAGACTGAAGGGCCCTGAGTTCCATACCAGTCAAGGACATGAACCTCAGCTGTAGAAGCAAGCAATCTGTGTGTCTCTCTCACTTCTCTCTCTCTCTCTCCTTCCCCTCCCCCCTCTCTCTCTCATTCCCTCCTCCCTTCAAGTGAGGATTAGCAAAAAAATATAAAATAAAATGAAGGGATGCATACTGTGTATTTATACAAACACACAAGGGCACAATCCAGACAAAACAAAGACCACAAAGTTTTAACAGCTTTGTTTTTGACAAATTTCAGTGTATTTTCAATTTACTAAACATGATGAAACACACAGACCTACAAAATGCTACTACACTAATATGTTTTGTTTTGATTTTCTTATTCCTAAAATAATGGCTCTTTTTATTTTCACTGTACAAGACTTCAGGGTGTTTTTTAATAACATTAAAGAAGTCAGCATGATTAATAAACAACAAATTTGTGCTATAAGGTTCCAGTTATCAAATCTTTATTTGCACAATTATTTCAATAACATGATAGAAAATTGACCTTATTATTGGAGAAAAGATTTCTGTTAACATAAAAGCAGTATGTCCCCCAAACACACACACACACACACACACACACGCACGCACGCACACGCACACACACACACGTCAATCTTAATGTTGACTAAAAGATAAATTCCACTTAAATAATGACTGTATTATTAGTCAGTTTGCAAGAAACAAAATATTTTGCATTCAGTTTCATTAACAGCACCTGTAAATTATTTACTTCTATAATTTTACATAAAGATTTACAGACAATCCTTGAAAATCAGAATAAAAATTACTTCCCCTATTTAAAATATGGTATCTTCTACTTTAGTAATTTGGTCTATGGAATTTCAAAAATAATAACACGAATAGTAACAGTAACGGTTATGTTGGATTTAAGTGCAAAACCTTAAATAAAGAGATATAGGTTATATCTAAAAGTATCTTTCTCATTCTAGCTCCCTTTGTATGATGGAAGGTCTATCAGTATACATAATTAGTGTTTTTTTTTCTTTGACATACATGTGATGTATGTCAAAGAAATATATATATATATATATATATATATATATATATATATACACACACACTCCATAGGTATCTGTATCATAATAGCAGTTTACAGAAAAATAAAACATCACTCTCATATTTCTGTCCTATTAGACACCAGGGAACTATCTTAATATGGTTTCATGCTTTGAACTTCAATTTTCTTATTATCACAAGTGAAGCATTATGTACAAAATTCACAAATCGGAAATATTTTTAAATGGGCGGACGCACAAAACAGATTCTGGAAACAGTTCCTTCAGAAAGATGATGCATTTTCTATGAATCGGTTGGCTAACATCTCTTCCTACACTTAATGCCAAGCTAGTTCCCCACTGAGCGATCCAAATTATGACACCAGACACACTACATCGGGTTCCGCAGTCAATGGCCTCATTTCATCTCACAGACTCTATTACTTCCCCTTCTGCCCTCCTTGGGTTCCCATCCAGTGGTCAGGAGAGATGTAACCATTCTTCATATACACAAACTTGTTTCTATTTCTGCGACTCATCCTTCGGAATGAGATCCCTGGCCTCGCCGGCTCCGCACACCATTAGCGGTCCCTGTTGGGCCTTTTCCTTGCTCACAGCCTTGTCATCCTCTAATGTGACTTTGATGGAAATCTGCAGAATCGTAGCCGGCAATTTTTGTCACTCACACTAAAGCTGACGGAAGAACCACTTCACAGGAGATGTTTTTGTGGTGTTTTTTTTTCAGGAAATATTTATCATTCTGTCAAAGATAACTTTTTTACATTAAAAGAGGCATTGAAGATGCAAAATGACATGAAAAAAAAAACAAATCAATGTCTTTATTGTCCAAGGTTACACTTTCTGAAAACCGGAGTTTAACTTTTGACTGAATCCCAGTGATTCAACAAAAGCATACCGAAATACATCATAGAGAAGGGCGTCCTCACCTGTGGTGACAGGAGAAGATTTGACTTTGGGGGGTTGGGCACAGAGTGCAATATCCAAATATTATAACACAGAAACCCACACCTGAAACCCATATGTTCATGTTGACCAATTCACCCCAATAAATTTAATAAATAGACAAATGAAATCTATCGCATAAGCCTAATTTTTTTTTTACCATACGTTCTAGCTAACTGCTATTTCTAAAATAAAGGTAGTGATAAACTTTTTGTGCTTCCATCTTCTTAGTTTTCTTTTCAAGACATTCAGTCTCAAATGTCCTTGTCAAACATGCAGCCTTTGTGTACATACAGAGTTGGGATAGGACAGAGGGGCTAGAGGACCATTAAATTCCGATCTGTTCTCGCCCAGTAAGGGTGCACAGTTGCCCGGATGGATTGTCAAGTCTCCCTTGCACATATTCCCATGATGCTAAGGTCTTTCAAGCAATGTATTGCTAAGAATGCTAACCATCATGTGAGCTTTCGGTGAGTCCTACTTTTTGTCGGTACAGGGTCTTGCCTTGATGTTGACAACCACTGATCAGGGCAGTGGCTGCAGACATTTGGATGGATGTGGCAATTTCCTAAAATAACAATGAAGTTGGTTTCATCGACCGACTCTTCCTTGCACTATTTCTCTGCAGCATGCCATGCTATTTGACAGCATTTTACTCACTGTAGAACTGCATACAAAATTGGAATCAACCCTCTCAAACCCTTCTGATGCTTTTTTACCAAGTAAGTTTATGTAACATTCTAAATCCTTTCTTGGCATTTCAACAATTTTTAGAGCATCTTCACCAGAAGTAGGTTCTATTTCAAGAAAAAAACTTGCTTTGCTCATCTTTAAGAGGTAAATCCTCAACTATTACAGTTTGATCGTGAGATTGCAGTCATTCAGTCCCATCTTCAGGCTACACTTCTAAGCCAAGTTCTTGCTGTTTCCACCAGGATCTGCAGTACTTCCTCTGCTGAAGTCACGAATCCCTCAAAGTCGCCCGAGATGGCTGGAATCATCTTCTTCCACACTTCTCCCAATATTCATATTTGACATCTCCAATGACTCACAAATGTTCTTAATGTCATCTAGGATGGTGAATCCCTCCCAGAAGATTTTCAATTTACTTGGTCCAGATCTACCAGAGGAGCCACCTATGACAGCGATACGCTTACAGAATATATTTCTTAAATAATAAGACTTGAAAACTGAAATTACTCCCTGGTACATGGGCTTCAGAATGAATGCTGTGTTAGCAGGTAGGAAAAACTTATAAATCTGATGTACATCTCCACCAGAGCTCGTGGGTGACCAGGTGCATTGTCAATGAGCAGTACTATTGTGAAAGGAATCTCTTTTTTTCTGAGCACCGGGTCTCAACATGGGTTTTAAATATTCAGTAAACCATGGTGTAAACAGATGTGCTGTCATTGGGCTCTTTTGCTCTATTTATAGAGCACAAGCAGAGTAGATTGGGCAAAATCAGCAAGGATCCTAGCATTTGGGGAACAGTACTTCAACTTAAAGCCATCAACTTCATTAGCCCCTGACAAGAGAGTCTTTGTAGCTAGACTAGATCTTTAAGATAATTTCCTACAGCGTCCACATCAGCACTTGCAGCTTCACTTCCACTTTTATGTCATGGAAACCGCTTCTTTACTTAAACCTCAGGAACCAACCTCTGCTAGCTTCAGACTTTTCTTCTGCAGCATACTCACCTCTCTCTGCCTTATAAGAATTGAAAGGAGTTATGGCCTTGCTCTAGATGAGGCTTCGGCTTAAGGGATTGATGTGGTTGCTATGGTTTTCTATCCAGACCCCTAAAAACTTTCTCCATATCATCAATAAGTCTGTTTCACTGTCTTATCATTTGAGTGTTCCCTGGAGTATTACTTTCATTTCCTCCAATGACTTTTCCTTTGCATTCACAACTTGGCTGTTTGGCACAAGAGGCCTAGCTTTCTGTCTTTATCAGTTTTTGACATGTCTTCTTCACTAAGCTTAATCATGTCTAGCTTTTTCATCAAAGTGAAAGATGTGAGACTCTCCCTTTCACTTTTGAACATGCTGAGGCCATTATAAGGTTATCAATTGGCCTGATTTCAATATTGTTGCCTCTCTAGGAATAGAAGGCAGAGGACAAGGAAAGAAATGGGAAACCGACCAGTCAATGAAGCAGTCAAAGCTCACATGTATTGATTATGTTTCCTATTTCACACAAACGCAGACTGTAATTGTACCATCAAAAACATGGACCATGGATCACAATCCTATATAATAAAGGGGTAATATGCAAATTGACCCTCACACCCTTGCACAAGATGGCCGCCCCCATGTGGTCAAAGATGGCCAGCAGGGGAGGGCAGTTAGGAGTGACCAGGCCTGCAGGAAAGGGCATTTGGGGGAGACCAGGCCAGCAGGGGAGGGCAGTTAGGGGCAACTGGGCTGGCAGGGGAGGGCAGTTAGGGATGAATGGGCTGGCAAGGGAGGACAGTTAGGGGCAACTAGGTTGCAGGGGAGGGTAGTTGGGGGGGATCAGATCTGAAGTGGAGAGCAGTTGGTAACAACCAGGATGGCAGGGGAGGGCAGTTCAGGGAGATGAGGCTGGCAAGGGAGGGCAGTTGAAGGGGACCATGCCAGCAAGGGAGGGCAGTTGGGAGCAGGGGAGCAGTTAGGCATCAATCAGGCTGGCAGGGGAGAGGTTAGGGGCTGATCAGGCTGGCAGGCAGAAGTAGTTAGGGGCCATCAGGCAGGTAAGCAGGTGAGCAGGTGGGAGCCAGCAGTCCCAGATTGTGAAAGGGATGTTCAAGGGGTCCCAAATTGGAGAGGGTGCAGGGTAGGCTGAGGGACACCTCCATTCCCAGTGCATGAGTTTAAAATATTGCAAGAATTTCCAAAATGTAACAAATACAAAGTGAACAAATGCTATTAGGAAAATGGCACTAATAGACTTGCTTGACATAGAGTTGACATGTAACATAAATTTGTAAAAAATACAATATCTTCAAAACATAATAAAGCCAAGCACAATACAATGAGGTTTGCTGCATTTTAAATGATATTATATGGATGGCATACTAAAAGAGAAAACAAAATATACATTTCTAGTAAAATCAGAACCAATAATACTTTTCTCGTTATTATTTGATAATTTTATAGATATTTAGCCAATGTTATCAGATATGAAACAGAAATAAAAGGTATTTGAAATGATAAGATACCATTCCTGATACTTTCAAGTAATTTTTATGCTAGGAAATACATGAGAAAAACATTATACATTTAAATCAGTAAGAAAATAAGATAATTTAAAATTACAACACTTAATGCTCATCCTATATATATGCAAATAGTTAAAGAAGAAATCAAGTTACTCATAAGGCAAATAACCACAAAATCATTAAGTAACCTATATTTTTCTAATAAAAATAATAATATAAATAATGAAATACAATATGATTTATAGAGTATACCAAAATTTCTGAAATACTGGGAAAATATCCCATATTTGGGGGTGGAAATATATATGAGCAGGCAGATTCTGAGAATGTAAATGCAACTTTCAGTGAAATCTAATGAAATTCCAGTGACAAAATAACTACAAATCTAGCAATCTAGTAAACTAAACAGAAAAGCAGAATTGCCCTGAAAATTCCTGGGGTTATAAATTCCCTATAAAATAATAGTAATAGTAATAATAGCAACAACAATAAAAACAATTTCACAAAGTAAATTTCACACCAGGTTAAACTGTTCAACAAATGATTCTGGGGAAGTTTACCAATCAAAGTAATAAAATCTTGTTTTTACAACTTCAAAATTGTAAGTCAAATGAATACTAGATGGATTGAACTTTTAAATAAAACTATAGAAGCCAAGTTAATACTTCTAATAACTTAAAGTACCCTAAACCAAGTTAATACTTCCAATAACAAATGTCTCCTAAGCATAAACATAGGGAATACAATTACAAAAGAAGAGGCAAATAGGTTTAATTACATATATCTTAAAATGTACATATCCTATCTAATAAGAGTAATATGCAAGTCACTCCAAGACACAAGATGGCTTCCCCCATGTGATCAAAGATGGCCACCACAAGATGGCCTACAGGGAAGGGCAGTTGTGGACAGTTAGGGGTGACCAGGCTGGCAGAGGAGGGCAGTTGGGGATGGGACCTGGCCTGCAGGGGAAGACAGTTGTGGCGGGGACCCAGGCCCTCAGAGGAGGGCAGCTGGGGGGACCAGGCCAGCAGAGGAGGGTAGTTGGAGGAGACCATGCCAGCAGTAAGGCTGGCAGGGGAGTGGTTAGGGGGTGATCAGGCTGGCAGGCAGAAGCAATTAGGGGCAATCAAGCAGAGGCAGGTGAGCAGTTTGGAGCCAGCACTCCTGGATTGTGAGAGGGATGTCCAACCACCCATTTAGGCCTTATCCCAAGGAGCCCAAATTGGAGAGGATGCAGGCTGAGCTGAGGGAAAACCCCCTCATGCATGAATTTCATGCACTGGGCCTCTAGTGTCTGTGTGTGTGTGTGTGTGTGTGTGTGTGTGTGTGTGTGTATTAAGAATCTTCAAACTTAAAACAAAGTTTGACTAGGAAAACCTTTTAAAACATATGAGAAAAGTGTACTTACCTGACAAATTAATAATTAAAATATTAATCCTATATAATAAAAGGCCAATATGCAAATCGACCAAATGGCAGACCCAGTTGGTATGACTTGCACTGACCACCAGGGGGCAGATGCTCTATGCAGGAGCTTCCCCCTGGTGGTCCATGTGCTCCCACAGGGGGAGCGCCACTCAGTCAAAATCCGGACTCACAGCAGCAGTAGTGCTAAGAATGTCCAACTGACGGCTTAGGGGACTGGGACTAAGCCGTCAGTTGGACATCCCTTGAGTGCTCCCAGACTGCAAGAGGATGCAGGTTGGGTTGAGGGATCCAAGTGCACGAATGTTATGCACCAGGCCTCTAGTATTCCAATAAAAACAGCAAAAAATAATAGATAAAAACATGAATATGAAATTCACAGAAAGAATATATATATTTATATGATAAAATGTTCAGCCTCAACAACAATTTAAAGTAAGGCAAACTGAAATAAGCAAATTACATTAAAATATATCAGATTGGCAAAGCTTAACAAAATATAGTTATGTTTTATGCATCTAGGAAGTTATCTGATAATATATAAAAAGAACCTTTAACATGTGCATACATTTTAAACAAATAATTTTATTTCAGGATTTATATTATTGGAAAATCAAAATGCTGTTAAATATGTATTTATAAAACTATTAAATTTCAGCATACTTTATTATTGAACAATATGAGTATCTAAAAATAATAGAAACAACCTAAAAACTCCACAAATAGGGGGTTGGTTATGTTATGATATATAAAATATAATGCAGTGATCAAATTTTCCAGTATACCTATATATAGAAAAGTGGTAGTTTAAATATTATAATACTATAGTATTAGTACTATACATGATAGTTTAAATACTACAATCTCAAACTTTTAAACTCTATACATAATCACCAATATTCATATATTTATAGAGATTACATATATGTGTGTGTGTGTGTGTGTGTATATATATATATATATATATATATAGAGAGAGAGAGAGAGAGAGAGAGAGAGGGGGGGGGG
>JAAGEH010000018.1:4425077-4503750 GCA_011751065.1 Lasiurus cinereus | reverse complement strand
TTTTTCAATGCAATGCATTTCATTTTAATGAGAATCAATAATTATGAAAAAACATTTCTACAGTAAATAGTTATAGTTTAAAACTGCATCGATATTTTTGTCTCTAAAATATTATTTCATGTAGTGCCACCTTAAGCGCTTTAAGCCCAGTATTAGGGACTATACTAATTCACATAGCTGCTGGGATGCGTTCAGTAATGATGGTTTACAACCTCTGCTTTCCCTGAATCTTGCCATTTACCGGTCAGGACTGCAAACAGGTGGACAGGATTCTGAAATGAAGGCCCCTCAGTCAAAGACAGAAGATTCCTTAGATAAACTGGGTCATCCGGAAAGTCTGTAATGTGGTTTTTTAAATCAGAAATAGTTTATACATCTACTAACTTAGGGATACAATGCAATTGTATCACAAACTAGGACTTAGCCCGAGTTTTAGCCCCATGAGCAGAAGAAAGGGAAGCATCTCCCCCCTCGAGGCCCAGGGTGATGCACAGCCAGATGTTCTCCATGGAGGAAAGGGATACCCAGGAAGCCAGTACTGGTGGCCACATGGCCAGTCGGTATCCAGCCCTGAGGTGTGACGGTCTCTCTGACAACAACACTGGCATCCAAAAGCCAACGCATTTCCTTGGAGGATTTTCCTGAGAAGAATGAAAAAGGAGCAGATGGCATGAGATGAGCAAAATTTCTCTTGCTCTTCCTGTATGTCAAAAATGTATTTTAACCAAGCAAGATTTAAAATGAAGAAAGAGGGAGGAAATCATCAGTCATGAAGCACCAAGAGGATGCGGAGGAAGAGTCTACATTCACCTCCAGTTAAAACTCTGAGCCTGGTGAAAAGTAAAGCAACATTGCTTCGAACCACTTGTGCCTGATAAGCGCAGACATAAGAAAAGGTCACAAAATGGTGCTGTCACCATCTACTTTGTCGCTCCTGCCGAACACCTAAGAGACGTTATTTACTTCCCCCTTTCCTCGGCCTCCTATCTATTCCCAGTGGATAGGCTTGTCAACTCTGCTCCAAAATGATTATCAGAAGCTGCCTATTTCTCTCCAACTCCACTGTCACCTTTCAGTCTAGACTGAAGAGGTACCCTTCTGGGGGAGGGGAGGGGAGCAGAGTGGAGGTGGTCAACAGGGAAAAAGGGGGACATCTGGAAGATTTGCCACAATAAAGATAAAAATGAAATAAACAATTGAAAAGAGAGGTGCCCTCCATCACATTCTCCCTCTCTCTCCTCTTGCCCTCATTGTCTGTAACATTTTCAGTGGAAACCTCAAAAATATAAAGCAGATCATGTCACTGCCCTGCTTAAAAACTCCAATGGTTTTTAAAACAAAGTGATAAACCACAAAATCTGGTCCTCTAACACCAAGCTCACTAACCCTGTGCATCTGAGTTCCTTCTTTTTTTTCTAATATATTTTTATTGATTTCAGAGAGGAAAGGGGATTGGAGAAAAAGAAATACAGAGAGAGAAACATAAATGATGACAGAGAATCACTGATCGACTGCCTCCTGCACACTCCACATGGGGGAGCCTGCAACTCGGGCATGAGCCCTAACTGGGAATCAAACCCATGACCTCCGGGTTCACAGGAAGATGCTTAATCATTGAGCAACACCAGCCAAGTCTTCCTGGAGTAAATTTCCCCCAGCATTTCCATGCTTGTCTCCTTATCATTCAGGCTTTAGGTGAACTATTTTCTCTTCAGAAGGGACTCTCTTGAACATCCGATTCGTTTTCTGGTACCCTTTTATTGCCTCACTCTATTTTATCTCCTTCACAGTTCTAATCGCTATCTGATATTTTCATTTTACTCATTACTTATTCACTGTCTCTCCCCACATCAATGTATGCACCCTTATCCATCTTGTTCAGTGTTAATCCTGCAGTGACATTAGTGCCTAACACAGGGTAAGTCTTAAGCAACTACTTGAGAGTTCAAGATATTACTGAAAAAATGTGTGATGGAAGAATAGCTCACTGCCCAATAATAATCTCAGGTACGCATAACAAGAGTTCACTTTCTGGAGAGTTAAAAATATTATAGAATCCAATAATTAATTACACTTATGTTTTATTTATTTATATTTATATATACATATACATATATATACATATATATGTGTGTGTATGTGTATATATATATATATTTCAGAGAGGAAGGAAGAGGGAGGGATAGAAATATTAATGATGAGAATCATTGATTGGCTGCCTCCTGAACACCCCACAATGGGGATCAAGCCCAAAACTCGAGCATGTTCCCTGACCGGGAATCGAACCTCAACCTCCTGGTTCATAGGTTGATGCTCAACCACTGAGCCACACTTACATTTTAGACAATTTTAATAAGGTGGCCAGCACTTATAAACATCTTTTCGTTTGCTGCATTCCTCCACAATTGAATAGAAGAGCCAAGTTACTAAAGGACAATGAATGTCTGATTGAATCTGACATCATCTCACTTGCGGCACGCCTAATGAATATTCGCTTTGTGTCAGACTTCTGGAGTCACAAGACCAGTGCTTCCCATCAGGACTTTTTTTTTTTTAATATATTGTATTGATTTTTCACAGAGAGGAAAGGAGAGGGATAGAAAGTTAGAAACATCGATGAGAGAGAGACATCGATCAGTCGCCTCCTGCACACCCCCCTCCTGGGGATGTGCCTGCAACCAATGTACGTGCCCTTGACCGGAATCGAACCTGGGACCTTTCCGTCCGCAGGCCGACGCTCTCTGTCCACTGAGCCAAACCGGTTTCGGTCCCATCAGAACTTTTCAGGCAATAATGCAGGAGACACAGCCAGCGGTCTGCCCATGTACCCTCCGATCCCTACAGCATTTTTGTGAACCTCAGTTCCTGGTGTGCTTTCATCCCCAACATCACCACTTTGTCTTTTTCCTGGAAGCATGATCTCCAGGCTTCTGGACCTCGCCTTGCCTCAGCCCGCAGAGAGCGTGGGAATTTATGTGCTCCTGGGGCCTTCCTTCAGCACTGGCTAAGGATGCAGGGGTAAAAACAATCTGGCTTCGGGCCGCACTGATGAGAGTAACTCAAGGTGTGTGCTACCCTTTCTGGAAAGCTTCCTCACGAGGACCACACTCTTCATTACACTCTTGTTTGCTCCCTTTTCCTTTCCAGGCTCACTTCTTCACTTTCCTGCCAGCTTTCCTAAGATCGCTTTCTAGTAAGTCGCTTTCAGATGAATTTTTTTTTAAGCTGAATGCCATCAGACATTTGAATAGCAACATTACACGTTAGACGACAGAAAAGAAATACCTTCAAATTCCCAAGAGATTGTTTCCACAATATAATTCTCTACCCAGGTAACTCCTAATTGTGAGTGAAACAGATAATCAGACATAAAAAGGGACAAAAATGTCTCTCATGCACTTTTTTTTCCCCAGGAAGCTCTTAAGTGTGCATTCTGTTAAAACGTGAGGATAAATCAAGAAGAAGCAATATCCGATATTCCAGACACAGGATCCAACTAAAGAGCGGAGGCAGGCAGGAGGGTCTCCGGGAGATGATGGTTACAAAACTGGCTGGGAAACCAAGCTGGAGAGCAGCCAGGCCAGACGATGGCTAGTTGGAATTGCCAGCAAAGTATGTCTGAGAAGAATAAGCTAAGAAGATACCTGGAGCATTGAAACATATTTTAAGGAAATTTATATTGCTGAGAGAGTACTTGGAGGTGAAGAGGTAAAAATGAGAAAAATCAATAGCAAAAAAACAAACAAAAAACAATTATTAAGAAAGGAAACAAAAAGAATAAAAGAAAGGAAACATTCGTTTTGCAGCTGTGACTAGCACTTCATAGTCAAATATCATAACCACTGAGTACTTACCTAACAAAAAATAGGCTAAACTATACTTTTAATATGGAGGGATCACAAATGTACATATGATGGCATAAAAGAGTCAAATCCTCATTAATTATAGTGAGGAATGTCTAGACAATATGTGAAATTGAAACTAGAAGCAAAAATCAAAAGGAATAGCTAAAAATAGTTGAAAGTGGCTGTGAGTACTGGGAAATGTGGATATAAAGGTGAGAAAAAAGAAGTGTTTATGTACATACATAGCTGGTTAAGTGAAAGAAGAAGGAAAAAAATGAAGTTTGAACAATTTCTCTCCTTTCTAACATTTGAGCATTTAATATTATTTAAATCCACTGAGGAAAAGTACCCAGAATATTTTCTATTATAGTTGATTAATTCAAACAAGGAATCCTACAGGGCATTAATAAATAGGTAATACTTTGAATAAAGCTATTTAAAAGAAAAACTCCTGATTTCCAAATAGCAATATAATAATATCTAATATTTATCCAGTGATCATTGTCTGTAATGCGTCTATTACAGGCAGTCAGGTTACATAGGACTCGACGTATGTGGTTTCTTGGTTACATTGCCAACTCCCATTTATTTATTAAAAAAAAAAAGTTCCATCATGTCGACATATGTCAATATGAGCTTTATATTTTTTATTACTTATGTACCACAAGTAAAGGTCAGGAGTTGTTATCTTTCTTTTAAGTTTTTGTTACTGTGTCACTTCATTACTGCTGTGTCTGTGCTCCATGTGAGTGATGTGGGTGCTTATGTAGGTGGGTTCCCACTTACAGCAAAAATCGTGTTACCATAGGGATGGATCTCCCACATCGCTGTGCCATAGGGATAGATCTCCCACATCACCTGAGGACCTACCGTATCCCTTTGAGGCAGGTAACACTACTGTCCCCATGTTTTGGAGAAGGAAACTGCATTTTAGAAAATGTCAATCTTTGCTCAAAATCTCCCACCTAGAAAGCAATCCTGGTAACTTCTCTTCTCTCTGCTGGGAAAGCTTGTTCCCCAGAAACCCCCACGACTCACTGCCCTACCTCTTGCAGGTCTATGCACAAATCTTACCATCTTAGGAGGATTTCCCTGACCACTGATTTGAAAAGAAAACCAATTTTCTCCCTTGCAGCATGCACCCACCCTGCAACCCCTGGCCCTCTCACCCAACCCCACCCCCCCCCACACACACACACCCCAGTATCAGCATTCTCTAATTCCTGGGGACTTTCCTTTCTGCACAGCACTTCTCCATCTGCCATTCTACATAATTAATTTATGTATATTGTCTTTTATCCATATCATCAATTAAATGTCAGGTCCAAAAGAACAAGGATTTTGCCTCTTGCCTTATCTGTGTTATCCTCAGTGCTCAAAACAGAGTAAAAAAATGTTGAGTTTGCTTGAAAAGTCATGAGTCTAGGATTTGAGCTCTTTACCACTACGGTATGATATTGTCAACTCCAGTGACTCACTGTATAATGTTGTGGAGATTATCAGGTTTTATCAAAACATTTTCAATGCATCATAAAAAGGCAACGTGGGTGAAAACACTGTTATGGAAAACCAGGCCCTATGATGAGTCCATAAAGAGATCACCTCTTCTTCCCACGCGAAAGAATGGCTTACAGCACTGTCTTCAACGTTAGATAATTTACTTTTGCTTTCACCACGGTAATCTTTCAAATGATTAACTTTTCGTGATAATCAATCATAAGCACATGCTTTGTGGTGGGAAGTGGGTCCCGTAGAAGAGAGAAAAAACACGTCGCTGGGAAGAAGTTTTTGTAGGTAAACGAAACAGAAAAGCATGGATTCCCCAAAGTCTTCCCCAAGAGACAGCACCTGAAATCGCAAGTTATTCAGGAAATTGACAGGACTCAAGCTGAGTGATTTAAAATGTGGCCCTATAGATGTTGAACTACGCAATTTGCTCAGCTCCCACTTAAAATGACAAGAGAATCGTTTTGTTCCTCCTACCCCTTTTGTGTACAAACTGCAACTCAGGATTGATGCAAGTTTAACGAGGTAATAATTCAGCTTTCAAATCAATTCATAACTGCATGAGCTTAGCATTCTGGAAGGGGATGCAAGGGTTGAAGAAGGACATTCTGTTGTTGATTAGACAAAAAGATGAAAAGCTATCATCTTCCCAGTTCACAGCTGCAAATACCTAATGGTCAATGCATTGGCCTTGGGAGATTACCTGTTCATACTGGAACACACTGAAAAGAGGTAAATTAAGAGGTAGGAAGGTACAAGTCTGGGCCTGGTCCAGTGTGTACTATGCCTTTAATGGATACAGTTACTGCGTTTAATGACAAAGCCACCGAAAGCAAATTTTATTTTTCCAAAACAATCAATAACATACTTCATTCGTTTTTTTTATTAGTCTTCAAAGATCTTTGGGTTTAAGATAAAGTGAACTAACTCTTCAAGATCTTCTAGCGCTTTTGACATTTAGGATTTAAAATAATAATATCTAGAGAACAGACTGATGGTCGTCAGAGGGAGGAAGGTTGGGCGATTGGGAGAAAAAGGTGAATTACTATAAATAGGTAGTTACAAATGGTCACAGGTCAGCATAGGAAATACAGTCAGTAATAATGTAATAGCTATGTATGATGCTCAATGGGTACTTAAAATATCAGGGGGACCATTTTATCAAGTATATGGTTGTCTAATCATTATGCTATACATAAGACAAGAACACAAAATATTACTGAATATAAATTGTAATTGAAAAATAAATAAAAAACAATTCATAACAGAGTTTATTTGGGACAAGAAACTTTCTCCTAATAAACTGTTTTATATATTTTAATATATTTTATTGATTTCAGAGAGGAAGAAAGAAATGGAAGCATCAATGATAAAAATCATTGATTGCCTGCCTCCTGCATGCCCCTTCCCCCCCACCCCCAACCGGGGAATCTAGCCCATAATCCAGGCATGTGCCCTGACCCAGAATGGAACTGTGAACTCCTGACTGACTAAACCACTGAGCGACATTGGCTGAGCTAAACTGTTACATTATATTAGTAAGTAGTTATTTTTCTTTCATTTTTATATTTTTTATTCTTTATTGGTGTTTTTTTAGCTATTCACTATCTTCAAAATACAAACAAGAACTGAACAGATGTTTTCTATCATTACCCTATTATTATTACTATTTTTTCTATTATTTTTCAGAATGATGAGTACAGATATAATGGTATATAAGTTTAAGCAACTATGTCTACATAAAATATAAAAGGCCTTAAATGAACAAACCAATGGAGTGATTTCATTTGTATCAAACCTTGTAATACAAAGTAGAAGAGGAGATTTATAGATGAATTTGAAATTGATAATTTCTAAACCATTCTACTTATTCACATTAAAATTAAATCAGTGATTATGAGCAAACGATGCATGTTTTACTGGAAAATTTCAAACTTGGACTACATCTTATTGATAGTTGAGGAAAATTGATTTACTTTCCTTTGTAGCATTCAGAAAAAATATCACAAGTGGTTAGGTTATTAAAAAATCAATTATTAAGTACTAAAATCCTTCTAATGGCAAACTAACAAGGAAAAAATGTTCCTGCTAAACCTTACATTATCTCACAGACTTTCATTAATTTATTCTATCAGCCAGTCCTTTTCTTCTTCAAATTGAGAACCTTCTCAGTATCAACAGACTTTGAGCAATGCTAGAGACTAAAGAGATGCATGTGACATAACCCTGCCCCTAAGAAGCTTTCAACCTCAAGAGGACTGCGTAAAACCAACAATTAGAACTCAGGATACAAGATGGGACAAAAATTGTTCATATAGAAAACAGTACAGTAATAAATAATACTATAATAAACTGTTTTACCTACTCACAACTGTAAACCTACCTTTGCCTCATCCTCTATAATGAATAACAAAAGGATGCTCAAATATCAGCAAAGCTCTTATTTGAAATAGAGTGTGGGACAAGGAAACGGGCTGGTAGACTGTGTGTTTAGGGAAAGCTTCAGAGAAGGGGAAATGCTTGAGCTAAATTTTGAATAAAGTCAAGGTAAGAAAGTGCATTTGAATGGAAAATGGTTTATCCAAGGCATAAATATTTGAAATAGTATATAGCAACCTGGAAACTACAAACAATAGCATTATTGAATACCTATTATGTATCAGGCATACCAATAAGCATTAATTTAACAAAGGTTCAAAAGGTCTACATAACTTGTGCTATCACATAAAATTTAGACTTGAACTCAAATAATTTGATTTCACAACTTTTGCTCTTAACCAATCAACAAATACAATGGAATTTCTTAAGGTTAATAAAAATAAAGTGACTAAAGGAAAGAATATAGACATAATGAAATAATGATATAAAATTCTGCTGAGGAGTATTGTACTTTTTCCTAACAGCATAAGTAGCTATTAACAAATTTTAAGATGGGGAAGTGCGTATGTTGAAGAAAATTATTGTAATATTCTAAGTGAGAGCAAAAAGATCCAAGAGTAACAATGGAGATGAAAAATGAAAAATACCTATGTCAAGAGATCTTCAAATGTAAGACTTCAGTCCTAGCTGGTGTGACTAAGTAGTTGAGGCCAACCTTTGAACCACAAGGTCACAGTTCAATTCTGGTCAGAGCACATGCCCAAGTTGCAGGCTAGATCTTCAGTAGGGGACATGCAGGAGGCAGCCGATTAATGATTCTCTCTCATCATTGATATTTCTATCTCTCCCTCTCCCTTTATCTCTCTGAAATCAATAAAAAGTAAACTTCCTAGCTGATTAGGGTGGATGATAAGAGAGACAAAATGTCTCTCTAGGTTCTGGCTGAGGTTATATAGATAGATGGTACTCTAGAGCTCAGAAGAACAGTCTAGAGGGAAATGTGTTTAGAGTATTAAGGGACGGTTATAAAAAAGAAATCACTACGGCTGAGGCCGGTTTGGCTCAGTGGATAGAGCATTGGCCTGGTGACGGAAGGGTCCCAGGATCGATTCCGGTCAAGGGCATGTATCTTGGTTGTGGGCACGTCCCCAGTGGTGGCGTGCAGGAGGTGGCTGATCGATGTCTCTCTCATCGATGTTTCTGGCTTTCTATCCCTTTCCCTTCCTCTCTGTGAAAAATCAATAAAATATATATATTAAAAAAATCACTACGTAAAAGCATGACAATTTTATAAATAGGAAAGGTGAGATGGTAGAAATGGAATCTGAAGGAATATCAAATTTATGGGTCTGACAAATAATACTTTTTAAGCTAAAAGGAAGCAACCCTGAAAGGCTGGAGCAAACAAGAAAAAGAAAATAATGGTATAATAAGTATGGGAGAGGAACAATGTTTACTATAAGAAGTCCATTTCCAAATGCTGCCCAGACAGGAAGAAAGGCATCATAAGTGCATGTATCATGTTTGCTAAGTAAGGTCCTAGTTGTTTCCTGAAAACCATCCTTTTGTAGAGTCTGGGAAGAAGGAGATTAGTAGGTAAAACAAGGGAAGAGAGTTGATGAACTGAAACAATGAGTGTAAATTATTCTTTTAAGAAACTTGGCTGCCAAGGGTAGGAGAGAGACAGGGTAAAAGTCAGATGAGGACAGAGCGGGAAGAGAGAAAAGTTTCGGTATGAGGGAAAAATTGAGAATACAAGAGAGAAGGGAAACCTGAATAAGCAAAGACCTTGAGAGAAATGACCAAGGGAAGTTTACCTGTAGCTATATCTGCCTCGGGGAAAGGTAGTTTCACTCAAATAATAAATCATATTGTTGGTTTATTCTAGTAAGGAAAAGCTCCAAAGACACCTCCAGAATCCTTTTTAGGAATCCTTGGAAGCAATTTGTTTCTACCGTTTTGCAGAGAGCTAGATTATCTGCCTAAATACAGCATAAATGAAAAATAAAACACTTTGGTACCTTGTACAATTAAACATTTTGGACAATTAGCCTTGCATAATAATTACATTTTTAAGGGATTTACACACTTTAAAATTTCCCTCACATAATTTATTCATGCATTTTGTTTTGTTTTCTCAATATTCAAAATAACCAATCTTCTCTTTGTTCCATTGTCTCAAGCACTGTTGATGTTGGCAGGATAGTATGCTAATGGCTTGGCATAGAATCACGGAACTACATGGTCCCAGAGAGGACCCAGGGAAGGTAAGCTCCTTGAAATTTTAAAGTTTATTTCTAAAAGTATTGGTATTATTAGTGTTTTTATAAACAAACTATGGAATTATTACATTAAAGTTCAGATCTATAAATATTTTATTCTATATATAGGATACATTCTACCTAATAAAAGAGTAACATGCTAATTGACGTAACTTCGTGATGCCCACCAGCCAATCAGGAATGGGTATGCAAATTAACCCAACAAAGATGGTGGATTGATTTGCATACATGGGTGCTAAGTGGCCAGGGGCAGGGTGGGATGCTTGTGACTTCGCCATAGTGATAACACAGGCATTCTGCACCAATCCAGCTGCTCCAGGCCTCTGGGCACCATGAGAAAGTGGAAAGGTGGCTCCAGAGCAGAGCAGAAAGGCAGCCCCTGGTTGGAGGGGAAAGGCAGTTCTGGCCAGAGCAAAGGCAGTGCCAGCAGCCAGGGGAAGGAAGATCCATTCTTGCATGAATCTTCAAGCATCGGGCCTCTAGTTCTATATAATAAAGAGCTAATATACAAATAGTTGTCATACCCTCACACTGAGGTCAGGGGACCTGAGGCCATGCCTCCTGCCTGGCACCAGGCTGGGGGACCTGAGGCTGTGCCACCCCACCTGGTGGGGCTTGATGAGGGAACTGAGGCTGGGCCCCCTCACCCAGTGGGTCTTGATGGGGGACATGAGGCTGTGCCCCGCCCCCTACCCTGCAGGGCTTGATGGAGGTGAGGCCAACCAAGTTTAGTTCTCACAAGATTTTGAGGCGTACATGGGTGGGTGGGAACTTGACTCTGGATTCTGCAATGCGCCCCACACTCTGACAGGAGGGAGATTTTTCATATACATTTTACTAATTTTCTTTCATCTCTGACACTTCTATTATAAAGAAAGGACAAAAAGCAATATTCAAATATTTCCTTGAATTAATTCCCTTTTAATGTGCATGAATTTCATGCACCAGGGCACTAGTCCTATATAATAAAACCCTAATATGCAAATCAACAAAACTGTGGAATGACTGGCCGCTATGATGCACACTAACTACCAGGGGAAGATGCTCAACCCAGGAGCTGCCCCCAGTTGGAGGCAGCTCCTGTGTTGAGTCTCTGCCCCCGCAAGAGGAAGGCAACCAACATCGGCAATCGGTACCAGCCAAGGCAGATGCCAGTGGGGGCCCCTTATCACCCCATAGATTGGCCCTGATTGCCCTACCCCATATATTGGGAACAATCTCTTAGATTTAAAAATTAAAACCTGGCAAGGCTACTCTCACACTGAAAACACAGGATGATGCAGCGATGACATGCATGGACTCTGGCTTGCACATGTTGTGGTCAGCCCTGATTCTGACATTTATAATTGTGTGACAAAGCCAATTACTGAACTTCTCTCTGCTTCAGTTTTCCACCCATAAGATAGAGAAATGGTACTATTGCCTCAGAAGGATCATGTTATGTACTACTTTTTATAATCAGGGCATACTGTATGGAAAGTATGGTCACTAGTGCATGCACCGTCCCAGATTGTGAGAGGGATGTCTGACTGTTAGTTTAGGCTCAATCCCCTAAACCGGCGGTCGGACATCCTCCAAGGAAGCAAGCTGGGCTGAGGGACCCTCCACCCACAACTTCACAAATTTCATGCACCAGGCCTCTAGTATGTAATAAAATAAGTAAAATACAATGTATCTATCTCTAATTTAACTCTTATTTTGAATCAACCATACAAATGAAAGCACAGTTGTAAGAGATAAGGGGGAGAAGTCCATATAAGTTAATAAATAGACAGTGTAAAACTATTTCTTGCTGAAATAAATGCCATGCTAAAGTTTTCTTTCCATCAGGACACTTTCAGAATCAACTGAAGTTAAAGACATGGTATCCTGATATAGTATCAGATACAGCTTTTTATTAACATTTAATGATGTTCTGTAATCTTTTGCAATATTTATTGCTTTGGAAAAAATACAAACATCCGGACTAAATTACCAACATTTCCAAGAGACTGATTTCATAAATGATATAATAGACATGTTATATATTAATTTGTCAATATGGATGCACGACTCCTATCAAAAGAACTGTGTTGGACCCAATGACAATTTTCAGAAATTCTTAAGAATGTTTTTCTTTTTCTGACTAAAATGGTACTAAGAATATTTGGTCTTTTTTATGACAGTTCATTTAACTTAATTAAAAGTAACAGAGAAAAAACTGAATGTTTTGTGGAACACAGATAATCATAAAAATGCAACAAAGCCCCAACAAAAGCAAAGATAATTAAGTTGAATATTTCTGTATAAAAGTTTTTTAAAGGTTGATATAATACTTTTACTAATTGTTCTGTATAACCAATTAATTTTTAGGAGGTTAACTGGAATTCAGCTAGCAGAATTTTAAAATTGCAGTGGTAAATATTGTCACATCCAACCATGTGAGAACACAACAATAAAAATGTCACTAGGGCCAAAAATGGTGTGGTTCAATGGATAGAGTGTCAGCCTGCAGACTGAAGGGTCCCAGGTTCAATTCCGTCAAGGGCATGTACCTTGGTTGCTGGCACATCCCCAGTAGGAGGTGTGCAGGAGGCAGCTGATCGATGTTTCTCTCTCATCGATGTTTCTAACTCTCTATCCCTCTCCCTTCCTCTCTGTAAAAAATCAATAAAATATATATTTTAAAAATGTCACTAGGAAGCAGACCCTTGCCAGGCATCTAATCTGCTGAAGCCTTGAACTTGGACTTCCTAGCATTTAGAATTATGAGAAATAAGTGTCTGTTGTTTATAAGCCACCCACATTTTGGCATTTTTGTTACAGCAGCCCACACAGACTAAGACTGCTCCATCAGAGTATGGACTTAGTTTTGTTTACGACTCTATCTCCAGCTCCTACAGCACTTGGTATGTGGAAGACAAACAATAAATACCTGTGAATGGATGAATTTAAGATTCCACAGCTGAAAAGATGATTGATTTTATTTTGAAACAGATGAGTCTGGATCAGTGAAATCTACTCTGTAAGTTATCCGTGTCATTCTGCCTGTTTATTTAGACAATAAAGCTCATCGTATGGGAACAAATGACAATCTCACTGGTTCTTACAATGTTTAAAACAGGCGGTAGTGAGCTGAGAGACCCTAACTGATGGATACCAAAATGTTATTGGATGGCTTCCTACTGCCTTCAACAACAGGAACGAAAGAAAAACAACAGAAGCTAAACCACCAACAAAAAAGAACACACAAACTCAGGCTGGACGAGGTAATACCTGAACTTAAAGATTATCATATATTTTATGATATTTTGATCTTTATAGCTGAAAGAGGAAAAAAGTTGTACATACAGGCAGTCCTCGGGTTACGTTGGACTTGACCTACACTGTTATGTCACCATCTCCCATTTATTTATTTAAAAAAAATGATATCCGTCATTTCGATGTATGAACACATGTGCTTTATGTTTTGTATTATTTATTTATTTGCCACAAGGTCAGGAATTGTTATCTCCCTTTTAAATTTTTTTTTACTGTGTCAGTTCATTACCGCTGTGAATGTGCTCCATGTGAGTGACGTAGGTGCTTAGGTAGGTGGGTTCTAATTTACGGATCTCCCACGTAACCCAAGGACGTACTATACAAAATATAATCACAAACTGCTTCTTCTCATTTAAGTATACGCCCCATGATAACAACATGATTTGACTTATGACACAGAATTATTGTCCTAGCAGAAATAAAAGGACTTTGGTGAATTAGCATCATTTTTCGAGTTGAGATGAAAAAAGTCAGGAGAGGAGAGGAGGCACATGTTTATTAGATGATAAGAGAGTCTGACCTTCAGCACACTGCCCTGCAGCCCTGAGCACAGAGCATGGCATAGGCGCTGAGGCTCTTCCAGGCAGAAGCAGACATCAGGCCAGGAAGGCTCTAAGGCAACCTGGGGGTCGAACGACACTTTCACAGGGGTCGCCTAAGACAATCGGAAAACACAGGTATTTACATTATAATTCACAACAATAGCAAAATTACAGTGATGAAGTATGGTTGGGGGTCACCACAACATGAGGAACTATATTAAAGGGTCGAGGCATTAGAAAGGTTGAGAACCACTGCTCTAAGGAATCTACCAACCCTGCTCTGAGCATTGCCCATGGCCAAGAGGGCCTGCACACAGATCAGCTTTTCTGTCCGTTAATGCTGTAGCTATGAACAGTCTTCTCTGGAGTGAAGTCACTTGATGGCAACTTAACTAATGATACACTGGGAAGAAGGGGTCAGGAGACTTTCTCATGCCTCCGCACCTTCATTCTCCAATTTGCTGGAACAAGTGGAGAGTTCGTAGATAAATCAGGCAGTACCAAACAAAAGTTCACTTGGAAGTAAACCTAAAAAGTGAGTGGGTTCCAGTAAGTAAATTTGGAGCTCAGACTATGAGGCTAATTGTGACAGTTACCTATCAACCAGGCCAAACATTAATCGCTGCAGACAGCCTCCAAACTATAACAAGGTTGTTAGTAAATAAAATTTAAAAAATACACAATTTTAATATATACTTCCACCCTAGAAACTGTTTCAACATAATTGTTCCCTGCTTCGTCTCCACAGAACTCTGGTCTCATGTCTTTGCCCTTGTGATTCCGTTAGGAGTATTCGAGAATGACTAGGTTTAAAGCTTTTGTTATGATGATGATGATTTGTATACCTACAGAAAATGACAGAAGTGGTAACAGGAGAAGGGAGGGCTAGAGACAGCTATTCCATTAAGCAATTAGTCATTAGCCACCTGCTATGTGTTCTGCTCTGAATGATCCCAGGGACTCAATGATAACTAGGTCTTTATCCAAGAAGTTTTACAATACAGTAGGAGGAAAATGACAGATACATGTCAGATTATAATACATCTAGGAGAAGATAAGATACGTGACATAAGAGAAGGGAATTCATAGGATCTGAGGGTTCAAAGAAGATGACATTGCATGTATCTGTGGAATCCACTATGAGAAAGGGACTGTAAGAATGGCTAGGATAGTGAGAAGGAACTACAGAGGCAAAAGGGAGAATTGGAAGGAACAGGACGAAGCTCAGTGTAAAGATCACAGGGTATATGCAGAGGAGCAGCACTGGATGGACTGAAAGGTCATGCTGTAGAAGACCACGGATATTAAGATGCTACATTTGAACTCAATAGGCAAAAGTCGGTATTAGAAAGAATCTAAACAAGGTAAGGGTATCGCTGTGTTTATTTATTATGAATGGTAATCCAATAGCAATGAGCATGAACTGGGAGAAGGGAGTGAGGAGATAGGATGGCACATTAGGATGCAATCATCATAGCTGTGTTAAGTGTCTGAATAAAGTGATGATCATCAAAATGGGCAGGAGTAATCGAATGAGGATAGAATAGAAACCTGGATTTGCAAAGGTTTGGCTACAGGAACACTGGACAAGGGCATGCCAATGACAATTCTGCAATACTGGGTTTCAGTGAGATAAGGGTGTACTCCACACTCTCCTAGGCATTTTATGTATGTCATTCATGCATTAATAGAACAAATGAAAAACAATCCTTTTTTTAAAATATATTTTATTGATTTTTTACAGAGAGGAAGGGAGAGGGATAGAAAGTCAGAAACATCGATGAGAGAGAGACATCGATCAGCCGCCTCCTGCACACCCCACACTGGAAATGTGCTCGCAAGCAAGGTACATGCCCCCGACCAGAATCGAACCCAGGACCTTTCAGTTCACAGGCTGAGGCTCTATCCACTGAGCCAAACCGGTCTCAGCAATCCTTTTTTTTTTTTTAACATACGAGGAAACTGAGGCTTAGAGAAGATGAACTTGTACTATAGTAAGTACCAAAGCTGGGGTGTGGACTGAAAACTACTCAATTATATTATACCTTTTAGGAGGATAAGCATGGTTATACTAATACTAGAGGCCCGATGCATGAAATTCATGCAACTGTCGGCCTTCCTTCCACCGGGCTGCCGGCATTAGTTTCCCTCTGGCACCTGGGATCCGGGCTTTCCTCACAACCCGGACTTCATCCAGGAACACATCTGGTCTAATTAGCATATTATGCTTTTATTATTATAGATGAAAGCAAAACCATATCTTTTATCCCAAGGTTGTTCCAAGATATTTCTAATTGGTATCAAAATATCAAACGCATGGATTTTTAATCTATTAACCTTATTTATTTAATTTTTCTCACTTCTATAATACATAGTTAACTGACAATGTTGTAGTACAAATAAGATTTTGATGCAAATAAGGCACCAAAATAAATTTAAACAATAAAAAGAGAGGGAAATTTAATCAAATATGTGATATAGCAATACTCAAAATCAAGATAGGAGGACAATCTAGGGGAAAATGTAGAAGTTATGTTTCATACTCTGGTGTTTTCTACAGAGATGAAAACAATGAAATGAAATACCTATAAAGCTACTTGACATATTTTCTAGAGTTTTCCCCTCAGATGACAGAATTTGAGGCAGGAAAAAAAACATTTTAATGTTATCTACGTGTGACTTTCAGGCTGCTGTTTCTATAGGGAAATGAAGAAATCTGCCTATATTTTCTGACTGTATTGCTTCCAAATATCTTCCAATAAGTGTATCAGCAGGGCTAGAAACTAATGAGACATGACATTATCGCACATCATAAATGTTGACCTGAAACACATTTTGCATATTTACCCTTTATAAATTGATTTCATTTGAACACACAGACAACAGAATATTAGACCCTAAGGAGATATTCAGAACACTGCTCCTGACCTCTAAGAAATTCTACTGGCATAAAACAAACTTCTTATTTGTTTCTGACTTCAATTTACATTTACTTTCCTTCTTTAGGTCTTTAGATGCATTCATTAAATGAAGACAAAGATTTAGAGGCTTTGATGGTGACTGTGAACTAAGCACTTATATGGAAACCATCATCTGTTCCAAGTAAGTCAATGGGCGCAGGAGGTGACATGATGTGGAAAGAACACAGAGTTGGGAGCCAGTCACCTAGCCTCTCTAATCCTGCATTCCCCACCAGACTAAAGAATACCCGCCCGGAGAGTAGAGACTCTGGGAAGGCAGCCAGCCATGTGCCTAGAACACTACAGGCATTCCAAAATGCCAGCTATTATTTCTGTTAGCTTCATAAGGAGGCAAACACCAAACTGGACTGAATTAGAGGCCAAGAGACATTACTGTAAGAAGAGAAGTGCAGCGTGGCTCAGCAGTTGAGCATCGACCTGTGAAGGAGTTCACAGTTTGATTCCAGGTGAAGGCACACGTGATTTTGGCCTATAAACTCTTCTCAGGAGACACAGGAAAACTTATAGCTGACCACTGTTCTCTCAGCATGGTGAAATGTGAGTGTTAAAGATGAAATAGGTAGAACATAAGCAAAACCAACGGTTAACTACTTGCTAAAATATTCCTTCTCAACATGCTCTTGAAAATGCTGCTAGACAAGATGTGGGGAAATCTGTCAAGTCCTGAATTGGGTTGTTTTGCTTTAACATGAGGTCTTGCAACTGAGGAGTTCAGGGAAATTTTGCTTGTTGTATCTTTGAATGCAGGGGGATATGGGAGTATTTCTGTCATGACTAATCCAATTGGTTCATCCAAGTCATCACGTAACTTTTAAACTATAGTTCTTTCTCCCGTGTAGTTCTATTTATACAGAGAGAATGTACTGATCACATGGAATTGGTGTTTCTATTCGCATTGACAGTGAATTCTTAGAGATCCAAAAGAAAGCTTCTATCTGTAATTTAATTTCTTACATTGCTCAACAAGAATGAGCGATTACTAAACTGTGTAATCATGTCCTGTGAGGAAATTCTTCATTTGAAACAGTAAATTAGCATTCTAGTAACTAAAAATAATTGTATATAATTATATATAAATATAATAATTATAATTATATATGACTATAAAGAGACATCAATAAAATTTTATCCTTTGGGTAAGAATATCTTTTAAAAAATGAGTTTGGCCCAGCTGGAATGGCTCAGTGGTTGAGCATCGACCTATTAACCACTGTTCGATTCCCAGTCAGGGCACATGCCTGGGTTGCGGCTCAATCCCCAGAGTGAGATATGCAGGAGGCAGCTGATCAGTGATTCTCTCTCATCACTGATGTGTCTATTTCACTCTACATCTCCCTTCCTCGGTGAAATCCGTAATAAACAAATTTTTTAAATGAGTTTGTGCATCTGATCTTTTGGGATCCTTAGAGCCCTGATTTCATTAGAGCTTTTGGCACAACACCCACAGTTTTCACAAGTTTCCTGATACTGACCTCAGCTGGGTACACAACTTCCAGTCTTCAACACTGCATAGAACTCATTTCCTGCTCTTTATTTTCTGATACTGGCCCAATATAGTTGGATTTTGATCCACACAGTCTGACTTGAAGTCCATTAGCCTAGGTTCTTGAATTCTACTGCCAAAGGGAAAAAAAAATATCTGCATAGCTCTAAATGCAGTTTATGCTTTAATGAGATCTAGCCTATATTCCTTCTATAACTCCATACCATCTTCTCCTTGAAATGTACACATGCACTTGGGCAAATTATGTTTCTCCTTAAATACTCCTTGTCTCAATTTCCTCAACTGTAAATGAGGTTTAGAATTGAAAAGATAATACTAGAAAGGCCAGTTTCATAATAGAAACACATTTAAATTCCTTCCTTCCTAAGAGTGCAAATTTTCAGTGATCAGTTTCATATCTCCATAATACCCTCTCAAAACGATGAAAGAAACAATACATTCACACCATCTTTACAAGTTATCAGATAAATCTGATACATCTTTGTTTTGCAGGATAGCCGTGTCAGGTCATGAATCTGTGTCATTTTCACCCTTCAAACATGCTTGCATTGACATATGGAACAGCTGATCACATTTTGGAGGCATTCCTTGAAATTATGAAAGGAGAAGCTTTGATCTTCTAGCCTACAGTGTGTCTGATGAACAGAACTGATAGCTCTGTGCTTCAGTATGTGCGGTAATTTTTCCTAAAAACAGTTACAAAAATAAGTCTTTATTAAGTACCAGTAGCCCTGTACACGAATCCGTGTGCCAGTAGCTCTCTGTGGGGTCTGGCCACTCCATGCCCGCTGCCCAAGGCTCTCCATGGCCCAGAGGCCCTTCCACGCCTGGGCAGAGAACACTTGCCTCATCGCTGCAGCAAGGATGCGGCCGCCCCCCTCCCTCCCAAGACTGGGGGACTCTGGTGGGGCTGACAGGACAGAGTGCTGCCATCTTGTAGCTATGGGCGCCGCCATTTTTGTGATGGAGTGACAGTTAATTTGCATATTTGCCTTTTATTAGATAGGGTGATGAAACTTCAAAAGAGTTATACTCAATCTGTATTTTGTCCTGTGTTAAATTTCTGAATATAAAAAGGTCCATTTTGTTCACAGAAGAATTCTATTATACCTATTAAAATCAGATGATTGCCAAATTATTTAAACTATATAGACCAGAGAAAAATGTTTTTTAAATACGTTATTTTCAAGGCAAACAAATATAATAGCAAAACCAGATACAGTGGTACCTCGAGATACAAGTTTCATTCCGTAACCTTGAGGCATGGGAAACTATGAGACGCTCGAGTAGCGGTAAACTGGTGGGTCGTGTGCAGCTGGCCGATCTGCGTGATTACTCCTATCTCAAATGTTGCTCGTATTCAAAGCAAAAATTGCTCGCTCGGTGAGGCTCGTATCTCAAAAATCTCATATGTTAGGGCACTCGTATCTCAAGGTACTACTGTAATTGCAATATGAGTATTAAGATATATCAATCTCATATGTAGAATCAGAGAATATAGAGGTAGATATTTTTTTAAATTATCAAATTGAATGCAGTAATATACCAAAAGACACTTCTAGATACTACAAGAGAAACTGAAACCCTCGTTCACAATTGGAGGGAATGTAAAATGGTACCACCACTATGAAAAAAAGTATGGAGATTCCTCAAGAATTTAAAAACAGAACTATCATATGGCCCAGCAACCCTAATTCTGAGCATATATATAAAAGAACTGGAAAAAAATGTCTTATTAAACAAAAATTGATCATAGAGTCTTATAAAGTTCACCCATATCAATTTTAACAATATGCTTTGCTTTTATATGAAATTTTCTCTGGGTTTGTTCTTTCTTTAAACTTGAAATAACAGATTTTTGAGATTTTCATAGCCTATTGAATAAATGTAACTTTAAAAAAATTGCACGTTTATAGATTCCTGCTACTTATGAAGTATCTAAAAACTATATAGATTTTTTAAATATATATTTTATTAATTTTTTACAGAGAGGAAGAGAGAGGGATAGAGAGTTAGAAACATCGATGAGAGAAAAACATCAATCAGCTGCCTCCTGCACGCCCACTACTGGGGATGTGCCCACAACCAAGGTACATGCCCTTGACCAGAATCAAACCTGAGACCCTTCAGTCTGCAGACCGACGCTCTATCCACTGAGCCAAACCGGTTTCAGCTATATAGATTTTTTTAATTCCATAATTAGAACTTTACATGCTTATAGCTCCTTAGAACCCATTAGAGACTATAAGTAAATAATAATATATATATTGGAAAGCCCTGGGTTACACTGTCCAACAATTATCATATCACACACAAAATAAATAAATCTTTAAATTACAGGTCTGTTTTATATTAATTATAAGGTGCTAAGTCCCTACTAGTATGGGGATTTTTATTTTAGTAATCAATTAGCCCCAAGTATTCTGTATACCCTAATATTGTATGAAAACATGTGGGAGACATTTTTCCAGTTCCACAGGTTTCCCAGACTGCTAGCCATCCATCATACTGTCCCATTGAAACATAAATATAAGAGTATCATACTTCAGCTACAAAAAATAAAAATATTTAGGAAGAAGATAAAAAATTAAAATCTAACAATTGTGGTCAGAAAATCAAAACTAGGTACCTCAGTATGTCTGTCTATCTCCATTTCTTCTTCTTCTTTTTTTTTTCTTTACGTACTGAAATTAGAGTTATTTATACTGCCAATGTGTGATAAGCCTTATTCCATTAGAGGAGAAGGTCACTGAAAGACACCAGCTATTCTCAAATTTTTAAGTGTGCTCAGTTACCTGGGGTTTCTTACACTGGGGAGGTCCCGCAGAATATGCCTGCTTAACAAGCACAGGGGGTGATGGAGATAATGGAGATATAAGTAGTCAACAGAACACCTGCTGAAAAACACGGCTTTCCTTCCAATCCATCAACAATTTCTCCTTAAAAGGTTTGTACTATGTTGTAATTTATAAATCAGGTAGCCTGAGGCAAGATTCTGTCTATTAGCATTTTTCACAACTAAAGTTCTGAAAAAAACAACTAGAGACCCAGTGCATGAAATTCGTATACGGCTGCGGGGGAGGGAGGGGAGGTGTGCCCCTCAGCCCAGCCTGCACCCTCTCCAATCTGGGACCCCTCAAGGGATGTCTGACTGCCCGGTTAGGCCCTACCAGGATCAGGCCTAAACAGGCAGTCGGACATCCCTCTTACAATCCAGGACTGAATGGCTCCCAACTGCTCAGCCTGCCTGCCTTTCTGATTGACCCTAACTGCTTCTTCCTGCCAACCTGAAAACCCCCTAACCACTCTCCTGCCAGCCTGATTGATACCTAATTGCTCCCTGCCAGCCTGTTTGCTCCTAACTACTCTCCCCTACAGGCCTGGTCATCCCTAACTGCCCTCCCATGCAGGTCTAGTCACCCCCAACTTGCCTCCCCTGCCGGCCTGGTCACACTTAGCTGCCCTCCCCTGCAGGCTTGGTCCCCCCAACTGCTTTCCCTTGTAGGCCTGGGTCCCCTCCAACTGCCCTTCCCTGCAGGCCTGATCACCCCCAACTTCTGTCCTCTGCCACCCTGTTCACCCCTAACTGCCCTCCCCTGCAGACTTGATCACTCCCAACTGCCCTCCCTGGCAGGCCTAGTCCCTCCTAACTGCCCTCCCCTGTTGACCTGATCGCCTCCAAATGCCCTCCCTTGCAGACCTGGTCCCTCACAACACCCCTCCCCTGCTGGCCATTTTGTGGCGGTCATCTTATGTCCACATAGGGGAAGCCATCTTTAACCACATGAGGGCAGCCATCTTACCTGTTGGAGTGATGGTCAATTTGCATATTACTCTTTTATGAGATAGGATAAAGGTCTAGTACATGGGTGGAGGCCAGCTGGTTTTCCCTGAAGGATGTCCCAGGTCAGGGTGGGGGGTTCCCTTAGGGCATGGGACAGCCTGGGCGAGGGGCCTGTGGTAGTTTGCAGGCCAGCCACACCACTCAGCAACCCAAGCGGAAGCCCTGGTATCTGGGATTTATTTATCTTCTATAATTGAAAGTTTGTAGCCTTGAGCAGAGGCCAAGGCAGGCCAGGGCTGCAGAAACTTGGCTTCCTCCATCACCAGGGGCAACTCAAGCCTCCTGCTCTCTTCAGCTATGTGGCTGCTGCCATTTTTGTTGGGATTTATTTATCTTCTAAAATTACAATTTTATAGCTTTAACTGGAGGCCTGGGCCAGCCAAGGTGTGCAGAAAGCTTGGCTTCCTTTATTGCTGGGGAAACCCAAGCCTCCTGCTCACTCCATGGCCACAGTCATCTTGGTTGGGTTAATTTGCATACTAGCTCCTGATTGGCTGATTATGTGGCTTGAGGTGTAGCAGAGTATGGTTAGTTTTCATATTACTCTTTGATTAGATAGGATAATAGAGAGTAAATATATAAAAAATAAACACACACATGCCAAAGCTACTTTCAATATTTTTCAGAATATCAAATGACTAGAGGCCCAGTGCCCAAAATTCGTACAATCAGGGGGGAAGGGATCCCTCAGCCTGGCCTGCACCCTCTCACAGTCTGGGAGACCTCAGGAGATGTCCGGCAGTTGGACATCCTTAGCACTGCCACAGAGGTGGGAGAGGCTCTCTCCACTACTGCTGTGCTCAACAGCTGTGAGTCCGGATTCTGGCTGAGCTTATGGAAGTAAACTGATCACGAGGGAACAGTTCCTGCATTGAGCATCTGCCCCCTGGTGGTCAGTGCACATCATAGCAACTGGTCATTCCACCATTTGTTCAATTTGCATATTAGCCTTTTATTATGTAGGATAATATCAAAGGTTATTTTATTAACTATCAATCACTAAAACAGGAATAAATAAAAACCAGATAATCCAAAGCTTAGATATTATATAATGTGAAATTAAAGGTGAATATATAAATACAATTTATTTTATACTAGAGGCCTGGTGCCGAATTCGTGCACGGGTGGGGTCTGGCCAGCCCACCCCAATCAGAGCCAATCAGGTCGGGCCAGCTCAGGGAAGGGGACGTGGGAGGTTGGCTGGTCAGGGGTTGGGGGTGGGCCAATCGGAACTGGCACTGGCCAGGCAAAGGGGTCACGACTGGCTGGAGGAAGGGGCCTCAGGTGTTTGGCCAGCCAGCCCTGACCCCTGGTCAAACTCGGGATCAAACTCCCAGCAGAGGGGACAATTTTCATATTAGCCTTTTTTTACATAGGATTCCAGACTATGCCTCAGTTTAACAAGAATATATTTACATCCCTAGAATTTTGGGGTTATGTAACCATAGTTTTCAGAAAAATTGTGAGATCCCTTATTAATTCTCAAATATTCAATTAGCTTTCCATGTTTGGGAAAAAAAGAAAGAGGTTTTATTCCAAGGTCTAAAATAAACAGGCCATATAAATTTGATAGCTCATTATGATTTGTGAAAGAGTAAGAAATCTAAAGAAATCAGTAACATAGGTAACATTTTTAATCATTATTTCCAAGTTATAACAGGTCATTTGTAACTATAAAATCTTGAAGTATATTGTGAAAGGATAAAATGTACTTAATTTGTAAAACTTCAAATGATATAACCCTGATAATTGCTAAAATGAATTTTACACCCTGCAGGGTACAACTCACAAGACCAAATTAAAATGCCTCAAAATACAGCCATCATTCTAATCATTTCCCAATAAGTCTAAGCAATACAATTAATTCTCTGGCATTTACTAGATGTACCGGTTAATAATGTGGATTTTTTTCAATAAATGGAGTTACACATATGTTGATAGATATGGGATTTGATATGTATGCTATTTTGTTGTATTGACAACAAGCTTCAAAACGTCATATGTCAAATTTGCTGAAGGTGTTAACAATCATAACTTAAAAAAATGTCAAATATTGTGTCAAAAAAAGAGCATTTGCTGGAAGTTTTAATTCATTATTTTGAATAAAAGTGCTGTTTAATACTTCAGGAAGCTTATAGTGAACATGCTCTATCTCAAGATACTTGTGAACGCTGGTTTTAACACTTTAAAAGTGATGATTTCAATGTGAAAGATAAAGTCGTCCAGGTCAACCGAAAAAGTTTGAAGAACAACAATTACAAGCATTATTGGATGAAGATGTGTGTCAAACTCAAAAACAACTTGCAGAAAGATTAAATGTTGCTCAGCAAACAATTCCCTGTCATTTACAAGCAATGGGGAAGATTTTAAAGGAAGGAAAATGGGAGCCACAGCAACTGAATGAAAGAAAAATGGAAAACCGAAAAGTCATCAGTAAAATGTTGCTTCAACGGCAGGAAAGGAAGTCTTTTTTGCATCGAATTGTGATTGACAATGAAAAGTGGATTTATTTTGAGAATCCAAATACACAGAATCATGGGTTGATCCAAGTCAACCATCAACATCAACTGCAAGGCCAAATCACTTCAGAAAGAAGACAATGCTCTGCGTTTGGTGGATCAGGAAGGTGTGGTGTATTATGAGCTTCTAAAACCAGGTGAAACCATTAATACTGATCGCTACCAACAACGAATAATCAATTTGAACCATGTTTTGATCGTGAAACAACTAGAATGTGCCAGAAGACACGGCAAAGTAATTTTGCTTCAAGATGACACGCCCTCACACACTTCAAAACCAGTTAAAGACACATTAAAAGATCTTGCCTGGGAAGTATTAACTCACCCTCTGTATTCACCAGACCTTGCTCCTTCAGATGACCACTTGTTCCCATCGATGGCACATGCACTTTCTGAGCAGCACTTCAAAACATACAAAAAGTGGAAAATTGGATCTCTGAATGGTTTGCCTCAAAACAAGAAAAGTTCTACTGGGATGGTATCCACAAATTATCTGAAAGATAACGAAATGTGTAGCTAGCGATGGACATTACTTTGAATAAAGCACTTTTGATGTTTCTCTTGAAATGATCATGTTTTCTTTGATTACAAAATCCGTATTATTAACCGGTACACCTAGTCTGCAAGTTTTCTACAGTGAATTCATATGAACTCAAACATCATCAGGCAATATTTATGTACTTAGTACACAAATTATCTTGTCACTCAGGAACTGCCTCCTTAATTCAGAAACACCCGCATATCTGTCTCATTCCCATCACCCTCAGGCATGGCACAAAGAGCACAGAGACGATGGCTGACAGGGGACTGGAGTCACCCTGGCCGGTCTGCAATCGTCTGACAAGAATGGGGGGCCTTTAAGGTGATCTGTTAAGTATGGAGACCCCTCACCAGAGAAGAGTGAGTGCTGGCTAATACTGCTTTTCCCACTTCACTTCTGGGTCCCTGTGCAATAGTCAAATACCACTTAAATAGCACGCATATGAAAATACAAACTCACATGTTGGCTATTTGAATGGGTTTCCAGAATCGGTAGGCAATAGGGTGTCCCCTTGGCAGTATTTTGCATGTGCCCCCCAGTTTCTAAATGTCAGGCTTAAAACATCCAAGAATAATTTTCACTACATTTGCCTCGGCCATATATATTGTGATAGAAGGGCGATATTTGTTCACACCCATTTTAATTCGTCAAAATTAGAAATGAGATGCAATTAGGAAAACTCATAAATGCAGTAAGTTGAAAACCCACAGCAACGGAGTGACTAAGAAGGCTTTCAGACAATGCCAACGTCACATAATATATTACATCTGCTTATGTGAAAGGATTCGTTTATACTATTTCCTAGTATTTAGCATTTCATTTGACCACTTCCCAAACCCATCTCTACCAGACTGACTCCTTTTAGACCACAAGGCCATCCGGGACCATGTAGAAGCATGAATGCTGCTCCAGAAACAGGAAAGAGAATGTTTCTGCCTCCGGGGTAGGTCAAGGGCAGGTGCATAGTCACTGAGGTCTGGCCCAGTCCAGGAAAGGTTCAGGAGACCACAGCTGCTTTAGTTCTGCCTCAGTGTCCATCCTCTTCTCAGAAAGGCGTGAAGATCTACTTAAGTTAATGACCTTATGCTTCTCTCTCAGAAAAGTCCAGGCAAGTCACACACCCTCTGCAGGCAATGGAGTTCCCCCCACCCAGTGGTTCTCAACCTTTGTAAGGCCGTGACCCTTGCATACAGTTCCTCATGTGGTGGTGACCCCCAACCATGAAATTTTTCTACTGTGATGCATCGTGATGTAAATACGTATCTGCATTTTCCGATGGTCTTAGGCGACCCCTGTGAAAGGGTCGTTCGATCCCCAAAGGGGTCGTGACCCAAAGGTTGAGAACCGCTGCCCCCACCACTTAGTCCTTCAGCTGCCCTCCATTAACATCATGGACCTCACACAAGTTGCTTGTGGGTTCCGTCTCACCTTCCTGGTCCATAAAACATGGGTACTGATCCTTACTTTGTAACGCTGCTTTGAGGATAAAATGAGACAAAGTACATAAAGCACGTGACAGTGCCTGGCATATAAAAAAGTACTTAATTGTAGCAGTAACTGTTAACTGCTAATGATAATTCTTAGTATTTTAATAGTAATCATAAGTTTGATTCATGGAATAATCTCCATTTCCAGCAAACAGCCACGCATTGCTGTGGTGACATTTTTCCTCTGTAGAGAAGAGAGAGCCAGACAACTTGGCATGGAGCATATGTTCTAAAATTGTATGAAGATACCAAAGGCAATGGAAAAGCAGACGAGAGCATTTTAAAGATTAAAATGCCTTTTGATTGCTCTGTGTTATGTCCTGTGTTGCAGACAGGCACTGTCAGAATCAGTAGCTTTAGAAATGATGTGTTTTGTACAGCATAAAATGCCTGGCGAAGCATATTTCAAATTTTGTTTTGAAAGCACTGATTACCATACATCTTTGAAATTAAATTTTCTCATGGTTCACCTTTAAACTCTTACCCTGCTCTCAGAGAAAAAAAGTAAAAGGAAAATTCTTCTTCACAATTCCACCCCAAGTTAAACTGCAGATAAACATTAGAAGTCACACAAATGAATTATGTCACGAGTCTAATATCTCTTTACTGAATACTCCCCTCCTTTTTTTGTCATTACTACAAGTGACTGAGTATCACCTGTATATTTTCATAAATATAATGGAAAGGCTAGTGTCTCCAACAGCATTTTGCTTCTGCTTATCTGGTAATGCAATAATCAAGATTTCATTACAGCATAATAAATGTTTGAGGAGCGAATGGAATGTCAGGTCTAATTCTCTGCTTTTCTGTTGATGAATATTAAATTTTCTATAGTTCTCTCTTCTATGTGACCACTTCGCTTGGTAAACAGTCAGCAATTCTTCCTCAGAAATCTTTTTTATAATATACTTTGCCCGCAGATTGAAGATGCCATTGAGTTGTTTTTTTTTTTTTCATTGTACATTTGTATAAAAAGGGCACTTTTGGCATATGTTCATTCAAGCTGAGTAAGGTTCAGGTGAGTAAGATATTTCCTCACAGTCGTAATTGCTAAATTCCCACTGTCACAACAGAAACCTTTTTTAAAAGTAAAAAGCACCAACTATAATAAAATGATTCAAAAATCTATAATATGATTTATTGTACTGTGTGGTACACAGTATAAAACATGTGGGCCACAAAATAATCACGGTGCTCATTTAGGATGCATGAATGACGGTCCTCAGCATGATAATCATGATACCAATCTACCAAACTTGTCACCTAAGTTTCTAAAAATGGTACAACTGGTTTTAAAATGTAACTAATGCCATATCATAGCACACATTTGACTTGTTCCTTGTTTCCAAAGAGTTATTTGGAGAACCACTTCTAAGCTACACACCCAAAATTCCTTACGGGGTTTTCCATGACAACGAGTAAAAAAGAGACTAGAAGTGTTTACAGTGAACTCTTGGAAAAAGGCTCTTCTACTGAAATACAATGGAGTGTTTTGTGCAAAGAAGAATTAGAGCAATTAAGCAGCGAAAAGGTTCCCATATAGTGAGCACGGGTACAATGTTCTTCGATTGCTATGGGTTCATGCAAAATATCCTGCCCAGCTGGTATGGCTCAGTGGATTGACCATCAGTCACCACATGCACCAAAAGGTCACCGTTTTGATTCCTGGTCAGGGCACATACTAGGTAGGGGGTGTGCAGGAGGTAGCTGATCAATGTTTCTCTCTCATCTCACATGGATGTTTCTCTACCTCTTTTTCCCTTTCCCATTCGCTTTCTTTTAAAAATAAATAGATAAAAATAAACAATTATATGTATTAAAAAAACACTTGTCTCTATCAGTGGCACTCACTTATATCATTGGCTCTTAGCTCAAAGAAACATATATCATATTGGCAACTCGCGAGTGCTATTATCTGCACTTTTTTCTGGTCCTCCCTGTTATGTAGCGGATGTGACTTTGCCCTTTTTCCTGTGAGGAGTCTTAAGGGAGTCCTCCAAATAACAGCCAATGTGGGTTTCTGCCATTTTGGCTGTTGCCTGAGCCCAGGGAGGTGTTCTGCACTGGGAGCCATGAGGAAATCCTGATCACACCCAGCATCATTCTGGGTGCACAGGCGCTGCAGCTTGAAGCTGAGACTGTCACAAGGTATAAAGAAGCACACCAGCTCCGCCTGCACCCCAGCCCCGATACCAGCACCTGCAGTTCCTCATTGGAAGGTGCCCACAGACTGCCAGGACGGCTTTCCTGTATCCACAGAGACAGGTAAGCACCGGGCAGTCACGTCACCTTCCTACCCTGAGCCCTTACCGAAGGAATGAAGACATATACATACTCAAGTCCCATTGCCTCCTCACTGTAATGATTCCGTGATGAGTCTCCAGAGCTGTCCTGCAAGACTGAGTTATGCTACCCCCACCTCCTATGAGATTTTTCTGGATACCTTGCTCTTGCTTCTCTTCCTTCCATTCCCTGTCTACTTCCCCACCATGCTCCTGGATTTTGCCAGGAACAATTCCTCATGAGCCTCATCCACATCAATCCCATCTCAGATAGAGCTTCTGGAGACAGATAACTATTAATAGTATTACTAAGGGTGATTGAAAATAATACAAAGATAAAAATAGTTTTCTTAAAAGTTATACAAAATGATAGAAAGCACGGATCAAGCAAACTAAGTCCTTCACTTAATGTTATCAATAGGTTCTTGAAACTGAGGCAAAAATGCCATATATTGAAACCAATTTTACCATATTCTAATGGATATAGACAAACGTTAAGTTCCTATAGTATCTCATCAGTGTTATAACAAAATAACACTGAACAAAACGACATTATTTAAAGACCTGCTGTATGGAAACTCGAAGGGAAATAAAGTTGCCAAATTCTCAAAAGGCCTTGAGTGTCAAGAAAATAAGCTTGTAACTTGTTTGTTAGACAGTCATTTCCCGTTTGAATGGTTTTAATAGGAGAAGCCATAGCATATGATTTTAAAAGTTTAGCCTGAATAATTCAGTAAAACTATCATTAAAGTCCGACAACTTTTCTGTTCTTATTAGATATAATGTAAGTGGGACCTCTTGAACATTAGCAGAGATGCAGTGCTTTGTAATCATTTCTGTCCAAATATGGTCTGAAGTGTATTGAAGAAATACAACTAGCCAGAATCTGTCTACTCTGAAATGCAGGTGCGTTCTGAAAGTGAGCACACACACACACACCTTCTCTCAGTCAAATGCTCACCTGTCCTTAAGGGGACTGTGGCAGCGTATAAACACTCACACTTCAAAGTCATGTGCAAGTTGACATTCGTCTGAAGATGACTTATATATATATCCTCTTCCTTAGTATCCCATTGTTATGTATGGCTATCAATCCAAGCTATATGCTCCGGTACACATTTCTAAAGCATCTTTTATCTTTAGACCACAAGATAACAGTGAAATGTTTCCAGGCACTGACATGTATAGTTTCCTGACCACAGTGACATTCTCTTTGAGGCGGCATTTCCACCTTCAGCTAACAGTGCCCACCATTATGCTGGCTCTCTGATAAAGGATATTTGCTATTTATTTCTTGCCTACAGATGGAGTTCAGTGCTCTAGGGGCTGGAATGTTGCTGCCTGACCATTTATAAAGGTCCTCATGTTTGAAGGACTTGACATTTAAAACGACAATTCTCACCCCGACTGCACAGAGGAAATCAATCGGGAGTTGAAAAAAGAAAATATGAGTCCCACACTCCATCCCATCCCATGACCTGGCAATGGTTTGCTTTCAAAAGCTCTCTAGGTGGTTGTCAATGCAACCAACATTTTAGACTGATCGGTCTGAATCTGAGTTACACCGTGTGTTGTTGTTTTTTGTCCTTTCCATTTCTTTCTTTATTAAAAAAAACAAATAGTTTTAATGTTGATATTATTGCAGGAGCCTTCCTTCTCCCCTAACTCGATTTTAATATTAAAATTGAGAGTTGGTCCAACAATTAAAAACAATGATACATTTGTATAATCCCTATCAGTTTATAAAGTATTCTCACAAATATCATCCCTAGGAGACAAAAATAGTGTTTATTTTAACCATTTTAAAGAAGAGGAAACAAGTCCTGAGAATGTATATGGGGTGTATGGAAGGCCATAGAATAATAAATAGAACCAGATACAACTGCTAATTCCAGACACAGAGGTCCATCTATCAAGGAATACACCACCTGGTTTGATGCTTGGAAACATAACAGTCTGGGGGGAGGAAAGATGAACTGGTGGAGGCCAGAGGGTTTTAGAACAGTGACACTGATCTCTGTGACCCTATAATGGGGAATATTGGGCATTAAAATGTTGTCCAAACTCAGAGAATGCACAACACTGAGTGAATCCTAAAATTATTATGGACTTTGGGTTTATGATGTGTCAATGTAGGTTCATCAATAGTAACAAATGTACCACTCTGGTGGGGGATGCTAATAACAGGCAGGATGTAAATGGGCAATCTCTGTATCTTTCCCTCAATTTTGCTGTGAACCTAAAACGGCTTTTAAAAAATTGAGTCTCTTGAAGATAAAATAATAACATCCTTCAGACCCCTTTGTTGAACTGTAAAACAAAGCGGTCTGGAATTTTTAATGTGAGCTAAGGAGAAGATCGTTGTTACTGTAAGATTTAATCCTTTTCCACCATCTTGCAGCAAATTGGCCTCCATATATTGAGAATTCTCCCAAGTCAGCTTGTGAAAAAAACCTTCAAAGACTATAAACTCTGTTTACCTTGTACGTGTTATGTGGATATAGCTGTGCGCCAAGGTGATACAAATGCACTGATCATGGTAACCCAGGCTGATGTTGAAAGAGATACAAGTATATTTGGAAAGTATTAGCCTTTTAGCCAAGGGACAGAACCCCAAGGTAAAGAATTTGTGCCTAGTCAACAATGTCCCTCAGTTCTTAACCACCCTACACAGTCTAGACTGAACAACCCATAAGGGCATATTCAACTTTGTGTTCCTACCTCCAATTCAGCGCCTGGCAGAGAATGGGCACACACTAGATATTTGGAATGATGAAATAATCAAGATGTGCGTGCGTGTGTGTGTGTGTGTGATGGAATGGGAAAGCCTCTAAGAAATAGATTTCTAACTGTATTTTCCATTAGCATCCTCACCAGGAAGCTGGGGCTTCTTGAAGAATATTGAAACCATGAGTCCATGCAAATACCGCTTGCTACCTTTTTTCTCTGAGGAATCCACTGCTCTCCACATCCTGCATCAACCAAATTTTCCTTTGATGCCATGTTGCTATAAAATCATTTTTATTCCCATTACCATCCCACTTGTTTCATAACCATTGAGTTCATATCACCTCTAAAAAGGCAAACTATAGAACACAAAGGATTAGAAGCCTGTGCAACAGATGTCTACAAGTCAGACAAGATAATTTCAAGAAAAACCCATGGGGTAGAGATTTCAAATAACAACCGCAGCGTAGCTACCTGCATTTCGCCATTATTGGCCCCCTGTTCTAGTAAGAACAGGAGCAAGTATTGAGCTCACTTCTTTTTAGGGCGCTGAGCATCTCTTAAAGTTGAAAAACCAGTGTGGTACCCGCGTTCTCTTCCAGGACATGCTGCAGCCTTCCCAAGATGAAAGGAGTTACATTCCGGATGTCATGGAAGCCGCCCTGGCCTTGGAGAGGAACCTGAACCAGGCCCTGGGGGAGCTGCAGGCCTGGGTTCCACCCGCACGGACCCTCATCTCTGTGTCTTCATGGAGAACCACTTCCTGGATGAGGAGGTGAAACTCATCAAGAAATGGCTGACAAGTGACTCAGCTCTGCAGGCTGAGCTCACCTTGTAAGCAGTAAGGCAAAAGCTGGGCCTTAAGAGTGGCAGGAGGAGGAATTAAGTAAGCAATTTCCTTAATGAATTAAGGAAAACCATTTGTTCAAACCAGTTTCCCAGCCCTTTTTACCACTTCTACATTTAATACACCTAAAATGACAGACTAACTCCGACTCAACATAGACACACTGAGTTCTGCTCCAAGTGTAGCACATCAATAGGGCAAAAATAAGTAGTTTCTTTCTAGTTAGGAAAATATAAGCTGCATATAAAATATTCATGTAAACTGCAATTATAAAAGTAGAGTTATCAGAGTAGTGTGGAAAGAATGAAAAAAGGAGAGAGAGATTAGCATGAGTCACAAAGACTTGGTAAAGCTTTCATAGAAAAAGAAAGAAGTGTATTTGAAGAGGCTGAAGAAAATAGAATGCAAACCAGTTTATATATAAGTTAAACATAAAAACCAAAATTTTGTATAATTTTGTCAGTCTTTTTATTTAGAGCCTTTTATCAACACTGATACAGTGTCTTCTCTTTCAGAAGTATGAGTTATATAATAAAATCAAGAAAATTAAAAGCAACCCAAAATGTGCAATTCACTTGAGATAAATAATGCAGTATTTGGCATAACTATAAAAGGAAAATACATCACATAAGGCAAAAATGGTTACATCTCTACTTCCCATGTCATTTTTCTATCATTCTTTTTGACGACTGCATGTCTAATTATTAAATGTTTAAAAATTATTACATATTGTTTCTGTCAAAAAGCCTTTTGAATTATTTGAATTCCATACCTTTTCCTAGACTATGCCATCTGACTAGATTCTTTATATTATTGAATCATTGTATTATTGAAGATGTCACATTTGACAGCATTTGCATTCAGACCTAACTCAGGAATGTAGCAAACTATCAGCAAAGAGAAATGAAGTACATATATTGATTTTATTCCAAGTATGTAAACCTATACAGTTGACCCTTTACCAATATGGGTTTGAATTTGCACGAACCCACTCATATGCATATTTTGTTCAACAAATTCTGTAAAAGTAGCCTTTTCTTCCTTATGATTTTCTTAATATTTTTTCTCCAACTTAATTTATTATATTTATTATACAGTATGTAATACAGATAACATATAAAATATGTGTAAATTGTTTAGGTTATCAATAAGGCTTCCAATCAATGAGTGGGCTATTAGTAGTTAAGTTCCTGAAGTGACAAAAGTCGTACCCAGATTTTCAACTGCACAAGGGTTGGTGTTCCTAATTCCCACATTGCTCAAGGGTCAACTATAATCAGAATATTCTTCTTCAACACCTCTCTTTAGTCTCAAAATCCTAAAAGGGATGTGGGGAGGTAGAAGAGAGGGTAAAGAGGGGACCAATGGTGACAGAAATAGACTTGACTTTGGGTGGTAAGTACATAATAAAATATATAGATTATGTATTATTGAATTGTACACTTGAAATCTATAACTTTATTAACCAATGTCACCCCAATAAATTCAGTATTTTTTTTAATTGAGATAGATATTTTTAAAAGTCTAAAATGCCCCTCAAAATTCAAAAGGTATTTATCTACTCAATTGGAAAATAAGCTGTTTTCCAATTAACATCTTAACATATATTTTTTCTGGAATACTGTCAATTTTTTCAATATTCCTCTGTCAGTCAAACTAAGTAATCTAGTTCAGCTTCACTTGTTGAGATTTACCCACAGGGCTGCCTACAATAAAAACTATCTCCTCAAATAATTCTATGTTGGAAATGATTCTTGAGGAAGCATATATCTAATACTGCATAAATATGGAAGCCATGTGATGATATAGAAAGAACTCAAACTTGTACCTTAGAAATTATCACATCTGTTAGACTTTTATAGCAAGGTTGGAATTAATTAATTCTATGCCACTAGTGTCATTTAGATGAATATGTAAGCTGTGACATCAAATCTAGAATGGTAACTTTTTCAGACAACTTCATTCATGATCAAACAATATGTCCAGAAGGTCTGATTAGATCCTGTCCACTACCTCCATACATCTCTCCTGGTGCACATTTAAGCCTATACGGCCTGAAAGTTACTTTGTCTCTTTAGAAAACTCATTATGCATTAGCTACCTCAGAATGGTTCAGGGAGGCAAGTAAGAGTTTTGGCAGACACCAGCAGCTAAAGGGGATTTGGGCAGCAGTTGCAGAGGGTGGAGAGAAATAGCCCTACAAAAATGGTGATTCAAACTCAGAATTCCAGTATCTGAAGATGTTAGTCAAAATCAGGTAGAACTAATAATTCCTCCCTCGTAACCGATGTTTTAGCCAGACATTTAGCCCTTCAATACGCCTGTGTATCTGCTTCCTTCTGTCAAAATCACTCCTCCCAGCCTTTACTAACTCTGCTTCATCTTCAAGACTTAAAAGTCATTATCATTTTGTTAAAAAAAAAAAACATTATCCAACTCTCCAAGTCCTGTCTGGCTATCCTATTATTCTGTTATATAATCCTGAAACCCCCTACTAATTTTAACATTTAGCATACAATACTATATTGAAATTGCCCATTTATGTAGATCTGTTCCACATCACACAGTAACCAGGAAAATAAAATAACCAGGTTGTCTATCAGGCATATAAGGTATTAGGGTTACATCAAGAAAGATACAGTGAGGAATTTGATTCACAATTGTGGTTCTTGCCTCTAGCCCAAGGACTGGCCAATAGGAGAACAATGAAGTCCTGTTATCTGAATAAGGAAGTTTTTTTTAAAAAAGAAATGTGTCCCAGAAAACCAGTAAGCTAAGGCATGAATTGTAGGACTGAATACATCATCCCGGGACCTTGTTAATAGGTGTAGGATATAGGACTAGACTAGAAAAGAGGAAGGAGGCTCATGGCTGAAGCCCAAGTAGAAATTCAGAGCAAAAACTATAGACACACTTAAGGATTCACTAAACTACTGGAATAAGGGCCCTTCAATGTCCCTAGTTTCTTAACAAAAATGATTCTCCAGCATGGAGTAGAGTTAATCCTGCAACTGAGGAATAAATTTGGAACTGTAGAAGAGAATTAAAGTAGTCATCATTGCCAAGGAAGAGAATTAAAGTAGTCATCATTGCCAAGGACATCCAGATCCTGAAAGTGGTGATGTTTCCAAAAAGTCCATAATAATAGCTTTAGCTAATTATTTATACACTGGTATGGAGTGAAAGTGTGCATCCCCCCCAAACTTCTTATGGCAATGAGAAGTTTCCAATGAGATTGTATTTGGAGTCAGGACCTTTAAGGAGGTTGTAAAGGTTCAAGGAGGTCATGGGGATAGAACTGGTGCCATAGGAAAAGAAAGAGACCCCCCTCATCTGTCTCTTTCTCAAGGAGGAGACATTCACAGTTCAGGAAGAGAACTCCCACCAGGAATCGGGTCAGTGTGCATCTTGGTCTTGGACTTTCCAGCCTCCAGAACAAGTGAGAAGTAAGTTATCTCAGCCACCCATACCGGTTGTTGTTACAGCGGCCCCAGCAGATGAATACATATACCGAAACTGATTTTTATGTATAATATCTCAAAATAAATTGAACAAAGTCTATTTGTCCTGTGAGCATCGTTTTCCCGCCACGCAGGAAGGGGAAAAAGAGCACACCTGGACAGCTACTGCTGTCAGTAAACAGATCGGACGCCTAAACTCACAATGAGCTCATGAGCACTTCTATGGCATCTGCTGTGGCATTTGCCCATCATCTGCTGACAGCGTCCAACAGTTCAGTGGCCAATACAACTGAACTCGCAATGAGGCTTTCTGGGCCCATCCTGCGTCTGTCGTTCTGCAAAAGTCATGAGATAGCTGTTCCCCAAAATGCAAGACTGATAAGGTTACACAATAACTGATCCAAGAGAGCTCAAGCCAAGGTCTTAACCATGATAGAGGATCGCTTGGCTGCTGCTACTGTGAGTCTGGGCTTTTTGTTTGTTTGTTTTTTCCTTTTGCTGATGAAAATGATTGCAATGTCCTAAAAATCCTCAGCAGCCGGGATGTTGAGGGTCCTTTAGGACAGTCTCAGCAGTGGTTGCAATGAGGTGGTTCCCTGGGTTCTTGGTTGCATGACTGTCTTCAGGAGATGGAAGCCCTACCCAGAATGTCACAACTGGGAAACCTCTTGCTGCTGCTGATGGATGGATGCCATACAAAGAAGTTACTGAGATGTGAATTACCTTCATAACTGAATTATTATTCCCTGAAGCGGTCAGAGCAGGGGCTGTCCAGGTTCCAAGGGGCTGTATCACATATAGCATTATAAAGTAGGTCCTTCCCTTCAGCCTATTTGTCCATATTTAATTATTATGGCTAAAAAATCATACACTATACTCCAACATCTCACTAGCACCGCATTCACTATAGAACAGGGTTTGGTATTGGGTCAGTTTATTTTGTACTCCATCCAAGAGAATTTAATTAAGAATATCTAAAGTACCTTCTTATGAGATGATCTTACTGGTAAATTGGTCCCAAGGAGAGTGCTGTGTTAAAGTTCCCAAAGATATGGCCCAAAAAAAGGAGAAATTTATGTTTCTTCTTCTATTTATGTACTAGAGGCCCAGTGCATGAAATTCATGCATGGGGGCCAGGGGGTGGAGGGGGGGTGTCCTTCAGCCCAGCCTGCTTCCTCTCCAATCTGGGTCCCCTTGAGGGATGTTGCACTGCCCATTTGGATTGGGCCTAAATGGGCAGTCAGACATTTCTCTCGCAATCCAGGACTGCTAGCTTCCAACTGCTCACCTGCCTGCCTTCCTGATTACCCCTAACCACTCTGCCTGCCAGCCTGATCATCCCCTAACCACTTCCTGACAGCCTGATTAATGCCTAACTGCTCCACTGCCAGCCTGTTTGCCTCTAACTGCCCTCCCCTGTGGGCCTGATCACCCCTAACTACCCTCCCTGCAGGCTTGCTCACCCCCAACTGCCCTCCCTTGCAGGTCTGGTCCCTCCCAACTTCCCTCCCCTGCTGGCCACCTTGTGGTGGCCATCCTGTGTCCACATGGGGGCAGGATCTTTTGACCACATGGGGCAGTCATCTTGTGTGTTGGAGTGATGGTCAATTTGCATATTACTCTTTTATTAGATAGGATAGAGGCCTGCTGCACGGGTGGGGGCCAGCTGGTTTTCTCTGAAGGGTATCTTGGATCAGGGTGGGTGTTCCCTTGGGACATGGGGTGGCCTGGGCGAGAGGCCTTTGGTGGTTTGCAAGCCAGCCACACTCCTCAGCGACCCAAGCGGAGGCCCTGGTATCTGGGATTTATTTATCTTCTACTACTGAAACTTTGTAGCCTGGAGCAGACAGAGCCAAGCCTTCTGCTCACACAGCCACTGAAACTTTGTTGCCTTAAGCGGAGGCCTGCCCACCAGGGTGTGTAGAAAGCTTGGCTTCCTCCATTGCCAGGGGCAACCCAAGCCTCCCTCCTACTCTCTCTATGGCTGTAGCCATCTTGGTTGGGTTAATTGCATACTTGCTCTGATTGGCTGATAGGCATGGCTGGTGGGTGTGGCTGGTGGGTATAGCAGAGATATTGTCAATTTGCATATTACTCTTTTATTAAATAAGATATATACTGCTCTACCCATAACTTTCAGCCTACGCAACTTACTTAGAGTTTCAGGATTTTTATTGGAATTGCCATTACACTTAAAACACACAAAGGGGCCCTGGCCAGTGTGGATCAGTTGATTGAGCATTGTCCATTGTACTAAAGATGGCAGTTTGGATTCCCGGTACATGCGCAGGTTCTATCCCCAGTCAGGGCTTTTAAGAGGGGCAGCCAATTGATATCTCTCTCTCTCTCTCTCTCTCTCTCTCTCTTTCTCTTTCTCTCTCTAAAATTAATACAAAAACTAAAATAATAAAAAACATACACAAACACACAAAGGGAAGAAATCCTACTAGTTTGCAACCTCAGCCAATAGTAAAATGGAAAAAACAGTAATAATTCTCAAAGAATAATTCATTTCTTTCATAAAGCTAGAAAATCCTATCTAGAATATATTCTAAATATTTTTCTAACTGCCTTATAGTAAACATTCAAAAGAGGTACATAAAATATTAAAGTAGCCAAAAACAGTAATGAAGGAGTTCTTTCTACCACATACATATCTCAGGATGCTGAAATAAAGTTTTAATGTAGACTCTTTTCTCTTTTGGCACCCAAAACCAGGGTAAATTTTGGATAATCAAAAATAGCTGTATAATGCATTTACTAGCATGTTTTTCTACATACTATAGAAGTTTAATAATGTATATTTCAAAACTGGAAAACATATCTCAAATACATCTTAGATCTTTCACATCAATGACTTCCTTATTCTTTATTTTGAGATTTACATCAATTTCTAGAGTCCTGGTGCATGAATTCATGCACTAGTGGGGTCCCTTGGCCTGGCCTGCGGGATTGGGCCGAATCCCGCTCTCTGACATCCCCCAAGAGGCCCCAGATTGCAATAGGCTACAGGCCAGGCCAAGGGACCTCACTGGTGCCCAATAGGGGCCAGGGAGGGACACAGGAGGTTGGCCAGTCATGGAGAAACTGCATGAGGGCTCCAGGGCATGTCTAGCCCATCTTGCTCAGCCCTCATTGGCCAGACTCCAGCAGCAAGCTAACCTACTGGTCGAAGCATCTGCCCTCTACTGTTCAGTGCATGTCATAGCAAGCATTTGAGTAGCCTTAGCATATCATTAGCATATTATGCTTTGAGTGAACGGACAACCAGCATATTAGGCTTTTATTATATAGGATATGAATAGTTACTTGGAATTATAAAAACAATCTGGTTAAAACAATTATAAGTTCGCCCTCAGTCTAACATAACTTGTGGCATAAATATGTGAGACTTTGCTTAGAGTTTTGCAAGCTTGAATATCCATCTCTAAATGAAAGGAAAACTGTTTCATTTTTCCCCCTATGTGTTGTATAATTTCTTGGCACAAGAGATATAATTTACATGCAAATTTTATGAGTACAACTTTCAGAGTTTAAAAAAGTAAATATTTTTAGTAACATCATATACCCATATAAAGAGTATAACATTTGCCTAAGTGCTCTTTGGATAATAGCAGTAATTAAACATACAAAAACATATATACTTAGGCGCACACAAAGTATTTGTCAATTACAGTTCCTACTATATTTACCGAATTCTGCAGATTATAAAGAAACTAAGGGAGAGAAAAGTTTTAGAGTTTATTCTGGTATCCACAATTTTATGTCAAAAATAACATCTAGTTAATTAAAAACATGAAAAACAAAAATTGTAACCAATTTATTTTCAATCATGTCCAGTTATAGGGACACTTTTTGAATGCTTCAGTTATTTTTAAGGGGGTTATGCTTAGTATTTTTATTTATTTATTTATTTATTTATTTTTTACTTATGACTTGAGAGAGAGAGAATAAAAGCAAGAGAGAGAAAACATTGATTTGTTATTCCACATATCTATGCTTTCATTGGCTGATTCTTGTATATGACCTGACCAAGGATCGAACCCACAGTCTTGGTGAATCTGGACAATATTCTAATCGACTGAGCTACCTGGTTAGGACCTCAGAATTTTTTTCTTGACATATGAAACATTTCTCAAACTAAATTTGCTTCGATCTTTTAAGAGGCCTTCTGTAATTTTGATAAATGATATTTTGGGCATAGGAACATCTTCTTTCATAATCATTCCTATAGTATCTCTGTTATTAAGCTTTCTATAAATACCTTGCAAAGTAACAAAGGAGATTGGAAATATTTTTAACCATACAGTTACTAAAACTATAATTATTAAGAGCGTGCTAAGAGAAAAAAAAAAACAGGGTGAAGGGAAGGTTTAACGGCCAATATTATGAGCCATTAATGGTAACAATAAGCTGCATAAACTTTTAAAATATGAAATAAAACAAAAATATATATGCTCATTTTTGCATTATTTAGGTGTAACCTATGTGAAGGACCAGATTGGAGTGTAATCTCTGTAAACACACCTAAGCACCTAATGTTGTCTGCTACCAACATTTTCATAAATGGAGAATTTCTCTAAATCAAGTCAAAATAAAAATAGAATTACTATAGGAGGAGTCTGTTAAGCACTTAAAATAACTTCATTGTGTTTTTCTTAAATTACTAATAACATTAATAATTATAAAGGTCATAACTTGGATATATTACTTTGAAATTGTCACTTAGATTTTATATGTTTGTTATAAAGGTCACAACTTGGATATATTACTTTGAAATTGTCACTTAGATTTTGTCTCTATTGTTTCTTTTCTTCTTCTTTCTTTCTTTTTTTTTTTTTTTTTTTTTGGCTTTGAATTCTTATGACCTTTCAAGACCCTTTGCCGGCTGCACGTTTAGGATTTAAGGGTGTGCTCTGTCCCGCCAGCTCTTGAGCTGAGCACACAGGACATGCAGAGGCTCCTGAGCAGGACAGGATGGTTGTTGTCCTGGGTTCCTGAGCTGCTCCCTTTGGACTTGAAGCGTGACCAGACAGCTGAAACTACAATTCCTGGAGGAGTAGCAATTCTGCAGGTTAACTGGTCAGAGAAGATCTTCACCCACATCCAAAAAAGCGCACTGCTGGCAGCATCCTCCCGCGTGCAAAGGAAGAAAGAATGAGTTCTCTAATCTAACCTTGAGAGGTAAATTGCCTTCTCCTAGCACATAGGGTGAGCTCGCACACTCTCTGAAAGACACTTGATTTCCAATGTACATTTAAAAGGAAATTACCCCTTTAATAAAGATCCCCAGGTTCCCAGCTCCATTCAGTAGAACTGTAATAAAAACACTGCTTTAACATAATGATCCCTCCACGTGCTGTGTTTGCTTACTGTGTCTCTATTGACAGACTTGTTTTGCCTGAGGCACATTTATTTTTACTCTGTGGGAAATGAAATAAATATATTAGTTATTTCTTATCAAATGGCATTTTACAGTGTGTTACTGTGTTGTGTTGTTTTTTTTTAAATATAAAATCAAACACTTTCCAAACAGTAGAACCTTGACATAACTCAAATAAAAAATGACTACCTTCATTCAGCCGGCAGCAGAGATGAATAAGATAACTTTCATATCAAACACTGGTTTAGTGCTCTCTTGATCAACAATGAAAAGTCAAGGGCACTGTTAAATTATATAAATCATCCCTCAGAATTTATGAGGTAATAAAAGCTGAAAATATAGGTTCATAAAAAAAGAGTTTATAAAGTAGGATTCAAACCCACTTCAGTTAATTTATCAAATATATTAGGAACAAAAAGTTTGACTTCAGGATTTTAGCTTGTACTTGTCATTTATTAGAACATTATATTTACCTTAATGCAGTTCTATTGATTGTAAAATAAAAGAGAAAATCAAAATTCAATTAATCACTTTAGCATTCATGAGATAAACTTTTGGCATTAGATTTCTAATCTTTTATGGAACATACTCCTTAGGGAATACTTTTCTTCCTATTAGATGTCACTGTTTCAAAGTCTTGCTTCTTTCTTCAGATCCTATTGGCCAGGAATAGTTGTATAACTTAAAACAAAATTTTGTCTTCTTTCTCAAATCAAAGCTAAGTTCCATCTATAAAACTGCCACAATTAGTGCCATTATTTCCATGCGCAAGGACTTCTGGGAAAGAATATACTGAAAGGCAGATTTCGCATCACTTTCCATTGAACAGAATGTTCCACAGTGGAACAGTAATTAAAACTATCTCAGATTTCCTCTAAATAAGAAATAATCCAACACTAAAATGAACAATAGTAATGGAAACTTCAGAAAGAAACATGGCAGTGTAGTAAGAATTTTGGTGTTATTCTGAGTAATAAGAGAGGTAAGTGTAATTTTAAATGGAGGAAATACATACTTTTTGTTAATATAATCACTCAGAATACCAGGTTAAAGATAGACTGTCACCTGGGTAATCAAGTAACCATAAAATACATATTTACCTTTCAATTATTCCAAAACTATTGATACTATTGTAATTGGCTAATACTAATAGAAGAGAAACATGCAAATTGACCATACCTCTACTACTCCCACAAGCCATACCAACCATCAGGAGCAAGTATTCAAATTAACCACACCAAGATGGTGGTTAATTTGCATATTCCAGTGCAGACCAAAGACAGCGTAGAAGCAAGGAAGGGAAGCTGTGAAGAAGCAATCAAGCAGGGTGCAGAGAAGGGAGAGAAGCAGGTGGAGCTGCAGAGAAGGGAGGGAAGCAGGTGAGCTGCAGAGCAGGGAGGCCTGCGTGGCCATGTGGCTCTGCAGATCCCACAGGGAGTGATGGGCTGCAGTGGGGAACACAAGCTAAGCTGGCCTGAACTGGACTGTCCCAGCGTGGAATGGAAACTCTGAACACTGACTCTGATTCTAGCCCATTAAAGTCACAGCTACACTTGGAGGGGCAATGAGAAATGGGGCCTTAGAAACTCAGGGATATAATTCCACAAAATAAACTCATTCTTCTGTGAATGTCTCAGAAAATTATTTTTCTTTGTGATATCTTAAGAATTCCATCCCCACAAGCAATAGTGGGGACATGGACCTCTCCCCACCAGTAACATGAGGACTTGAGAAGAAAATCTAACACCACCATTACAGTTAAAACACAGTGTGTCTATCTTGATTCACCCACCCCACACACACACCCCAAAAAAAAGAAGAGGAGAAGGAAGTTAAATCTACGTATTTAGATACTCAGACAACTTTCCTCAGAAATTAAAAATAAGTACTATTGCCAAGGAAACTTTTGGGAATCATAATCACAAAAGATTTAAATATTGCATAATATGCATATATGATACTATTCTCAAATATCATAAATATGCATATATTCATATAGATAAGATATAAATATTTAGGAGATACAATTGCAAATTATATTATTTCTGGGTAGTAAATGCTTCAGGATAACACTAAGGATATCACTATCTATAGACTGTCCTACAATAATGGCAACATATGTTGCTAGGAAACCCAGTAAAAAGAAGAAAAATGAAAGTTTCAACCATGTAAAAATCTAATATAAATCTCTAAGCCAAACAAATTCATGTCTGGTCTTTATGCTCTAACCTTTGCGGGACTTGCACTGTTCCAGAAAGAATCTTAAATATGCAAGTTATGAAACCATGCAGCTACAAAAATACCTGGGATTGTCTACATTCTTAAATCGTTATCTCTATATACCTGTGGAGATCATGGCCATTCATCACCAGCTGATAACACCCGGTACACAAAATCATTCATTCATTTGTCATTCACGGACGCATCATTCAAAAAAACGGATTAAACCCTGATCATTTGTCAGGCACTGTAATAAAGACAACCGGAGAGAGAAAATGGAGCAATGCACATTCCCTGCCCACTGAGAAAATAAAATCCATTGGCAAAGACAGATACTAATCCAATAATCACACAAAGAAGTGTCAGATACTCAATGTCCTGCGCGCAATAAAAGAGAAATAGAGGTTGCTTTCAATGGGTAAAGTTGATCTGATGAGGGTGATCAGGAAAGGCTCCGGGGAAATGACACTTCACAATGATATCAAGGAATAGGTGTTAACTGAGTGAGAAAAAGAAAATAATTTAGGACGAGGTTCTATGTCAGAAGGCAGCATGGAAAACACTGAAAGACAGTGTGGCTAGAAAAAGATAGAAAAGAGTAAAAGAGGCTGATTCAGGTAGGAGCCAGAAGATGCCTGTGTGGTAAATCTTATTAAGGAGTTTTGCCTTTATGCCAACAGCAATAGGATGGCTTTGAAGTGGTAACAGCAGGGGGATAATGAGATTAGATCTGCATTTTAAATATTCGCTTTGGCTGCCTCATAAAGAGGACAAGAGGGGAGCCAGAGGACAACAGGGTATTTCCTGGTCCAGAAGACAAGGGTGGCTGGGGGAGAGACATGCGCCCAGTCGATATATATACTGAGGGGGTGACATCACCAGGACTAGGGAATGTCTGCACGTGGGGTGAGCAAAGAGTCAGGAATGACTCTTCTGGGGCTTTGACCTCCTCTTCCTAAACCTTTAACGTTGTCTGTTTTCTCCCCAGATTTTTGGTCCTTAGTTTGTTTTTCCTCAGGCAAATTATAGATCTCTTTGATACAAGGATTAAGGGAGAGAGGATGTCAGAAGCAATATGTATGTCTCCAGCTCATGCAGAAGTGAGGCATTCTCTGAGATAAGGAACAACGGGAACATCCCAGGGTTCGTCTGTCTACTAGTATTTGCTTGCTTGCTTGGTCACTTTGGCGACTTCGGGAAATTAGCTGAGTTTTGGTCATGTTGAAGGTGTCAGAGATGACTAGCAGTCAGGCAAAGATTTACACTTGACATTTCATGGTGGGGAATTATTGTGGAAATGTGCTGATCTACCAAGTACTGTATTTCCCTAGCCTCCCAGATCCTTTGCATCAAGCTGGGACCACTAATAGTTGGTCCTCACTAACAGAATACAGACAAACATACTAAGCCAGGGAGCTTAAGAAGTGAGCAGTGTTTTTCCCATCTCTTCTTTCCCCATCTACCAGCTTCCCACAAAAATCTACAAGCCTTAAAACAGGGGAAGCTACCATAAGGATGGAATCTGCTTCCCTAAGTGACGATGTGAAAGGTGGACTGCCAACCAGAAACCCTGACTTGGGCTGTTACCTGAGGAAGAAATCAAGCTTTTATTAGGCTACGTCACTTGAATCGTGGACTAGGTTTGTTACAACAGCTAGCAATATCCTAACTAAAGGTTGATGTGCCCTTGAGACATTCATGGGAAACTGTCAGGTAGATGAGATAAACAGATCTGGAGCTCCAGGGAGAACTCTGAAGATTTTAATTTTAGAGTCAACTGGGTAATGATGATAATTAAAGCTGTTGACATGGATGAGATTGCTTAAGGAGAAAATATAGTTAGAACGGGAGAGATTCTTAGGCAGTTCAAAGTTAGAAAAGACAACTTCTGCAGGCACAGAAGAAAAATGTTATTTTCCTACAGATGTAGAGATATAGCAGACGCATACTGGTGTGGATGAAAGGGAACCATATAAACCTGGCAAGCTCATGGGAGGCCTACTTGGTGAGCCTTACCAGAGACCAAAAGTAACCATGTAGGATGGTCTGCACATAAACCTTCCTAACTAATACCTGTCCTGGCAGGTGGTCAAGTTCTTGGCCTATAGCTTCCTTGACAAAGGTCAACCTTTACCTTAAGTGAGCTTATCTACTGTCTTTTTGCATCTAAGTTAACATCCTTTGAAATAGCAGAATAATCCCCTTTTTCTGACTCCTCAGGACACAACCACTGGTACCAGAGCAGAGAACATGGAACCCCTCATTACTATTTTGTTTCCTGAACACCATCTCTATGTGCTGTAACTGTTAATTATTAGCCATCTTGTACCCACCAATGTAAAAGAAGTATTTCTCCATTTTGCCTTTTCCAGAGATTTCCCTGCTTTGCTTTCTCCTAGCTCCCTAATCTACCACCAATGATTTCATGTAACCCTCCTTATATCTCCTTTTTCTCTAATATACAAAATAAGCTGCAAACTGCCATTCTCCAGAGCATTTCCTCAATCCCTTGAGATTTTGGTAATAGCAATTGTCATTTTGGCTCAAATAAACTCATAAAAATTACCTGCAGGTTTGAACATTTCTTACGTCAGCAGATGATTCCCAAGTATCATCTACTCAGTGATAGTTCAGCAGCCTTCTTATATTCCTGTTTTTACTCCATGAATATTTATTGAGCATCTACTGTATGCCAGGCACCATTGGGGCACACAGATGCAATGTTTATCAAGTTCTCAGAAATATCACTATGATAACTTGTAACAGCAGATCGCACTGGACCTGAAAGTCAGAAAGAGTTTTGTGGAGAATCTTTTAAGCTGAGGCATAAAAGCTGGCTTCAGTGAGAAGGTGGGTAGACCATTCCTAGCCTGGGGACAGCTTGAAGCTCCTGAGATGTAAAGAAGCTTGAGGCAATTTTGGAAGTGAAAGAGCAACAATGTATGTGGTGATGACAGAGAAAGGAGGACCAAAAGTTAAGTTGGGATTAGATCATTCAGGAACCCTTAGGTTCTACAGTAAGAGCTTTGGACTTGATCACAATGGAGGAAACACAATTTGATGATTTTAAGCAGAAGAAGGGCACAGAATAGTAACACCACAATTTTATTCCATATGTGTGATTTTAAGCAGACTTTATGAGCTGTTTAATAATCTAAGCACCATATTTTATTCCCAAGGAAAACTCTTTCACAGTTCCACACACTTTCGTAAGGTTATTCACTCAAACTTTTTTGTTATTTGAATATTACTGCTCTTACATTGTGATTTATGGGATATTTGGTCTTCATCCACAGTCCTGGAATCATAGCTCCCAAAACCCTTAGAATCTCTTAAGTATTCAGAATAATGGTGTGTTTTGTTCTGTTAAGGAGATGACTACTGAACCCCACTCAGAAGTGAGCACCCGCTGACACCGGTTTGGCTCAGTGGATAGAGCGTCTTATCAATGTTTCTAGCTCTCTATGCCTCTCCCTTCCTCTCTATAAAAAAATCAATAAAATATATTTTAAAAAAAAAAGAAGTGAGCACCAATTGCCATATAATTAGAGGTTTGGGAATTCAAGTCACACACAAACACACACACACACACACACACACACACACACACACACACACGATGTCTTTGGAGAGGAGAGGGACTGAAGATTGACTTCAACTGACACTGGCCAATGCCTTAGTTGACCATGAATATGTAATGAAGCCCCCATAAATAAACAGGAAGACAACCCCTTCGCTGGCCCTCTGCCCAAAAACTTCCACACTTGGGACACCAATGCTTCCGGTGCCACCATGCCAGGCTCCGTGTCCATGAGGCCATAAGTTCCTTTGTTCAGGACCTCACCCCATGTATCTCCTCTGGCTGCTGATTCCTATCCTTTAATATCCCTTATTTATAAGGATATTTATACTAATAAATAGAGACTATAGTGAATACACGGATTTTCTTGGGTTCTGTGGGCAAATTAACGGAGGAAGGAGTCCTGAGAATATCTAATGTGCAGCTAATTGGTCAGAAGTAGCGGTAGATCCCTGGGCTTTTGACTGGTGTCTGAAGTGGAGGGCAGGCTTCTGGATCTGAGCCCTTCACCTGTGGAATCTGATTCTCTCTGGGGGTAGACAGTGACAGAATGGAGTTAAATCCTCTAAGAATCCCTTGATGATGTGGGAAAGTTTTCCCATTCACCGAAGCTGGGTCTGAGACCCATTTTCAACTGCAATGTATGAATTATCCATATAAATACTTTTCAGCCAGCATCACAGTGTCGCTATAGCTTCTACAGCGCTTCACCCACACATGTGGGAGCCCTCCCTATGCACCTCAATTACATTTAACCAATGGAATGGTTCAGGTAATAATACAGGGGCAAATGAGTCTTATTGTCTACCATCAAGAAGCTTACTGTTTGCCGAAACCGGTTTGGCTCAGTGGATAGAGCGTCGGCCTGCAGACTGAGGGGTCCTGGGTCAATTCCGGTCAAGGGCATGTATCCTGGTTTCGGGCACATCCCCAGAGGGGGGCGTGCAGGAGGCGGCTGATCGATGTCTCTCTCTCATCGATGTTTCTAACTCTCTATCTTTCTTCCTTTCTCTCTGTAAAAAAAATCAATAAAATATTTTTTTTAAAAAGAAGAAGAAGTTTACTGTGTGGAGTTCGAAAGAGAAAAATAATGATAAGCCAGTGTAACAAGTTCTAGGTACTCAAGAAGTGCAGAGGGAAGATGGAGGCCTCAGGGAAGGCAAAGAGGAAATGATATTTGAGCAAGACTACCATAGTGAAACAAAAGTTCAACAGGTCGTGCTTGAGAGAGTAGCATTCCAAAGCAAGGGAAAAGCAAAATCAAATAAGAAATTAAATTTCATGACAATCATAAAGAAGTAAGCACTGAATAGAAAGGTTGATTCTAGAATGATCTTGTAGGCCAAGCAAAGAATTTTACATACTGATAACCCTTCATAAAACAGCGCACACAGCAAACTTCATCTCCCTTACCCTGCACTGCTTTTTCTAACATAGCACTTAAATTTTAACATACTATATACTTTATATATGTTTACTTTTTATCCCCAGTTTTCCCCATTAGAATGTAAGTTCCATTACCAAGGTTGTCAGTAATCTTCATTGTTCTGTTCACTGAAGTAACTAAAACACCTAATCAGTGCCAAATTAACATTCTTTGAGTCAGCTATCTTCAAAATGGTTTTTATGGCACATACCCATTAATGAAAACTACTTAAGTTCACATCTTATATGTGTGCACTGGCTTACTTATATCCACATTAACTTCACTAATATATGTATATATGATAAAAGTCATGCAAAACAAATATTCTTTTAAAAGACATTAATATAATTAGAAACCCTAATAATTTCCTCCCCACACCTCTCTCCAGTATATCACCTGCATCTCAAACCATGGTGCCTATTGTCATCACATCCCCTGTCTTGGTGAGAAGAACCACCCCTTCCCAGTCTAACCCATTGGCCAATCACAAGGCCCAAGGCCTCCTCCTACCTGAAAGGGATCCTGGGAAAGGGAGTTTTACTGTAGCATCCATCCTGTCCATAGGGTAATCCCTCCCTCCATCCCCTCCTTAAGACTTGGATGAGGAAAATGGGTGGGGGGGAAGGAGGGGACAACAGGGTCTAATTGTCTCATTCTCACAATGAAGCTCATGCTGCTTGGGTTGTTATGACTAACAAATTCCTCTGTCTCTGACCCAGGAGACTCATGTCTTCTAATAGCAACCATGAAACAGTAATAAGGTAGAAGCTCTTTTACAACTGAACTAAAATTCTATAGTCCTGCCCTTGCCAGTTTGGCCCCGTGATTATAGCATTAGCCCTGAGGACTAACGGGTCCTGGGTTCAATTCCAGTCAAAGGTCTGTACCCTGGTTGGGGTGTGTGCGGTAGGCAACCAATCAGTGTGTGTCTCACACATCGATGTTTCTCTCTGTTTCTCCCCCTCCCATCCACTCTCTCTAAAATTCAATGGAAAAATACCCATTGATTTTTAGAGGAAAAGTGAGAAATGAGGAAGGTAGAAAACATCATGGGTTCCTTCAAAGAATGGGAAACTGTTTAAGAGACTGACTGAAGTAATTCAAGAGTATCATTCTAACACATGCTAAAATACACAAGTTACATTGAGGGTAGCCAGCAAAGCAAGTTGTTTTTGTTTTCAAATCCTTGCCTTACAGTTCCATGACAAAATTCAGAAGATAGCTAATAGATCTTAATTTTAAATTGTTTTAAAAGCCTAATGTTTTTATCGCTATTGCTCTAAATTTCAGAAATTAGTGAAAACAGGATATTTAGGGGTCATTAGTTACAGTTGCTTTTCAGAGTCCTTTCAGTTTTACAGATGCAAGAAAAAGCTTCCAGTAGTTCCTTAAAACAAGAGGGTAGCTGCATTAGCAATGCCCGGACAGCATTTTTTACAAAAGGAATTAAGCTATTCTACATTTTGACAAGATTTTACAAAGAGGGTTGTAAGGTGTTTTTTTTAGTTTATATATGCTATAAATCATAGCAGTATATAGCAATTATCTCCTCACCCTTCCTTACCCTAGTGCCCCATTTTTAGTTCAATGTCAAACTCTGCAGAAGATTAGATAAAATCTTTCCATTGAGGCAACAGAAGAAGAGATAGAGTATATTTCATTTAGCAAACTGTTGAGCTTCTTCTATTGGTAATTTAAAAATTAGCTGGGGTAAACGTGAGAACCCTCCTGCAAACATTTACCCTTTTGTCCACTGAAAGAGCATTTTTACTTAACAGTTTAAAGAGTCATCCACACACAAGTTTTGGACATTTCTACAGAAACATCCTTAATGACATCTCCATCACAAAACAGAACGCATGTACACTACAGGTTGGCTAGATCATTTTCTACTGTGACAGTACTGAATGCAATTAATTTTGAAATAAAGGGGCAAATGTCTGAAGTTCCAAAAGAGAACTTACAATTTTACTTTTTCTTGTGATTAGAGTTTCTTGATGAAAATAGCCATTAATTAAATTCCACTTTAGAGGGTTTTCACCAAGTGTTCAGAGAAAAAAAGTAAAACCCACAAGTAATAATTCAATAATAGATGTAGTTTAAAAAGGAATTTCTTCTAAATTCAAACCTCTAACAGGAATGGAAAGGCTGGGCCATCAGGAATCAAGTTGAAGAGGAAACATCTCCTCCTGCCAGCTTTTCCCATGAGGCGCATCAGTGCTGGTGCAGTAAGTTACCTTGTACCTCAAAAGGCTCCGAGGAAATGCTTTTTTTTGCAGTGTTTCAGCCTTTCATTAAATTAACCTCCATCCTTACCTTCAATTTCAGCCACTGTACTTGGCTAATTAATAAGATTCTAAGGAACAAAATGAACGAGACTGTTTGGGAAGTCTCTTCACCCCTCCACACCCTCAAAATCTCAAGCATAAAATGAGAGTTTGTCTGAATGATCTTTTACGTATAATCAGGATCCAACATCATATTAATCAGTAAGTTAGTAAACCTTGAATCATTTTCCAAATAGGTACTTGGTTGGGGGAGAGGGGGGTGGGAATAAAGGACTGACTCAGAGTAAATGGAGTTACTACAGTTAACAGTATCTACTCATACTCCTGTCGTGAAGTTCTCAGTAGTCTGAGTGAGGTGCCAGGCCTAGCGCAGGCACTCCATTCTGTTCTGTTCCCTTTCATTCCAAAGCCTTTCCCGCTGGCATTCCTACAGATGATATACGGCCAAGTTCAGTGAATATGTAACTTTTTCAAGGATGTTGTCTTGTCTTAGATTTCCCTATATCTTGCAAATTGCCAAGCACTGCCAAGGAATCAATGTATGTTCTGACTATAAAGCTGATGGAAGGGTCCTTGGAATATGACCCTTCCTCCCAGGCCCCGAAGATTTCGGATGGCACATGTCCAACTCATCTTCCCTATCACCAGTTCTGTGCCCACAATACCTTCCACTGCCTGCTGGAAAGACAGCAGAGTTTAGGATTTATTAGGAAAATACCAGCAGAATTGTCATCAGACATGTGTCCTAGCATTCAGAGATAATACAACTGGAACTCATTAGGCTCCTGTGTGTTACCTACTCAATGTTTTAACACATAAAGAAACCTTTTCAATAGTTAGCAATTTAATATTTTTCCCTTAAACGTCATTCTGGTAACAATTCTGATAGATCTTTGCAATTTAAATGCATGAGGCTGCTGTCCTGTGAGGTTTTGAAACCCTAACTCTATAGTCCAGAAACTTTTTTTTTAATATTTTTTATTGATTTTTTACAGAGAGGAAGGGAGAGGGATAGAAAGTCAGAAACATCGATGAGAGAGAGACATCGATCAGCCGCCTCCTGCATGTCCCACACTAGAGATGTGGCCGCAAGCAAAGTACATGCCCCCGACGGGAATTAAACCCGGGACCTTTCAGTCTGCAGACCAACGCTCTATCCACTGAGCCAAACCAGTCTCAGCCAGAAACTTTTAAAAACAACAATGCTTTTTTTCCTCTTCTCTGCCTTTATTCTTATTTTCTTGTTTTAGATTTAGCCTTTGCTCTTTCAAAATATAAAAGACCTTGGAAAATATTGTTAAAGTATTTCTAGTTTTCACTATGTTAATCATAACACCATCTCATAAAAAATGCAAATGATACCTTTGTACAAATAAAAGTCAATAATTTCACATCTTCCATATTCATCTAAATCAAATTTGTTGAAAAAAAACTGATGTGCAAAGTAATAATACATAGTTATCTGATCTACTGGGAAATTCTATAATTCTGACTGGCTGATCACTAGTATCTCTAAAAACAAAATATGTCAAATAGTTGAGTTTTATCTTTTTGTATAATCTGTACATACAGAAGTAAAAATATTACAGAAAAAGCCTAAGTTAAGCAAATGTATACCAGTGGCTAAGTCATTCCAGAGTTGTTCTGGAGCAAAGTGGAAATCTGGGACAGAAAATCCATTTGTTTAATTGGCCTGATCTCTCACCAGAACTATTAGCACTCTTCAAGACCAAGTCTAACTAGTTCTGTTCAAAATGATATTGGGTGCCCTGCCAGTTTGGCTCAGTGGATAGAGTGTCAGCCTGCAGACTGAAGGGTCCCAAGTTCAATTCTGGCCAAGGGCATATGCCCAGGCTAAGGACTCGATCCCCAGTAAGAGGTGTGCAGGAGGCAGCCAATCAATGATTCTCCCTCACCACTGATGTTTCTCTCTCTCTCTCCATCTCCCTTCCGCTCTGAAATCAACAAAAATACATTAAAAAACAACAACAACAAATGACATTTGGGGAGTGCTCAACTACTTTTTGCATTTTTATTCTCAAAATGTCCCCTGGCTAATCTAGAAACAAACGCTAAGTCATCGCTCCTTTCGCCTCAGTCCTTGCCATGGATCTGTGGATCCTGAGAGAGCGGCCCTCCTGGGATACCTTCTATCAGGATTGTTCTTTTCAAGCCAAGGATACCATGTGATGGGATCACCCCACTCCATCCAGGCATTTCAGGGGTCACTGAAGGTTCTCCTGCAGCACCGAAAGCAGCCATCTCTTTTGAAATGAGAACATTAACGAAATACAAAATGAAGTTGATGTTTGTTTGGAAAATCACTTAAACTGACTTTGTAATACGAAATACAAAATAATGTCTATTGGCCAACCATCACAGTTCTTAGTCACTTTTCATCGAAATCTCACGGAAAAGTGCTTTGACTGATTTGTGTTAGCAGTTTAATGATACTTATTCTATCTCTTGAAATGAGCTGGGCTGCTGTTTGAAAACACATATCATTCTGAGCGCTGCATAAGGGCTTTTATCATTGTTTTTAAAGCAAAGGAAATCTTTAAACACACAGTGGGAGATTTTAATCGATGGCAAAATAGGGTGGTTCGATATTACGAAGTCAGTTTAAGTGATTTTTCCAAACAAACCTCAACTTGTTTACTGTAAGACAACAGACGGTACCCATCTTCCTCCATCTGAAGATACCTTGAATGTTATCTAAGAAAAATAGAAGATAAAAAAAAAAGATTATCCATTGTCAGCAAAGAGAATGGTGAGCAATAATTGGCAGGATTTGGGCTGAGAGACATAGCATCCTTCAGCATTAGGGCGTTACACTGGTACCTATTTTTGTGTTAAAATAGGTGCTAATAAGTTGGTATACTTGGAAAAGAAAATTTTAGATATACTTTATCAAATAGCAAGTATCAACAACCTATTCACCTAAAAACACATTTTGAATACTGTTGCTATTTCATAGAAAAATGAAAATTATCTCTTAAAAACTTTGTTTAGCCTTCAAAAAGCATATCATGCACTTTCTGGATTTCTACAACAGAGCTCACCGAACCCACGATTTCATTCAGGCAGAAGAGCAGAGAGGCACCCGCCTGCTGTCCAGCCTCCACATCCCACCTAGTCCTGAAAAGCACCCCCTCCCATTGCTGAGTTATGAGACAGTCACTTGTCAACTGTCAACTACTGTAGTGCCCACAATAATGCCTTTCAAAGGCAAGTCGGAAGAACAGGAGCTGATGTTAGCCTCCCTCCAATTGTCCCCATACTGTTACACCTTTTACTTCTTTTATTTGCTGGACTTATCTTTGGCCCCCTTAGGAGGTAATGTAATTTCATTGTCATCAGTGCAGCTGCCACAGAGCACTTTCTTTGCCTTGCCCCTAAAAACGTGGGGTACCAGATAATCGTGTCCGCGTATATCGTGAGCACAGGCAACTCAGTGAGGGCCTGGGGTGCACGGGCTTTCACGTACGGCCTGTGTGACATCATTCAGCCTGACTGCTCAGGGGCCTTGTTCCCTTCTTGTCAGGACCCTATGTTATATTATTAGACACATTAAGATTATCAAAAAGGTCAGAAGTGCTTCCTCAATGTGGAAATAACTACTTTCGGTTATGGGCAGATAAATTCTATTTGTTACAAAATGCCAGAGGTCACGCAGCTAATGGCAAATTCAGAACGAAACTCCAAAAACCCTGCCTCCCAGTTCAGAATATGTTAACTTCTTAAAGAAATACTCCACATATTTTGCCTTCTTTTCCTAACGACTTCTTTATTCCTAAAAGCCTTCAAGTGGATTTTCCTCTTTCTCATAAGACTGCTTTATCAGAACTTTTCTGAGTTTTGAATCCAAATGAGACCCCAGCCTCTTCCTTGACTTTCTCTTCAGTGTTTTTCCCTTCTGGATGCTCCTTCTCCCTATTCTGTGCCATCCCTGGATGATACACTACCTGATCCTCGTCTACCTATTCCAGTAACAAAAACGTTCTTCTGTTCTTCAATAATTCCTTTTCCTCTTCAAAACCCGTGAATAGCATTTCTAAAAACCCAGCCCCCAGCCCTCTTCTTGCTTCCCACTAGTCAGACAACACCCAAGTCTCAGTTAATATGTTTCATCTCTCAATAACTTCTGCAACTGCCTGGGGAACATTCCTGTCACTTTACTTTTTTTCTTTTAATCTCTATTGTTGAGATTATTACTGATGTCCCTCTTCAACACTCCCTTGTCCCCTTCCACCGGGTTCTCACCCCACCCCACCCCAGGCCTTCACCACGCTATTGTCTGTGCCCATAGTTAATGCATATCTATATGTGTAAAAGCCTAAGTGATCGGCTGACCAGCTGACAGGATGCACCAGCTAGGATGCACACTGACCACTAGGGGGCAGACACTCAATGCAGGAGCTGCTGAGCTACAGCGACTTGACAGCTGCGGTTCTCGGGTGATGCACCCGGAATCAGAGAGGAGGGAGCCCAATTTTGGGTGTGTCACCCAAGAACTGCCCTCTTGCAATCCGGGACCCCTCGGGGGATGTCAGAGAGCTGGTTTTGGCCCAATCACACCAGGCCAGTCCGAGGGACCCCATTGATACAGAAATCCGTGCACCAGGCCTCTACTATCCATATAAGATTTTTGTTTACTAATGTCACTACTGAATTCAAACCAAGTTCCTTTCCCAATTTAACCAGATCCCTTTCCCAACTTGATTACCTCCTCACAATGCCACCCCTCCTTTCCCTTCCTCAGAACTTTGACTTAGCATCTGCTTAACCACTCTCTCCAACCAGCCTCGCTGTCATTCCCTATCAACAATTACTTCTCTGAAGACCCTCTGGTAGCAGCATTTTGCCCTCTATTTACCACATGATGGAAGCCAGCACTAAGTTTCAATTTCTTCATATCTGAACTAGGGGTATTGTTATATCAATACAGATATGTTAGGTCAAAGTGTTTTCTCAAGAAAACACAGCTCTTTGTTTTTGTCAACATAATTTGTATTACAGCTTTAATCCTAGGCTCTCAGTATCTTAAAACCAGATATTTCCTACCACAAGAGTAAAAAATATTACTCCTGAAGAAATAAGGAGTTTGCAGTATTTTCAATGTAGGTAGTTAATAAAATAGAAAAAAAAAATGCATGTGGTCTCCTTGGCTGGCACCTCTAGTGAACTGGTCTTGTATTTTCTTAAATGTTACTTGGAACATATCACTATATGATAAGGAAGCTTTTCTGATTGTATATTACATATCACATAAAATTTAAATTCTTTTGTTAGATTTCAAAACTCTTCATCATGACAAAACCATTTCTAACCAATGTTCTAACCATTTCTAACCATGACAAAAGTCGCATTTACTCGGTGCTAAACAGGTGCCAGTGAGGGTTCTAAGCATTTTCCATGCATTTTAATTCTCCCAACAGCTGCATGAGGTAAACACTATTATCATACTCACCGTTCAGAATGCGAAGGTAAGGTACAGAGAGACTCAGTAATTTGTGCAAGGTGACATATATCGTGGAGCCAGCATTGGAGAATCTGCTTCCTGTGGCTAAGATCTTCAAAACTACATCTTGCCGAGACCCGTTTGGCTCAGTGGATAGAGTGTCGGCCTGCGGACTGAAAGGTCCCGGGTTCGATTCCAGTCGGGGAGCATGTACCTTGCTTGGGGGCACATCTCCAGTGTGGGGTGTGCAGGAGGCGGCTGATCGATGTCTCCCTCTCATTGATGTTTCTGACTTTCTATCCCTCTCCTTCCTCTCTGTGAAAAATCAATGAAATATATTTAAAAAAAAAATCTACATCTTACCCTAAAATCCAGGATCTACCTCTCCATTCATAACCCCACCACACCTACATCAATATTCCAATCTGAACGGGGGAGTCGTGTCTTTGATCAATCAAATCGCATGCCTCTGTTCTTAACGCTGCTGTTAAATCAGCTACTTGTTATGGATACTTCAGCACCTAACTAGACTTACACATCCATGAGCCTTCCCTAATCCAGTCTAACCATTCCAAGATCGCTGGCCAGATGGAAGGCTCCATCCATATCCTCATCTCCCTTCTTGGCCTTTGATGGGGATCAGAACATGCTGCCCCCAAAATAAAGGAGGTTGGCCTGTTCATTGTTTTAAGTGGAAGAGGTTAGGGAAACCAACAGAAGCAGGGTCACTCTGACCTTCCCCTCTCCCTTCTTCCCTAAAACAGGCCAGACAACCATCATATGGAAGGTACCCACCCTGTACCAGGAAGAAAGAAGCATCCTTATCTCTGAAGACAAAGAGAAGAACCCTAACCAACAGGCATAGCCAAGATTCTCCCCGTTTACCACAATTACTGCAAACTCCTTAATCTATTATATTTCTACATGACTGCCCACTCTTCATCAAACCTAACGTAAATATACTCAGATCTAATTGTTTCTTCGGGGCTTAATTTCCTTCTGAAGGCTTTTGTGTCACAAGAAACTGATATTCAACAAACTTGTATGCTTTTTTCCCCCATTAATCTGTGTTTGTCAGTTTAACTTGCAGACCTAGCCAGGGATGCTTAGAGAGTGAAGAAAATCTTTCTTGTCCCCTACCTATTCTACAACATCAAGCTCAGTACAACTTCCATTGTATATATTGAATCGATATTTATTGACCAAATGATTTATCAACTCCAAAATGTATAATTCCAGTGGTAAAACTTAAAGAACATAAAAGAGATATCTAGGCTTTCAGAAATGCCCCAAGTTAGAAAGCAAGAAGAAGTCATAAAAATAAGTTGTCAGAAGCATAAGAGGCATAAAAATAAGTTGTCAGAAGCTTGAAAGCAATGTTTTCACAGCCACTGCATTGCAAAGAATTATAGCATTTGTGAAAATCAGTATCTGAATATGGCAAAGCATCTCATTAATGTGGTAATGGGGCAAAGTCATACTTTGCAAGCAATAGCTTTGTGTTTTTAATCCTATATAATATTTTGAAACACATTTTTAAGTAAATAGTTATTTTCTTTCAATCATACATTCACACACAAAAAGAAATTTTTTACGTATGGCAGAAAAAAAATATTCAAATTCAATGAACTCTATGCATCATAACTGGCTTCTCTTTTCACATAGTTCAGCCCCTTTATTCTTACCAGCTTTAAGAACAAGATAAGCCGAAACCAGTTTGGCTCAGTGGATAGAGCGTGGGCCTGGGTACTGAAAGATCCCAGGTTCCATTCCGGTCAAGGGCATGTACATTGGTTGCGAACACATCCCCAGTAGGGGGCGTGCAGGAGGCAGCTGATCGATGTCTCTCATTGATGTTTCTGGCTTTCTGTCCCTTTCTCTTCCTCTCTGTGAAAAATCAATAAAAATATATTTTTTAAAAAAAGGACAAGATAAAAAAACCTGAATCGGATTCTAAAAATCACTTTATCCATAGATACATTCAAGGATCAAGGAGATCTTATAAGAAAACCATATTTTTTATCTTGCTGCCCCCCTAATCTTCCCACAACCCTTTCCCCCTTGCTTCAATCCTCTCCCTGCTATCCCCTTCACACACCCACAGTGGGTTCAAACTTTAGGCCTCTTCTCTAGTTACAATAAAAATCGCCAGCTTTTGTTACACAACAGAATCTTCCACTGACCAAGACTGCTAGCAATAAGTACTGGGTGTGTGAGGTCACGTACAGGGTCTCTATCTACACATACTCCACAGCTGCACAGTTGTGGGCTTTCCAAGTCTCTAAGTATAACAGAGAGTCCGAGGCCAGATTAAAAAGTAAGTTTCAGAGCCAGCATGATCAAATCAGGGGACAATGATTCTCTCCCCACTACGGAGCAGCATCTTCCATCAACATTAGTGCTATCAGCATCTGGCCTGCACCAGCTGCTCTCAGCTTCCCAACGGAAAATAAGGCACCGGATCTAAAATACTGAGGACTCATATGAAGGGGCCATCTTCCATTAAAGGGTTATGTTCAACTTCTCAATTAAAAAATGATGTGTATCATTTGTCTGTGTGTGTTTCTATTGGGCTACGTAAATGGATCCCTTCCACACTTTCAGGTTAGTGTTCTTTGTTTTCTTCTAAATTGTCCATTTCTGGAACGATCCAGTGCTATGTGATTGGCTGGCATGTAATATAACTCATCAGAAACACGGTAGCCACAGCCCAAATGAATCCTGAGAAATATTGATAGAAAGCATCAGCTGCTTTGTTTTGGAGGCCAAATCTCTATGAAACAACTCTGATGTTTTATCCTGTGTGGTTTGTGATACAGTCATTCTATTTGCTTCTTTTTCGGTATCAAGATAGATTTATTAGACCACATGTTGAAGGATGAAAAATATAGAAAGGATATTAATTGCAACAAGGATCATGATTACCTTACAAAAAGATGATATTTAGGAATCTATCTGTAATTTTTCTATTGCTAAACATTACTCTTTTCCAACAATAACTGAACTATGTGACTGAAATATAACATATAACCCCTTTTACTTTTTTTTTTAAATACTGTTAAGTTTTATTGTTTGCAAAACAGGAAGGGATGCCACACAAGTTCCTTTTTTTTTTTTAACAGAGAGGAATAGAGAGTTAGAAACATCGATGAGAGAGAGACATCGATCAGCTGCCTCCTGCACGTCCCCTACTGGGGATGTGCCCGAAACCAAGGTACATGCCCTTGACCGGGATCGAACCTGGGACTATTCAGTCCGCGGGCTGATGCTCTATTCACTGTGCCAAACCGGTTTCAGCCAAGTTCCTTTTTTTATTGTTGACACTATTACAGATGTCCCCCAGCCCCCCACATTTGTCTACCTCCATCAAGGCCACACACCCCGCCAGCCTTCACCACACTGCTGTCTGTGTCCATGGGCTCGGCATATATGTTCTTTCTCTAATCTCTTCACCTTCTTTTAACTGGTCCTCCCCAGCTTCCTCCCCTCCGACATCCATCAGTCTGTTCTGCTGGAAAGCAAACATTGTCTCACCAATAGAAAGATGTGGACAGGAAGCGGGAAGGCTAGTCAACAACCTGAATTGCTCTGACCACTCACTGTTTAGCTGAGACATTGTTAGCTGAAGCTGAAGCAGCCTCCACCTCTGTTGGTCTTTTGTATTTTTGTTATTGGAATTTCCTGCCTAAAGGCTATGGGTGTCTCCCAAAGTCTCAATAAAAGGGATAGCAAGGCCAGAGCAGAAGGTAGTCTCACTAGAGGAAGGCTCCTGCCTGGCCCCCCAATATTCCCAAATTAATACTTTTCTAGTCTCTTTTCATTTGCGTGCGGCCTCCTCCAGAACCCGAACCCTGAACCACGCGGGACATGAAAGGGATTTCCATACTGTTCCATGAATCCATGCCTCTGATTCTATTTTGTTCATCAGTTTATTTTGTTTATTAGATTCCACATATGAGTGAGGTCACACGATATTGGTTTTTCTCTGACTGGCTTATTTTGCTTAGCATAACAATCTCCAGGCCCACCCATACTGTCGCAAAGGCTAAGAGTTTCTTTTTTATAGCTGCATAGTATTCCATTGTGCAAAAATGTGTCCCAGCCTTTTTGAAAATACATTTTTATTGATTTCAGAAAAGGAAGGAGAGGAAGAGAGAGAAAAATCATTGATCAGCCGCCTTCTACACATCCTCTCTGGGGACTGAGCTCACAACCTGGGCATGTGCCCTGACTGGGAATTGAACTGTGACCTTTTAGTTCATAGGTCAATGCTCAACCACTGAGTCCCGCCAGCTGGGCACCACAGACTGTTTATCCACGCATCTACTGATCGGCACTTGGGCTGTTTCCATGTCTTGGCTATTGCTGCTATGAACACAGGGGCGCATCCATTCTTTCGGGATTCTTAGGATACATTCCCAGAAGTGGGATTGCTGGGTCAAAAGGCAGTTCTATGTATAATTTTTTGAGGAAACTTCATACTGCTCTCCACAGTGGCTGCACCAACCTGCATTCCCGCCAGCAGTACAGGATCGCTCCCTTTTCTCTGCATCCTCGCCAGCGCTTGTCGTTCATTGATTTATTGATGGTGACACCTCACCGTCATTTTAATTTGCATCTCTGAGTGAAGCCTAAAGCTGCAATTTCCATTTAACGTGCATCATTTTAAAATACCTTCAAAGACAAGAGATGTAAGTTATACTTTAACTTTTCAATATTCAGTTAGGTAGAATCTTCCTCTAGGAAGATTTTTAAAAAACAAAAATTGGTTGGAGGATATGGCTAAATAGCAAAGGGCTGGCAATAACGTAACCCCAATTAATTGCAAAGCCAAGTATCACAGGTTAAAAATTCAATTCATCGACAAGACAAATACATGTACCTCCGGTCAACCCGGGATCTGCACTCGTGATCGACACAATGGCTGGGCGGGTTCCAGGCTGGCACAGCCTCCTGGAGGCTGGCGCGATTTGTCCAGCTGTGAAGCATCTGCCCGGGCAGCCTGAAAAGGCACTGGCAGCATTTGAGTCCCACAGGCTGAACCCGCTGCTGCTGCCACGACCAGTGGGAAATGGCACCTCTCCACGTGTCTGAAGAAGTGATCCCGACTACTCGAATGCAGGCAGCTTGTTTCAAAATGTCCACGGCAAATGAACAGTCCCCCTCTCTCCTTTCTGGCCAGCTATGAAGAAGTAAGTGCTTTATAAAAAAAAAAAACTCTTTGTATCATTATTTCATTTCCTAGTGCCTGTGGAGAAATAGTGAGTCAATTTGGCTACTTAAGCTGGAGAATGAGAAACCGTGATTTCTCAAATGCCAGACATCTGCTGATCCATGTATCTGATTCATTGGCCACATCCCCTTTTTCCTTCTTGTAATGCTTTCAGCTTAGTCCAGTAGGTGACACCTACAGATGTTTAATAAAATGTTTTAGAACCCTTTTTTTAATACAGCACTGCTCTTAATATGATGTGAATATATTAAAAAAAAAAAAGATGAAAACCAAAGTCCAAGCTATTAAGGATTTAAACATGACATCTCATTTAGTACAATAGAAAACATATAGAAAACACACAGAATATTTTATCTATTTTTTTTTTCCTGAGAGGTGGTGTTTTTAAGTGTCAGGTACTCATCTAAAATCATACCAGACTTTTCCTTCTCTCTCTGCTGTTTGACAGAGAACTCTTCGAGCCGAAATAGAAGGCATAGCCTCACTGACAAACAGCTCAGTTTAGATCGGTAGTGTTTGCTGTGCCTTCCAGCGTTCCAATGTGCACTCATATTCCAGTCCAAGAGTTCATTCTGGGGCTGGCTCGGATGTCTACATTTAAAAGCTAACTCACGGGTGTCTCTTTAATGTCTCTGTTGCGAGTGCACCCTAAATAATTATCCCAGTGGTACAGGGCATCTCTAAAGGCATGTCCAGCATCTAGCTTTCCACTTCATTACTTTCCTTTAAAGCAGTAGGTAAGTCTGGGAATCCTCCAACTTCAGCTCAGACTGGATTTCCTAATTAGATGATAGGAAAACTTTAATTAATAAGATGACCCCAGTATAAAAATCAGATCACACTGTTAAGCACTTACAACTTACAAATTTCAGCAAGCACCGACTTTTGCAAGTCAGCCAACTTGGTTAGTTCTCAACAATCCCTTAATTAGGCTAGACAGAAAGTAGCATGCACTAATGTGTGTCTTGGCGAAATTCCAGTGGGAGAGCACAGCAATCTGGCCGATGAAAACTTGCACTGGTTTCATCTGGACACAGTGGTCTTCTCTACTCCCTATCTCTAGTTCATTCCCCACTGATGCGTTATGAGGGCTCCTGTTGTCCACCATGAGCACTACCGCGATCGCGTTAACCTGCTGAAAACCTAGCCGCCTAGAAAAACCATGTACTGTACTACTGAGAAGTGCAGTGTGCTCTAAGAAAACCCACAGTCTCTTCGCATATATAGCCAGCAACATGACTAAGTCAATTCCTACGAAAAGCACGATTTTCTTTTCTCCCTTCCTCCCATCCTACACCCACTACTCTTAGCGCACGCACGCGGGCGCACACACACACACACACACACACACACACACACATACACACACACACACCGCTTCCATAAGCCTAAACATTCACAGAGCCCACATACATCTTCAAAGATAGTTTTTTTTACTGATTTCAGAGAAAGGAAAGGAAGAGAAAGAGAAAGAAACATCAATGATGACAGAGAATCATTGATGGGCTGCCTCTTGCATGTTCCCCATTGGGGATCAAGCCTGCATCCCAAGCATATGGCCTGACTGGGAATCAAACCATAACCTCCCGGTTCATGAGTTAACGCCCAACCACTGAGCCACACCAGTCCAGCTGGCCCTACACACAGCCGTAGGAGGATCACACATAAATGCAAATTTTAAAAAGCTTCATATGCATCTAAGTTTATTAAGGTGTGTGTGTGTGTGTGTGTGTGTGTGTGTTTTGTTTTCTTTTGGCCTCTGTTACTGCTATTTTACCATGTACTTTGTTAAAGAAAAATGCATGAGGTAAAATATTAATTGACCTCTATAGAAATATGTTGCTGAAAATGCACCTTCTAGCCCGGATCTCCCAGAAAAAGGCATTGTTAAATGCAAGGTCTAATCATAAAATCAAACTAAAAGAACCATCACAAAGGCTTGTAATTTACTCCCCTCCCTCCAAGCATGCAAATTAAAGTCCACCAAAAGGCGGGGTTACCACATGAAATTAAGTTGGGCCAAGAGAAATGATACAGTCTAAGAGAGGCGACTTTAAAAAATTAATCTTTGCTGTTTTACTATACTTCTATAGCAATAACTTGGCCTTCTGGTGAATCAGGATAGCAAGTATTAAAATACTGTTGAATATTCTTGGGTTTGAGGGATCATCTAAAATGTGACTGAAGTGTTTTTTAATTAAGTTCCAAAAAGGCGATGTTATAATTTGTGTGTGTGTGTGTGTGTGTGTGTGTGTGTGTGTGTGTGTGTTTTCATGAGTATGGAAAGGTTTCCAAAATCTTTAGAGTATTAAAAAACGTTGACTTCTTAATTTACTGTCGTAATATTAACTTTTATCCAAATATTTTATTGGATTAAAAGCTCATAATTTGACCCCAAACTTCTCACATATCACTTTCATGTAAATAAGTACATGTCTATCTCATACTTAATCTGTATTCCTTATCTGGAATTTTAAGACATTTCATGAAGATACATACATTTATACACACACACACATGCTCACACTGCACATTTTAGCAGACTACTGGATTTGGAAGAGAGCAAATTATAAGTGTCAGATACTCACTGACAGTCTTTATCGGTACCAAAGGAAAGATGACATTCTCTAAGTCTTAGATAACAGCCACCTGGCTCAAACTAAAGTGAGCAAAACAGCTAAGAATATAAAAGCTTGGTTGAGCACATACTGACCATAAAAAGTAGCTTTCTAATAAATCTAGATTCAACATTGCCTCTCCAGTTGATATTCCCGAAAACGCTTACTCAACATTCCCCTTGCCTGATACATGTCAACCTACATTCCAGTCTTCTGTATTTATATTCAGACCTAACAGATTTTTGCAATATGTAAATAATGTGTATAAACTACATTAAATAAAGCTACATAGTAATTTAAAATACATAAGTCAGCATTTTTAAAGATCTCACTCTTTTTTTCATATGTATTTTGTTGATTTTTTTTAGAGCGAGAGGAAGGAAGAAAGAGAAAAACATTGATGTGAGGATTGAACGCAGAAGCTGGATATGTGCCCTGACTGGGAATTGAACCAGAGACCTATCAGTGCACAGGATAATACTCAACCAACTAAGGCCAGGGTCATAAATTAACATTTTTTAAAATGGACCATGATGGCCCAGATTACATAAACAGTTATTTTTTAGCAACACTGATCTTATTTTTATTAAGCTTAAATGTGATCTTATATTAAATAATGAACAGAGAACAGTAAAGTATTTTAGCTACTATCATATTAAGTACATAGTATGGCTAATCTATATATATAAAAGCCAAGTGGCTAGAAGGATGGAACAACCAGTTGCTATGATGCTCACTGCAGTGGCCGACTGGCCAAATCAGGGTCCCAATCGGTCCCCACAACCTCCTGCAGCCCATCCCCTTGGCCATCCACACCCCAATCGGCTCCCCTCACCCCAATTGGGGGAGGGCCCGGCTAGCCAACTTCCCATGCCCTCTGCCCACCAGCCCTGCCTTCAATCACACCCTACCAGGGGTGGGGTCAGCAGCCAACCTCCTGTGGCCAGCTCCCTGTCCAGCCCAGCCCTGATCGGCCCCCATCGGGGTGAGCCAGCTGGGCCCCACCCATGCACGAATTCGTACACTGGGCCTCTAGTAAATAAATAAATAATAAGCCTCTGGTGGCAATTTGAACCCATCTTCACTTATAACAAGCCCTAGATCGTAGATCAATTTACGATAGAAACACAGCTTGACATTTCTTTCAGTTAGATCATATCCTAATAGACAAGAGGGTGGAAACATACACTTAATTTATTCAGCGCATGGCATTATACTATTCATGGGTGGACATTTCATAAATCCCACTTGATTGAGCTGATTTAGTAATTACTTAATTTCTTCCCACTGTTTGCTAATTCACTCATTCATTTTAAAACAATCATAACAGTGCTGGAGGGTAGGAATCAACTCATGGGTCGTGCCTGGAGTTACCCCGGGTCTTCTCCACCTCCCAACCCCTCCAGGCAGGGCCCGGGGCACGCCTGGCTCTCAGCACATGGCTGGCAATGCTCCAGTCCCCTGCTGCATCCAAACCACAGCAGAAAGACTTTCAGAGAGAAGTGTTTTGCAAAGAAGATGTTTTAATCTCCCAGAATTACTTTTCATCTAAGAAGTTGACATCCCTTCTCTAAATTGAGATCCCTGCCTCTGCCAACAACTCTGCTAACATTTATCATCCAGGCGTTCCTACTCCTATCTGAGTTCAACATGCAACATTTTTATTCAGATTATGAAAGATGAAATTCAAAGATGGGCCTAGCAACAGCAAACATGCAACAGAACCCTTCTGTGCGTGAAATGTATATCAAATTGCTATAGAAACCTAAAAAAAGAAAATCAAACAAACAAAAAAAAAAGCACCTCATCGGGGTTTACTTCTCTCAATTTGGGGCTCAAGCTAACATGTCAAGCCATTTTGATCCTTCACAAATCCATAGCATCAAAGCAGGTGCAGTCACAGGGCATCATCAGAACTTCATTCTTGTGAAAGGAAGTGAAAACCAGTAGTTTCCCTTAAGGATTAGAATAAGAGAGGCATATAATACTGTTGTTACAAGATTTATAGCTGCTAAATGTAAAGTGAACTTATGCCATTTCCCTGATTTTTAGGGCAGCTTTTTTTAAAAAAATATATTTTATTGATTTTTTACAGAGAGGAAGGGAGAGGGATAGAAAGTCAGAAACATCGATGAGAGAGAGAGACATGAGCCGCCTCCTGCACGCCCCACACTAGATATGTGCCCGCAACCAAGGTACATGCCCCTGACCAGAATCGAACCTGGGACCCTTCAGTCCGTAGGCTGACGCTCTATCCACTGAGCCAAACCGGTCTCTGCAGGGCAGCTTTTTTTAACAAACAAAATGAATCTGAGACTCTCAAATGGTAAACGGGGGAAGCACTGTCCCATACAGCCCAGAGCCTGTGGAACTTCCCATGAATGATGTATACAAAACCAGAAACACGTTACATTCTTAAGCAACCTCTTAATGAATTCAGTCAACTTCACCGGCTTCACTACAACAGCCTTTAAAAAAAATGTCCGTCATTTTAAGTAGAGTAGCATCACTTGCTTCTGAATGGCTAGACATTCACCACACCCCCACCAGGCCCCCGGTCCTGCAGAGGAGGAGGGAAGCTTTAACACGAGGCCAAAAGGAAAGCTAAACGTCAGTTCATGAATGCTACCGAAGAGCCAGAACTTAACTACCATCCTTCAACCGAATAAATGAAACCATATTCGATGAAAGATGGACACAAATAAAACTTATTTTAGAAATTGAATTCCTGTTGACACGAGTAAAAGAAGACATAATCCGACACAAAGTGCCAATATCTTGGGAAAAAAATCACACATTACAGGTTGACTCTGATCAAATTTGTGAGCCGACTTCATTTAAAAAGAAAGAAGGGAGAAGGAGACTCGGACTCTCTTCCACCTGTGGAATATCAAATTCACAATAGCTTCTAAAGCTTTCCAATAGTTAGCTCGCTCAGTGCTCCCAAGGCCTATAGTTAAACACATTCTCTGACCCAATCTTGTCTCTGCACCTCAGAGTAATCAAGTGGAACAAACAAGGAGCGTTCCCACAGGTAGCAAGACATTAAAGGAAGGAAGCAAAGGGAATGGGACATCCTTGAGCCTAACGGGCTGGGGCACTGAATGGGACACTGAGCCTTTTTGCTTCACACAGACTCCAGGGCACGTGGCCTCCCAGGAGACCTCACTCCTCCCAGTGGACAGGGAATCTCCCCAGAAGCAGGATCTTGCCCTGGACACCAAATTGTCAGGGGGAGGGGGAGGTAGGCCCGTGCCCAATAGAAGTCAAATGGCACAGGGGGGAGGGCCTTGACCATTGAGGCCTGTGGGTCTAACTGGGGAAAGGGATCAGGGGTCAGGGTGGACCCATCAAAGCCCATGAGATTTGGGAAGCTGATCATTTTGAAAAAGCTCCTGGTCATAACCCCAAGGCAGTGGTCGGCAAACTCATTAGTCAACAGAGCCAAGTATCAACAGGACAACCACTGACATTTCTTTGGAGAGCCCCATTTTTTAAACAACTTCTAACACCATTTCTTCAAAATAGACTCGCCCAGGCCGTGGTATTTTGTGGAAGAGCCACACTCAAGGAACCAAAGAGCCGCATGTGGCTCGAAAGCCGCAGTTTGCCGACCACGAACCTAGTGCAAGTGCTACATACATATATTGCTGAAAGACTGAATGAACCTCAGTAATGGTGTGAAATATTTTAAAAAATAAAGTGTTAAAAATTAGGAAGGGTCCTCGCTTGCTACTGTAGTGACTTATAGATGCTATTCTAACTTTAACTAGCTGTGTAATCATGATTAAAGCTGGTTCACTCACTATCTTTAACAAAAATCACTAGCAATGAGAATCAGTAAAGAATATTAATCATTCATCTTATTTATTTTATACTTTGCTGGAAGACACAAATCCCTCAGGATGTCGTATTTGCAGAATGAACCCACACTTTGTGTACAAGCTTGAGGAAATATGAAAAGGAAGAAGACCAAGTGTCCAGAGGAAACATCCCACCTCAGGCATGTGCTCACTGGCCTTCGTTTTAGCCTTAATGAAGGTCTCAAGAGTCAGGAGATGATGCTAGAAGAGGGAGTTTGGTTGTCGATGTAGGTTCCAGACATGGCTCCTCATCGCTGCTTTTAAAGGAAAGTGCTCCTTCAGACGCCCTTTCCATGGAGGGCAGAGAGATGTCCACTGATAACCCAGGGGCCTATTTCCACCCCAATAACTCCTGCCACACCATAGCCTCCCATGGGTGGGGCCTTGGAATCCTTTCTTCAACCCCATGAAAAGAGCCCACTTTCCATTGGCAACAGTAACACCATATACTCTATAGGTGAGTGGTCGGCAAACCGAAGCTCTCGAGCCACATGTGGCTCTTTGGCCCCTTGAGTGTGGCTCTTCCAGAAAATACCATGGCCCGGGCGAATCTATTTTGAAGAAGTGGTGTTAGAAGAAGTTTAAGTGTAAAAAATGTGGCTCTCCAAAGAAATTTCAATGGTTGTACTGTTGATATTTAGCTCTGTGGACTAATGAGTTTGCGGACCACTGCTCTAGGCCAAGCATGTCAAACTCAAAGGCTAAGAAGGACCAAATAACAAGGTTTAAGTTTATGTGGTACGCAAAAAAAAAAAAACACAAAAAAAAAACATGAAAGCTTCCATTTTCATAGAAATGTAGGTTTATTTAAATAGAGACATGCTGAATGCAAAGGGCTGCAATAAATGAGTCATCATTAACATAACATAATAGAACATTTTAATAAAAATTAATATATTTTTCTGGAATATTAAGTTACCAGACACTGAAGAACTGCACAAATTAATAGGCATAATGCAATTAAACCTATTTTTCTTGTTCTCCGAAAGCGAAATATTTCCTGTTACGCACACCAAACAAGTCAGTCCAAGACTAATGACGTGGCCACCGGCTGCTAAAATATCCGCTGCCAGTATTCCTGCAGAAAAATGGTGCGCCTGCGCATAAGGTGTGTCAGGGATATGAATGCAACACGATTATAGTCATCAGTCATCAGTGACCATTGTAGCTCGTTATTAATAATCACGTATAACAGGATATTGTAAAAATTAAGTCACGATATTTTTATTAAAATGTTTCTCACATACCCTTCTATTGGCTGGGCTGCAAAAATATCGTTGTGGGCTGCGGCCCGTGGGTCAGGAGTTGGACTTGCTTGCTCTAGGGTCTATGATTCTTAACTCACAAAGAGAAGGAAGTCAGAATCCCTGCGTCATAAGGAGGAATGAATTCTGACCTCCAGGAGCAAGCTGCCTCCCACCACTGCATGTGCCTTACAATGGGAGATGCTCAAGGTCAAGACCAATTAGCACCCCCAGTCCCTTTCTCCAAAGGCCCAGAACACAGAAGGCAGCACACCCCCGGCTATGATGCTCTCTTCTCCCTGGAGTCTGGAGAAGTCCTCCCCAGCGCCATTAGAGACTGTCCTTTATACAAGCAACACTCAGAGGGATCTGCCTTCCATAGCTCCAGGGCAGCGGTTCTCAACCTGTGGGTTGCGACCCCTTTGGGGGTCAAACCAGCCTTTCACAGGGGTCGCCTAAAACCATCGGAAAATGTAGTAATGTAGTTGACTGTTGTTATATTAAGATTGTTACCCATGCTACACCATGCTTCAAGACAAAATTTCATTTATTTGTCATTAGAAATAAATATTTCACAATATCTAATTGTGATTATCACTATGGTTTAATTATGTTCAATTTGTAACAATGAAAATACATCCTGCATATCAGATATTTACATTACGACTCATAACAGTAGCAAAATTACACTTAGGAAGTAGCAACGAAAATAATTTTATGGTTGGGGGTCACCACAACATGAGGAGCTGTCTTAAAAGGTCGTGGCATTAGGAAGGTTGAGAACCACTGTCCTAGGGCGAGGAGCCCATGCAGATAAGGCTCCCGTGAATGGCCCCCCCCCCCACTGAACATTGTAGACATCACATGCACCCCTCCATCACTTGACACACAGCTGTCAGTTACAGGATCTGAAACACCTCCCTTACTCTTTGGTGCGATTAGCATCATACAAAGGCACACAAAGACTTCTGTTAACAGGAGAGATGTGATCCCTCCCTTCCAAACTAAGACCCATTTGTTTTCAAAGAATGCAGCATTGTTGGGGTTTTAAATGTACCACTGTTTTAGAGTGTACGTATTGATTAGAAAACAAAAGAGAGTATGAGGTCTCAAGAGTCGGGAGATGATGCTAGAAGAGGGAGTTTGGTTGTCGTTGTAGGTTCCAGACATGGCTCCTCATCACTGCTTTTAAAGGAAAGTGAGTGCTCCTTCAGATGCCCTCTGCCAGGTGTACGAAGTTCCAAATATCCTTGGAAACGTATTGCACCGTGCTGTCTCCTTTGCTACAACAGCCATGGGATTTAATGTTAAGGGTTGTGATTTTAGTGGCTGAAACATCATTTCAAGAAACAAGTACACATAAAAGTCACAGCCACCTCTCTGAAAACAAGGTTCCCTTCATTTCTTTTAACTACGTGGTTAACATTATTCTTAACCATCATTGTGTGTTCCTGTGTGTTATGTATCTGTTAAGTGGGTTAAAACTTCCCATACTGAACCCTTCGCCTTCAAGCATTGTTTAGATAAAAGCAGTATTAACTTTTAGACTGTATCATTAGCCTAGAGGAAAAATGTTCACTGAAAAGAGTTTCTGAAAAATACTAGTTCCGCGGAAGATTAATAGGGGTATCAGAAAGAAAGAGGTTCCTTGGCTCATTGTAAGCACTTTGCAAGTATTCGCAGAGATAAATGGACTTAAGCAAGGGTTTCTTTTAGTGTAGGACTTCCTGGAACCGCTAGTATATTTTGTGAGTCTTAAGGAGAAGGTAGGAGAGGGAATAAAACCTGCAGTGTTGCAAAACTTATTTAACCTCAGAGCTCACATTTAGCAGAACATTTTGCAGAACTAGCTCCCACAGAACACGGTTTCAGAATTGCAGGCTTGAAGAGAAAGCATGCTGACTGGTTTGCAAAATCTAAGTTTAATTCCTAATGGACACTTAAAGTAGGCACCTCAGACACAGAAAGTATATTGTTCTATCGATTTAAACCAACTGCACCTGGTGTTAAAAATCCTCACTTATGTAGCAGTCCCCTGCACAAAAATGATGGTAGGTGAAGAAAACATGTTTCTACAGGAAAACTAGTCGTGGCAACGAGGGCCACAGGTCAAATGATAGAGAATCAGCATTCCAATAACGGTTCCTACGCTGGCTAGAGGCACATTCCTAAAATATTAAACTATTAACCATTAGCGAGGTAAGGTTTCCCAGGTGCTGGAAGTCACACAGCCACCCAGCCTTACATCTGTGAAGCTCTTTCATGTAAACTTGAAGCACGTTTCCTCCCCCAGAGGCGCCTAGGTGTTCCATAGGGTAAATAGGTCATGAATTAGCTGCCCCACTTTGCAAATGAGGAAATGACACTCGGGAATATAAATGGCCTGAGCACAGTCACAGTTATTTACCTGTCCAGGGTAAAAGCACTAGACTGGGCAGAGAAAAACCTGCCTTCTCACTTGGCCCAGTGCTTTTTCAGCATATTTCCACCTCTCTCTCTCTCTCTCTCTCTCTATCTCTATCTCTATCTCTATCTCTATCTCTATTTCTATCTCTCTCTCCTCTCTCCTCCGCATCCCGCCCCCACCACCCCCCACCCCCGCCCAGGCAAAGTGAGACTCGGTTCCAGAAATGTAGATTGAGGGGCTCGGCTAGAGAGAGAGGCGGATGAAGAAACCAATGCTGCTCCAGCATCGCCAGGCACACAGGATATATATCCTATCTAATAGAGAAGGAATATGCTAATTGAACCTCACACCATCACAAAGATGGTGGTGCCCACAGCCACAAGATGGTGGCGCCCAGTCCCCTCAGCCCCGCTGGGGCAGTAGTTACGCACCTGCCTCCAGAGTCTTGCAGTCCCTTCAGCCCCCCAACCCCCCAGGGCCCGCCCGAGGTGCAGGCAAACCTTAGATGGCAGCTGCCCAGTTGCCTAGGGCTGCCTGAGGCTCAGGTAACCAGGGCCGATGGAGCTTGCACTGCCGGCAGTGGCAGCAGCAGAGATGTGATGGCGTATCACCTTCTCCTGATCGCCGGTTGCCTCCTACCCCTGATCGCCGGTTGCCTCCTACCCCTGAGGGCTCCCGGACTGTGAGAGGGGGCAGGCCGGGTTGAGGGAGCCCTCAGATTCATGCACCAGAATCTCAGATTTTGTGCAAAGACACAAATGTTGTGAAAAGATCTCCCAGTTCTCCTATTTAAACTTCTGAATAGGGACTAAGCTAGAAGCCAGAAATAAGCATACTGGGTCCTAAAAAAAATGGTTTTCTTTCACAGGAGCAACAGGTAAAATGAAGAAATAAGCTATTTATCTGGTTGGGTTGAAGAATTTCATACCCATGCATTTATACACCACTAAACGAAGATCTGTGTTCTAAGCCTGGGGTTCTCAAAGTTTGGTCCCTGACAAGCATCAACCATGTGCCCTGGGAACTCATTAAAAATGCAAATTCCAGTTCTAGGCCCTCCCCTAGACCTACTGACCCAGAGCTCTGGTGTGGGCCAGCTGGTTGGCATAGGAAAGGCCTGCCAGTGATTTTGACCTCAGACTCAAGTTCTAAAAGTGCGCTAGGATCGTCAATGCATATTTTAAATAACCTGTACTCTACCCGGCTGGTATAGCTCAGTGGTGGAGCACTCACCCAAGCAACAGGAGGTCGCAGGTTCTATTCCCAGTCAGGGTCAGGGCACACGCTTGGGTTATGGGCTCAATCCCCAGTGGTGGAGGGGATGGGGGGAGGGAGCAGGATGCAGTTGATTTATGTTGATGTTTCTCTCTCATCAATGTTTCAATCTCTCTCTTCCTCTCCCTTCCTCTCTCTCTCTAAAAATAAATAAATAAAACACATTTACATAACTTATTACTCAAAGTCATTTCCCACAAGAATTTAACTAATAATCTCACCAGTAGTTGTCTGGGTGGACTTAAGATTTGGGAAATGTTAAAAAAAATAAAAATAAAAATAAAAAAGAGGCAAATGACATAACTCTACATTAGCCAGGTTTCATAAAGAACAGGAAGTTGAAAAAAATGAATATGTTTCTTCTTCCCATAGAACCTTCTTTAAGCATACCTGAGAAGGTACCCAAGCTATTATTGCCCGATTATTTCTCATTAGATGGCCAGAGATGCATAGAAGCTGTTCCCTTCCCCCCACCCCACCCCCAACTTAACAACAAGCTATCCCGGGTGATTATTTCTGCAGCGTAGAGCTACAAGAGTGTTTTCAGGGGAGACACACTCACTCAGTAGGAGGCACTGGCTCTGCCTGGGGAAGCCTCTCCTTTCTCTCTCTAATCCACTCAGCCCAGCCCATCCTTGTGAAAGCCACGTGCACCAGGCCAGTCGGGTTTGGACTGGAGGCTGGCTTCGACCCCATCCCCACTGAGTCGGCTTAGTCTTGTGTGGAGGACTGTGTCCATCAGGAATCGGTGGGTACATGTCGCCTTTGTTAGTAAAACAATGTAAGCTAACTGATACAGGTTTATGCTGCAGGGAAAGGATGCCATGTGGCTCAGTGGCACCAACTCAGTCTGTGCTCAAGTCGGACAGACCTGGACTGGAACGCAAGCTCTCTCACTCACTCACTAAGGGGGTGACTTAAGAAAGTCCCTTAAACTTCCAAAGCTTTTTTTTCTTCCTCTGTAAAACGGGGGCATTAATACCTATTACCTCTCTCATAGGATTATTAGAAAGAAATCAATGAAAATGACATATATTTAGTATTTAGCCCAGAACAAGCCTCCAATAAATTTCAACAGTTTACATGATTAAGTATTTTGTAAAACTGGATTTTTTTTAAAAGCATAACAAGCTTTAAAAATGGAAAATTAAAAAAAAAACAACTATTTTTTCACAGTGCATATAAAAGTTAATCGATTTGTAACTTTTCAACGTGTTTTTAGAAGGATCAAATCTAGCATGTGATCTATAAGTAATTTAAAAGGTACACTTTGTTAACATTACCAAAAGCACACTAATTACAGTGCAGGTTGAAAAATGAGGTCTATAGCTTGCATTACGTTAAAAGTTACAGCTATTTCTATCCAGTAAACCCAGTGCCTGTTTTAGGGATTAAGCAGAAGGACAACACTGTTTTCAAGAACATGGTGCAAGTAATGCCTTTACACAGTAAGAGCTTTCAAATTAAACACACCAGAAATGTTAAAAGAGGAGAAACCAGTGTGTTAATTTCATCTTACACCCTACCTGGACAAAGAAAACAATAATATAAATGCCTTCATAACTTTGTTTTTTTAAAAAATATATATTTTATTGATTTTTTACAGAGAGGAGGGGAGAGGGATAGAGAGTTAGAAAAATCGATGAGAGACATCGATCAGCTGCCTCCTGCACGCCCCCTACTGGAGATGTGCCTGCAACTAGGATACATGCCCTTGACCAGAATCGAACCTGGGACCTTTCGGTCTGCAGGCCGAATCTATCCACTGAGCCAAACCGGTTTCAGCAGCCTTCATAACTTTCAAACGTCCTCCAATTTGTTGGGGTTGGTAAGAACACTGTTATTCCCACCCAACGGAAAGGAAGTGTGTATAGACATACAGCAGTTCTTGTTTCTATTGCTCTTATGTGGGGGGAGGGGGTGCAGAAGATAAACATCATATCTTGGTGACCTATGTATTTTATTATATTGACAATAAACACTAATAAGTTTCTATGGGAGAGAAAGGGCACCAAAATTGGAAGAGTTCTTGAGGTGAAAAAATAAAATAAAATAAACAGACTAGAAACATTTCTCCTGCATGTGTGTTTGATTTCTGACCTTCCATTTATAAGGCATGGAAATAGAGTAATGTCCATTATTAGCCATATTTGTTTCAAAGCTACTTTTGAAAACATTACACTAAGCTGCTTGAAATGCTCCTAAATAACGAAAATACAGCCTTTGAAATTTTAGCCATTAGTAGTATACATAAATAATTAATGCAATGGATGACATGATGTTAATATTTTTATATACAGTATAAATGTGGAAATATTAAAATGTGCTTCTGTCTCAGATTTTATTTTTGTCAGAGGTGAGAGACAGAGAGAGAGAGAAGAGAGAGAGAATGCCATTCTGAAATTCTTGACTTGGCAAGAGGAGAATCTGACCCCAAAGTAAAGCAGTACCTGAGGGAAAGGAGGTGGCAGTGCCCGTTTGCATTTCTGGGCCACTGCCCACAGACGGGCCCCCTGCCAGAGATGACTCGGGCATTCTGCACAGGAAACGCTGCCCACCCACGGCCTCATTTTATTTGAGAAAGAGGAACATCTCTGCACAGATTGGCTACTTGAAACTTCAGGTGTATGCGGAAAAAAGCTGCCACTCAGTTTGTGAACCAAGGTAGAAAGCAGGGCCCTGGAAGAAGTTTCTACGTCTTCCTTGGTAAACATTAGAGGAGAGTAGTGCTGAATTACAAGGAAAGAATATATATACATACACACACACACACACACACACACACACATATCTGTGTGTATGTGTTTGTGTATGTGCTTGTGTGTGTGAAAATGTTGGGGTGCAAATGTAGACAATGTCTAAAATGAAGAAAGTAAGTGTACAACTTAGCAAACGCTTAGCATCTCTTCACACTATACATTTCTGAAATATTACCTGGAAAGTTTTAGTCTTCTCCAGGAATCAGATTGATTAAGGACCTCAAGATTGGATCATCAATGATATAGGAATCGAAAACATGTAATCCTCTGAGCAGGTGTGTTTCTGACAGGTAAAGTTCTGCACTTTTGGAGAACTTTCAAACTTGTGAAAAGTATCCCAGGAAAAGCATAACATTCTGCCTGCACTTTTCAAGGTCCTGCTTTATTTTCTAAGACGTGACTAACACGCATGTAAGTATGCACACTGCACAAAATCACGATTGACACCACTAAGATACTCCAGAGTTATAATAAGTTGATTTCTATTTAATCCATCTATGTACTCATGGCCTTCTCTAATAAATGTGTGTCTCAAAGTGCTTAGGAACTGCGGCAGAAAACAACTGGTCATTCTTTCTTAAGTTTCAAATGTGCTTCTTCACACAGCTGCACACGCATGTGCAATAACCCAATTGTTAGTTGCACCTGCTCCAAGTTAGCAATATTTCATAGAGCACAGGCAAGAATGGCATTTCCAAGTGCTAAGCTGTTGAATGTAAATCTGTGCTTTCTTTCAGTAGTTTAGGACTCCTGCTTTGTGCCACACAGGAACCTCATGTACACAAATGGGGGCGATTGTGAATTTCCTTACTAGAAAACAAGGCTGTCTTTGACATCTAAAATAAGTTTTATTCTTCCATATTATCACTGAGTGGTATTTTTCAATATTTATATAAGGGACTCTTTCATTCAACCAAACATTTTTTTTAAGCTGCAACTTTTTCAAACTGTAAATAAGACTTTAAATTGTCCTGTACCCCCTACATCTACCCCTTCAAAGATCATGATGATTTTTGTGACTCCCTGAAATCTTCAGTTTCTGAGCATTAAGAACAGCAATGATAAGAGGAAAATTACCTTCTTGAGATTATGAGCTTAAACTCCAGATTCTGCACGTGCAGCAAATCAGTTTCCAGAGATCACACACCCCTTTGGGTAGAAATCATCCTGAAACCTAAAGTTGGAGGAACTATATAGCTCAGAGAGGCATGAAATGAACCTGTTGTATCCTATCTCTGATGTATGGAATTCTAATGTCTGATTTTATAACCTGATTTCCTGATTTTTAAAAGAATGTATTTTTATTCACACTTGTATTCTGCCCAGCGTTAACATTAAAAACATGTTTAACAAATTAAAAGCAACTACAAAGAAACTTTCTCTGCAGGGTTAGTCTCTCTCTGTCCTTCACTTGTTAAAAACGTGACAAATGAGGTTCCCATTTCCACAACACCAAAAGCTACCTCGTTTTCTTCTAAGATAGTTGCAAGTTTATGTAAACATAAATATTTCTTTAAGTCTAATGAAAATAGACTCTACTTATAGAACTGGAGGTAAATGTTTTCAGAAACTTAAAGTTACCTAAGAAAGAAATTCAATAAAGTATCTTAGACTATCACAGTTTTCAATTCATTTCAACAAACTAAAATTTTTCTGTACAGTTACAAAAAGACTACATCTAAATGTTATAAGGACCCACACGACACACTTCAAAAGTAAAGAAAACTAAGTGAACTTTTGTGTCAATCAGTGGTACATGAGTCATAACTTATTCTGGAAACCTAGCTACTTATGAAACAATCTTTACTCATAATAGCTCAAAGACACAAAAAACTTTTTACAAAGCTATCAAGAGCAAAGGAAAATATATACACCCCACCTAATTATTTTATTGTTTGGGGCTTTGCAACTATTACCTTACAAAAGAATTCTTTTACTGAAAATGAACTACTATATTCCTAAGAAGCAACAATTACCAGAAATCTCTGAGGTCCTTTAAATGTGATCACGCCTCCCTATCAAGCCAATGGAATATTCTTGTTCCTTTGTTTTTTGTTCTGCATCTGCATGAACATGGCTGCTAATTATATTATCCTGGTAGCACATATGTCTGAATGGGGAAAAAAAAATCCCATGATCCTTATTGAGCATAAAATATTTCCTGGGATTCAAATGTGTAGACTTCTTAGAATGAGCACTCCTATATTGCAGCAAATTCCATTTTGTTAGAGAACTTAGCTTTGATTCAGAATTTCCTTTTCATTAGTGATGTAGCACCTCCCCTAAAACCCACTGCATGTAGGCATGCATATGAACATACACACACACACACACACACACACACACACACACACAAATCTTGAGCCTTATCCTGCTACTTTGTGTATTTAGCTTCCCTATTTGCATATTTATGTTTTTCTTAAATTGTTTAAGTTCTTGAAGAGTTTGTATCCACACAAAATACCATATAGATCTAATGCCTACATTTGCCATAATAGAGCCTACTGTGTTAAATGATTGAAGTTAAATCATATTTTTAAAACTGAAATTTAAAAGAGTAATAGAATGGTATGTCCCACCCACTCATTCTCAGTTTTATGCTTTTACCCAATTAATAAGCAAATGTATTCTTTTCCAACTCATATATGAATAATAATAATGTTTTGAAAATGTTTATGCAATTTGGCATACTTTGCCTAATGTAGTTTAACAAAGTAAGCTGTCTTATTGTTCTGATCACCTTTATCATTAAGAGTAAAAATATTTTATTTCAAAATGGGTGGTAGGAAAAAAAATAAAGTGGTTCATACATCATCAGGAAAATATGACATTCTTAAAATTATATTGATATGTCTATCTTCTTTTTCTT